>OZ025242.1:88715704-89023204 GCA_964019155.1 Osedax fenrisi
AAATGGCTAAACAAAATAGTCAAATTGACTATCGATAATAGCCAAATGATGACGAGTAACGGGTTATTAGCATTACAATAGGGCCGGGTGGACCCAATCACCCCTCGTAAAGGGACATTACAACATTACGATACGAATACAAAGAACAATTGTTATTATTAATGTATTACTATTAATGTATTACTAAACTATCTGCGTGGTAATGTTTCACGCTATGACAACATTAATTAGTTAACCTCGCGGGAATGGTAGTATACCCATAGGAATACTGTTATACCGATACTTATACCCAATACATCTATACTGTATAAATATATACTGTAGTATATCAATACCCTAGTCACTAGGGATGCACTAGGGCCTATATGACATCTATACAATAGTATACTAATACTATAGTGTACTAATACTATAGTATACTAATACTATAGTATACATACGTTGCACTGTTCATATACGTTTTTTCGAGTAATACAACCAGCTAAATGATAAGTACATTTGTCCTCCGAGTACATTTGTCCTCGGAGTACACGTGTCGTAAGTATGTCCTGTCCTATAAATACATTTTTAACCTTTATAATCAAATTTGTTATTCAAAAATAAATTATTTATTTAATTTTAAGTTTAATATATATATATATATATATATATATATATACCAAGTTGCATTGCACCGTAGATATCCTACTATTCACACATGTTACTGAATCGTTAATATCGTGCTTTGTGAGATGTACACCGTTATCACCTGTTATCACCTGTTATCATCGTTATCAGTAGTTGTCTCTGATTGATTTACGCGTGCGTAGATATAGCGATTGTAGCTTATCAATAATTCACCGTGTCACATCCGACCACCGTGTTATTGTTGTTGTTTATTAGTTCTGCATACACGTGATCGTTTTCATTAGGTTTTTTGTTATTGTTATATAATAATTATTAATGTTAATTCATTGTTACATGTTTTACTATTACTGCTACTGCTAGAGCTACTGTTATTACTACTGTTACTGCTAATGCTACTACTAGATCTACTGCTACTGCTACCGCTACTGCTACTACTACTACTACTATAGTAGTATACATATAGTATACTATAGTAGACTACTACTACTGCTACTGCTACTGCTACTACTACTACTACTACTACTACTACTACTACTACTACTACTACTACTACTACTACTACTACTACTACTACTACTACTACTACTACTACTACTACTACTACTACTACTACTACTACTACTACTACTACTACTACTACTACTACTACTACTACTACTGCTACTGCTACTACTACTATTACTATTACTATTACTACTACTACTACTACTACTACTACTACTACTACTACTACTACTACTACTACTACTACTACTACTACTACTACTACTACTACTACTACTACTACTACTACTACTACTACTACTACTACTACTACTACTACTACTACTACTACTACTACTACTACTGCTACTACTACTACTACTACTACTACTACTACTACTACTACTACTACTACTGCTACTACTACTACTACTACTACTACTACTACTACTACTACTACTACTACTACTACTACTACTTCTACTACTACTACTACTACTACTACTACTACTACTACTACTACTACTACTACTACTACTACTTCTACTACTACTACTACTACTACTACTACTAATTGTCGTTACAAATGCTGTAATAGTTACATCACACGTTGGATACGTGTTATGTAATCAACGCCAGTGTCCTATGACGTAATGAGCGGCGTTTTGTCAAGCGATTACGTAATCAGTATTATGATTACGTAATAGCACCATCATCGCTGGAACTATGGTGCTAGTAATATAACTATGTGTTATCACACCTGTTTCTGTGTCAATACATTATAATTTACTATATATCTATATAATATATATATATATATATATATATATATATATATATATATATACCTATATGTAATGAGTATATGTAACCATTATATTTAAATGTATTAATATTAAATATATCGTTTTAATATTATTTGAATTTAAATAAATCATCAAAATCTGTAATCAAAGTGCACGAGTTGAAATAAATCTGTGAATAATTTGCCTACGAATTAGATTATATAATAGTATTTGTGTTTTACATTATTAACGCTAGTCGGCTACCCAATACACCCCGTCAATACATCGGATGCACATATGTATATACCTATACGTATACATGTATGCATACACTCAAATATAAACAATTACCTGACTGTAGAGATGTTGTATGTGATGATGATGATGATGACGGTGATGGTATTCGCTTTACTAAATTTAATAAACAACGCTTTACTAAGAACTTAAGTAGGGTCATGTTGATAGACCCCTTCGCTCGTGCGGGAAGAACATAATAATAAGATAATAATAATACAATAACAATTTAATAATAATATATATATATATATATATATCAATGTATACATTGAATATAACACGGCAACAATAATAAGTGATATATACAATAGTTTATACATGACACCTCCGAGGCTTGGAATACGTTCATATATATGAGGGGACCATTGCTATTGATGTAAGATGACTACCTTGTTACTATGGGCTAGCTAGTACTATGGGCTAGATAGTGTCTATCTATAGATAGTGTTTCATTATATAACGTTTTAATACTGAATTAATATGTTATTGTATATTTATAAAAAAGTGTATTCATTACTACTTAGTGAGCAGTGCTTACTTAATATATATAATTGTATGTGGGTACATAATATTACAAGCGTACATATATATATATATATATATAGGTATAAATACATATATGTATTTATATCTAAAAGGTAATGTAGTGTTTATGAAACATAACACCGTGATAAATCTATTATAATGATGATGATGTAATGATGATGATGTAATGTACCTCAAACTAGACACACGACGTATAATGTTCTATACCACATGCTGCACTACATGGTCTCTAGGGATATCACCGCTATGAACTAGTACTATAGTATACTATAGTATTCATTAATACTATAGTATACTATAGTATACTGATAATAATAATACTACGATAACAATTTAATAATAATATACGTTCCATATAACGTGGACTACAATAATAAGTGATATATACAATGGAGTTTATACATGACACCTCCGTGGCATACTATAGTACACTATAGTATGTAGTATATCAACTGTAGTATACTAAGTACATTACGTGTGTGTAGCAATCGATATAGTATGTTCGCGTCGTCGTGGTTTCGAGTAAATAAAGAATATTATTAATATAATCTACTTAGAGCTTCTGAATATCTTCAGCTCCGTACACCGTGGCTTATAGATTCCGTCTGTTATATTAAATATTCGGGGACAAATAATAGTCATTCATTCGTGTACATTACTCGTTGACCTCTAATGCTATGCGGCCGGACGGCTACAGCTATGTTACGTCACAAACACGCGTAGGTAGCCAGTGACATCATCTCCCGCCGTAATCACCCTTCTCTATATCACACATAGCGTTGCTGTATCGATATGCGTTATGCAATACCATATCTATATATATATATATATATAAATAATTATATGACATAATAAAATATTGATAACACGTATACCATGCATGGTATACCATGATGCATCATGGGTGTATATATTATATAATACGCTATAACAAGTATATTATATATTATATATATATATATATATATATATATATATATAACATTTATCAGATACATTATAGGTATCCGAATTTTGCGCGACGTTATTCCAACTTTATTAAACATGCTACAAGTGTATGTGTGTGCGCGTGTGTGTATGTGTGCATGTGTTCGCGTGTAGCATTACTAATAACCCACACACACGCGCACACACACGCGCACACACATGATACGGTAATACCGTCTGGGATTCCGTCTCGCCACTACTAAATCAGGCGTTCATTATTTGTGTATACTTATTAAATTCGATCTATAACTGGGCGATCATATTTCTATGTATATATATATATATATATAAGCAAGCATAATGAGTGATTCATTCACCTCCACATACGCTTACCATGTCCATGTAGTGTTTTAGTAATGGCATTAATACACAACTATACCAGCGCTGATGTAGACAGGTTAATATGGAATGGTAGTTTATACGTGTATCAATTTGATACACATGTAAATTTACATTTACGTATGTATATTTACATTTGTATATTATTTAGATTATATATATATTATGTATTATTTAATATTATTAGTTATAATGTATATATATATATTATTAAATATCCATAATATTAAGTATGTGGTATGTATATATTATTAACTATATAATATTTATATATAGTTAATTAAATATAATAAAGTTAATTAATTAGTGAATTAGTATTTTGCTATACGAGTATTATATATAATTAATACGATGATTTCCGGTGAGATTAACCGTGACATCACCAACAATGATAATCATTAACGAAGTGCTTATTGCGTCATCTAAATGCGTATCGTTATGCAATACTATAGTATTGGCATTCGTGTTCTACTAGATATCCACCTACACTAGAGGTATGTGCGTTGTGGCTACACAGCTGTGTGTGTGTGTGTGTGGAGTATTTGAACAGTTATTTACATATCCGTACATACAGATGTTAATGTGCACATTTAGTATACACTAATATATATATACATATATATGCCTAATGAAACGAAATGTCACGTATGTAAATGTAGGTATAGTGGTAGTGTAGTGGTCAATGTAGTGGTCAGTGTAGTGGTAGGTCTAATGGCATCGATATTTCATCACACAAAATAATTACTTACGATCGCCGATTGCATAACAATTAATTGATTTTCTTTCAAAATGAATTACTTTTCAAAAGAAAATCAATATACGAAAAATATTGTTATCCGGTAGTGTGTGGTATGTGTATACTTATGTAGTGGAGCCTATAAGCTTTGCTGGGTAGAAGCGGATTTATATCATTCTCTCTAATCTAGGCGGATTATATCGTAAACATATAAACCATATAAGTTATTAATCATTTACCTAAATCTATGGTATATATATATACGTAAATCTATGGCATATGTATATAATATATATATATATATATATATATATATATATATATATATATATATATAATATTGAGAAACGTGTATATATCCTTATATACCCTCAAGTATAATAAGTTATTTTTAGAATATTAGTAGGCTAACACAATTACAATACGTGTATACTTATACTATACTTATACTATTGTATACGCCCATTGTCCAGCGGTTCGGACTGTGGTCACGGTTGGATGATTCACAATAGCCCGTGCGGCCATTTTACAACAGCGGTCACGTTAATGCTGACCGTATTAACAATGGCATTGTCGCTACACTGCGCTCGCTATGCTTATGTGCGTGCCCACCTATGCGCCTACGTTCTATGTAGGTGCGTGTGGGTGCGTGTGTGCGCGCTCTCCACTGCGTGTTCGTGCGCACCTACAGTCGTATAACATGTAGGCCTTTACCACCGTACACAAGCGCGCTGTTATGTATGTCACGCTGTTTCTTATCGAAGTCACGTGGTTTAAACTCAACTGAGAAACTATCACGTGGAGTCTAATGGTCACGTGTACGATCATTTATATATGATTACGAACGGTGTACAATGTACACTGTACAATGTACACTGTACACCGTTCGTAATCATATCTAAATTATCGTAAACCCACGTGATAGTTTGTCAGTTGAATTTAAACCACGTGATCGCGTATAGAGTTCAACCCACGTGACTTCGATACGAACCGCGATATTGTAGCAGCGTGACAGTGTACATGTTAAGATTAACGCCAACTTATTTAGATAACTTGTTTTCTTTTTATTCAATTCTATTTATAACATGTGTATATATACATTACCTATATTTATCTAGTGTGTAGTATATTTATAATTGTATAATATGATAATTTATTAACATAATTATTAATATGTATATATATATATATAAATATATATAGAAAGCAATATATAGAATGTAATACCCATGGGTGTATTTATAGATATATATATACTGTATACGTGCAGTTTTTATTTCATATTATTCTCTAATAACTGATTTTAATAGTATGATGTATGGTTTCAAGGTTGTTATAAGGTTTCATTTGTACGATGTAGAGATTACGTATATCTATATCAATAATATTCATTGTATGCCAGTTATATATATATATATATGTATGTATATACACATAATTATGTATATTATATAATAGGTGTGAACGTTCAATAATGCACGATGACATCATCATGCATGCTGTAACACCTGACGTGGTGAGATTTTGATGTTTCTGTTATGTAATATAGGCATTCACTGTGTGTGTGTGTGTGTGTGTGTGTGTGTGTGTGTGTGCGTGTATGATCGTGTAGGTATAAGAGCATACATGCAGTCACACATAAGAAAGTGTACATACACATATATCTACGTACGCATACCTTATCAATACTGTATTCCTTTAGTAATCAACATTAACAGTATAGGATCTCGATATAGCATAAGTTATAGGTATTCACTAATGTTACGCATACACACACACACACACACACACACATACACACACACACACACACACACACACACACACACACACACATACACACACACACACACACACACACACACACACACATAACCTCATTTATAAGTAGTACATCCTAAGTATAAGCAAGGACATGTCCTTGGTATAAGTATACGGCGCACTATGTAGTACCTATAGGTTGTACTTGTACTGTTTCATTAATTTAATTTTCATATTTAAAATAAATTATTATTGTATCATGTTTTATTTGTATCCGAATGAATATGCAGCTATATGGCACTACGCATACTGTCGGGAGGTATAAATAAAGCTAATCGCTTTCAATGATCCTCCTTTTACTTTGTCTATAAACTGATTTAATTCATTCATATACCTAGATATACTAATAGATTGCCAATAACCTATATTACTATCTGGTGTCGACCACCGTGATACATTATATTACACATAGCCTACAGATTACCGACAGTAATATCGCTGATAGGGTGTCTATTATAAGTTTTGTAGAGTTCAAAGTTCACGAGTGACAATACACTGACGACAACGAGTGCGCCTATTGATGGCTGCTATGTGTACTGCAATGCACACTAATGCGTTCACTATTACGTAGGTCCTACGTACAAACCATCCTGTACACATACGCATGTATATATATATATATATATATATATAATATATATATATATATATACATTGTTATTGTTATTTCATACATATACATATTTACAGAAACGTACGATCGCAAGATATCAGTGATAACTTATCACTAGCGAGTAGCACGTTACATGTAATAGATACAATTATATATACATGCATACATACACACATAAACACATACACACACATATACACATACATACACACATACATACATACACATGGACATAGGCGAGGACACACGTATTATTATAACCGATATTCACATTTATATAATAATAAATATCATTGGTATCAACAACAACAACACAGATAGTAAAAGCGATTATTATTCTCTCTAGTGTATGTGCTTATACTCTATGATTATTATGAATTACCGGCGTGGACTTGTAGTTTACCATACCTATGCTACCTGTGCTTTGTACCTATAGGTATAGGTATAGGTATAACAATAGACGATTACATAATAATAATGTTCACTTTTGGATCACATTTACATAATCACCACGATACACAGTACATGTATACATGTATATATATATATATATATATATATATATATATATATATATATATATTCATACTTGATATAAACACACACACGTATACACACAACTATAACAAGAACTACATTGTTACGCAATATGCATTGTTACCTAACACACACACACTACCGAGGTCGTTACGTAACCTTGACCTCTACCCGGATGTATAGTATACCCACTATATTTGTACGTATCCACTACGATATCGGTTAATTATGCCGCGGATACAATGCTGGCAAACAATATAACGCATAGTATTAGTATACCTATATGATTAGAACAATGCGAAATATAACCACTTATACTGAATGATTGTTGTGCAAATACATGTAGCACATACCATACCACTACCACTACCACTACCACTACTGCTACTGCGTGTGTAACGTTATAACACGATAGAGATGTTCGCCGTGGATAACTGTTCGTATATACCTGTGTCTTTATCACATACGGATAACTATGCCAATTAGTGCACTAATTAGTGCACTAATTAGACTAGTAATTAGGCTAGTAATTTATGTGTGTGTGTGTATAGGCGTGTTGGTGTGACAATCATACTGTGCTGTGTCATGTTGCATAACGATACATCTTCTCATTGTCATTCTTTACCCCCCCCCCCCTTCTTTACCCCATCTATTATCATCCCCTTCACTCTCGTATACCCCTCTCCCCCCGTTACCCACTAGAACTACCTATCACCTCAATATCTCGCTCCCTCTTTCTTTCCTAATACTTTTCCAAATAAATAATTTGTATTCTTCAATTATGATTGTTTGTTCATTGTATCTCTAGTTCTCACTATACCTGTAATTGTGGTCAAACAGTTCAGTTCATTAGTAAATAATCCCCAAACTTTCTTTATATGATATCATTATTTATATACCTTTATATATATATATACCTTTATATATACCTGCAGATTTGTTTTGATACATTATTGTATTTATATTGAAGTTAACAAATCTATCTTCGCAATATGTTTTACATTCATGATTTCATTCCCAATAGGTTTATATATATAATATAATATATATATATATAATTATATATATATATATATTAAACTACGTAAATCATATTATTCACTTTATCAACGTATACGAAATTCTCGTAATTCGTTAATTATTCAACTTTATTATTATAATGTCTTGTGCCCTTCGCAACTATAAACCTGTATTTAGATAATATTTTAGATTTCTTTTCGTTTAATTGTTGTTAGTTTTAATTATTGTATACTCTATGGACCTCTATTATGCATGTCTGATTCAAATTAAATAAATATATATATATATACATATATATATATAATTATATATATATATATTCATCAATACATATAATTGTGTGTATATAACTATAGCTATATAGTTTTGTTAGTTAGCGCTGTGTGGTTTGCGAATGATAGCGTTAGATTGTCAATCTCCTCCTCCACCTCCGCCGCCGTGAAGTGATGAATTGATCACGTGGTGAGAGAATCACGTGATCACTCGTCACGTGTCAAATGCATAATTTACACATTATTACATCATATACAACTTCAACGCTATATATATATATATTTGTATAAATAGTACATGTGAATTTACACACATGAATAATATATATATATATATATATATATATATTTATATTTATATTTATAATTAAATATATTATATATTTATATATCTATTTTTTTTGTTATTAATTTACGATAATTTAGTTAACATTTGATTAATAATTTATATTCACGCCTCTTCTAATCATGTGAATACACGTATAATTTCATCTTATCTCGTTATCTTATTATGCATTACTAGGTAGTTATCTGTTAAGTATGACTCATTGAATTTCACTTACGGCTTACTCGCTAGGTTTACTAGTAGAAGTAGTAATAGTGCAGGGCAGCCCTATGGTGCTAACAGAATTAACCCTATGGTACTTAGTCATATCATTGACCTACAACCTATGTCTATGAATATAAACGTGATGACTATTATCTCATTATTGATCGCCCACTATGCCATGTATGTGTGTGTGTGTGTGTGTATGTATGCATATTAATATTCACATTGTTACGTGATCATTATGTTATAGTCACACACACTGTTAACTACACCTTATAGGATATACTATACGCATTCTTAATTAACACATACACACGCATGTACATATCTATATATATATACCTCTATAGAGGTAAGTATATTCACATATTTAAATGAACATTAATGTTGAAATAACTCGGGTACGGATACAATAGAAAGTTTGTTATTTAGAGATCATGGATAATTAAGTACGTCATTCGTTCATTCTAAGTTAATTATTGTATATATATACTTGCGATACTTGTGAAGGATTATTGTGAAGGCGTATAGTTTCTAGGAATACTTTTCTTATAAAATAATGATTGTACTATTTGTTTAAATATGAGTAAACGGTGTTTACTAAACACACACGAGGGGGGGATGTTTTAAACGTAAATGTTGCGCATGTCAATCATATACTCAATATCTCGGTAGTATCTGGATTAAGAAATGTGTCTGATATATTGAATTATTCGTACGTGTATTTACATTGGTACACAACTAGATAACACTCATAAAAAGTGAGTTTACATGGTTTATATGATATATATATATAATAATAATAATAATAATAATATTTATTAGAAGAAAGTTGTATATATATATATATATCATGTGAATTATTAAATTCATTATATTATTGTTTCCTCTAAAAGGCTTCAGATGAAGATAATTATCTTTTCTATGCTGTCGCCTGCATCACCATCACCGGAACGTTTTTTTTTGTTGAATTACTTTACTTTTTTTCATTTCGTTTTCTTCTTATGTTTTATAAGATATTTTATTATCATTTAAAAATATAAACATCAAAATAATAATAATAATAATAATAATAATAATAATAATAATAATAATAATAATAATAATAATAATAATAATAATAATAATAATAATAATAATAATAATAATAATAATAATAATAATAATTTTTTTATATAATTTATTTTTTTTAATTTTTTTTTAATTTTTAATTTTTTTTTGTATCTCAATGAGTTGATTTTTTATTTTTTTTTTATATGAATTTTTGTTTTTTATAATTTGGATATCTCCATTTAGATTATTCCATAACTTAGGTCCCATGGTTAGGATACTATTTATTAGTTGACTTTTTTTTGTATAAGGTATTTTGTAGATAGGTGATTTCCTTAATTTATTTTTATTTTTATTTTCGTGTTTTTTATGTATGTTATAAATATTTTGTGGTAGATTATTATTGTGATGGTCATGCATGTATATTAGCGTGTTATATTTTATTAAACTATTGAGTTTTAATATATTATTCCTTTCAAATAGCAAATTTGTATGTTCTCTGAAATATTTGGTTTTGTTTATTATTCTTATGATTTTTTTTTGTGTGAGAATTAAATTTGTAAGATTACTTTTATAAATATTACCCCATATTATATTTCCATACATTATGTGTGGCAGGAATAGGCTGTTATATATGATAATCATTGGTTTTGTCTTAATGTATTTTGATAATCTGCTTATTGAGTAAAGTATTTTCGATAATTTATTATTAAGATTAAATATATGATTTTTAAAGTTTATATCTTTGTCAATTATTATTCCTAGATATTTATATTCTATTTCATTTTGTATTGATATGTTATTTATTTTTAGATGTATGTTACTGTGTTTTCTCGAGTTAAAATTGACTATTTTAGTTTTATTGATATTTATTTTAAGTTTATTAAATGTATACCATTTTTCTATTTTTGTAATCATATTATCTATGGTATATTTTAATTTTTCATTGTTTTCACTTGTAAATGTTATTGCTGTATCATCAGCATATACTATAAGTTTTACTTGTTGGTTATTATTGAATAGTAATGATAGGTCATTTGTGTATATTATAAATAGGAGAGGACCAAGTATTGATCCTTGTGGTACCCCAATATTATTACATAATATTTGTGATTTTTTATCATTTATCAAAACAACTTGTTTTCGATTACTTAGGTAGCTTTTGATAAGTTGTAGCGAATTGCTTCTTATTCCATATTTATATAATTTATCTATTAATATGTTGTGATCTAGCGTGTCAAATGCTTTGCTTAGATCAAGGAATAGAGTATTTATTGATTTATTTTGTTCTTTGTTTATTAATATATGGTTATATAAATCTAAAATAGCATGTGTTGTGTTATGCTTTTTAGTATATCCGTATTGTGTATTAGATATAATTAGGTTTTTTTGAAAAAATGAAGTAAATCTCTGATGTATTATTTTTTCAAATATTTTTGAAATTTGACATAGTATTGAAATGGGCCTGTAGTTGCATGGTTCGTATTGGTTTTTATTTTTATATATGGGTTTTATTATGGAATTTTTCATTTTTTGTGGAAATATACCTTTACTAATACATAAATTAAAAATATGTGTTAGTGGTGATGAAATATAATCTATTGATATTTTTACAATTTTCATGTTAATTAGGTTTATATCTAATGAGGTTTTTAATTTACTATTTTTTATTATTGAAGTTATTTCTTGTTTATTGGTTGGTTCTATGAATATAGAATTATTTATATTTGGTATTTCTACAGGATTTATAATATTTTGATTTTTAAATTGATCATTTATAATTTGTGCATTATTAATAAATTGTTCATTAAATATATTTGCTATTTTACTTGAGTCAAATGTGTTTTTATTATTTTTATCTTTAATGTATGTAATATTGTGTTTATTTACATTTGTATTAATGATATTATTTACTGTTTTCCAATGTTCTTTCGATGTTATGTTATCGTTTATTTGTTTGTTAATGTATTTTTGTTTTGCTTGTTTTATTGTGTTTTGTAAATTATTTCTATAAGATTTATAAACGTATAAATCTAATTCTGATTTACTTTGTAGATATGAGTTAAATAGTTTTTGTTTTTTATTTATTTTTCTTTTTATGTTATTTGTTATCCAGTTTTTAGAGAATATTTGTGATGATACTTTTGAAGTGATTATGGGAAAGTGTTTGTTTATTATATTTATATATTGAGTGTAGAAAATATTATAGGCATCTTCTGCATTAATGTTATTATATACAGTGTCCCATTTTATTTGTAATAGATTTTTAATAAATGTTACAATATTATTGTTTTTAATTTTTCTTGTTGTTATTAATGTTTTATTTTTCAGTAATCTGTTATTTAAGTTAAAGTTTGCATATATTGGAAGATGGTCTGTTATTTGTTCTTGTATTATACCACTTTTTCCTATGAAATTTGTATCTATATTAGTGTAGATTTGGTCAATTATTAAGTTTGTATTTGTATTGTATATTGGTCTTGTATTAGAATGTATAAGTGGTGTTAGTCCTAATTGGTGCATTAGTTGGTTTATTTTTGAATTTATATTATTCGTCGTGTCTATATTGAAATCCCCCATTATTATAAGTTTTTTGTTGATGAATTTATGAAATTTATCATAAAATATTGTATTAAACTCTTCTATTTTGTTAAATGGACTATTATAGATACATGATACTGTTATATTTTTATTATCACTTTCTTGTATTATTTCTATTGTTACTATTTCTAGATAATCTATTATATTAAATGTTAGTTCATTTACTATGTTATATGTTAGGTTGTTAGTTACGTATATGCATACTCCCCCTCCTCGTCTCTTATCTTGACAATGTCTATTATTTATTACCTGTTTATAATTAGGTATATTTAAGTTATTATTATTTATGTTATTTAGCCAGGTTTCTGAAAGGCAAATTATTTCTGGTTTTTTTGTTAATAAATTTAAAAAATCTGTCAAGTATTCAAAGTTGTGATTAAGACTTCGTATATTTAGATGTATAAATGTTAGATTATGTTCGTCTATTTTTTTGTTTATTTTATTAAAATTGTTTGTTGTTATATATTCATTTTCTTCTTTTGAGTTATTCATTTTTATTTTGTAATTCTATTATTTTGAATGTATTATTTATTGAACATCTTACCACAAATTTGTGTCCATTGATTGTTTTACCTTTAGCTTCTATGGAGAGCTTTTGTATTTCTATTAATTGTTCTTTTGTATATTCTTGTGATATACTAATCTTACTATACTGCGTATTTTTTAATTTATGTGCTGAATTTATAATGTCTTGTTTTTCGTTTTCTGTATTAAATGTTATTTTTATTGGTCTTATTTTATTAGCTTTATCATCATATTTTCCTATTCTATGGTATTTAGTTATTTTATAATCACATTCAGTATTTTTCAGTATATCATGTATTTTATTTAATTCATTACTTGTTCTTGTTTCGAAATTGTCATCATTTTCCATTTTAACATTATACAGTATTATGGATTTATTTTTTTCAACGTTAACATTATTTTCATTTATTGTCTTTCTTATAGTATTGGTCATATTAGTTTGGATTGCTGAGTTTATATTTAGTTTTGTAATTTCTGCGAAAGATTGTAAATCTGACTTATGTGTTGTATTTGTTAATTTGTTAATTATTGTGTTTTGATTTTCAATTATTATTGCTTGATTATCTATTATTATTTTTTGATTAGATAACATTTCTTTTAAATCATTTAAATTTAAGTAATTGTCATCATTTTTTTTTTCAATTATTATTGCTTGATTGTCAATTATAATTTTTTGATTAGATAATATTTCATTAAAATCCTTTAAATTTAAGTTAATGTTGTCATTTTTTTTTTTATTTGCCATTTTTTATAAGTAATATATTTTCGAAATATTTAAAATATTTGTATATGTTATATGCTATATGCTATTATATATAATGTATCTTATTTATTATACATAGAATAATAAAAGGATAAAATGATATATATATATATATATATATATATATTTATATATATATATATATATAAACAAATATATTAAAAATATTAAAAAAGTATATTTATATATATATATATATATACTTTATTGTTTATTTATATTGGATATAAGCACAAATATACATGGCAATGCATAAATATATAATGTATATAGTTTAATGTAATAATTAATTATTATAATTAAATCTAATTAATTATGCAATTATAGATATAATGAAATGTATATAAACTAATACAAAATAAAATGTATATAGTGTATATGAATGTATATAATGTATATGAATGTATATAATGTATATGAATGTTTATAATGTATATGAATGTATATAATGTATATGTATGTATATGAATAGTGTAAGACGTGTAATAATAGTGAAATTATAATATGAATATAGAGATTATAATATGAATATAGAGATTATAAATAAAAATAATAGAATAGAGAAAAATGTAAACAACAATATAATAGAAATGATATGCTCCAATGATTTTAATAATATTTTAAATATGAATGATATAAAGTTGAATAAATGACAAAGTAGTGCGTGAAAAAAATAATTAATAAGTAAACAATGTGTGTTATATGTTTATAAATGTGATGATTATAAAATATTCATGGAAAACTTATCTGGATATCGGATTAAGCAGGCTAAATTAATTTGGAATTAAATTGATGTTTGACAGAATAATAGTAAACAGGAAGTACATATATATATATATACTCGCTGAACTTTACATTTTTGCCGATATTATTTGGAATTTTAATCATCCTATTAGAAGTAATTTTTGTTAATATTATATTTCCTTTAAATAAACATATAGTTATCATATAGTATTCTGTTATATACTTGATGAATTTGTCTATGTCTGTGTGATATTACCACGTGATAACGGTTATTTATTTATGTTTGTGTATATTAATATGAGTAATTAAAAATAATACGTTATTTCATATGCTTCATACACTCATCTATAAAAAAATATACAAGTTACTTTATATTTATATATACATATATATATATATATATATATATATATATATATATATATATATATATATATACACGTATATGTGTATATGATGGTTTGAGATAGCGACCCCCCCCCCCTAGTAATCGATACAAACATCCACCTAGTGTCCTATATGTCTATATATAGACATATAGAGTACTCTATCGCTAAAACGCCCATATTCAACATGCCCCATTACAATCACACACGTGTGTTAGGTCGATACCATTACATTATGTATCGGGGGGGGGGGGGGCGACCGAGACTTGATTGTTTGTCTGTATCATCGACACCAGCACCATTCTATTGTTATAATCTAATGTCATCTATTATGTATGTAGGCCCCTTTATGTGAAGGCGTCTATTGTTATTGTTATTACTACTAGTAGTGGAGGCTAATTAAGCTGTCCCGTTATGCAATAACTTAACACATACATCACGTGATATATTGCATCACCGCCGAACATGATATCGGTATATTGATGTATTATGTAATCAATTGAAACTATAAAGTTTAATATTTGTCTTTGATGATATACGTATTGTTGTAATAAGCTATAAATAGTAGGACATTAATCAAATAAATAATTAAGATTTCAAGGTAACGTACAAAATTAACATGGCCACTTGATACTTTTATAATATATATTATATAGAAATTAACATAACTATAAAAATATGTGTTCATTATTCTATATGATTAAAAATACATGAATCTTTAATTATTAATCATATCTACCATCGTCACAGAATTAGCCACCCCACTACTACTCCGACTACTACTCCGACTACTACAACCGCTGTTCAGCCATGCGGAACCGAGTCCGACAGGCTCTACCGTTTCTGTGCGCCATCCTCGTGATACTATTGATACTGCAGACCAACATCTTCGGTTCGCTGCACACCAACACCTCACCTGTCACTCACGTACCCGTCGAGAATGTCAAGGCCGCTGCCGATGATGCCCTCTTTGAGGACGACGAACTTCCGGATATA
The DNA here is from genome assembly GCA_964019155.1 of Osedax fenrisi. Lineage (NCBI taxonomy): Eukaryota > Metazoa > Annelida > Polychaeta > Sabellida > Siboglinidae > Osedax > Osedax fenrisi. The sequence continues at coordinate 88,732,383 of OZ025242.1, forward strand.
TTACGTCACCCGGCTAAACCACCCGCGCCCCGCGCCGCCGGAATAGGTCACATTCCGGTTCAACGTAAAGACCTCGACCTTAGCGGTGACCCCTCCGAAGCGTTGACCTCTAGCAATGACACTCAACTCTTAGCCTATCTTATCGGTAAGACGGGCCGCAATAAGGATCGCGCTATCGAGTCTATCATTAGAGTCGCGCACGCGCTAGAAGCTTACAAGTCACGTGACTCGGAAACTGGAGGTTTACATCACGTGATGGCCGAGGAGGAGGAGGGAGATGAGGAGGCTGCGCCGAGAAGGAAGCCGGTAGTACAAGCACCCGTTGCTATAGTACGACCGCGTGTGTCTGATGCCGTATTTAGGAAGCTGAACACTATCGTGATGTCTATGAAGGCGTCCCATCTCCGTAAGCCTAAAGTACACAATGCTAAACTCGACATCTACACCGATGAGGAAGACAATAGGTCAGTTACGTCATCTGTAATGTAACGCATTGATAGTACGTATGCACCTATGTACAGTAGTATTACTACTATACCACCTACTATAGTATACTATAGTTATATATAGTTATATCATCGATGCACGTCGTCAGTTACTTATGATATATATATATATATATATATATAATATATAAATAACGTGTATTTATGAAAACGTGTAGTGTTACATCATAGAGATAATGAGACATCATATATTACATACACTGTATATAATAATAATAATAATCAGAGTTGGCTTAAAAGCCTAATTGAATGAAAATGCAAAAGCTTGTCTGTTAACATATACTATATATATTCATTTAAATATATTAAGCATATATCTAGTTTTCTTTAACCATACTTTATACTTTCGATTATATTTTCGGCTATGTATTTGCTTAAATAAATTATCAATCAATCATATACATTTAAATGTGAAAGATATGTCATATAATACATCTAGTACTCTATTTCAATAGTATGTATTATAATGCTATTACATTTCGACTTCATTGTTCCCGTCATGCATGACTGAACAGGTCGCGTATAAATACCACCAGAATAAAGATACAATTTACATATACATATGTATATCTTAATATTATATATATATATATATATATAATATTATATATTAATAATGTAAAAATATGAAATTATGACTTCTGTATTCATATAAATATTATATAATATTAACATAATATTAGGTTTACATTATTAACATTTTAAGCTGTATACTTTGTAATGTTGATGTCAAATATTACTAATAAAACCATAATATGGATCTAACCTATTTCGGTACAGTATGTATTATACTTTATATTAATTATAATATTGTAATAATAATAATACCATATACTATACAATAGTATATATTATACAATATGTGAACGTATGTCATATATCGGCTATCATTGACCTTGACCTATTTTCCCCTCAGCGAAGCCGAGATTCCCCCGTGGAAGAAGTTCCACAACAACGTGGGTCAACACTCCCTGTATGACCCCGCCGACCCTAACGTGCAGGAGATTATCGATGACCTTACCAATCAACCAATCAAAGCTCTCTATCAACATAAGGGCGGCACCCAGTTGAAATTGGTGTTCTCGTTTCCCGACCGTAGCCGCGTGCTCTTTAAACCGAGAAGGTTGGCCTAACTCCTAATAAGGGTGTGATATTGTAGTAGGACAGGTGGACAGATGGACAGATGTACATTCAGTTAATACATTTCATAGATACACGAATAGTCTATTCATATAACCGACTTTTAATGCTACAAAATCACACCCTTGACACGATTGCTTCACCTATCGACCTACAGCACTCGTGTGACCTTAACACGGTGGCGACCTTATCAGGATAGTGTATGACCTTGACTGTAGTGACCACGAGATGACCACGTATAAGTGGTTAGGTAGGTACGGCTTCACCCACAATACACGCGCGGCATACTGTATAAGTCTTCTGGTCACGTGTTTCTTATCGATCTTAACGTCACGTGACTCTACGATATATATATATATATATATAAATTATATATTAATGCTCGAATTGATTACTTTCTTGTTAAGCCTTTAAATGTTTATAAACTTACAACATTATACAAATAATTGATATGATTATTTTTTAAATCTCATGTATGCATTATTTGATTTATGTCTTTTTACAACATGCATTTAATATTAATGTATATTAATGTAATATATATATATATATATATATATATATATATATAGGACTAGATATTATCAATAACTCAATAGTGTATAGAAAACTTAATGATCATATTCCATCACAACCACTATGCCTGTATTCCTACCTATGTACACTATAGAGTGCATCTGTATTATACTTGTTAACATGTTCATCATTCACATACATGAACATACATGTCCTGTCTTCTATACATCTATATATCATCTATATAAATAAAGCAACACCTTATTTACATCTATGGCCCACATACACATGCATTCATGCACATACACATGCATTCATGCACATACACATACATTCATGCACATCCACATAGTTGATGTGTTATCTATTATTGCATACATATAATTAATAATATATGTGAATATCGATATTTTAAATATACCTATATAATATTATATATATATATATATATATATATTGTTATAACCTCATTATATATTTTTCAAATCCTATAACTTAACCAGTATTAATAAACTTTACTTTCACTAGGTAATATTAATATGGCTATTATACTTATATTAATATTTCTATTTATATACCATAGTATAATTATTAATTATATAATCCTGTTACTTTCTCTAGGTGTTTCTAACAACTTTTTATACATTAATACATATAGTATATACATATGTATGAATTCATGTATGTCTCATTGATATCAAAACACTTTCTTTATATGATATGTATATATTGATGTCCTATGCATGAATGATTTCATTCAAATATTAACGCATGTATATATTCACATATGAAAGTGTATGTTAATTAATGTATGTATGCATATATATATATATATATATATATATATATATATATATATATATATATATATATATAATGTATGTATGCGTGTATATTAGTGTTTTAAGGGAAGGCGCATAATACATTCACATGTTTATATGTATATGGAGAAGTGCGTATCTATATATGTAGGAGTACTGTTAGTTAATAGTACTTAGTAATTAGTACTTACAAAGTAGTACTTACAAAGTAGTACTTACAAAGTAGTACTTACAAAGTAGTAGTTACAAAGTAGTACTTACAAAGTAGTACTTACAAAGTACCCTATACAGATACATTCAACTGTGTGAGTATACACACTGCAGTATTCTATAGGACACTAACATATATGTTATATTCTACCATATAATAACACTATCCATATTGTATTTAACATTAATAATCGATATCACTATATTACTGTGATGGTACTTATATTTGTGAACAATATGAAACATATACTTTGTAAATATGTACAATTGTGATTAATATAATACTACAATAATCAATAAATGAATTTAGTGAATATACAATATATCATAAACTAGTGAAATACTGATGAAATATATGCGATATCAAATAATTATACAGTTTGTACAGTAGCATTTAAATATAGTAATGATCAAAATCAAAATACAGAGAGGCATTGAAAATTCTAAAATACTGACGGTATTTCCTCAATATTTTGTCTTCAATTATAATTAATAAATAAAATGATAGGCAATTCTACATCTACTGTATTCTACATACACTGTATACTATATATATAGTGTGTATAATAGTGTGTATAATAGTGTGTATAATAGTGTGTATAATATGTACAATGTATACGATTTATGTTGGACGTTGGACTTTGTATAGTGTGTACAGAGTGTATGATTAAAAAGTGTATTGATAATTATCTGTTTATATTATCATATAGTCGAACTCATTTGTACACAAGTGATCTTATATAATTTAATATTTATAAACTTCGTACTCGTATCTATAAATAGAAATTATATTAATCATCGAAATGAGTACTTTGCATAGGCTCTATTTCATAGTATATACTCTACGTGAAATTATGAATTATCATTAATAGTTATCGTTAATTAAAAGGGTTTAATAGTTAATTTGTCTAAAATACTCATTATTATGAATAATGCAAATAAACATCTTATTAATATCCCATAATGTCTCGTTTTATTGTGTAGTAAGTAATATAGCTGTTGTTAACATTATTCTCATTAATTAGTAATATAATATTCCTATCGGTTAAATATACATGTATATACATACAATGTAATGATTATATATATATAAATATATGATTAAAAAGTACACATCAGCTAGGATATATAGGGGTTATTAAATTTACCAATGGTTCACCTGCAGGCCTTATTTATTACTATTATATACAAAGATTAAATCATATTTCTTACACATTGTAGGTAGTCATATATTTGTAATCGATATGTGTGTCACATACATATACTGTATATGATATATATATATATATATATATATATATCATATATATATATGATATACATTTACATATATAGTATACAAACATATGCATACATGGTACACATAAACTTTACATATGTACATTATACATATGTACATTATACATATGTACATTATACATATGTACATTATACATATGTACATTATACATATAAAGTGGACAACTACATTGTATATGTTACATAACATGCATTGTATACATTGACATTACAATGTGTTACTGTCTAGATATAGTGAAGCTTCTATACACAACATACACTTGAAATAATCCTCATTTGTAAACATTCATATATGAATATATATATATATATATATATATATATATATATATACTAATAAATATACTAATAAATACTATATACTATAGTATATGCACATATACATGCATGTATATACATGTATATATATATATATATATATACATATATATCACTTTAATATGATTGAAGTATCTATTTATATATATACATATATCATAAATGTGTCACAGCTACTGATACAAGAAATAAACACATCTACACCCCCACTACACCCCTACTATATATATAGGTATACCTACACTACACCCCTACTACACCTATACTACACCACTGCATCATCGCTACATCTCTATGCCGTTACTACATATTACATATCATTGCTAATTGATCACCTAAACTAGCGACAGAGCAACCCGTATATAAAGCTTGTGTATGTGTGTTTGTGTGTGTGTTTGTGTGTGTGTGTTTGTGTGTGTGAGTGTGTGCAGTGACTTAATACAGAGGTAGTATTTCTACTTTCTGAACGGCTTCTTTAATCTGTATGCCTAAAGGTATGCATAGGTATGTGTATACAAACAAACAAACAAACAAACACATGCTTAATTAAACAATACCATATATGGTATGCGTGGGTGTTCGTAATTAGAGCAACTCATTACACACAATGGATCCTTTGTTCTCCCCATTGTTAGGCTTCTTTTCCATTCTACTAATTACATTTTATATAATACTAGAGTAGGCTATACTTTGTATATTCTTATTTAGTACTTTAGATAATTCATATACATAATTGTAGGTATATGTATATAGGTGATGGTTATAATATTTGAATTACATTATGTATTATTTTATTTGTATTATTATAAGATTTAGGCAATGCCAGAGTAATTATAGAAGCAGTGTTGCTTATCGAGATAATTACCCCTTTATTAACAACAGGAATTCATATTTATGCAGCTGTTAATGTGTTAACAAGATATACAAGATATATATATATATTACATCATATATATATGTATATATCTTTTCACATATAATATAATATGTCGAAATCCTCATATATGGTACTACTACTATTATTCTTTTACTTTAATATATACTAGAATACACGTGCCCTATACTACGTCATAACTAAGTCATAATAATAGTATGTGGTACAATGTTAGCGCGTGTAAGTGATTGACACTTTCCCCTAGCGATCAAACTAACCGTTATAGAACGAACATGATGGATCCTCGCATGACGCATGACTAACGATGTTATCGTCACGATTGCGCATGTCTTAGGTTATAACAAACATGTACCTACCGCTCAAGTGTCATTGTATTGTTTATATAATCTATAATCGGTGTCTCTAATAGAGACTCTCTACGCTTTAATTGTTCATATACTCGATTGTATTCTAATATGAAATCTAAATATAGATTTGTCTACACGTGGCAAACTACTATATCGACGTACAGACACTAGTCTATAGTAATGCATGTCATTATAGTCCCCGATACATCTTGCTAGCCATTCTAACACCTATGCTATGTAACACCACCCCGTCATCGATTAATTAACTATTATGTAATATAGCATTTATTATGTAAGATATTACATGTATATCCAGGTAGTAGGATACCAACTACTAGAGTATACGTTTATTTTAAGGGTAGTTAAAAAGTATCTATATAAAACATTATAAACGCGCTATAAATAGACATTATTACGCAACAGTGTGACGTAATCGATTACCTAACTGTAGCACATGTGCGTAACTTCATTGTACCATTATAGAGGTAGGGGGGATCGGTGTTAGCCTGCTTGTTGTTTCTATTGTTCGTCTATTGTGTGGTGCGATCACACACTCGTTCCCCGCGGTGGCAGCACTGGTGCCTGGGTGTATTATATACGGCTTTATTGCCCGAGCGGTCAGCGGTGTGGTCAAGCCTATAGCACTATATGTGCTGTTGTGATACTTCCTTTGTTATGTTATGTAATATGTTATAAATAGCCTATCGTAGGTGACAGTCGGATATAAGTCGTATGTGACGAGTTGATACTATGTTGGATTTAATGAAAATTACTACAGTACAGTATATACGTATATATATATATATATATATATATATATATATATATATATATATATATATATATATATATATATAATATAAATATATGTTTATATTATGTATATATTAATTAAATCTACATTATTTTAATTATATAACCATCATAAAGTATTATTATTAACATTCCTATGTATGATATACGTATACACACGTACCGATGATGCAATATCTACTGGTCAGTAGACGTAGTGGTCAGTAGTGGTCAGTAGTGGTAGTGGTCAGTAGTGGTAGTGGTCAGTAGTGGTCAGTAGTGGTAGTGGTCAGTAGTGGTAGTGGTCAGTAGTGGTAATGGTCAGTAGTAGTGGTCAGTAGTTGTAATGGTCAGTAGTGGTAGTGGTCAGTAGTGGTAGTAGTCAGTAGTGGTAGTGGTCAGTAGTGGTAATGGTCAGTAGTAGTGGTCAGTAGTTGTAATGGTCAGTAGTGGTACTGGTCAGTAGTGGTACTGGTCAGTAGTGGTAGTGGTCAGTAGGGGTAGTAGTCAGTAGTGGTAGTGGTCAGTAGTAGTGGTCAGTAGTTGTAATGGTCAGTGGTTGTAATGGTCAGTAGTTGTAATGGTCAGTAGTGGTAGTGGTCAGTAGTGGTAGTGGTCAGTAGTAGTGGTCAGTAGTTGTAATGGTCAGTGGTTGTAATTGTCAGTAGTGGTTGTAGTCAGTAGTGGTAGTGGTCAGTAGTGGTACTGGTCAGTAGTGGTAGTGGTCAGTAGTGGTAGTGGTCAGTAGTGGTACTGGTCAGTAGTTGTAATGGTCAGTAGTAGTGGTCAGTAGTGGTTGTAGTCAGTAGTGGTAGTGGTCAGTAGTGGTACTGGTCAGTAGTGGTAGTGGTCAGTAGTGGTAGTGGTCAGTAGTGGTAGTGGTCAGTAGTAGTGGTCAGTAGTTGTAATGGTCAGTGGTTGTAATTGTCAGTAGTGGTTGTAGTCAGTAGTGGTAGTGGTCAGTAGTGGTACTGGTCAGTAGTGGTAGTGGTCAGTAGTGGTAGTGGTCAGTAGTGGTACTGGTCAGTAGTTGTAATGGTCAGTAGTAGTGGTCAGTAGTGGTTGTAGTCAGTAGTGGTAGTGGTCAGTAGTGGTACTGGTCAGTAGTGGTAGTGGTCAGTAGTGGTAGTGGTCAGTAGTGGTACTGGTCAGTAGATGTAGTGGTCAGTAGTGGTCAGTAGTGGTCAGTAGTGGTACTGGTCAGTAGTGGTAGTGGTCAATAGTGGTCAGTAGTGGTAGTGATCAGTAGTGGTCAGTAGTGGTACTGGTCAGACGTGGATGAGGTGGACAGAGGCTACCACGTAAATAATGCAGGACACGATATTAATTAATTACGTTAAAGCCGTACCGACTATTTACCGGTGACCGACAGACGCTCGGATCACGTGGGTCTGTAGAGGCTGTAGGTAGCAGTCACTTATCGCACAGCTATTACGTAATTCTTATTAAGATGAGGACGAGGAGGAGGACGAGGAGGATGTGCTAAGCGGTGAGAGATGGGTATTAGCTTTGCTCATCCCATTGCGTTCGCTTCGGCTCCTAGTAATTAATCACGCATTGTGCAGCAGCAGCAAGCGATGCCACTCTCACTCTCACGTGATATTACGTAATACTAAATAGGATGATTCATCACCGTGTGTCATCGCTGTCGTCTTTATCGAATGTAGCCAGGAATTGTGTGCATTCGTTGCATCATGTTTATATCATTTATTCGTAATTATAAGTCATTATTCGAATGTAAACATAGTAAAATATACCAAATGTTGTATTATTATATATATATATATATATATAGTGTGCGTGTGTGTTTATCAACTTTATTATATATTACATAATACCTAATAATTAATATAACATGTTAATATTATATATTTTCATAGTTATTTATAATATATAATAGTATACCTAAAAAAATTAGATTTATATTCATATATATATAATCACAACTTAAAAAAAGTGTGATCATATATCATATGAAAAAACTTTAATAATTATAATGTTAAATCTGTATTTATCAAATCAACAACATCTATAACAGGTATATTCTCATACCATGTGATACTGGAGTATAAATTATGTATACATATATATATATATATATATATATATATATATATATATATATATATATATATATATATATATTAAGTGAGTTGTGTGTATAATATATAATGCAGTTATTTATAATCTTAAGTTGCAGTAGATATTTATAGAGTACATAGTTAATAGTGTGTATTATTTAAGGAATTTTATTGCATTTATTTATATATAATTCAGGTTTTTATATCAAATATTATTATTTATGATTTATATTTAATCATTTTATTTTTTAAATAATTAAAATAATTTGATGAATTTGTAGTTAAAATGTATGCAAATAATAATAAAAACAAACTAATTATATAAATATAAAAACCAATGTAAGTGGTTAATAGGTTTACTGGGAATACTAATAAATATTACCAATAATAATGGAAACTGCATTAGTCATACAATGCACCTATAGTAATGGCATTAGGTACATCATAGTGAGTATGGGTAACTGTGATTATTATCTATCAGGTTACATCAAACAACATACACAAATAAACATACCACTAGGCAGTCATTAATTGGATACATTTCAATAACTCAGGATGAACATTAATGTATTGATTGATAGATTGGTCAAGTGGGTAGTTGTTATTAAGTAAATAAGTATGAAGGATGGGTAATTTGGCCGAATTTATATGTGTGTTACTAGAAGTGATCTAAATAATAATATACATATTTTTAAATAATAGTCACAGACTATGTAACTAATATTATATTAATTTACGATATGTATATATTAATTATTTATATTTTTGTATTTTTGTGAATAAAATGAATAATAAGCTATATAAATATGCTTAAAAACAGCAAATTCGGGTAATTTGGCCGATAGTAGAACTTTACTCTATAGGTAAATTATGTTCTAAATGTATAAATTAAATTTCTTGAATAAAATGATGAATAATTAGGTGTGCACTTAATACCACCGCCACATTAGATAATATTTTCAAAATTATATCAACATTATATTACTTTTTTATTGACATTCGTATTATGCACTTTATTTTATTAGTAATTATATACTATCAAATCAAATATATCTAAGAATATGATATACCAGATTTAGGTTTGAGCAGACATGGTGGAAGTGATAAATATGATTAACCATTAATTTTTATATCAATACTATAATTTTACTATCTCATATCTGATTGGTTAATGATCGGCCAAATAACCCGACTTACATCGGTCAAATTACCCATTATGACGTACGTTATTATTTTAGAAATATCATTGTATCATATTGATATATAATTTAGATATAAACATAGACTCAAAAACATTTTATTTTTTATTTTAGTGTAAAAAATATCACAATCGAACATTTATTTGTGAAATGACAAACACATATTTTGTAGAAATTACATAAAATCAATAAATACTAATAATTATAATTATTGATTATTTATTAAAATAAATGTTAACTCTTCTTAATGGTATTATGAAATACTATAAATTGTATATAGACTTTTTTTGTTATCATTAATAGTTTCTGAGATATTATAGCTGACCAAATTACCCGCATCGGCCAAATTATCCTTCACCTAATACATTATATAATTAAAACATATTGGAAGCTATAAATAAATAATTATAAATTAAAATATATACAAATATTCAAATAAATCTAATAATATACAAAATAGTTCAACTTCTTTATTCAATATAATATTCAATTTTCAACTATATGATTATTTAACTAGACAAATATAATAGGAAGAAACTTTTAAAAAGTATGTTTAAGTAAATAGGTAAATATTATAATATGAACATATATTACATAAAGTAATAAGTATAATATTATTTATATAATATTTACTATATATAATTGACTAATTTTTCTAACAATGTTTCTAAACCTATTTCATTAATGCAATGAATACATATTAATTATATAACTCATTCATTTATTTTACTAATTAATTAACTAAATATAAAATTAGTAGGAAATAATATAGATAATATATCATTCATCTAGTAATATACAATATAAAGATAATACATATAATATAATGATAATACAACTACAAATATACAATATAATGATAATAAAACTAATAATATAACAAGATGATAATAACATAACATAATATATGTAAAAGTTTAGCGAATAGAGTTTTTTTGGAGAATATCTAATATGTCCCCATTTGTTTTTTGTCCCCCCCCCCCATTTGTTTTGATTACGATTTACGAGATCAAAATATTAAAATTTAAAAATATTTTACATGTATCATTGTATACTTTAAGATTATAATAATAACAAATTTAATAGAATAGATAGCTGCGTATTATTATTAGTTCCTTCATTTGGAAGCGTTCCCATTCACTTTGGCTTTCTCCTAAATGATATCCAATATTTGTATGAGTAATGCATATGATTTCAAATATATTAATATTATCATAGAATAACCAATTTAATTTTCTTAATTTTTTAATATAGATATATAATAATGAATGTTATATCACATAAACAAGGAATTCACTTAAAAAATTATATTTCAAAAGTACTAAGTTATTCATAATTTATTTACAACACAATTAATAATATCTATAATAAATATAATAACATATTGTATAATTTTTATTTTATTTCTAATTTCGAATTAAAACTATCAAATGTATCGCAAAAATATCACCACCACTATTTTAATAATGTTCATTTTAATTATGTTACTCTTAATATTTACAGATTTGGTAGAGATCAGGAAACACTTCCCGACCATTATTACTTCAGTGATTACGAGCGTTTTAATGCTGAGATAGCTGCGTATCATCTGGACAGGTCATTATTATTATCATTAACATCTATATTATTACCCATTTATTGTCCATGCACTACATCTATTATTACATAGATAAACTCGTACATAAATATAAAGGCATTACCGTAGAAATTACCTGCATATATTCGATATGATATCCTTATAATATATAATATTTATTAATAATACCTTTAATATATTTAACTAAAAATATATTCAAATAATTATCCCATATGTTAAAATACATTTTTAATTCTACTGAATATTTTATACAATAATTAATATAATGATACCAAAATATGATTTTTGTTATCTCGGTATATCCTCAATGATAATTAATATATAGATGATAATACATAGAAAATAATGACCTATATTAAATAGTTTTGCAATATTATAGATTATTGGAATTCTATCGAGTTCCCCCAACTGTTGGAAGAGTTGTGAACATGACGAGTGAGATATTGAGGTTCTCGAACAAGAAACTTGCCAATACTTTCTTTGTATCTCCAGGTATAAAAACATCTCACATTAGAAATAGTAATACTTTTTTATCGCATAGAATAATTATTAGTTTTATTTATTGATTTATTAAGTAATAATATATTTAATATTTATATAGGCACAATGGTATTTAAATACATTTTCTAACAAACATGTTTATATAGTAACACAAATATTATTATAAACCTTTACAAAATTTGGTAAGGGGATTTAATGTCATTAAAATATAAAATATTATAAACAATTTTTAAAATAGATTTGTACATGTATAACATATGATATGTCAAAATATTATAGGTTAAAAAATATATAAATAATATAAAACATAATTTTGGAACAATACATATTTCTAATAAAATAATGATTAAAAAAATGACTGCTTTTCAATATTTATAATTTATCAATTTGAATTATTTAAAAACAATGTTATCAATAATATCTTTATTTTCATGTCAACTAGTGACAACTTTTGGATTTATTGAATAAATGCCATTGATTGGCCGTTGGTGTTATACTAGAATAATACCATAGCGTCATTTCATAAATAAATAATATAGACAATTATAACTATTTATTAAACTATTGTTCAAATATATATCTTATAATAAAATATAAATATATTACTGTGATAATTATTAAGACTCATTTAGTCGTTTCATTCCAAATCTGTAATGATTATATTTATTATAGAATATATTATAATTTATATTAAACATATCCCCAATGGTAAATCACATATATAATGAAATAATGTAGTTATTATATACATAATATAATTAAAAATATGTAAAAGTGTTATAATATGAATTTCATCAAATTCTATTGTAATTCTTTAATAAATAATCCATTTAAATTTAAAAAGCGAATAATAAAATGCCGTACTCGAAATATATACCGAGATCGCATCATTTTCAGCCGGAAATCTGTGTTTCTACGGTACGTGCAGCTACTACTGCGACACGAACCACGCTATCTGCGGACAACCAGACCTTCTGGAAGGTTCGATGGCGGCGTTCCTTCCGTCTTCGCTGAAGGCTGAACGCATTCACTGGACGCATCCTTGGCGTCGTAGCTACAATAAGCACCACCTCGCCGACTGGAGAACTAACCCCGACTATTGCGACGAAGTTAGGATCACGCCCCCTTTTGATTCCGGCCGCAGACTGGTCGACTTGAGCGACTTGGCTATTTTCGATTTCTTTACCGGTTTGCGACGATTTCTTAGTGTTTAGATTTACGATTATCGCGTTATAATCGTGATATATACGCAAACAGGTAATCTTGATAGACATCATTACGAAACGTTTGAAGGTTTTGGAAATTTCACATTTGTGATGGCTTTAGATAACGGAAGAGCGTTAGTATATTCATCGCACACTGTATTCACATCGGCTATTCACAACTATTCACCGCTAATATATTAAGCATATAGCTATTATTCTTTAACCATATACATTTAAATGTGAAAGATATGTTATATAATACGTCTAGTACTCTATTTCAATAGTATGTATTATAATGCTGTTATATTTCGACTTCATTGTTCCCGTCATGCATGACTGAACAGGTCGCGTCTAAATACTACCAGAATAAAGATGCAATTTACATATACATATACATACCTTAAACTATATAATATTATTATTCATTATAAAATTATTATTCATTAAACATATATTTACTCTTAACTTCAATTATTCTGATCAGATTTGGACATTCCGATAACGACGACCTCTCAATCCTGGCTCCGATGGCGCAATGTTGTCTTATACGGTACACTACGCTCGTGAAGCTGCTCAACATTCACAGATCTCCTACCTCTCTGTCTGAACGCATGAGGAAGTCCATGGCTGGTGACAAGGTGATTATCGAATACGTACTAGTTATCCTATTTATAATCATATTCTATAAATATGTGATTTTATCTCGATATATTTATAATATTTGCGAAATCATTTCTATATATATGTATATCTGATATTCCCATATATTTATAATATTTGCGAATTCATTTTTATATATATATATCTGATATTCCCATTAAATGTGATAAACGTATACGTGACCTATACATACATGTACGTGACCTATATCTCTAATACACGTTACCAGGTGACCCCTATATTGACTGAAAGACAACTGCGAGCTTTGGACAGAAGACTGCGAATAGTTCTTCAGACTGTCTACGAGTGCATCAAAACCACTCCGGTTCGCGATGTCATTATCGACGATGGATTCTGAGAACCTCTACATACGACCTTCAACGTCGACCCCCCCGCCCCCCGATTACTTTCTAACACCAACTTTAACGTGTTCCCCTACACTCTACACTTTACGCATAAGACTTTCCGCACTTACTAGTAGCTACTCTCTGAGCCATTACAACATTTCTTCTACTACCGACTAAGTGGTACCATCATTTAGTTCCCCCTAGAATGAGAGGTACTTATGAAATGCTATTCTTATTCGTTTGTTATTCGCGGATAGCGATATATACGGACTCATTTCCAAATCTCAAATTCTACTATCCAATTGAACATATCTCTTCTTCAACATCTATTTCAACTTCTACATCAGCATCTATCTAGTAGAGTGATGACACCTCTATCAAAGTGACTATATATATATGTCATGAAACACTGTTCACCTTAGATTAAAGTATCTAAAGCTAGCTGACCACTTTCCTACTGGGTCATAGGTCGAGCTAACAATGTACCCGTTTGGTATTAGAAAGGGAATATTAGATTTCATATATGCATATCTCTTATTGTGTAAAAAACATACACACACACACATACATAACATTTTTTTATTAAATTTAATCTATACCTATATATAGATAGTGATACATATTAATTTACAATTCATTCCAGTTAAAGATTGTGATGATACAAATGACATTTATTATTTCATTAATTACGATTAACAATTTTATTTTTAAAATATATTGTATATATTTATATATTACTATTTATAGTTATTTTACATTGATGAATTTATAATAAATACATATAAACCTTTTTATTTATTAATATATGCATGATAAATTGATATAAGTAGTATATATATAGATAGTTAATAATAGTTTAATAATAATTATATATAGAGTGCCTGTGTGGCTCAGTGGCTAAGGTGTCAGACACACAAGCAGTAGAACAACATTCGAGCTTCGTCCGGAACATTAATAAATTTTATAAAATGTGTCTTAAAATATTAATTAGAAGTGATCTTATTTAATTGTGTATAAATAAATGATCGGATCTTATTAAAACCATGGATGCCTTAACATGAGAACGGCTTCGAAGGGACATTAGAGCCATATATGGTTATAAGTGAAAAAACTTCATCTAAGTTCCTGGATGGGATGAAAGGACTCCACTAAATAAAAATAACTAACAATATATCATAAATGTGTCTACTTTCAAAATTGATATATATATATATATATTAGTTTCTAATTTATAAAATGTTATATCGAATTAATAATATTTAATATATTTATAGTAATCGTAAATATTAATAATTAATATATATGTAAAATGTATTCTAAGTATGTATTTCATTTGCTATTTTGTATATACTATTATTATTAAACCTTTATAAAATCTATTTATAATTCATATTTCTAGAAATAAATTATAATATGTTTAGGTCTACTTATTATATATATTGAATTGAATTGAATAGAAAAGTAAGTACAATAAGCAATACAATTTCTTCTTAAAGGAATGTAGCAGAGATCTCATAATCTATACTATGGATTCTATACTCATAAATATGGTAGTCCCCATATATAATGTTATACTATAATGTCAACGTATATCAAGTTTAAGTTAGTTACAGGGGTTATCGATCTGCTGTTATGACTTACATCTATAAAAGTCATTATCAATGTCGAGTTGAGGAATTCAAAATCGTTATTACTAAGGACCGAAAGTCATTTAGAATAATAACTACTTATCAATGCATATAAATGTAATCTTTGTTCTAGAACATTATCTTTATATCGTAATTTCGCCAACTATATTGATTTTAATAATATAATTTAATATGTTACTATTATTTTTTGAATATAAATATCAGTAATTATTTGTATTATATCTTTATCTATAAATATCTACAAATAAATTTGAAATTATATGTTCATTTACAATATGTAAGTGATACCATTTCTAAGTTTTATAAATATGATTGTATTACAAGAGCTGATTATGATAAAATAGATATCGCGTTTATGTGACGTAAGTGGGTTTTGTAGATCTAATTTTTCACTCGCTATACTAGCCAGTACTCCGTGAATATTGAATCTTAATATTTTAATTTTATAATTCTTATTAAAAAGATATTAATCTAATAAATAGATCTATCGGATTTTTATATTATGATAACAAAGTTATACATTTACAGCTATTATACTACTCGTACATATTGGTGAAATATGGTATCTGGGATTAGTTAGTTTTGGTCGATAGTTCAGAATGTGTTAATACTCGTTGCCCTGTATAATCGAATAATAAAATGTGAGTTAAATTAACTAATTCGAATATTTATTATATTGATATGATAATATGTAATTCACTCATAATTTGTATTAATTACACATGAACATTTGACCATTAATTCTTTGGGCGCTGCAACATGGGGGACGAGGGGATATGTCCCCCCCCACTTTAAAATATAGGGGGACCTCCTATGTATTGGTCACCCCATACATTTATTTTGATTGGTTGGTCCCCCTACATACATAACCGTTCCAGCGCCCCTATTAATTCTACTCTATGTATTACAATAATATAGCAGAAAATGCACTTTTTACATATTCGATAATATTATTCAATATATTTAATTTTTCTCAATATATTTGATAATATTAACATTAACACAGTTCGTTAATGTAATTTTTCATATATATTACTGTAGTGATTATAGGCATCGACCAAAACCCCTGACGTTCCCACGTTTCATTATGTATAACCACAATATTTATTTAATATATAAATTACTGGATAAAGCATTATAGGTAATATACCTACATAAATTAGGGGAAAGTAACCGAATACGGACACTCGGTATCCAGAAACCATAAATCATACACAAAAATGTTTAATGAATAAAATATTCATGCATATTTAAATAGTCTAAAAAAGTATTTTTTATTTTTTAATTAGTCAAAATATTGCTGATATATCTAATAAACTGATTTTTGTATTACGTTTTTAAATTTATGAAAAAAAAATTCAACTTAACATTCTCAAGAATATACAAATGTATAGATATAAAATATAACACTATATTATTAAAAAATAAAGCAATCTAAAAATTATATATATAATTTTTATATTTGTTATAAAATATTAATTAAGTTATAAGCATATATCTATAGATATCATATAAGTCCCTAATACGGACACTCTAGATATTTTAATACGGACACCCTATAACCAATCAGCGCGCAGCGTATGCACTCTTCTGATTTTCATAAAAATCGAGTGCGTTATAATATTAATACCACTAATAAAGCTAAATCTAATTTTGTTCAATTTTTATTATTTAGATACAAAATTGAATTATTAATTAAAAAAATACTAAAAATAAATGAATTATTAACTAATTAAATTAGAATAAATTATTAATAAAATTAATTATATATAATGTAATTGTAATTTGTCTGATTGATTCACCAATAATATATAGTTTATCTAGTGATATATAGGGTGTCCGTATTATAACACAGGGTGTCCGTATTCGGACATGGTACCGAATACGGACACCCCCGTTATCTATGGAATTAAAAGATAAAATAAAATGTCAATCACAATAATATCTATAATCTAAAAATATTAATATATTGTAATTTTTGAATACAAATTATGAGTTATAAAATATTAAGACCATGTATTACTAAAGTGTCCCCCGTATTAGGTTACTTTCCCCCTATATAGATATATTAAAGAGTATTCAATTATCATTTAAATATTTCAGATAGCAGTGAATATTTCAAATTTCATACTGATACGTATCAAACGTACACAAACTCTTGATTAATAACAACAGGACCGTGGATGTCTTCGGCTACATAATATGGCCTATTTTTTATCTTTTTTATAATAATATTGCATGATCTACCATATACATAATCTACACTAGAATAAAGATATCACATAGACTATACAACAATATATGTTTATAGAATGACATCCTTGGTATTAATAGGAATACCTTTAAACCCCATATGAAACTCAATGACATATGTTAGTACCAATACATATAAACGGGACTCGATATCCAAGTTCAATTGCATACCTATATCTACTATACAATGTGTGACGAAAACTGTTGTTTACTTTTAATCACTTCAAAAATCATTTTATATAGCCTCGGCGTACTATAACTTAATTATCATTCACAAACCCAACCTAGGTGTAATTATAATATAGCTATATTATTAAGAAGCAAGTACACTTGTACATTCCGCACTATAAATACGTGTCGATAAATATGTTAATTTATATATAAATATATTCATAATATCGCAGCGTCCTAATACTATATATCTATATTATATATAGGAATATAATGTTATATATAATATAATGTTAGATTAGTAGCTGCATTAAATTACTACATTAATAACTTGAAGTGCAGAAACATAATCTGAATAGTATATATATATATATATATATACATTTATAACAAATCTTGATGCAATGAATCCACTATCGAAACCAGCCTACTTCTTTACTGTATTCAGCTATGTATATACAAACATGCGCGCACACACACACACACACATGTATATGCATACGCATGCTCAAGCACAATTGTGCTTAAGAAAGAACAAATACACTCACTAACTATAGACGCAGACTCTACGTACACTGTAACAAGTAAATGGTTTTCTGCAGTAAAATAAATGGTATTTAAGGTGTGCTTATAATAGAACCCTTTTGATGGTTTTCTGCAGTGAAATTTTTAGAATACCATATTAAGGGTTTTCTATTATCGGATTTAAGAATACCATTTAGATGGTTTTCCACAGTAAAATTAAGAATACCATTTATATGGTTTTCCACCGTAGAAATTTAGAATACCATTTAGAGGGTTTTATACAGTCGGTTTCACAGAATACCATTTAGAGGGTTTTAAATAAATATTTTTTTAAATACCATTTCGATGGTTTACTGCAGTAAATATCAGTATAGAAAACCATCATTTTTAACAGTGTACACGAGAAAATATAGGTGTACACTGTACACTAGACCGGTTCGTACTAATTTTTTTTTCGTAATTTTATAAACCTTCACATCTGTGACAATTATGTATGATATGATGAATAAGTGTTTACAATTTTAGACCTATATCTTAAATAGTTTTATGTCACGAGACCTTTTTATTTTAACATTGAATACATATTAAATTTAACATGGGGGAGATATAGAAATAAGTTTAATGATTTTTTTTAAGCCAACTATGGATATATCCTAGAAACATATATTACAATAAAAATAATAATTTATATTTCAAATTTTAAATGCTTCGTGACCAAAGGTAAATATTTTTTTATAAAAATTGTTAATACATATTATATTAAAATATAAATATGTATTATATTTTATATTAAGGATTAAAAATTGATTCGAACGAACCGGTCTACTGTACACTGTACATACATACTCACGAACACGCACATACGTACATACTGTACAATCTAATGTACTATATTCTGTGTATATCGTGCTTGACCTTGTATGCGCGTATACGTGTGTGTACGTGCGTGTATGTGTGTGTGCGTGCGTATGTGTGTGCGTGCGTGTATCACACATGCATCGAGATCATTCCGATTACTGCGTATAACCACGTCAGTCGTAGTGTTGATACCATCGCTATAAAGAACTAACATTCTTTATATCGATGGTTTCGATACCTGGAACACTTGCACCGGGTAACTAGATTACATCTCTATAACCTATCGCGGTAGATTAAGTACAACGTACCTGTCTGGTGGATTACAATCTGATCGCTTTCTATGTACTCTGATTTCAACCACCCGATTATAATGCTAAACTAATTATAATATATAACACGTATATATATATATTATTATTATTATTATTATCAGATGTAGGTACAAGTACCTGGGTAATTGTAGAAGCATTGCTGCTTGTCGAGACAATTACCCTTTATATACTGACTTTATACGACTGATATATATATATATATATATCAGTCGTATTCTGAATAACCTGGTAACTCTTAATTACAATCACCCATTATTAAATATGACATCGAGCTAATCGTGCTAATCGTGGTCTACAGTAGTATATCATAACGGGTACGTAGGATATATCCTAGATAGAATATATGATATGTGTAATGCATTGAGATCTATTAGATAAGTAGAAAGTGAATTGATTACTAGCATATTATTTAATACAATACAAGTATGATTTACGTAATAGCGTCGATGCAGGTAAATAACCATGTACAATGTACATTGTACACGGTATACTAGTATACTTAGCTATCAAACTTAACGCATTATAACTATTCCTATAACTATTACTAAACTAACTGACTACTTGCGGAACGGAGTCGACTCCCAGAAGATATACTGACACACACAAGGTTCTATATACATACTGTTAATATTACAAGTAGTACTATTATATAAAGGAAAGTGAACCAAAATAATGGTATATTTATAATATAGTTCCAATACCTAATAACAGAGATCTTATTTTAGGTAGTAATTATCGTAGTACTATACGTCTTAGTTTAACAGTAGCGAACACTTACAAGTGTATGATAATGAACAGAATTAGGCCTCGCCTAGACAATAATTTAAAGACAAATTAAAATGGTTTCAGAAATGTCAAAATAACAACCAGTAAAATAATCGCACCCGAAGACAGATCGAGGGAGTATCTAGCAGCAATCCTGATATGCATCAACTTCAAGAAAGCCTTTAATGCACAGAGAGAAAATGGTTATGATACTGAAATCTTATGGGATATCTGAGGGGTTGGTGACTGCTATTAGCAAAATGTATGAAGATATTACTGCAAAAGTCATTACTCCAGATAGAGAAATGGTAACTTTCAAAAATATAGCTGGTATCTTACAAGGAGTTACGTTAGATCCATACCTTTTTGTCATATATATCGATTATGTTACGAGGACAGATTTAATAAGAATGGAAGATAACAAGGTTTCCTACCTCGAAAAAGATAAATCAGAAGAGTACCACCTATCACTGTTACAGAAATAGACTTCGCAGATAATATTGCATCAGAAAGTGAAGGTATCAAATAAGCCCAAGAGATGCTCACTCGAGTCGAACAATCGGCAACATGACTAGGACAGCAGGCAAAACGAAATAAATGAACTAAAACATATATCAACAGTTAATAACATCACAGCTAGGATGGATAAAATAGATGGATAAAATCTGAAGAGGGTTAAGTACTTCAAGTAGGTAGTAGTAGGTTGTAGTACCTACATTGGGTCATTGACATCGGGAAAACAGTAATACAGATTTTAAAATCAGAAAAGTACGTGCTCAGAGAACCCATTATCAAATGATGAATATCTGAAAATCAACTCTAAGTAGGAAACTAAAAAGTAGGCTTATGAACTCCGTAGTTGAATCAGTTCATGTGTACTGAGATATATGCTCTAATTATACGAATGATACTAAACGTACATTGGTCGCATAAAATCACAAACTATGTAACCCCTACTTTAAGGGGATTTAGACAAACTTATCTAAAAGATCAGACGTCGACGCTTAAAGTTTGCCGGATACTGCCTACGTAGAAATGATTAGGTTATTTTCTATTCTTGTTTTTTGATAACCTACTCATGGAACTAGAAGATGAGTAAGGCCACCTTAAAGCTACATCGAGACTCCGGAGTGCGATACCGTGATGCCGGCGAGAGAGATGAGAGTAGCTATGATGAACCGTGATGTTTGGAGATCTTTCACTATCCGGGAAATAAGAATCTCGAAATAAGTAAGCAAGTAATGGGCACCTAAACAAATTCCTTGAGATCTCACTGCGTATAACGGTTATCTCTGAACGTAATCAACATCGATGTTAGTATGCGGGCGTGTGTGCGTGTGTGTGTGTAAATATCAATAAACAAGTATGTTACCGCTTGCATTCATATCTTTTCGTTAATAATACAACATTTACATATAGGTTATAACCGGTTATAACTACTTTATTTAATTATATATTATTTTAATTTAAGAGGCATATTGTAGGTGTTTATGTGTCACTTTTTCTCAAACTTAACTTGAATATTATAGATATTATATTAAAATAAGTTATACGAATCATATATGCGTATTTAATATATTACTAGATTAACTACAGCTTATATAATAATAAAATACTAATTATATACTAATAAATGTAAATTTATATATATAGATCTATAAAAACTTACTTTTGCAATTCTGTATATTAATTAGGTCTAGTATTTATTAAGAATTTGTATTTGTCATATATTAATTGATCTTATATTATATTAGTTAATTATTATTAAATTATCTTTGCATACTATGGTACTATTTTAAATAGGTCAGACAAATTGATAGAAATAGATAGATACTATAGTATATTGTTATTTTTATTTGATGTAGTCCTTTTATCCCATCCAGGAACTTAGATGACGTTTTAACTTATAACCATATATGGCTCTAATATTCCTTCGAATCCGCTCTTATGTTAAGGCATCCATAGTTTTAACGCCGATCATTCATTTATACACAATTATATAAGATCACTTCTAAATATTATGTTAATACCTATTTTAATGGTCCGGACATGACTTGAACACGCGTCCTACTATGTGTGCCTGACGCATTAGCCAACTGAGCCACACAGACATTATAATATATAATATATATGAAAGTTAAATATTATTATCTAATATTATATTCTAATTATTTGAATGATAATATAGGAAGGTAGCCACAGGGGTTTAGTTAGAAACTGAGATATAAGAGTATGGGAGTATTTTGGTTTTTTGAATATGAACCTATCGCTAGAAATGTGATGAATTCGGAGCTTAGAAATATATGACGAAGGGTATTGTAAATGATAATGGTATTAGGTTTATTACAGTGTTTTTATTTAGATAGCAGAACATGAAGTTTTATAGTTTATTTTTGCATAGAAACATTCGTGATTAACAATTTTCACGTGCATCTTTAATAGCTCAGATTTCACATTCTGATCTTTCTTGGGACATGTTTCATAATCCATATTCTTAGTAACTTCTATGTATATCATAATATGCATTAATGCATAATATATACATATATATATATATATATATATATATATATATATATATATATATATATATATATATATATATATATATATATCTTATACATATATATATAATGTTTAAATATTATAAAACGTTAAACCAAAGCCCAAAGGGGCTTTGGTTAAACTAAGATAAACATATCGTGTATAATTATAAGTTATATAATACCTAGGTGGCGATACTAATTCTATTGTTATAGTATACTAAGTACTATATTCACTGTCGTTCTTCTTATAGATAACTACCTCACTACTATAGGTAATATGGCATAGCATTATTGTTATACATGTATGTTTATAATGGTAATATACGCCTATGCATATGTTTAACAATGTCTACTCTTACATGTAGTATACTATTACTACTAGCCATAAACATAGTACATCAATAGGTTAATATATACGTTTAATAATATATATAGGATATTATTTTATTATACCTATATAAATTATTTATTATTTTGTATTTACCTTGTTTTCTTAACATCACCCAACATCGGATACTGCTGTAGGTTTGATATTTATGCTGCTTCTCTTCGGTGAATACTGAACACTAAACGTCCACATTAGCTAACAGTTCCATTGATACGCATTACACTACACTAAAGGTCAGATAACTAACTATTTAAAACAGTTAATGTATACATCATTGGGTGATGTCACATGCCTCGTGTCACATGTCACAGGTTTATCCTACGCTATACATCATAAATAGGGGTAGAGTAATGAACTGATGATGGTTTCTATTTAAATACCCCTAGTTACCATTGTAGTTGCCATTATGCATTTATATTTATTTAACTTTACTAGACATTGTAATACATCACTATATTTCAGGTTATAAAATATATAACCTCGATGTATATATAACTATATAACTATAACAATATATATATATATATATATTGTTATATATAATATTTTATTATTACTTTGTATTCCCTAAAAGAATTAAAGAATGAAATCAAAATATTCTTTTAAATGAAAAAAGAATTCTTAGCTATAAGTGTATTGATTTGGGTTATATATATATATATATATATATATATATATATATATATATATATATATATATATATATATATATATATATATATATATATATATATATATATATATTAATATAAATATACTATAACATATAAATTAATTTAATTTATCTCATTATAGTGATCCTATAGGATACTATAATATATATTGTTCTAATATATAACTAAATATATATAATGTATGTTCCTAAATCAGTGATGAATTACTCGAACAACTAAATGAGGTCAACGCACATACATATGTACGGTATATCGAAGTCTACTACGAAAATGTATCAGACCTGTTATATATATTATACATCATATACATGCGAGCTAGGCTTCCAGACTCGGTACCCGTAGAGAATCAGACCGCACATCTCGATCTGAAGAATATCGAGACTTTCCCGGAAAGAAATACCGGCGTCGGATACTAAACGCCAAAAGATGACTCATCTACCGTTAACTGGGAGGCTGAGGGTGACGAACATGCAGTAAATAATGACTCATCGTGTGATGAAAGAGACCGCAGTACACTGAACAATGCCTAGGTAGCCATTATCGATGTCGTGTGGAGATTTCAGAGGAAGCCGATAGTTGTATACAACTATAGCGGAACAATATTACATAATACTACGTGAAGGGCTACATCACTAAAGAAACACAATATCTAGTGAATAAATACAAACATATATGTTTATATATATTTATATATAAAGTAAAAGCAAAACTATATATATATATACATTATGTATAATACATATATAGTTATGGTCTTACTTTATTGTCCTATAAAAACACAGTAATACGCCCTATACATGGGGGTAAGATCCGATAATACCCCACGGTTAGAGACCTAAAGGTAAGAGCAACCCGATTAGGTAAAGCCTCTTTCAAACGTTGCTGAGCGGAGGAGACCCCGCTTTGTTATTAACTGCTAGCCAATAAACTCTACAACATTCGCTATAATAATAAGAAAATAGTTCAAGAAGAGCGTTCCGGCTAATCAGATAAACATAAAACACCGTATAAGTACACTTACATATATGTGTTATCAGAACCAGTGAAGGTGGAAGCTGACTGCACTACCGAATATGTCACACCTATTTTACCCTATGTAATCTCTATACCTAAGAGCGAAGAACGAAATAACTGGTTGGAGGAGGAATGTGTTCGTATACAGCGACTACCGGACGCAACAACGGACACAGTAAGACCCACGGTCAGTTTCCACTGGTCAGCAAACCAGAATAGATGTACGCATGGAGAACCCTGGCGAACTGCCAAGACTTATGCTTTATATATATATATATATATATATATATATATATATATATATATATATATATATATGTATAACTATATATACATGATGGGTATATTTTGAAAGATAATATATTTCGAATATTAAACCTATATATGTAATTATTAACTATGGACGGTGAACTATGATTGTTCGATGTTATTTGTATATTCTCGATGTTATTAATTTCTAATAAAATTCTATGTTTATTTGATGTTTGGTGACTTTCAAATTATAATATTATCTTTTCCAATTCGTGAAAATGTGGTTGTGAAATCAGTTTATGGACAAATTAAATGTATTTAGAAATAGATATTTCTGGTAGAAAATTATATTTGATTATTACTTTGTATTCTTTAAAAGAAACGAAGAAATAATTAAAGAAATAAATCAAAAATTCTTTAAATGAAAAAAGAATTCTAGCTATAAGTGTATTGCATTGGGTTATATATAACTCAAATATATATATATATATATATATATATATATATATATAATTATCATTCGTATATAGAAACATTTGAAAGTCATCAAACATCAAATAAATATAGAATTATAATAGAAAGTAACAACATAGATAATATACAAATAACATTGTACAATCATAGTTCATAATTCACAGTCAACAATAACATACTTAATTTGTGTATTTTTTGTTTACTTTATTTTCTTTAAATGAAAAAAGTATTATTATAAGCTACATGTTTACTGCTTTAAGTTATGCGTATAAGTTTAGCAGTGATGGGATAATGGTGGTCGGTTAGTAGGGAGGATTTACAAGAGATGAATGATAAAGTAGGTCATTGTTTAACAATTTAGTTTGCATAGTAACCAACCTATTGGTTGGTTTTTATAAAAATATGTATCTATGTGGTTAGATGTTTCATTGAGATTAGTCTGTTAGGGTTGTCGGTAATATGGTAGCAGAGTATTATATGTAGGCAAACATATAAACGATATCTTGATATTAAAGAAAAAGATAATACATTACTTGAGGAAATCATATAAACATAAATTAATGAATATATATATACCTATATATTTTATAGGGGACACTCTCGGTATTTCAGAAACCATAAATCCTACAAAAAAATGTTAATGAATAACATATTCATAATTATATATATATATATATATATATATATAATATATAGACTATATATAGACTATATAGTCTAACGAAGTATTTTTTATTTTTTAATTATTCAAAATATTGCTGATATATCCAATAAACTGATTTTTTTATAACGATTTTAAATTTATGAAAAAAAAATTCAACTTAAAACCTTCTCAAGAATATACAAATGTATCGATATAATATATAACACTATATTATTAAAAAATAAAGCATTCTAAAATTTATATATAATTTCTATATTTGTTATAAAATATTCATTAAGTTATAAGCATATATCTAGAGGTCATGTAAGTCCCTAATACGGACACACTATATGTCTTAATACGGACACTCTATAACCAACCAGCGCCCAGCGGTTGAACTATACTGATTTTCATAAAAATAGCATGCGTTTTAATATTAATACCACGAATAAAGCTAAATCTAAAATTGTTATTATTAGATATTTAAATTGTATCATTAATTAAAAAAATAATAAAAATAAATAATTTATTAACTAATTAAATTAGAATAAATTTTTCATAAAATTAATTATAAATAATGTAATTGTAATTTGTCTGATTGATTCATCAATAATATATAGTTAATATAGTGGTATATAGGGTTTCCGTATTAGGAAACAGGGTGTCCGTATTCAGACATGGGTACCGAATACGGACACCCCGTTATCTATGGAATTAAAAGATTAAATAAAATTTTTAAATCACACTAATATCTATAATCATATAATATTAATATAGTGTAATTTTTGGATAAAAATAATGAGACATAAAATGTTGCATAAAAAGACCATTTATTGTTAAAGTGTCCGTATTAGGTTACTTTCCTCTATACATTATTTCTTTTTAAATAAATGATAAATCGTATTTTGATTCTATCTTTATATATATATATATTCCTATACGTGACTATTTATATAATATATATTCCTAAATATGGACGTATATATGGACATATACGCCTGAACATTAAGTTTAATGTATATGTGAAATATTAAATTTCTATTGTTAGACGTATACTAGTTATCTGACACTGTGTTAATACGTAATGGTAACAATGGAACTGTAGTAAGGTGTTGCCTTATGACGTAATGTGTTACCGTGTAGTCCTAGTCTAAAGTTACGTAATTATGTTATCTGTTGGAACACGTTATATATATATATATATATATATATGTATTTCATTTTTTATACAAATAATATTATTATAGTAATAATAATATCAAAGATTTGTCTAAGAAAAGACATAACACATACGAAATCGTGTAATTAGATTTTGTACACAAAAACGAACGGCGTCACCTATATAGGTTTAATGTTCGGCACTATGTGTTATTTAGAATGTAATTCGTATCAAACAATATACTTTTAATATGTAAAATAATATGTTTTATATTACTATGTATATAATGAAAACTGTGTATTAATTATTAATATATAACAAATCATTATTATACGTTAGTTTAAATCTATACATACCTATCTATGTGGCGAATAAAATATAATGTATATTGCATTTAATTTAATAGAGCATTGAAAACATTGTGTATAGAAATCGCGCCAAACCTAAATCTATTTCAGTGATTTCGATACTACTGCTAGCAGCGGGACGCATGAATATTAATCATATTGCGTAGATAGGGAATGATATATCTTTGCTTCGAAAAATCTTTGATAATATTTAATATGTATATATAACTATAAACTAACCAAATATAACGTTATCTATTTCCAATATTCAATTGTATACAAGCATTCTTATTATAATTCATTCTATAATAAATAAAAATAAATAAATAATGAGAAATATATAAGGAGAAATAACTATTACGTTAATTATGTTGTATCATACATCTCATGAAATAATGCAATAAAGCTATGATGTAATAGTAGGTCATGTAGGTTATATAGTGTAATTCTATAGATTATCATTTTAATAATATAAATATGTATGGTTTACAAGTTATATCATATATGGTATACATTGTACACTGTACACTGTACAATAACATATATAGCATAGTTCGATACTTAAGCGATCCAACTTTATAATTTAACAGTGCTAACATAAAGTTTACATTTATAAATAGGTATACGTATAACATTCAATGATACTAACAACGTACATCTACTTATAGAACTCGTTGTTGATATGTCCTGTCCCCCGCACGAGATGGTAACCTGTAGCATATGATAGTACTTGTGTTATGTAATATTATGTAAGGGAAGCTAAATATTAATAACTAGTAATTTATAGGTATATGCTTTAAAATATTAGTTAAAGTGTATGTATATAAACATAAGAAATATATATATATATATATATATATATATATATATTTATATATATATATATGTATTATCTCCATACCTGTGTGTTAACTATTTGCGTAGACTCGATATTACGTCTGCTTTGTTTACGAACTTTATTTAAATTACGAATAACGAATACGTTTTAAATTTATAATCATTTAGAATCTCTGTTTACGTTGCCTTAGCCATTGTTTTAATAATATGAAAATATTTAAATTCTATTATTATTTATTAGCACTGATTATTAAATAAACGTAAAATTACTATTTCAGACGTAATAGTGTGATAACACACCCCTTTCTATTGTATGTTATATCCTATAGGATGTGGTATATAGCCTATATATAGCATATAGGGGAAAGTAACCTAATGCGGACACTTTAACAATACATGGTCTTAACATTTTATGACACATTATTTATATTAACAAATTACAATATATTAATATTATATGATTATAGATATTATTATGATTTTTAAATTTTATTTAATCTTTTAATTCCATAGATAACGGGGGTATCTGTATTCGGTACCCATGTCCGAATACGGACACCCTGTGTTATAATACGGATACCCATATACGTATATACATATAGTGGTACCACTATATAAACTATATATTATTGATTAATCAATCAGACAAATTACAATTACAATATTTATAATTAATTTTATAAATAATTTATTCTAATTTAATTAGTTAATAATTTATTTATTTTTATTATTTTTTTAATGAATAATATAATTTGGGTATCTAAATAATACAAAATTTAGATTTAGCTTTATTGGTGGTGTTATTAATATTATAACGTACGCGATTTTTATGAAAATAAGAATTGTTCATACTCTGCGCGCTGATTGGTTATAGGGTGTCCGTATTAGGGAATTTTTTCCGTTTAAGACATCTAGTGTCCGTATTAGGGAATTAAATTACCTCTAGATATATGCTTATAACGTAATGAATATTTGATAACAAATATAGAAATTATATATATATAATTTTAGAATGCTTTAATTTTTAATAATATAGTGTTTTTTTTATATCGATACATTTGTATATTTTGAAAAGGTTTTAAGTTGACATTTTTTTTCATAAATTTAAAAATGTAATAAATAAATTAGTTATACATATATAAAATCAGATATACCAGACATGTGTTAAATAATATAAAAATAAAAAAAACTTATTTCGACTATTTATATAATTATGAATTTTTTATTAAGTACATTTTTATTTATATTTTATAGTTTCTGAGATACCGACAGTGTCCGTATTCGGGCTCTGTCCGTATTAGGATATTTACCCCTATACTGGAATAAATTACTCTATTTTTAATCCATACATTAATTACATTGGTAATGTTAATTGAAAAAGTGAAACAACACTTCACAAAAAGATAATTCTTCAGATATAATCTAAATTTGTATCCTTAATAATCACTGCTTATACTGATCGTTTACTATATATTAAACTTACATCTCTTTCTCGTCGTAAGTTACTAAATGAAATGTTATCCGCGTATGGGATAATGAATAAACTTGTATACATTGATGCAGCATCGATATTTGGGATGTAAGAATAATTGCAGATGTCCTCGTATCAACATTCCAATTTCACATCAACCTCCTATCTGCTATCCATATCCTATATGGATATGTATTTGTTATATATATATATATATATATATAATAAAATATATATTATTTAGCTATTTAATTTAATATCAATAAATAGTCTCATTCAAAATAATTACTTTTCTTTTATATTCAAATCGTATATCCTTTAATTCATATAATCGCTCATGCTTATATCATCGACATACTGTAAATCTATAATTACATGCATGTTATTTTATTAATTATAAATATGTAATATTACCTCCCCGATAATATCTAATAATAAATTACATATATGTACCTATATTAGATGTCTATTATAATGTATACATATGCACACACCCGTTTACATATATTAATATTAATATATATATATATATATATATATATATATCAAAATATATATAGATATATTCAGACTGTATATATATATATCAAGCTATATATAGATGTATTCAGACTATGTATATATATCAAGCTATATATAGATGTATTCAGACTATGTATATATATATATATATATATATATATATATATATATATATATATATATATATTTGGTTGAGGTATTAAATTCAACATTATAATGTATACTACCAAATGCTAAGCACATACATTACTTTCATCATTAACTCCGTGCGTCACTCTCACACACGTGTGTGCGCACACTGTGCGGAAAATACGGAGCTTCTACACGGTTGCTATGTTTCGTGACACGTGTGATAACAATGACCACGTGACATTACTAGGTAGACACGTGTCTACCTAAAGCGTACACATACGTACGTAGATAGGGGTGATTAAAAGTGGGGGGGATATCTCAGACTCATCAATAATTACCATATACTTTGCTAAGAAGATACATCTATAATATCACTTGTAGAGGGCTTAATATGATTGACTTGTATTGGGTTGCACAATACAAATCAATGTTGGATATAATTATACTACAATGGCTATTAATAGAAGATATATAATATTTATAAAGAATAACATAATTTGTAGATTTTAAAAGTGGGGGGACATGTTTCCCCACCCCCCCCTTTTATGACGCCCCTAGACGTATATATATATATAGGTTGGGGTACGCCCGGTAGGTGGGGTATACATTATGCATACGTAGCTTTATACAGTTAACTTCGCTATCTCATATTCTCTATATCTTAGAAACCCGCTAACTCTGATTTTTACGAATGCAGTTTGGTTTTATACCCATATAAATGCATTTAATATAATTCAATATCTCAGAATCTCGATATCTCGGATACATTTATTTTAATTTACTGTACTAATATACTATAGTTTACTATTATATATAATAATATATAGGTCTATCTATCGACTTATCTCACTATATCTCACGTAATCGAGATAACAAATTTGACATTATTATTTGTTTATGATTAGTATTTATTAAATTATTAATAGACTATATATAATATAACAATACATTATGTATACACAAATATATGAGCATATCTGCTATGGAATATAAATAATATCAAGGTCACAACCTTGGCCATATTGTAACCGCCTGTGTGGCTCAGTGGATAAGGCTTCAGACACACAAGCAGTGGGACACGGGTTCGACCCTCGTCCGGACCATGGTTTAATGTATTAATTAATTTTATAAAATGGGTCTTAAAATATTATTTAGAAGTGATCTTATATAATTGTGTATAAATAAATGATCGGCTCTCGTTAACACCATGCATGCCTTAACACGAGAGCGGCTTCGAAGAGACATTAGAGCCATATATGTTATAAGTGAAAACTTCATCTAAGTTCCTGGATGGGATGAAAGGACTCCACCAAATAAAAATAACAAATAACAATAACAATAACAATATATTATAGTACATACTATCAAGGTCACAAGAGTTACTAGTTTATGACACATCACAGAAGATAGTTGTGCTGTAATTTACTACATGTGTACATGTATCAATATGTTATATATTATAATTATAGTTTATTTATGAATGCCTATAGATCACCTTAATGTTATACGCAACCTTGCCGTGATAAATATGACTCATTATATAAATGTATTTGAGAGTACTAGTTTTCTAAGTATGCATGTCACTACATTTTATTGATAGTTTATTATTTTAATGCATACGACCACATTTTAAACCAACTTTTACTATTGCCTCCACTTCTAATATGCTATAGATATACGTATGAAGCATGTACACCTTTAAAACAAAGAAGTTAGAGTAATACTATTGTTTAATTTGATTATCTTTGATTTACAGAAAATGCCGATTATACACACAAATCTATCATCTATTAGGATACCACCTGGTAAGTGTAGTGTACAGCCCTAACTTCTATTCCTACACGTATTATACTATGTTATATCATATTTAAGTAGATAATATATAAAATATACAGTAGACTTCTGATAACTTCTCAACATTACCGATTAGTCAACATGCTATATATACATATATATATATATATATATATTTTTTGCATTCATATATATCCCTGTTAGCCCATAACTCTACAATAATAATAATTCAACATAATGTTCACATTATCAAACCTTCACATTACACGTTCAATTATATCTGACAAGTCATCAATGTAAACTATATATGTTATTATTACTTACTTCAATACATTCCTAGTATATATTATACTACTAGAGAACTTAATGAATGAATGAATGAATTATATTTATTTTACTTGTATAATATACAACAATTAATAATTAATACACATGGCATATGTATACAATATAATATAGTTAAATAATGAGTAAAAAATGAACCCTTTAATATCAATATGCTTTCGAGAAAGGAATTCCACACAAAAATATATAAGTATTAAATAACAAAAACAAAAGAAATATGATAATAACATAACTATAATAATATATACTGAAATTAAATTACATAATGAATCAAATAGCTCAAATCTCACGTGCGGCAAACATCTACTCACAACATGAACACATGGCATGCCCGAATGGCCTTTATCGGCTACATGTCTTGGTATATTAGTCAAAAAGGATTTTATTGGTATATAATATTTTCTATCATAGAAAACCGTAATAAGGAACTTAATATAGTTATACACATAATAAACATATAATACGTAGGTAATTACTAGTATAGTAGTATTACATAATTTATACATATTATTTATTACTATGTCAAATATACTCGAAACTCTATTTAAATTAGTATTAGTATTATTATTAAATAGTTTATTGACTACAAAACACCATATGTTTATCGGTGTCATATAAAATAATAATAATAAAGGTAATAACAATTTGAACATAAATAAATATAAGAACAATAACAAGAACAATATATATATATATATATAAAATAACAAGAACAATATTAAATAATACAGTTATAAAGAAATAAAATAATTATATACTTTACGTTTAAATAAAGGTTCAGATTCAGTCCATCTGATGTCAGCTGGAAATGCAATGCAACATTTAGGAGCTGCGACTGCAAATGAACGAGCTAACACGACGAGGTCGATAGTCCGTGCGTATAGTAATAACATTAGCAAGATATTCAGGGCTGGCTTGATAAATGGCTCGATGCGTTATACAAAGGAGACGGAACTTGCAAACTAGCCGGAACTTTAACCATCAAAGCGAATGCATCAGAGATGAGATGGAAACCATTGTTCGACGATTAAGTTTATAGAGGATTCTTACTGTATGACGCTGAATAGTTTCAAGTAAGTGTAATACATGAAGGGGTAGGGTAGTAAATAAGGAACTGCAGTACCGAAGTCTACTGAACACAAGATCATGAATAAGGCAATTGGTTAAAAAATAAAAGTTAGCTTATTACGTTTATTTCTAATGTTGTACAGATAGTAGTTAGCAGTACGTATAATATTTACTATTTGAGCTGTGACATTGAAATGAGTGTCGAAAGAAATACCGAGTGTAGTTACTGATTTGGAAGTGGGAAGGGAGAGTAAAAACGGATGTATTATATTTAAAGGAGAACTTGGACAATATAAAATAATAGTATCAGTTTTAGAAATATTTAGTGAAAGTGAGTTATTAGCAAACGATACAAGTATATGTTTATATTTAAAGGAGAATAAATTATAATGTATTAATAAGTAGAACTTAAAGAATAGCTAATATACTTCTACTACTTGTATGTTATATTATAATTATTATAAGATACTCTAGTGAATGTATTCATTCATTGTTTAATTATATCAAGAATATTTTATATGACCAACAGTTTTATTTCCAAAATTAATATATTGTAAATATTTTAATAAACATATTAATAGTAATTGAATTAAGTTAATGATACATAATTATTAGTATACTGAATTAAATATATAACTTTTTTATTTATTATACTTATTATTTCACAATATGTAAATTCAGTTAAATAAATATTAGTGATAAAATTGGATTTACTGAATAAAATAACTATTATTAATTTGAATATTATACCATTATAAATACAAATAACACACAAAAATGAAGGCCTTTCATATATCATCCCATTTAGTCGACTTCAATATTCCGTTCTATCAATTTTAAGTAACATTATTCTACTGTATTTAAACATTTATGTTTTAATATATACTTAATGGCCAATAGATCTCTTATTTTGAAGCCATTTAGAAGAAATGAAAAATCATATTTAATCATATTTATTTATGTAAAACATTTTATAAAGTTTAATAATTATTATTATTTAATCGAATTAAATTAATTACAAATTAAATTCTAGTAGAATAGTATAACTAACTCCCCGTGAGCATCACCTATAATTCCTTTACCTTTTGGTCTACCCCAGGGCCGCCTACCTCATGATGATGCCAACACTGCCACCTCGATGTATAATATCGTTACAAAACTGACCCCGCCTCTATGCTGAAGCATAGAGTTCATCAGAACACAACTCCTAGTGATTTACACTCCGAAAACAATTACACGGCAAGTATTACAATTTTTAATGGCTATCTTGAGATAATGCATTTTCATAATCTATCATTCTCATTCTATATATAACATACATACTCGTTAATTTACACACTGGTTTCATATGTAAGCCGGTATATTACCTTTAAACAGTATGAATATTAAGTTTCAGGGAATAAATTAAAAATGAGATCAGTCATTTAATCTAGTACATGGTAATACCGTCACAAATCGTATGTCTCTATTGTATGACTATTAATACTTATATTATATATAAATAATTTTCCACAATTTTTTGATAATAAAAATCTGGTTCTTATTGCTGATACTACTTTATATTCGAAATCTAATAATAATATATATTTAACTCTTTAATCTTATTTATTTTATTTAACTCTTTAATCTTATTCATTAATCTAATGATCGACATCGATTGAAACTAAATATAACTATACATATTGTATATAAACATGCATTATTAACCTGTAATATTTGTATTAACATTCACCAACATCAACTAATTTACCGGATGTTTATTTAGATATTAAATCACAAATAACTGGTATCCACAGTAAACTACTTAAAATAATATATATATATATATATATATATATATATATATATATTAAAAACTACCTCCTAAAGAAACACTAGGTAAACTTCACTCCTACTTCACTAAGTAAATAAATCACTAAGTAACTTTACAAAAGTATTATTTACAATTTAATATGCAATTTAGTCAATCATAGGAATCTTATAAATTATTGAAATCATTTCATTTCAATCATTCGAAATCATTTCAAACTATAGTTTGATATAAGGAATTATTTAAAATTAAAATGATAATTATAAAAATAAGTAAAAAAATTATATTATTTCTATGGTTTTGAATATTGTTTGCATACATAATAACTATAAAGATAATAATCGTGCATGTATTATTTACGCAGTATCTGAATCTACGAACACTGAAAATCACCAGCTGTTGACCTCTGGGGGTGGATACATCATAAAGTTCATGCCGACCTCACTACATGTCAAGAGAATCATCAGAGATAATCATTGAAGGAAGATTAAACATTTATCCGTAAGTATGTATCTTTATTTCCATGCTCTCTCTTTCTCTCTCTTTCTCTCCCTCTATCTTTCTCGCTCCCTTTAAATATCCCTTCCCACCCTCTTTCATATATCTTCCCACCTACCTCTGTGTATTATTATATTTGATATATATTTTAAAAACTATTGAAATATAACTATTTGCATGCGCACCGTTTCATCAGAGAAAACGCTTAACAACATAACATTACTCGACCTCTTCCCCCGTGACCTTACTCGACCTCTTCCCCGTAACCTCAAGTTGATATATCTCTCATAACCTCTAGTTCAGTGGTTCCCAAACTGGGGGTCGAGACCCACAAGTGGGTCGCCTGCTATTTTGTTGGGGCGCGTGATTTTATATATTGTATAACATTAAAATAAATAAAAATTCATTTATTTAATAATTATGTCTTAAGGAGTCATTTATTTATAAATATACATTCATTTATAAATTACTGATCTAAAAATGGTTACATTTATATTTTATTTAAATATCTTATATATTTTTTTTAATTAATGTTAGGTTATTTGTGAAGTCAAAAATAGTTCAATAGTTATTATACAATTGGATGATTTCACCGATATGACTTACATGTCACAATTGATGGTATTTGTACGTTACATAGTAAACAAATATATAAAAGAAAAGTTACATTTCTGTGAACAAATTACAATAACATCTAAAGAGTGGATGTATTTGATATTTTAAATTCATTTTATATTGCTAGCGATTAAAAATGGATTACATTAATTTCGGTGAGTAGGTAACTACTACTACTGACGGAGTAGGTAACTAAGTATGTGGGCATAACATTAGGATTAATTAAACTTATCAAAGGTAAATCACCAGAAGTAATCAGAATACACTATTTAATTCATAGAAAAGCGTTATCTTCGCGAGTTATTCCAGAATATTTAAGAATATATTAGGAATATTTATCAACAATTTTAAAAATAGTAATAAAAACCGTGAATTACATTAAGCCGAGTTCTTTATGAAATCGACTATTTAAATTCAAAATATGTGAAGAAATGGACTCATATTTTGACAAATTATTATATTATATTCGGGTCCGATGGTTATCAAAAGACAAGGTTGTAAAGAGAATTGATTCTTTTAAGAATGACATTAGGACCTATTATTTGTCTTCGAGAATACAATATGAGTGAACTAGAAATGAAATGGGAAGAACATAAGTTCATATTGGGATCGTCATATGACGATCCTTTTCTTGTTGACATACCTATTTGATTTACTTAATACATTGAACACTTCTTTAGGTAATATTTATTTATATATAATCTGATATAATATTTAAATTATTTATCTAGGAATAAATAAAAACTTGATTGAATTAATATCTCATATTCATGGATTTATTGGAAAATGGATAACTGGTATAGTAAGAATTTTGAATACGTTTAAACACGAACTTCGCAATGTTACATATGTAGGATTACATATGTAGATTACCTATACTGAATATGTTGATTCTTCTAATCATCATCTAATTGCAATTTCCGAAAAATGAAATACGTATTATCTTAATGTATACAAGACAATATAACAACGCATTTAATTAATCTTTAGGATGAATTATTTGTATATTCCAGAAAGACAATTATCTTTATAATATAGCAATTCATCCATTTTATACAGATATTAAAGATATCGATTAATATAATCTGGAACAAAGTGAACTCATAATGATGCAAAATTATATTAGTGCAAAGCACGAATTTGATACAAAAGAACTAGGATATTTTAGGATATCATTTTTGGATTACGGTGAAAATATCCACATTTTTTTAATTTAATAATTAAATATATTTTACCTTTTACAAGCACAGATCTATGTAAAATGGCCTTTCATATTTGTTAAATTTGAAAAATAAAACAATTAGAAGTCGAACCAGACCTGAGGTTCACTCTATCAGAAACATAGACAAATATTGATAAATTAGTATAAATAATGCAAATACACAATATTTAAAAATAATATATTACATATTATATATATTTTTAATAAATTTGTTTTAAAAATTTAACTTATTTTTTTAAATATTTTATTTAAAAAATATTATATTTAGGGGTCGTTTTATATAAAAAAAAACTTAAAAGGGGTCGCCGAATAAAAAAGTCTGGGGACCACTGCTCTAGTTGATGCGATGTTCATGGAGATCAAGAAACCAATGCACGCTACGATGACTAAAGATGACGCCTACGAGAACTTCACGAAGGAGATGCCGACATTCATGTGAACGTGGGCACATACGTGGGTGCCTCTACACACTCCTGTATACGCGTCTGTAGCATAGGCATACCGTTACACACGTCGGACACTGTTCTCGGTGAATAGACGATAACCTCGACCCCTTATTGACCTCGACTCCTTACTGACCTCGACATCTTACTAACCTCGACCCCTAACTGACCTCGACCCCTTACTAACCTCGACTCCTTACTAACCTCGACCCCTTACTAACCTCGACCCCTTACTAACCTCGACACCTTACTAACCTCGACCCCTTGCTAACCTCGAGTTCTTACTAACCTCGACCCCTTACTGAGCTCGATCCCTTACTAACCTCGACCCCTTTATAACCTCGACCCCTTACTGACCTCGATACCTCACTGACCTTCACTATATATTCACCACGGTAGGACGTTTTACATCTGTAACCTAATATCTTATCTAAATTCGCGATAATTTTAAACTCAATAAATCTATAAAGTAATAAAAGCGTTGTTTAATAGTAATCTTCTTTATTATAATAACATGTACCAGTAGTAGAGAAGTATATGTATATATGTGTTAGTAAAGTAGGTATATATGTATAATGTGTAATACTAGGGCATTTTTAAGTGGTACCTTCTCAATTACGATAATAATAATGAAAATTAATTTTCATTATAAAATAAAATAAAAACAATTTTTATTTTTAAAATTACTTTTGGAATAATTTACTATCATTTCATGTACACATTTTATATCAATATAACTAAGTACAAATGATATTTTATAACACATAGTATCACATTTATTATAAATTATACATTGTTAATGATAAATAGGGTAAAGTAACCGAATACGGACACTCTCGGTATCTCAGAAATCATAAATCCATAAAAAAATGTTTAATGAATAAAATATTCATAATTAATTAAATAGTCTAACAAAGTATTTTTTATTTTAAAATTGTTCAAAATATTGCTGATATATCCAATAAACTGATTTTGTTATTACGTTTTTAAAAAAAAATTCAACTTAAAACCTTCTCAAGAATAAACAAATATACCAATCAGCGCGAAGCGTATGAACTCTTCTGATTTTCATAAAAATCGCGTGCGTTATAATATTAATACCACCACTAAATCTATATCTAAAATATGTATTATTTATATACTTAAATTGTATTATTAATTAAAAAAATAATAAAAATAAATAAATCATTAGCTAATTAAATTAGAATAAACTATTCATAAAATCAATTATAAATAATGTAATTTTAATTTGTCTTATTGATTCATCAATAATATATAGTGTATCTAGCGGTATATAGGTTGTCCGTATTATAACACAGGGTGTCCGTATTCGGACATAGGTACCGAATACGGACACCACCGTTATCTATGGAATTAAAAGATTAAATACAATTTCAAAATCACAATAATATCTATAATCATATAATATTAATATATTGTAATTTTTGAATACAAATAATGAGTCATAAAATGTTTAGACCATTTATTGTTAAAGTATCCGTATTAGGTTACTTTCCCCTATAGATGTATATATATATTGAAAATAGAATGCTTAATATCAAATATGACATCTAAAATCAGATGACAATGTTCATAAAGGGAACTTCAATTTAGTAATATACAACTATTGGAATTAATATAATTATATAGTCAATTATCACATGAATATGAATCATATATAGGTATCATATTATCATTAAGCTTTCTATTTAAAATTCTGAATGTTGAAAAATATGTCTTTCATGCAATAATTACATCAGACGTAGTAGTATAGACAATTGATTTCCAATCAATTGAAGTGTTATCATCAATTATGATAAGATTGATTAATTCATGTATTTATGTATTAGATATATTATTAAAAATAGACCTATATCCAAGTAACAGGTTTTAAAAACATGATAATATAATCTACCTAATCTGACATATTTCATATCATGATATATCATTAGACCATATATGGTCTAATGAATAATATAACGTATTTTTATTATTTATACGAATTTATTTGATTCCAATAGAAGTTGTTATGAGAGTTCAAATACAAGTGTTATATATGAAATACAAATATTATATATAAATTCAAAATATAGAAATAATTTGATAAGAATTTATTGATTTTTAGATTTAAAATTTATATATTAATCACGTGATTGAAATGTAATATATTATAGTGCTTGCGTTAACATTTCAAAATTTAATTTAAAATCAAAATTAAATAATTACTAACTGAATAAATATTTGTTAAAACTCTATGTATTATATAACAGGTATATATATATACCAGATTTAACATATAGTATCATTACATTATTAATCATGATTAAATATATAATGTTATTAAATCTTACAAATACATATAATTATTTATGTAAATATATAGTATATAAATAATATGTAATATGAGTAGTTTAATAACTAATATATGTGTATTTCTATATATTAATACACATTATAATTATATTATATTCTAATTTATTATGTAATAATTATGTAGTATGTTGCGCAATAGTATTTGAGTAAACTATGACGTAATGATATAACTATTTTGTTTATACTTCGAATTATGTAACTTTATTAGTAATAATGAATTAATGTAAATATGTATATCCTAATAATGTTAAATAACATATTAATTTATTACGGTATCAATAAAAGCATTTAATTGATTTAATAAAATTAAAATGTAGCAAAATAAATAGCATTACAAAATAACTGTAATATATATTTTTTAAATATATATATATATATCAATGAATGAATGAAATAGTTTATAGATAAATTCTAAGGAGGATCAGTGAAAGCGATAAGCTTTATTGATGCATACCTCCTGACAGTATGTGCAGTGTCATATATCATCATATTCATTCGAATAAAACATAATAAAATAATAATTCAATTTTATTTTAAAAATAAAAATAAAATAAATAACACTGAAATAAAAAGTAGGGGTACCCCCCATAAGAAAATATATAATTAAGAAAAAATACATTTGTTATAAAAGATTACAATTAATTTGAATAAAAAAGTATACATTTACTAAACTTAATTAGCAACAATGATGTATCGAATCCTGGAAGAATGGAAGTGGTGACAAATGATACGTAGACATGAGGACTAGGCATACCCGTAGGCCTACAGTTTATGTGACATTATCAATACACAATCAGTCAATCTATAGTGAGACGTGCAATGGCACCACATTCCTGCCAAATATAAATAGATAGATTAATAAAGTGAGCCACAATCAATCCAGTGCCACATAACTACAGTATATTTGTCATTACAATATATATATATATATATATATATATATATATATATATATATATTAATACATGATAAAAATAATAAATGCTAATAAATAATAAAATATAGTTATATAAGTAGGCAGTAGAGTTTTCCCAGCTCTACTTGATTCCCCCATAAGCACTGTACGATTACTGGTTTCAACAAACTCGGTTGTATACTCAGGAAGTGAAGGTTTCTCCGACCCTATCCGTGTATCTATTGGCGTGTCAGTCATTATAATTAATAGTTATACACACAATATGTATGATATGCATTGTAATATAAATAATGTAATTGTGTAAATCATAACATATTATGGTGAGATATATTTAGCACATATATATTTATATATATATATATAAATAAATAAATAACAACATATTATGATACAACAATTTAGTATATATACGGTATATATAGATTAACCTGGTATATAGTCTTTACATTCTTCTGTAAGATATTCTCGAGTACTTGTATAATTATTCTTACTATTATCACATACGATACTGTTATTTTTAGTATTTAGAAACCATATATATTTACATGTACATATATATAAATGAAGTGTGTTTACTCCAATCGTCAGTTTAGTATGATTAATGAATGTATTGTTTTCTATAGTGATAGTATTTGGTGATAACCATATTTCACTTAAATTGAATACCCCTTCGAATGTATTAATAGATACATATTCAATTGAATTTGCACTAATATCTAAGTATATTAAATTATTTGGTAACCATTTTGTTGGTAATTGTGTTAATTCATTATTGTCAATACGGAAATATTCAAGTTTATTAAGATTTACAATAAATGTATTATCTATATTACTTATCTTATTATTATACACATGCAGCTTTTCTAAATTGATCAATGGATCAAATGTTCCACTTTTAATGTATTTAATGTTATTATTATATAAATATAAATATTTAAGTTCAGTGTGTGTAGTTTTATTATTAGATTCACTTGTCCAAAAAGCTTTAGAATGTATTGTTACTATTTCATTACCACCTAAATCTAAAGAAACAGTTTTAATATTTAATAGAATAAATGATTGTACTTTGGTAATCATAGTGTCCTTGATATCGACCTGTAAATCAGCATATTTAGTATTGTATTATAAGTTTATCTATAGTTATATACACATATGTATGAATAATAGTGTTTATTGATAAATAAAAATATAATACTATTAAATATAAATTAAATATAATACTATTAATACTATTTTATATAATACTATATAATACCTACCTATCTATGATTTCCTATATATATATATATATATATATATATATATATATATATATATATATATGAATGAATGAATTCAATTATAGAAAATGTCTAAGGAGAATCAGTGAAAGGGATTAGCTTTTTTAATACGATATCTCCTAACAGTAGTATAATGTCATATTTCATCATCTTCATTCGGATAAAATACAATAAAATTCCATGAAAATGGATATTATAATAAACAATAAACATAAATATAAAAGAAACAATAAAACAAAACTAAAAAAAATATTTGATTCCCATGTTAGCATCCAAAATAAAGTATAAAATATAATTAATAAATTGTTCATAATTATAATATAATATTTATAAAATAATCTAAATATTTGTATCATATAGTTTATGTCAATTTTAATAATATTTATATATATATATATATATATATATATATTTAGGTTACTATATTAATACTGTATTTAATTATTTTAATTCTAATACTGTTTTTTATTATTTTATTTAAAATTATGAATACTTTTAATTTGTAATACTGTTTAGTTTTTATTTTGTTTTATATTTTTACAATTATTATATGAACTAACTAATTTATTAATAAAATAATAAGAACACAATAATATAAAAGTATTTTATACAACACAATAATAATAACTAATCTATACATCAATATATAAGTTACTTATTAATAACTAACCTCATCATAAACTTCATTATATCTCCTAAAAATAGGAATATCATCACCAGTATAATCTATCCTACAAAATATGCTATTACTATAACACGAACATCCTACAATATCATCAGCTGGGCATTTCGCAGTATCACCAATACTACTAGGTAGCAATATTAAAATAGAAATTATTATTAACAAATTCACTACATTCATACTTAGAGGTTACTTATTAAATGAACAAAACAATTACGTAATACCTAATATAGATATTTATAATGACGCAGCACTATGTTATCTTGTGGAATTAGA
Organism: Osedax fenrisi; assembly: GCA_964019155.1. Taxonomy (NCBI): domain Eukaryota; kingdom Metazoa; phylum Annelida; class Polychaeta; order Sabellida; family Siboglinidae; genus Osedax; species Osedax fenrisi. The sequence continues at coordinate 88,777,151 of OZ025242.1, forward strand.
TAAAATCAGACATGTAAATATGTTTACGTATTATATAAAATGGTCGTGAATAATGGATGTATGTTAATTTTTAATATGTTATCTAAGCGAATTATATACATTGTTAACTAATCACATCAGAGATTAAATATATTTACATATTAATTTAGGAAAATAGTAAATTTAACTTGGATACTAATGTAACTTATTATTCAAATATACATTATATATGATTTAATGTAGTATCTACAATTACCCGTGTATTACGCCTGGTAATAATATATATATATATATATATATATATATATATATATATGTTAGCCTATAGTTATAAATATAAGAAATGTATAGTGGATCTTATATAAAACAAAGTAAACATACCACTCAAATATATTAACTTTAAAGTAAGTATGCATGATATTCTAGTATTACTAGGCAATTACCTATAGGCAGGTGGTATTAGTAGGTAGTACCTAGTAGTCTACCTAGTACGTGTTTTATTGTAATCTATCAGTGTGGTTCGTAACTCCACTACAGTAACTCATTTTACATATATATACATATAAATAAGAATATTTGTTATATTAAAATACATTTATAATAATTATAATAATACACAATATTATATACATTTTAAAGACGGGAAAGTTGGGTAATAGGGTAGTAGTATTTGGTAATATTTGGGTAACACCTACTGGCCACAACGATATCTCTGTAACTATAGTTCAAATAAACAATACATATATGTATAATATTTATTTATCACCGTATTTCTATCATTAATAGGTATTTTGTATTTTAATAATTGCATTAATAATGCAAATATTAATTATTATATAAATAATTCATTTACAAATGAAAATATATTATATAATAATTTATGTATTCATTATTTTCATTTACATTTTTACATTTTTAGATTATTGGACTGCGGGTGTAAAAGCCTTGTAAAATACTAATATATATATATATATATATATATATTGTTATTGTTATTGTTATTTTTATTTGGTGGAGTCTTTTCATCCCATCCAGGAACTTAGATGAAGTTTTCACTTATAACAATATATGTCTCTAATGTCCCTTCGAAGCCGCTCTCATGTTAAGGCATCCATTGTTTTAACGAGAGCCGATCATTTATTTATACACAATTATATAAGATCACTTCTAAATAATATTTTAAGACCCATGGGTCTAAAATGCATTTTATAAAATTAATTAATGGTCCGGACGAGGGTCGAACCCGTGTCCTACTGCTTGTGTGTCTGACGCCTTAGCCACTGAGCCACACAGGCAGTATAATATATATATATATATATATATATATATTATACATATATCTCTGCTCACTCTGAATCTGCTTTCTCTGTGGTAGCTCCAAAATACTGGAATGCTCTACCATATGACATTAGGTGGTTGAAATCCCTGTCACTATTTAAATGTAAACTCTCCACGCACCTATTAACATTGTAACCTACCCTCCCTTTTCCTTTATTTTTATAGTACTTTATTTATTTTATTTTTGTTTCCTTCTCATGACGCCCATAACCACTACGTGATTTTGTAGTCAATAAAACATTTTAAAATAAAAATAAATATATTATATAAATATTATAATGTTGTTATATTCATACTCTTGTATCTATTATATTTCATTAATTACATTATACTTTAATTACTTCAATGCATCATATACTAAATATGGTTATTTAAATTTAATATTGTGCTTCAATACAATTTATCGATTATAAATTTGGATTAATGGTATGAACATTGTTCAGTATTGTATTCATTGAATACTATTCAATCGATGAGAGGGTTTGACTCAATGGATATAACTCGGGTTTTTTTTAGTTTGCATGGGTAATAACATTGAAAATATGTTATTATTGTGGCAAGTGTAGCTATGATTGTAGTGTATTGTTTATTGGGTCATGCTCATCTTATGTGGTTTCAGTCTTGAACATTGTATTATCTTACCCATACATAGTTGTTGTTACAAATTTTAAATTTATTTATAAAAATTATTTTTTTTGTTTTTTGTTTTAAGTTTTATAATACTTATATTTTACCATTACAATTTAAATACAATCCTATAGTTAATTTTATTTGTATTACTATACTCATCATTTTTTTTTCAACGGATGATCATGAGCTTTCTTCACTATCTATCCGGGTTCTTATACCAAATTCTAAACTATATATACATTCGTATGTATATAATATATACTATATATGTATGTATACATATATATATATATATATATATATATATATATATATATATATATATATATATATATATATTTATATATACATATATACTGCATTATATTTTATTTCTAGGTACTACTTTCCTACTCAATAAACCATATTTAATTCAATTCAATATATATATATATATATATATATAATAATAATAATAATATTTATTTATCTAGGTACTACTTTCCTACTCAATAAACCATATTCAATTCAATTCAATATATATATATATATATAATAATAATAATAATATTTATTTATTGAAATCACAAATATATATTGAATACAATACAAATAGCGGATACAAATGGACCCCTCAAGAAGTCATAGACTTGTACATGTTATAAATAACTGTGAGAGGCCCCAATACAATACAAATAGGACAATACAATACAAATAGTAACATTTTTTTTCTTGTGTTTTGATTTATCGTTTATTAAGTTCTTGATAAACACAAGAGAAAAACAAGAACTGTCTGGAGTCGAACTTATATATATATATAAATATATTTAATAAACGTATACGTTAACGTAAAGTTAATATGAATGTTATTTTGTATTATCTAATATCGTGATAATTATAATCTAATTAAGTTTGATTGATGAGGAGAAGGGCGGCACATTCAGGCGCACTTCTAATCTAATAATGTGATTTAATACTTGCGCCATGTAAATAAATAGGGACTATTGTATTTTGGGTAGTAAGTTATAAATAGCTCTAACTAATATGTCAATATAGATAACACTATGATTTGTCTATATGAACAAATAGTTATTATATGTATCTATACAAAATAATTTTTGTGAGTGTATATTTCATTCAGTTCTTATTTATAAAGTTTAATGCGAACTTCTTTATAAATTTATTATTATTTTTCTAACTATTTATTTGTTTTATTATTTCAACTTGACGCATATAAACCTCCATCGTTTTCTGAGTCAATACACCTTTCTATTATTATCATAGGATTAAATATAATTGAATTAATAGCTTAGAAAATAATATAAATATAACATTACAGATACATATTTATTATTTGTAAATATATATACAAATATATAAATATTTTATATAATATCATTACACCAGTTATTTTTTTAATATAATATATTTAATATATCATATTTTATAAATCAACATGTGTACATGTTTATATATTGAATTAAAAAAAAATGTTTACTTGAAGTGATATATAATTGAATGAATTAATGATATTTTAAATTAAAAAAATTTGTTTTCAAAATTATTTTATTCTAAAACAAATGGCACTTACCCACCTTAATAATATAGTATCTAATTTTAAATATTTAAATATGTATATATATATATATATATATATATATATATATATGCGACGTATACGCGCTGCACTAGGTTACGACTATCGCCCGACGTCGCCCGCATCGCGCGATATTATTATAATCATCAGTTGAGTTTAATCAGTTGAATACCGAGTTGAGTTTAATCATTTGACCCGTTCAGATATTGTAATATTTATTAAGCATTATGGTTGCCATTGTGATTTCTTCGATAAACCGTAAACCGTTCATAAACCAGTATTATTGAATCAACCCAATCGATGTGATCTTTACGCAGTAGAATATATATATATATACATATATACTTATTTATACATATAAATATATATATATATATATATATATATATATATATATATTAAACTGCGTGTGTGGATCAGTTGGCTAACTCGTTAGACACACAAACAGTAGGACGCGAGTTCGAGCCTTGTCCGGACGATTAAAATAGGTCTTAAAATAATATTTAGAAGTTATATTATATAATTGTGTATATATAAATGATCGGATCTCGTTAAAACCACTGATATCTAAACATGAGAGCGGCTTCTAAGTGACATTAGAACCATATTGTTATAAATGAAAACGTCATCTAAGTTCCTGGATGGGATTAATGGACTCCACCAAATAAAAATAACATATTACAATATATATATACATATATAAATGTAGGTATGTTCGTACACTATATTACTTTGCTACCTCTCTTTCTAATAATTCTCCGTATTTAACATAGTGACTCTATTGCTATTTACTCTAACGTTACGTTGAATTTATACTTTGTACTGCACTCATTAATAGTGTGTAACTTTAGTAGCTAATATTAAAGGTTAATATATTATATAATTATATGAACACAATATATATATATATATATATATATATATATATATATATATATATATATTATTTACAATATTATATAAATATAATTAAATATCATATGAATAGTATAGAAATATTGTATATTGTTATAAAACTAGTATATAAACTAAATTTATATATAAACTAGTACTTGAACACCTTCTTCCTTCTGAAGTTAATTATAATTCCATAGTATCATTAATTGACTATATAAAACTTCCCCATTCTTATATTACTTCTTCCTCATTTCTTACCAGTAGAGTACCTACTGCTATCTTACGTTTCACTAATATTTCTGTTCGTGATATATGTTTCTCCTCCCTTCTAAAGATCTCACCACATAGTAATTTTAAGCATATATTTATTCGTCATTATTTACCTGACTCTACTAGACTTCTGGATAAGGTACTATAGGTACCTATCATGCCCTAAAACAAAAACTCACGCCCATTTTTTACAAAGTATTTTTCAATAATCGATCTAAAACATTTGAACTAAGGGATACAAAAATCATCTTTCATATCACCATTTTCTCATCCCTGAATCTGATCTAACAAAATGGTTTGATTCTTTTGATCACTATAAGATGGGTATATATAAGATGGGTATATCTGGCTTAGCGTTAAAATGGTTTAGGCCTACTTCATATCTGACTAACAGAAATATCTCTATTATGGTTGACAAATCTTACTCTCTTCTTTCTCCTCTTAACCACGGTATTCCCAAAGTATCCGTTCTAGGTCCATCCCTCTTATCTATTTATATCCGCCCTATTGCTGATCTAATTAAGAAATTTCCAAATATTCACTACCATATTTTTTTTACTGATGATATTCAACTGTTTACCTTTTTCCCTATAAATTCACATAATACAATTAACTCTGAATTAATCGAATGTGCTAACTCCATAAGATTATGGCTCCTCTCCAATAAACTACTAATTAATTCATATAAGACTACTGTACTTAACATATCTACTTCTGAAACTTACTTACCAAACTTTACTCTAAATAATATGATAATTTCTCCTTCTCATTCCTCCAAAAATCTAGGATTAATATTTTATGACAAATTATCATTTAAGAATCACATATCATCCATTACAATATCCCACAACTTTCATCTCTTAAGAATTAAAAAAATACGGACATCACTTTCCAGAAAACTTACTAAAACTCTAATGAATGCTCTTGTACTTTCCCGAATTGACTACTGTTCTTCCCTACTGAATTTACTTCCTGCTAAAGATACTGCTCCCCTTAATCGGATTATCCGTTCCTCAATAAGTACTACTTATTGTTTAACTCGACTTGATCACTCTACTACAACATCTCATCAATCATCTCGTATGTGGCTACCCTTATCTCTCAGGTGTAAATTACGTATACTATCTATAATCCATAAATCAATATAGTCTTTCACCCCTAGCTATATCTCTGATCTAATTAAAAAACGTACTATAGTATCTTCTCTTCGTTACCAAAATGTTCCTCTACTTATCTAAATCTCTAAAACTTCCCTAAATTATAGAGCTTTTAAAAATTCCGGTCCAACCCTATGGAATTCCCTCCCTCCTACCATTCGTTCTATTAGATCCTACAAAAGATTTATAAATCTTACTTCTTCTTTTCTCTCTACCCATAATCATTAAATCATCCAACGTATTATTTTGTCCGTGTTATATTAAATGTATATCATTATTAAATTGTTATTGTATTTTTATCTTATTATTATATAACACTATACTATATCAATGCAGTCTGTAGTATATAACATTAACCATATCAATGCAGACTGTAGTATATAATAGTCCTTTATATTATTTAGTATTGTTGTCCGTGGTATATTGAATGTATATTATTATTAAATTATTATCGTATTACTATTATTTTATTATTATTTTATAAGAATATAGAAATAGATGCAAGAACCCATTCACAATATTATTAACTAGAATTAATTAAAAAGACCCAGTAAATAAAGTAATCAAATATCACAATCATGGGGCTATGTATTGTTTACGATCACAGATTGTTATTCGATTACAATCGTATTACAATCAATGATTACCAACTGAACGTGAATCTATGTTAGTTATCAGTTAACAATCATTGATTACAATCCTATTAAAATCAATGATTTAGACGTGTAGTTCGTAATCAAATCATAGTTGCTTATCAATGATTGTAATATGATTGCAATCGTATTGTGATCAGTTAATCACAAATCATGATGATGATTAAACTATAATCTAACCACTATCACTGAATACTTTACTTACTGGGGACATATAAGTATCCATTAAGAACAATCGAAAGCATCAGATTTATCGACTTACAAAGACACATCACCAATGTTCGCCATTTTGTTTAATTTGTACTCAATAAATGTATATATAATGTGTATATGATAAATATTTTTAGATAAATATTGATTTCAATAAACACACTATACTATTTTATTTCAATAAATAAATAAAATTGAAAGAATTTATATAACTTACATATATTTCTTAACATTCAATACAATAAATAATATAATAAATAATATTTTTTGATTACTTATGTAAAATACAATTCATTTTCTAATATCCTTGTAAAAATTGTATTTTAACAATTTTAATTTTTGAACTATATTTCACTCAATTGAATTTAATTATATATATATATATATATATATATATATATATATAATTTTCTTATATAATGGCTTGCAGAAATATCCCTCGGTATCCTCTTTCAAATAATTTTGATGAGATACATCCTCGGTGAAGATCATATAGATTATGAGAAAAGAGTCAACATAGTTATATGTTGTATTTCTTAATATCGAATCAGTATAAAAGTATCACCAATATGTTCTCTGTCCTCTTTCTCCTAATTAACATTCTGCATGACAGTTAATGTTTAGAAATGTAAGAAGAAATGACGTTATGTTGTGATAAGATATGTTTAAAAGTATTAATGGAGACTCAAGAGAATATACATTGGAACAGATAGGAAAAAATTAGGAGTCAAATTGAATGGAGACAATGAACTATTAGGGTGTTACTTATCTCAATTTTCTCTATCAGTTAACATAATACCAGACTATAATAATAGTACTATGATTCTTATCTGTCTTGCCAACATCAGAAAACAGAATATTTAATTTCCAGAATCTCCTAATTCCTTTATCCTTTCTATTTCCATCAATCTACTAAGATAGTTGTTTGTGAAAGAATTTTCTTTTCATACAATGTACAAGAAAATATACATTATCCCACTTACAACGTAATATTTGACCCTACCACAATGATTTCTATGTAATTCGGAATTACATCCTATTCGAAAAAGGTCAACAGATAAGGATTGAATTTAGGGGGAAAGATTGACAAGTCCCATCGTGAACAAAACAATGGATCAAATTCACTTCTAAAAAACTGGGACTGATGCCTACTAAAATTCATATCATTCATAATTCTAAAACTAAATTAGTTTTAGAAAGAATATCTTTCTTCTCTTCCAAGGATCCTAGTGTTAACAGAACATTCTTTTCACAGGGTCATGGAAGCTACAACGGATGGTGTTTTCAACCTCCTACCTCCAACTATGAAACTGTAGTTTTGGAAATATCAGCTTAACTAATTACTGCAGAAAACTTTCCCATCGTAGGTACTGAGAGTTTTATAAATGATAATTAGGGGTACACTAACTCTCCTATTGAAAACGGATTTTATGATAAGAAGGAATATAAGGCAATGCAAGATACAATCGGAATATTAAGGAAGCCCATGACAAACATAGAATCATCTTATGTGATGTCATTCCCTCGAAATTACTAGGATATGATATGGAGTCCGATCACTGTAAAAGATTGGTATGTTCAATGAGAGTCAATCACAATGATTTATCTGTATGTAAAATTAAAACCTATAGTGTACATTTATCACATAAAATGACAGTTTTGAAGATTTATCAGTTCTAGGATATATGTGCTCAGGAATAATAGTGTACAACATATTCTCTGTCAATTCTATTTGATCAGTTACTATAAGATTTAGGGTAGAGCATTATGCTCCAACTATCAACTATGTAATCAAGCTATATTCAACTTCAAGAAAGGATACAACGAAATCTACAATGATCTATATTTAACTGGGTTTTAGGTTATTTAGGACCACTCAAACACCTGTTGAAAAGCAATACTTTCCGTGACCATAAAATAATACTTAATGGATCCTTGCTCATTTTATGCAGTTTCTGAGACTAAACTGACTGGAAAATACTCTAAAAATATATGTGAGACTACTTATGAGACAATACTATGGATATGAGAAAAAGTGATAAAAGGCTGTCTCCGGATGTTTGCATCCACCATTCAATTTATCAGGTTCCAATAAATAAGTTTCTCCTCAAAATATAAAACAGACTTTGGCAAAATGAAGCTATTTACCTGAAAACATAATTTTGTAAAAATGAGATTTTGTAACTAGAACGGGATCTGATCACCTTCTGGAGAGTTATTTCACATTATATGAACAAATACATCCTTATAGATCAAATTAGATTATCATGGTTTTTCATTGTAGGAAGATATTGATGAGATCAATGAGGAAGATATGAATAGCATGTCAAGGGTTCAATCAATACCATCATGGCAGACAGTATCAATTCTAACCGAATAAGCACTCAGATCTCGGATACATAACCATATATGGTCCTGGCAGACATCATGCGTATACAATTGTCAATAATACTCTTTTTAGTTATAAAGGTGCATACCATTATTCACCTATTATAAAGAAAGAACTGATTATATAGGATAATTTTAAGATTGTCACAACGTTCATTACCCATTAGATTTCAACACAATATGGATCATTGAGATAGTGAGAAACCCTCAGTGATATATTATTTCTCCTCAAGTAGATCTTCTATCAGGTAGGAGAAGTATTCACATACTGTAACAGCACGAAATCAGACCTGTGATCAGAATAAAAGCGTATCATCCGGAATTGAAAGTTCTTGATGACACCCACAATACAGAAGAAGTAGTTTAAAGTAGTTTAATAACATTAAAGTAATCGGAGTTGGGATTCATTCTGTGGACGGGATTTCTTGGCTCAAACCTATATTCCTAGTATATCTTCTCTCATTATTATCACAATAATAATCTACCATTATTTTTATTGTAAAAATAGAATAGGTAATTTGAAACCAATAAATTTAGTCGAAATGATTACGAAATGTCATCTAGAACTTGATAAATAAAACTTAACTAATAATATTTAACCAACAAATTTAAATGATCGGTGATTGAAAATATTGGATATTTGGAAAATTGGCAAAGTACTTACCTAGGTGGTTCATAGCACACGTATGGGATTTAACTTCACCTACAGGCTGTAGGCTACAGCTCGATAACCCCCTGCGATATTCCGTAATATTCCATTGATTTCTGAATAATACCAGCCCAAATAGCAACTGGAGCCTTCTTTAAATTGATTTGTTATAATAATGATTATTAATCCTATTTTTAAATGTTTTTTTTCAGAAAATATGACCGATAACTGTTTAAAACATATGAATGAATGAATTAATTCAGTTTATAGACAATGTCTAAGGATAATCAGTGAAAGCTATTAGCTTTTTTAATTCGATATCTCCTAACAGTAGTGTAATGTCATATTTAATCATCTTCATTCGGATAAAATAAAATAAGATTACATAAAAATGGATATTAAAATAAACAATAAACACAAATATAAAATAAAGAATAAAACAAAACTAAAATAAATATGTGATTCCCATGTTAGCATCCAAAACAAATTATAAAATATAATTGATAAATTTTTCATAATTGTATCATATAGTTTATATCAATTTTAATAATATAGATATATAGGTACCTATTTGTAGGTTACTATTGGTTATTAATATTGTTTTTAATTGTTTAATTCTAATACTGTTTTTATCGTTATACTAACGGAGTGGGTTGGGTTTTGGGTTGGGTGTGGGTTTATATATACAGTTCGTAGACCCCGACGTTGTTATGGTTATGTTCTCCTCGCCTATAGAATAGGTCAGCTGTCGTTTCCTCGATGCACACACACGACCCGCCTATTGTTAGCAACACCAAATTATTTAATTCCTACCTATTTAATACTGATTTTTTAATAAAGTTTTATAATTCAACATATTTGTTTAATTTACAATATAATATTAGAGCGAATAATATATTTTTAATATTATTAAACATATCACCACAAAAATATATATCAGTGTTATATTTTATATTGGTTAATGAAAAACAATCTCATAACTTTTTTCAATTGATTTATATTTGTTATTTTATTTTTTTTTAAGAATATTACCAAATATTATATCATTATAATACTTTATACCTTTAAAGAATATTGTATTTTGGTATTTTGTAGTTTTCATCAATGGTAAAATGAATCTATCATTACGTTTATTTAATGTAATATATTCATTAAAATCAATTTTGTAATTTTTATTTAGCAATTTATAAATTAATATAATATTTCTAAACATCACCAGATCATTTAATTGTAGACTATTATTACTAATAAATACTTCAGATGTATTTGATAATCTGATTAAAGGTAATAGATTTAAATTTAAGATTTTGTTGTTAATAATTCTGATAATTTTTTTTGCAATAACACAAATATTTATATTTGATTTATAGGTATTTCCCCATTTTCTATGCCATAAGAAATATTAGATAAAAAAAAGAGTTATATAATAAAATCATATTTTCAGTACTTAAAAATAAAACTTTTTTCATAAAATATATTATAGTTGATAATTTTTTTGCTAGATAATCTATATGTTCTTTAGAAGTTAAATGTTTATCTAAAATTAATCATAAAAATTTGTAGCTACCTACAATTTCAATTTTAGATTTTCCAATATATATCTTTTAATATTCTAGCATTCATAAAAGGTAAATATTTTGTTTTTTCAATATTCGGTTCAGTTTATTGATATTGAACCAATATACTAATTTATCAATATAAAATTGTAGGTATTGAGTTAATAATTCATTATTGTCTGCATATATAGTAAGTGTAAGTGTAAGTGTAAGTGATGTATCATCTGCATATATGCATATATGCATATATACCCATGGGGAGCAATTGCAAGATCTGGTGAGAACTCGACTAAAGTAAAGTAAAGTAAGTAACTATACCTCGGTTATTGGTATACGACTCTATTATAATATCTTAGCTGATGCAAGTTAATATTGTGACTAATGGTATCGTATTAAAGATAGTAACATATAATTAACATGCCTATATATTAATGTAGGTGTGTGTGTATTATACGTTGTTAGATATATCTAACAGATATATCAACTCTATAGAGTTTTAACTAGTTTACGCACTATATATACCTACGTGTACTTTAACGACATTTATGTTTAATGTCTTCTAAATGTATGGAAGTTTATTATAGAGAAACATACTACTACGGTTAATATCACATTATAACTCAATTCTAACTATTCATAATATTATCACGTGACTTTAAGGGGATCTACCAATGGATAAATTAGTTAACATCGGAAAAAAAATGTTAATATGTAAGTGTTAATATGTTAATATTTAGTGATTGTGAAATAAGTATTTATGAAAAGTTTAGAAATAGTATAAAAAGAATATCTATAGCATAGGCATATGCCATTATAAAATAAATAATTTATTTTGAAATCTACATTCCCTAATATAAATTGTCATATATTATTTAATATAAAATTAAAATGTAGGATAGATAAGATACGATATATTACCTACATAGATAAGAAAACCTAAAACTATTACTATATATATATATATATATATATATATATATATATATTCATTTTATATTAGCTGAATGTATAATTTTATTTCTTTATAATATAAATATTGAATTGTATTGAATTTATTTATTTTTGACTTTTCAAATGCCTTTTACTCCGAATAATTTTGTTTTATAAGTGTGCACATATAATTGAATATTTAGATAAAAGTACTAAAAGGATCTTCCTACTTTATTTTTCTATATATAAATAACATATGTATGGATAATTGCTGTAACCCATATTCAAAAATATAATTATGATGTATTGGATATTATAAAATTGGTTAATAAAAAAAAATATGCCTATTAATTATGTAAAATATATATTTTGTAATTTTATTTTCTTTAGAGTTATAGATATAAATGTCCTTTTTATAAAACAAATGACATTTTATTAAATAGTATTATAGAAACATTCAATATATGCGGCGATGCGTTCCCTATCTCTATACATGTAAATTCAACAAAATGACAGTCCCATGGGGATATCCCCTACTATTGTAAACATCACGTTCTTCAATATATTTTATATCAATACTGTAACTTCCCTTGTATGTATTAACTTTACTATATTCCTATATAGCTACCACTCCTATATAACATAACTTAGTCACGCAGATGATATAGCAATTGTATCAAAAGAAGTCGAATAAGCTCTACTAATATTCATTTAAACATAAGTCGATACAATTGTATTTCAACTGAAATTATAGAACACCGAAGTAATGATGTTCAATTACACAATTCCGGTCAATATTCTAATAGAAAACATTGGCAATGACAGGCACGCTTATTAACAATGTTACACATTTTAAATATCTGGGGACATGGATGGCCAACACACAAAAGGATTTGAAATTCGCAAAGCTTTATCATGATCAGCAATACATAAGATGAAATCAATATGCAACTCCAAAATGAAAAACAATCGGAAAATAAGATCTTTCAAAGATGCAATCGAACCTAGATTATTATATGGTAGCGAATGCTGGATAACTGATTCAACAATGCGTAAGCAAATTGATGGTTGTTATACCAGGCTACTTATAATGGCCATAAATATATCATGGAAAGATAAGGTCACTAATACACAACCGTAAAGGGGAATCCCAAAGATCTCTGAGATGATACAACAAAGAAGATTGCGACTAGCAGGACACTGCATAAAGCACACCGATGAACTATCGCATAACTTAATATTATGAAAGCCAAAGGACGGCATACGAAACAGAGAGAGACAACCTATACATACATAGACATCTAAAAGAACGACTGCGATTGTGAAGAAGACGAATTGCGATCACTGATGATGAACAGAGAAGGATACCCTTCTCTGGATGGAGAGAAATTGCAAGATCTCGTGAGAACACGACTAAAGTAAAGTAAAGTAAAATAGGTACTAAGTACCTAAGTAACTACCACTCGTATATTGGTATACGACACAATTATAATATCTTAATAAACTATCTACATCTATTTATAGCATATAAGAACTGGTACACGTATTATCATTATGCGTCATCATTTATTGCAATCCTATATACATTTATCATAAGTATTATATATGAAATTAAAATTTAGTAAAAAATGTCACGCAAACTTAGAAATAAATAGAGTTATGTAATAGTATATTTATTGAAAAATAATTCAAGGATTCAAGTTTATATATTAATTAACATCATTGAAATGTAGTATATTATATCCTTGCGTTTACGATACTATTATAATTCAAAATTAAATTAGAATTAAATAATTACTAACTATATAAATAGTTAGTTAAAACTATTTGTAGGATATCAATTGTACCTATTATATAATAAATCTAATATAATATAGTTAACATATTAGTGAAATTACTGCATTAATCATGATTAAATATATAACGTTATTAAACCTATAAATTAACATAGTTATTTATTTAAACATATAGTATGTTATAAAGTAGTTTATTATATACATTTGTTTACTTACATTTATTAACATAAGTTATACCTATATTATACGCTGATTTATTATGTAATACTTATTATATGTTTCACTATATTACATAATTAAACTACGACTTAATGATGTAAACAATTTGTATACTTCAAATTACGCACATTTATTAGTAAAGATCCTATGAAATAATGTGAATATGTAATAATGTTAAATAACTCATTCATTTATTACGGTAACAAATAAAAGCCTTCAATTGATTTTAATAAAGCTAAAATATAGAAAAAGTAAATATAATTAACAAATAATTGTATATAATTTGTTTAAAAATATGTATATTAATATATATATATATATATATATATATTAATATATTTATACATGTTATAAATAATAAATACTAATGCATAATAAAATAAAATTTGGCAGTATAGTTTGCCCAGCTCTAATTGATTCATCTATTGGTACTGGTTGTGTTATATTATTAGTTCCAACAGTTACAGTTGTATAATCAGGAAGTGAATTGTTCTCAATTCCTCTTCTTATATCTGTTGGTTAATTAGTCATTGTAATTAATAGGTATACACATAATATGTAGGATATATAATTTGTAATTTAAATAATGGTGTGATGTTATATAACGCATAACATAGTATGATAATATAACTTTAGTATATATATATATATATATATACGGTATATATAAATTAACCTGGTATATTTTCTTCAAATTCTTCTTTAAAATATATAAGATATTCTCTAATACTTGAATAATTATTATTACTGTTGTCACATACTTTACTGTTACTTTTAGTATTTATATACCATATATATTTACATGTACATATCTCTAAATCATCTGGATCTACTCCAATATATGTTAGTTTAGTCAGATTACTGAAGGTATTGTATTCTATAGTGATATTATTTGGTGATAACCATATCTTATTTAAATTAAATGCCCCTTCGAATGTATAAATAGACATATATTCTATTGCATTTTCATTAATATATAAACGTTGTAAACTATTAGGTAACCATTTAGTTGTTAATTGTTCTAATTCATTACTTGCAATACTGAAAAATACTAGTTTATTAAGATTTACAATAAATGTATTATCTGTATTGCTTAACTTATTACTCTCTAAATAGATAATTTCTAAATTGATCAATTGATCAAATGTACTACTTTTAATGTATGTAATGTTATTATTATATAAATATAAATGTCTAAGTTCTATGTGAGTTGTTTTATTATTAGATTCACTCTTCCAAAAAGCTTTTGGATATATTGTCAATATTTTATTACTAACTAAATCTAAATTAACAATTTCAATATTTAATAGAATAAATACCTTTATTCTGGTAATTCTAGTTCCCCTGATAACAACCTATAAAATGCGTATAAGTGGTACTATATTATACGTTTAACTATAGTTATATAACCTACATGTAACGTAATAATAACTAATATATACATCACTACACAATATAATTATTTGTAACTAACCCCATCGTAAACTTCATTATATCTCCTATAAGTAGGAATATCATCACCAGTATAATCACGACTACAATATATACCATACTTAGTTTCAAACCCACATCTCATAATACCATCGTATGGGCATTTCATATCACTGATACTAATAGGTATTAGTATAACAACAAACACTATTATTATTAAATGTACTACATTCATACTTAGAGGTGGTTTATTAAATGACCAAAACAATTATGTTCTATAGAATGTATACATAATATAGAAGTAGGCTACATACTATAGTAGTATAAGCGGACGCAGTGCTATGTTATCTTAGGGAATTAGATACCACCAGATAGTGAATATATTAATATATGTACGTATTATACAAACTAAATAATTAATTAATGTTAATATTAATTATGTTATCTTAGAGAATAATGTGCATTGGTATCTAATTACAACAGATAGTATATAAATATATATATATATATATATATATATATATATATATATATTCACATAATAATGTACGTAAATAATGAATTTAACTTAGGTACTAGATAGGGACTAGATAGGCTAGATACGAATGCAACTCATCATTTAAATATATATATTATATATAATGTATTTATCTACAATTACCCGGGTATAAACGTCTGGTAATAATAATATGTAGGGCCTATGCATGTGTATAATATATTTATAGTATACCATAAATACCGTAAAGCATACAGTAAAATACAAATATATGATGTGTATATATGTATGTTAGCCTATGGATATATATTTAAGAAACTGATACTGAGGGTATATAAAATAAAGTAAATATAAATATTATATGTTAACGTAAATCTGCAGGTTATTTTATTATTGTCTAGTATCTATGTTATTATAATCTAACGAATTTGTATTGTTGTTATAGTATTTAATTTACATTTATATATATATACTAATATTTGTTATATTAAATACATTCATAATAATAATAAAACATAAGATAAGATATATCTCTTGTATACACTATAAATAGTTAGTATCATTATAACATTTAGGAATATCATCATATCATATAATTAATTTAGAATATTAAATGATGACATTGTATATAATATTAAATAATTATATCATTTAAACTTTATCTATAAATATATATATATATATTATCATTCACTATTTCAGTAATATTTTACAAACCTATTACCTAAAAATATGCTCTAACCTATTTTCACTAATAATTTCACTATATTTAACATGTAAATTAAAAAATATGCAGCATACTATTTCCATTTTGGGACATTTTAATATAGATTATTCATCGATGTGGTAATAAGTTATATTTTACATTATAGGGCATAATATAGATATAATAGTAGTAGGGATATCAAGATTTGTTTATGGAGGGCCCACAATGTAGCCCACATTCAAAAATAAAATTATCTATATAGAAATAAATATAAATATTGTATACCAGATAATGATGTTATAACATTTATCTATAGATTATAAATCTAAAACAAATAATATAAAACTAGCATGAAATGTATGACGTAAACCATTTAAGTACATTACAGTCGATACCAATATTAGCCAATCGTGATATGAGAAGACTATGGTGAATTGTATCAAATGTTTCACTTAGATCAAGTAGAACAAGAATTGTTCCATATATATTATTAATATCACATAATATATATGTTGTCACCCTGGTTATTGCTGTTTCAGTAGGGGAGGGAAGGGGAGGTAAGGGGTAGTGGCCGAGGAGGGAGTAGTGGCCGTTTTACTTAATGCTTAGATGGTGCTTGATATGATAAAAAGTTCTATATACAATATTTAGATAATCCAAATATCTATAATATATAGTACATTTTTTTTTAAATAATTAATTAATTACTCTAATTTATTATATAATCATTTTTTGTAAAATGTTGACTAAAAACATGATTATATATATATATTCTTATTTATATGTAAGATTATGTGTATATATAATTAAATCATTGAATCAAATAAGGTGCGTATGCATCATAAATATAATTATTTAATATTACATAATTAAAAAAATATAAATCGAATACATTACGAGACACCTATCGCATTTGCTGGTACTAGCGGCAACTACTAGAGCCTTGCCTTATTTTAGTGCTTTTTTTAATGCCTAATCAAACGTTTATATTATTAGGATAAACACTTTATATATAAAAGTGAAATCACAGTATTCTAGAACTATATGATTTCTAGTTAATTCAAAAAAATAAGAGCCTAAAATTCAGTATTTATCGATATATTAGAAATCTTCTGAGGCATATTAATTATCGGCCACTACCCCCTTCCCTCCCCTATATTTGTTTGTTACATAAGCATTTTGGAAATTACAAAGTATATTA
Organism: Osedax fenrisi; assembly: GCA_964019155.1. Taxonomy (NCBI): domain Eukaryota; kingdom Metazoa; phylum Annelida; class Polychaeta; order Sabellida; family Siboglinidae; genus Osedax; species Osedax fenrisi. The sequence goes on from OZ025242.1 coordinate 88,795,233, forward strand.
TTAGTATAGTCAGGAAAGTAGACAGGTTACATAGGCCTACATATTTGTAATAGAATGACTTATTAACAAGCTTCAAATTTGTAAATATGTTAACTAATATTCCGAGATCTAACTCGTTTTAAATATAATTTTAAAAGAGTAAACTATTTAATAGATACAATAATGTCACCATCATAATGCATGTTCACCATAGTCACTTTAGTAAATCATATCTATGTTAACTCTCATATATTATAGTAGTTATGGTTAATAGTAACATATATGAAATGTAATATATTAAACTATAGTATATATATATATATATATATATATATATATATATATATATATATATGTATGTATATATATAGTGTATAATACTACTATTATACAACAATTATACTACATCAAACAACATGTATAAATTACCTACATGTAGAGGCAGTATTTCTTTGCTTATCTAAAATACGTAGATATTCCGCTATAGCGATATAACGCCTATAGCTATAGCTATAGCTATATAAGGGATATATCCCGTTACCAGGAGTGTGAATGAATGAATGAAATCAGTTTATAGACAATTGTCTAAGGAGGATCATTGAAAGCTATAAGTAGCTTTATTAAGTCGATACCTCCATAGTATATGAATATAATAGCTTTGGGACATTTATACAATAATAATAATACTTGTGTACTAGAATTCAATATAATAAGAGTAAATAAATATATATAAAGAGGATAATAATAATAATAAAAATAATGTCCCTCAGCGTATTTCATCATGTTTCATCAATCCATTAAATAAACTAATAAAATAAAATGTGTTAAAACTTGTGCAAACAAATATAAAACAAAAAGTGCGAATAAAATAATAAAAAATTATTGTAATAACATAAAATGATTCAAATGGTTTAGTATATACAAATTAAAATATCAATGTAAGCGTGTGTGTATTATACATAGTTAGATAGAATTTTAACTAGTTAAAGTAATACACGTATACATGAACAACACTCTACGCATATGTTGGATGTCTTCTAAATGTACAGAGGTTTATTATAGAGAATCATATACTACACTGTTAAAAATAACGGTACGCTAGAATTCATAAATGGGTAGGTCTACAGTCTTTGTCCCTATTTTAGTACGCTTATGGGTACGCTAGAAATCGATTTTGTGGAGAGTAGCCTACCCTTTACGATACGCATTAAACGGCATATAGCGTACCCATTTCGGTAAAACAATTATTTCGTTAATATATTATATAATACCAGGGAGATCCCTGATAATACTATATAGTATACCTGTAGTAATCAGTATTCCTGTATGAAATTCTGCTTTATGAGACAATGGCACTAATACATTACTTTATTATAATATGAAAGGATAGTATCAAAGCAACTAACTAAGTATATAACGACTCATAACATTCCTTACATATACCAAAGTGCATATATTCCTTTAAAATCTACTGAAACTTCGCTGACATAGCCTACAAGCCCTAGCCGAGAAGAGACTTTAATTAAATTATCTGAGACTATTATATTAATACATATTTTCTTTGTTATGGTTGTATTATTTTATCATATATGTTATAGCTATATCAAATAACCATATAGAATATATAGTATAACATGATACGAGGGGCGTATCTTAATTATAGAAATATCCACATTATAATATAAATGAGCCATTCAATAGTATTCACATTACATGATAATGTTGATATCATATCAATTATATGCTTGTATTTTTACATTCAAATATTAATTTAATTTTTAATACATATGTATTAAAAATTAAATTAATATTTGAATGTAAAAATACAAGCATATCATTGATATGATATCAACATTATCATGTAATGTGAATACTATTGAATACTATATAATATTATATTATTATTAATACATTACTAATATATATATATATATAATTGTAAGCATCAGTTTAATAATATTAAACCTAAATTGAATCTACATTTTCATTATTATTATTATTAAGTATATTAATTAAGTAGGTATTATTGGCCTATATATTATTAGATTCTTAAGTACTATATATAATTATAATATTAATAATACACAATATTGTGTATTATTATATTATAGCTGTCAAATATTGAATGTTGCATGCCTACCATATTTTAAACTATTGTTAGATATTTATTTCATTTTCCAATACATTATATAGGATTTATTACATATGTACTTCATATAATTTGCTTGTAATAATGTATTGATAAATCTTAATTATATTGTAGAAATTGATATATAAGATCAATATTATTAAGGCCCTATCACAGTGTGCACACGTATCATACCATATTTACCAGATGTTTTCAAAATACAATGTATATAGATATATGAAAATATATGTCTATTCAGAATACTTCACAATAGAACTATTATCTGAATTGAGTCACTTTTTTTGTATAGTATACAGATTATATAGTACAACAGTATTACAATAGAACATTCATAATATATATATATATAATTATATATATATATATATATATATATATATATATATATATATTTATACATATATCTAATAATATATATATTCTGGGATTTGAGTATTCTTTTTTAAGAAATCGGGGGAAATATATAAAAGTATAATCGAATATATTCCTACTATACGAATATTCTGTGAAAATTAGAACACATTCTTTCTCCATTTATCAGTATTGTAATATCTAGCGTACCCATTTATGACATGAAGTGTACCTTTAAAAACTAGTGTAGGTAACCTACCCTTTTGTGGCAAGTAGCGTACCTTTTAAGGGTACGCTTCACTTGTAGCGTGTAGCGTACCCTTTTATTTCTAGCGTACCCATTTGTGAATTATAACGTACCCTTATTTTTAACAGTATACTGCACTTAATATTACATTATAACTCGATGCTAATTATTCATAATGTGATCACATGACTTTACTTTTGTAAACATCACGTGATTAATCACAGCTGTAATACTGTAACTACCCTCGTGGGTATGCATTAACTTTACTATATTCCTATATCAATCTTCTTCTGGTACATATCAAAGTACTAATATCTGAAGGGCCGGAACAACATCATACTTATCTACATGGTAACATAGGAGATTTATCATTAATTATTGTTTTACTAAAAGCTTCATAACTTTAGAAAGTAGTTTGATAAGTACTATGATAATGCGACATGTTGTAATATATTATATGTAATGACATATTATTTTTTAGATTTATAATTTTATCTGAAGAGTAATGTAAATATATTCTGAAAGTTTCATATAGTTTGATCATGTACTTCTAAAGTTAGGGAGTTTCGAATATACAACATTAGTTTTAAAAATAGTACAGAGACTTTACATATTAATGTTTTAAAATTTAATTTTTTTTTAAATTTAAATTTAATTTTTATTTAAAATTGTTATTTAATATATATAGCACCATAACTTTAGAATACATAAAATAATAACTATTTTTTTTGTATCTTGTACTATACATTTAGAGTTATTTATATAGTCTAAATTTACAATTTGTTGATAAGTATAATTAAGTCTTAAGGGTCCTTAAGACTAAGAGAATGGGACCAACACTATTAGTAAATAAATTAAAACAAATTTGTTATAAACATTTGTAATCGCTTATTGATTATAAATGCATATTTATAGCACTTCTATTTAATTTGTGCATCATATCATTCACCATTTTAGAGGGAATTAAACACATTTTATGATTTTTATATAATATAATTTTTAATAAATAATTTATTTGTTTCAAAAATATCCTGTTGTGCCTGCCCTTAATAAACTATTTGCATATATTTATAGCATATTGACTAATATACGTATTCTTATATACCTATTCTTATTATTACTCATGATCATTTATTTAAATCCAATATAAGTTTATCATAAGTATTAAATGAAAAGTTTTCATTTACGCACAGTTAGAAATAGTTTAATAATAGTATATTTAATTTTCAGAATTCTAGTTTATTTATTAATTATCTTCATTGCAATGTAATATATATATATATATATATATATATATATATATATATATATATACTTACCTTACCCGGTCGAGCTTTCTCGGCAGTTTATAACACAACTCTTCCATCCATCTCTATCGTTCATCGAGGTCGGTAGCTCATCTAGTGTTCGTTCTGTATCTTCCATCAGTTGATCGATGTATGATTTCGGTGGACGACCACGAGATCTTTTTCCATGTAGTGGTTGCCAGAGAAGTAGATCGCTTGTGAGTTCATTTTTACTTCTCCAGCAATGGCCCGCAAATCTCAGTCTTTGCTCGCGAATAGAGTTTGTGAGTTTAGGTATTTTACCATATAATTCTTTATTCGTTAGGTGTTGTCTCCATGATTTGTTAAGGGCAGCACGAAGCAATCGAGTATATGTTCCATCCAATTTTTTCTCTAAAGTTGATGTTAGAGTCCATGTAATGGCGCCATATACTAATACCGATTCCACTGCAGCTCTAAAGAAATTTCTTTTTAGATTGTCAGACATTTTTGATTTCCAGATAGTATTCATACTGTTCAGTGCTGACCAGGCTTTGGCTATTCTGATTTCTATATCCTTTTCCGTTGATCCTATGTAACTGCCGAGATATTTGAAATTTTCTACCTTTTTTATAGTATGACCGTTTCTGCTCTTCATGATAAAATTACTATTCGTATTTAAGCTCATATATTCAGTTTTATCAGCATTAATCTTGAGTCCTATATCATCCGCAGTTTCTTCAATTTGATGTAGTAATGTATTTGCATCTTTCACTGTGTTTGATGTAATAGCTATATCGTCGGCATAGTCAATGTCTGTTATATATATTGCTGGATAACGTCTGCTTCTTTTTGTCTGCTTCTATATATATATATATATATATATATATAATAATTATTTAATTCTTATTTTAAAATAAGAATTAAATAATTATTAAGTAAATAAAGTAAATAAATCATTTGTTAAAACTGTAGTATCATATAATAGGTATATTTAAAATATTTAACATATTGATGACATTACTGTATTATTCATTATTAAATAAATAACGTTATTCAATTATTAAATCTCTGATAATAATCTGACAATAATCAATTATTAAATCTTACAAATACTTATAATTATTTATTTAGACATATACTATGTTATATAATAGTTTAATATATACATTTGTGTATCTCTATAGAGATATATAGATGGATTATTATCATTAACACAAGTTATAATTATATTAAACGCTGATTTATTATGTAATACTTATTATATGTGGCGAAATATTACGTAATTAATATAACATGTAATGATGTCAACTTTTTGTTTATACTTCAAAGTGTGTATCTTTATTAGTAATAATCCTATGTGAATATATAATAATGATAAATATCACATTCATATATTACAGTAACTATAAAGCTTTAATTGATTTTAATCAAGCTAAAATATAGAAAAAGTAAATATTATTAACAAATAATTATATATAATTTGTTTAAAAATATGTATGTTAATTTATATATATATATATATATATATATATATATATATAAATAAATATATATATATATATATATATATATATATATATATATATATATTAATACATGATATAAATAATAAAGGATAATACATAATAAAATATATTTATATAATTAGGTATTAGTGTTTTCCCAGCACTACTTGATTCATCTTTTGGTACAGATATAGCTGTATAATTGGGGAGTGAATGTAGTCCAGTTACACTTTGTATATCTGTTGATGAAGCAGTCATTATAATTAATAGTTATACACGCAATATGTATGAAATATATTTGAATATAAATAGGTTTTCCTAATGGATTAATATGTTATACATCATCACATATTATGTAACCTTATTTCAATAACTCTAATTAACTATAATGAACGTAATCTTATTTATTTGACCCGTCATTCTAAAATATATAATTAGACAACATGTAAAACTACTATATTCAATATTAAGTTATAATAAATATTTTTTAATTATTTTTAATCATTATTCTCTCCTAAGCTAAAAAAGTAATAAATTCGACCACCCTTTAAATAAATTAATAATGCAAAAGTTATTGAATACGAATTTATTAAAATGAAATTTGTCTTAATATTTTGTAATTCTCTATAAATTTCATAAGTAGGATACCTATGTCTATATATATCCAATAGGATCAATACATATTGAGATATAACACCCGTGTAGTTTGGGTAGGTTAACTCGGCGGAGTATGGGTACTTTCCTATTTTTCTCTATATATACGGTATATATATGGTATATATATATATATATATATATTATATATAAATTAACCTGGTATATGTTCTTTACATTCTTCTTTAAGATATTCTCGAGTACTTGCATAATAATGATTACTATTGTCACATATTGTACTGTTACTTTTAGTATTTATAAACCATGTATATTTACATGTACAGTTATATGAATTACGTGGAAATACTTCAATATATGTTAGTTTAGTAAGATTACTGAAGGTATTGTATTCTATAGTTATATTATTTAGTGATAACCATATCTCATTTAAATTAAATGCACCTTCGAATGTATTAATTGATATATATTCTATTGCATTTTCACTAATATCTAAGTATGTTAAATTATTAGGTAACCATTTAATTGGCAATTGTGTTAATTCATTTTCAGAAATATCGAAATATTCAATTTTATTAAGATTTATAATAAATGTATTATCTATATTACCTAACTTATTACTATACAAAAATAATTTTTTTAAATTGATCAATGGATCAAATGTTCCACTTGTTATGTACTTAATGTTATTATAATGTACAGATAAACTTTTAAGTTCAGTGTGTGATGTTTTATTATTAGATTCACTTGTCCAAAAAGCTTTAGTATGTATTGTTACTATTTGATTATAACTTAAATCTAAAGAAATAGTTTTAATATTTAATAGAATAAATGATTGTACTTTGGTAATCCTAGTGTACTTGATATCGACCTGTAAATCAGCATATTTAGTATTGTATTATAAGTTTATCTATAGTTATATACACATATGAATAATAGTGTGTATTGATAAATAAAAATATAATACTACTACAAATAAATTGAATATAATACTGTTAATACTATATATATATATATATATATATATATATATATATATATATATATACATATAGGATATGAATGAATTAATTCAGTTTATAGAAAATTTCTACGGAGAATCGGTGAAAGGGATTAGCTATTTAATACGATATCTCCTAACAGTACACTATAGTGTAATGTAATATTTCATCATCTTCATTCGGATAAAATACAATAAAATTCCATAAAAATGGATATTATAATAAACAATAAACATATATATAAAAGAAACAATAAAAAAAAACTAAAAAAAATATTTGATTCCCATGTTAGTATCCAAAATAAAGTATAAAATATAATTAATAAATTTTTCATAATTGTAATATAATATTTATAAAAGAATTTAAATATTTGTATCATATTGTTTATATCAATTTTAATAATATTGATATATATTGTTATTTTATTTGTTATTTTTATTTGGTGGAGTCCTTTCATCCCATCCAGGAACTTATATGAAGTTTTCACTTATAACCATATATGGCTCTAATGTCCCTTCGAAGCCGCTCTCATGTTAAGGCATCAATGGTTTTAACGAGAGCCGATCATTTATTTATACACAATTATATAAGATCACTTCTAAATAATATTTTAAGACCCATTTTATAAAATTAATTAATGGTCCGGACGAGGGTCGAACCCGTGTCCTACTGCTTGTGTATCTTACGCCTTAGCCACTGAGCCACACAGGCAGTAACCTAAATATATATATATATATTTAGGTTACTATATTAGTACTGTATTTAATTATTTTAATTCTAATACTGTTTTTATTATTTTAATTAAAATTATTAATACTTTTAATTTGTAATACTGTTTAGTTTTTTTATGTTTGATATGTTTATAATTATTATATGAACTAACTAAGTTATTAATAAAATAATAAGAACACAATAATATAAAAGTATAGTATACAACACAATAATAATAACTAATCTATACATCAATATATAAGTTGATTATTAATAACTAACCTCATCATAAACTTCATTATATCTCCTAAAAATAGGAATATCATCACCAGTATAATCTCTCCTACAATGTATTCTATTACTATAACACGAACATCCTACAATATCATCAGCTGGGCATTTCGCAGTATCACCAATACTACTAGGTAGCAATATTAAAATAGAAATTATTATTAACAAATTTACTACATTCATATTTAGAGGTTACATATTAAATGAACAAAAAAATTATATAATACATAATATAGTTATATATAATGACGCAGCACTATGTTATATTATGGAATTAGATAACATCATATCAGTAAATATATTTACGTATTATATAAAATGGTCGTGAATAATGGATGTAGGTTAATCTTTATTATAATATATATGTTATTATATAACATATAACTATCCCTATCTTTATTATAATATATATGTTATTATATAACATATAACTATCCCTATTAAACGTCTGGTAATAATAATATGTATGCATGGGTATCATCGATTTATAGTGTACCATAAATACCGTAAAGCATACAGTAAAATACAAATATATGATGTGTATATATGTATGTTAGCCTATAGATATATATTTAAGAAACTGATACTGAGGGTATATAACATGAAGTAAATATAAATATTATATGTTAACGTAAATCTGCAGGTTATTTTAGTATTGACTAGTATCTATGTTATTATAATCTATATAGATTATAACGAGGTTGTATTGTTATTATAATATTTAATTTACATATATATATATATATATATATATATATACTACTATTTGTTATAAATACATTCATAATAATAATAATAAAATATAAGATAAGATACACTATAAATAGTTATAAAATTTAGGAATATCATCATATCATATACTATATATTTTATATTATATTTTAATTAATTTAGAATATTAAATGATGACATTGTATATAACATTAAATAATTATATCATTTAACTTTGTATATATATATTATCATTCAATATTTCAGTAATATTACATATAGAATATAGGATATTATAGAATATATTCTATAAATAATATTATATTATTACAATCTGAAATAATTATTCAGCGATTATATATTATATTTAATCATGTATATACTATCTTGAAAAATATAATTGATCATTCTATATAATTATATAAAACTATATTTCCACCAGTAAATATAATCAATATATAACGTATCTCTAATAATTTACAAGAACTGACAGGTATCATCTATATATAGGGGAAAGTCTCCGATTACCGACCCATAAATGATTATTTGTAATAACTTATTCAATATTAAATATATTTATTTAAAAATTTGTAGTTAGGGTAAAATTGTGGCAATGAATAATGTGGCTATTTTAAATTTTTGATATAATTATATTTACAAGAATAAACAGGGGGCTCGGTAATCGGATACATGTACCTAATACCGACCACCTTCTCCTATTACCGACCCCCTAAAATAATCGTGATAAAAATAATGGAAATATTATAATATCCAATAAAAATAGTAGATATACATAAATATAATTAGTTATAACATTCACGCAATTTATTTTGTATTGAATTTATGTTTTAATAGTAATAATAAATTTAAATTTAAACTTTATAGTAATTATATTAAAATAGTGTATATTATTATTTAATATTTATTTATTAATCAGTATGTATATAATCAACTGGAATCATGAATCCTAAATCTATATCAATGATACACAAACAACGTACGACATATTTTAAAGTAAAATACGGATCTATTTTGATTGGATATTATAAATCACATGGGGTCGGTATTAGGGTAATTTAGGGGGTCGGTAATAGGAAAACCATATGTGTTGCTATAATTAAGATATATTGGTTAATAGTTATTCAAATTAAATTATTTTTATAATAGTTATAAACATTTTATTGATCTACAATATTATGCACAGTTTTAAGTTTTCTTTTAAATACTAAAGTATTTACAATGATTTAAAAAAAGTTATTATTCAAATATTTAAAAAGTAAAAACAGAATATTACATTTTATAAAATAATAATTGTAGGATTAAATATTTTTAAAAACAAAATACTTATTCATATTTATCATTAAATTACTAACAGTTCGTGTATATATTATTTTTTGAAATCTTTTATAGTTACTGAGATACGAGAGGGGGTCGGTATTAGGAGGGGGTCGGTAATCGGGGACTTTCCCCTATATATATATATATATATATATATATATAGATTATAGGTACTAATTGTAATTGAAATATATAAAGCACGCATTATGCACATATCATACAGATAAATATACACCAATATAATTAGGTCATACAAATTACGATATGTTCAAGTTTACCACAAATATTAGTTTGATTAATTAATAACATTAGGTACATATATTATTATTATTAATATTATGTTTTTTTATTTCGAATAACTAAACCTACCTACATACCCTATTAATAGGGGAAGTTACCTAATACGGACACTTTAACAATAAATGGTCTCAACATTTCATGACGCATTATTTTTATTCAAAAATTACAATATATTAATATTATATGATTATAGATATTATTGTAATTTTAAAATTTTATTTAATCTTTTAATTCCATATATAACGAGGGTGTCCGTATTCGGTACCCATGTCCGAATACGGACACCCTGTGTTATACTACGGAAACCCTATATACCACTAGATTAACTATATATTATTGATGAATAAATCTGACAAATTACAATTATATTATTTATAATTAATTTTATAAACAATTTATTCTAATTTAATTAGTTAATAATTTATTTATTTTTATTATTTTTTTAATTAATAATACAATTTAAGTATCTAAATAATTCAATTTATATATTTAGCTTTATTGTTGGTATTAATATTATAATGCACGCGATTTTTATGAAAATCAGAATAGTTCATACGCTACGCGCTGATTGATTATAATCAATTATAGGGTGTCCGTATTAAGACATCTATAGTGTCCTTATTAGGGATTTAATGACCTTCAGATATATGCTTATAACTTAATGAATATTTTATAACAAATATAAAATTATATATATAATTTTAGAATGCTTTACTTTTTAATAGTATAGTGTTAATTTTATATCGATACATTTGTATATTCTTGAGAAGGCTTTAAGTTGAAATTGTGTTTAATAAATTTAAAAACGTAATAAAAAATCAGTTTATTGGATATATCAGCAATATTTTGAATAATTAAAAATAAAAAATACTTTTTTATAATATTTTTAGACTCTTTATATAATTATGAATATGTTATTCATTACAATTTTTGTGTAGGATTTATGGTTTCTGAGATACCGATAGTGTCCGTATTCGGGTACTGCCCGTATTCGGTTATTTTCCCCTATTTTCATCATCCTATGTAAGTTAAATTTTTGTTTATATATTAAATGGAATCCAAAAGTAGCGAAAGAATTGTCAAATATTAAATTATATATATTATAAAATAAAAATTTAATTAAATAATTTTCAAATTTAAAATTAAAATATCCTAGAATATTTAGAATCCTACTATGAATCCTACTACGTCACAATTGATTTTTGATTTTAATTCGATTTTGGATGAAAACATTATTTTGGTATAAATAAGTATTATTTAAAAAATGTATGAATAGATTTCACATTTATGTATACTATATTATATTAATATGGGTAAGCCTATATTTTTTGTATACATATTATGATTTAATTAATATTTAATTTAATTTTTAAAACATATTCTATAAAAAATACTATATTATATGTTGGATACACTGAATAGCCGCCGGATTTATAAATATAATAAATACGACAGAGAGAGGTCAAGGTGGGCGTGTCTAGATGTAACGCTTCACTACACAGGTTATGGAATTTCAAGCCAGGTACACGTATACGTGAATATGTTCAAGATGCAATATCATATAATGAATGCCCTAATACCCTAATACTATACAATGCATATATACACTGTAATACTAACACAGTGTAATACATATCATGTAAAATATAAATCAATGTGTATATATGTTATACTATTTATATATATATATATATATATATATATATATATATATTTGTATATACATGTATATACCTATCAATACCTATCTATACCATGTATACCATGTATATACCTATCTATATGTGTTTATATACCATATTATATATATATATATATATATATATATATGTATTTATATATGTATATTTTACAAATATGATGAGTTTATAATTTATCAAAACAAATGATACTATAACATATTACAATATTATTATATATAACAAATAGTGCTTGGTAATGCAGCTAGTAATAATAACACATTATTAACACTACAGTGTTATTGTGTTTATTTGCTAATTACCACCTGTTGCACTATTGACTCAACTATAGCTAGGTGACTAAATGGATAAAATAAACACATTCACATTGTAGTGTAATGTGGTTTATCATTACCAGCTACATAAGCTGTACTGGTTATATATAATAATATGGTAATATGTTATATTAATTTGTTTTGATAAATTATTAACGTAAAATATACATATATACACATATACACATATACCTATATACACACAAATAATAATAATAATATCAGATTTGGCATAAATTGGGCCTGGATGAATAAGCATGGCTTGTAGAGTCTATCACCCATTTAAGATAATTATGAGAACAATTTAAATAACTAAAATCGATATACTAATGTAATAAATAATATAGGTAAAATGAATAGGTAAAATAAAATAAAAATATTTAAATATAAATTGCTGCTATACATTCTAAATAAACATAAATATAAAAATAAAACTTACATTTTCATAAATTCTTCAAACTTTCATATAAAAGTTGTATACATGAAATCATGAATATTATTATTTTAATTTATTATTATGTATATTAATAATCTTTCCTGTAAAATATATATATATATATATATATATATATATATATATATATATATAGGTACGTTGTACGATGTACAATGTACGCCCTATTTAATCAGATAAAAACCATCAAACTCAATACATTGATAAATATCAGATATATATATAATATATATTATATATATATATATATAACATATATATATATATATATATATATATATATATATATATATATATAATATATATTATATATAGGTTTAAATAAATTTTAAAATAATGCGTTTATAAGTAATTTATATATATATATATTACCTTACCTAACATATTACCATATTATATTATATGTGTAATATATATGATGAGTTAATAATTTATCAAAACAAATGAATATAACATATTACCATATTATTATAGGTATATATAACCTATATATAACCAGTAGGTATATATAACCAATATATAACCTACTAGGTTATGTAGCTGGTAATAATAAACCACATTACACTACAATGTGAATGTATTTATTTTCTATATATATATATATATATATATATAGTATGTCACATATAGTGTATAATGTGTACATATAGTATATGATATAGTAGGTAAATAATATATAAATATAAAAATGTATTATTATAATAAGTATAGGCATAGGCATATATGCATATAGGCCTACATATTATATATTAGGTAGGTTACTATGTCTACTATTCCTACACTGTGATAGTATTACAGTGTCATATGCATTGTATAGTATTATCAAGGACATGTCCTTGGTATTATCATTCATTATATTGTATTGCGTCATGAATATATTCACATCATCGATGTAAATAAAATATTTTATTTACATCGATGATTCACATACGTGTATCTCGCTCGAAATTGCATAACGTGTGCATGAAGCATTACGTTTAGACACGCCCGCTTTGAACTCTCTCTATAGTATTTCTTAAGGGGTTATTTATATTTATAAATCCGTTACCTATCGAGTTCAGTAACCGTTACTGCCCTCGATAGCCATTTGAAAATGGGTGAATATTTTTTTGACTTTTTTATATTTATATATAGTTCTCATATATAATTTTCTTTTATCTTTTCTTCTGGCATTATTATTTAATGTTCAAATATTTAAATTAATGTATTGAATTTTAAATTTTAAATTTCATTAAATTTTAAATCTATTTGTAAAAATTTGTAAAACAAATTAATCATTCTAGAATCCATGTAATTCATAAATTAGATATAATCATAGCATAGATATGTATAAGGGCCCTTATAGGCCCTACATATCTATGAATCATAGACATTATAGTGAGTTACCTCACTCTATATCTATGGATATAATCCTGGGATATAATCTGATAACATTTAATTATAAGTATTATAAATAATATAGATATTATTATATAAAATTAATATATTATATAAATATTAATTAAATACAATAATAAATTTAAATTGAATTATATTATTTATGGAATAAACACTAATATACTCTATAGTTTATTTGATTGACTGCTAAATAATAGTGTATTTTATGATTTATTCATTCATATTGTTTTATTTGTTATCTACTTAAAATGTATCATATTATGGAATCTATCGATGCTGGGCAAGAAATACCAGAAATTTATCTCATATGCGAAGACTGGATATCTAAAGAGTTGAATGATGTTAGTATTCCAAGTATTTTTACTTAGTAGGTTACATTTGAATCTAGCCGCCGCGATAATTTTCATATTTTATAGGGCGTGGCTAACTTCTCAAAGATAATTAAATATTCAAAAATTCAAATATAAATGATATTTACTGTAAATATTCAAATATTCTAATTTAATCAAAGTATATATGTTAAGTATATATGTTATATATGATTCATATAAGATATATTTTACAATTATGCGTATAGATATTATTTAAAATGAAAAATATTCACATTTAATCAATATAAATAGGATTGGATACGGACAGGGCCGGCTTAAGCATACTTTGGGCCCCGGGCAAAAAAAACACATGGGCATCATAATAATTTTTATAACATATTAATAGGGTCATTCTAGCAATAACTAATATATTTATATTACTCGATTTCATCTCTAAAAAATGAGTAGTATGTATTAATTATAAATTTCATTAATTAGCTTTGATTATAAAGATAATGTATCCATACTTAAAAGTATTTATTATGTCAGAAAATGTCATAGAACATTATTTATAAGTTTAAGTTTCGAGAACCTTAAGCTATTATCTCTCAAGTTTAATTATTTGCCATTAAAATACAAGGTATATTCGGATGAAAATGTATACATTTGTATATACATCTATCCCACCATATATTGTATATAATAATGTTTGGATAGTCCATTCCTTTGAGGTGTATATCAATACAGTATAATATATATTAAAAAAATTGTATATACCTACTTATAAATTAAGTTGTCAAATATTGGTAGAAAAGAGTTATTTTGAACTTGCATATGATGTATGATGTAAATTCAATATTTAATCAAGTGATATCATTATACTAATTCTTTTGTAATTTGTTTTTTTTGTATACTCAAATAAAATCCTCATAATCATTTATTTTCTCGCCTATGTATTTAATACGTATATACATATTTTTTATTACTGCTATTATTTTCTCAATTGAACTTAATTGCAATACTTTCATGATCGACTTTATTCTACAAAGTAATTAGCTTCACGTTTTTATAATATTGAAGTATAAAATTCTTGCATTTTACTGAATAAATACATTGACTCTATTAATGTAATTTACGTAAAGTACATATATAATATCATATATATATCGTAGTTATATAACTTATGTAATAATAGGAAGTCCACAATATAATGCACTATAGTTATTATATTATAATAGCTTTATAATGCTATAGATTGTGATGACCATATTATATTCGATAATTCTTTTAATACAAAATAGTATATCCTTTCTTTAATCTAGATGTTAAAATATTATATATTTAGGTTTGCTAAATAAACTATATTGATTTGGTATGAAACCAAAAATATTGCTGCAATTGTAGTTGATTCAACGGTATTTTGCCCAACTAGATTTAACAAAGGCGCAGCTCAGGTGGTCCGTATTGCCAATAGACTATGGTTTATTATTAAATAATGCATTTCATTTAATATTCCAGACATATTGCTGAAATTGTCATAATCTTGAGCTCTATAATCTTTTATATTTATATTTATATTATTATTAAAAAATAATCTAATAAATCATTAGCTAAATATTTACCAGTGTGATAATTAATCTCTAGGTAGGGATTAAATCCTATCCTTTTTCTCCAAATCTCATTTTTACATCAATAAATATTAAATAATCATACCTTACTTGGCATATATGATGACGATTGTTAACTGATCTATATGTGATATATCTTGAGTTGAGTCCACTGATATACTATATAATATTTTGAATTTTTATTTCTTCAATAATTTATATCTCACCTGTTCTCATTTTAATATCGTCATTGTGGGCGTGTATATGTAAATAGATATACGAGGGTGATGTCAATATAATAATTCATTTGTAAGTAGCCTACTAGTTAGCTAATTACAAAAAAAAATCCTTTAGTTTTATATATATAAATAATATCCTTTTCAATAAATATAAATATAATTTATATATGTAAATATTCTAGTAACATTTTTTTTACATAATTTCATTAATAGGTAATTATTAAAAAAAAAACTATAAAGCAGAATACTAATATTTGAATTGAACTATATACATATATATATATATATATATATATATATATATATATATATATATATATGTATACCTATATATATATACACTACAAAATATAATAATATATACACTACAACAATTGTTCTTAAGACACATATTTTTTTAATACGCCCGCGTAGATAGAGACAATTTAATTATTTTGAGAAAAATAATTTTGAAAAGATATTTTATTAGTCTTAATTACTATTATACATCTATATAAAATACCGTTTTTTCGTAATTTATAATCAATATAATTCTTTAAATATGTCAGAAATTATAGTTAACATATCTGAATCATTTTAATTTTATTAAAAAAACGTTAATATATATTTGTGTTCTCGATATAGTGGTTAATAATCCTTTAATACATTTATCTAGTATCATTAATCGCTTCCAGGTTTATCAATCAAATATTTATCAATTCGTTTCATACTATTTCATCTGATATTCTGATATCTGTGAGGTAGTATATGGTGTTCACTATTAGCATGTGCTCCAACCTATTCATTTACGTGTTACCATAATATCTTCATGTAAATTTTGAAATTTTTGTAAAATTCACTTTTCTCATATGTCTAAATAATTCATATTTAATTAATTTATTATATTATTTTTATTTGTTTAATTAAAATTAATAGTATATAAGAAAATAGAATGTATAAAAATATTGTTTATAAATATTTTTTTTTTAATAAATAGTAAAAAAATGTTTCTCAAATAATTTATGGGCCCCCCAAAATGTTGGGCCCCGGGCAAATGCCCGGTTTGCCCCCCCTTGAGCCGGCCCTGGATACGGAGATTATCTCCGTTATGATATCATATCATAAGAATAAATCAACATCTATTCAATACGTATATACACTTGAATATTCAATATATTACTATTAATTATATTTATAATACGTATATAGTAGGTTATTTATTAAACGTGCCTGACTATGTATTCATTTAACTTTACTAAATATAAATTGAACAATAATAATTACACATATGGAAATATTGTTGTGCCCTAGAGCCGCCATATTTATATGACTTATAGTTTACTGACACCACCCGTATATATATATATATATACTTTTATTAAGTTTATAAATGTTCGATTTAAAAAAATAATAAGTTAAATATATACAATATCAATGAAATAACGTATTTTAATATAGGTATACCAATAGTATACTATTATTCTGAAATATTAATACAATTAATTTATATTTAAATAATATTTAATAAACTTTAATAAATGATCACGTTTAAGTATTTACATTATGGATATCGCTATATATTAATATATATATATATATATAATAGTAATTTGTATATAATATAGGATTTTATATATGTGTATAAAGCAAGTACATGGTATACATTTTTAAATATTATATAAAAATGTTAAATACAATATATATATAATATATATTATATATATAATATATATTATATATATATATAAACATATATATAAATGTATTTTTTATTTGCATATATATATAACTAATTGGTGTTCTAAAATAATAATACAAATATTAATACTATTAATAACAAATATATTGTATGAATATGATGATGATAAAAAATGATAATAGTATGTTTATTATATAATAACTTGCTAATATATTATAATTTTAACTTTATTATATTTGTTCGCTTTCTTTATTTTAACCTTTAACTTTATTATAATAGCACAAACACTATATTTTAACTTTATTACATCTGTTCGCTTGCTTAATTTTATTTTTCACTTTATTATAATAGTATGAACAGAATATTTTAGCTTTATACTTTATTATATCTTTATGCTTACTTTATTTTAACTCTACACTTTATTATAATAGTACAAATACTATATTTTAAGTTTATACTTTATTATATATTTAAGATTTCACTATATTATAATAGCAGTAACTATCATCTACAATTTTATTTTGATTTTGAAAATACTATAGTTTTAAAATTAATAATTATATTAGTCAATTTGCTAAATATATTATTACATACATTATGTAAAATTATGTGACCTCATAAATACATTAAAAGTTGATTATTGTCATTAGGAATTTATTATAGTTTATTATAACATACTCTTAAAACACACACATATATATATAATATTATTTAATTATTAAATAAGGGACATACATAATTCTAAATATTTTATATTATAGTTATTAGTTAGTATAGGTATAGTTTAATTGAAATTATATACCATTATAATACGTTGAATAACTTTTATAAATAACATTTTTCATATACTCAGAATAATTCTGGTACAATATTTAAAGTATAAATATATGAATACATAGTCAAACAAGTTTAATAAATAACCTACTATATACGTATTATAAATATAATTAATAGTAATATATTGAATATGCGTATTGAATAGATGTTTATTTATTCTTATGATATCTCCGTATTTATATTGATTAAATGTTAATATTTTGCCTTTTATATAATATCTATACGTATCATGGTAAAATATGTTAAATGAATCATATATAATTATATATAACATATATACTCTCATTAACTGCCCGTGTGGCTCAGTGGCTAAGGCGTCAGACACACAAGCAGTAGGACACGGATTCGAGCCTCGTCCGGACCATTAATTAATTTTATAAAATGGGTCTTAAAATATTATTTAGAAGTGCTCTTATATAATTGTGTATAAATAAATGATCGGCTCTCGTTAAAACCATGGATGCCTTAACATGAGAGTGGCTTCGAAGGGACATTAGAGCCACATATGGTTATAAGTTAATACTTCATCTAAGTTCCTAGATGAAAGGACTCCACCAAATAAAAATAACAATAACAATATAATTATTATTCAAGTGTATATGCATATTGAATATTTTTTTATTTATTCGAAGAATAATTCGTATACAATATTTCCGTATTTATTTTATTATATATGATTATTTAGACATTTTAAATAATATCTATACGTATCACAATATGCTTATATTTCACCATATTTTAACGAACGATATACAATATATTAGTATATACTTGTCAGGGTTGGTCGGTTTTTTGGTTCGGTTTTTTTAACGTTTTTTTTGGTTTTTTTGATCAAAAAAACCATTGGTTTTTTTGGTTTATTTGGTTTTTTTGTTTTTTTTGGTTTTTTTAACATTATAAAAGGTTCAATCAAAATAAGGAATTGATTAGGCAATGATAAAACTTATTTTTTTATTTCGAGAATTAAATTGATTATATTTCTATTTGAAATCATCTAATTATTATTATTATTATTTTTTAAATTATTATATTGTTACAATTTGTAACTTGTTATTTTATTGCGAGAATTATATTTATTATATTTCTAATTACTGTATTGTTATTTTTTTTAATTATTATTTTGTTACAATTTGTAACTATTTTTTTTATTATATTTTACTTTATATATTTTACTTTTATTATAAATATATTTTAATAAAATAATTTTATTAACTTTAATATTAATAATATATTATTGAAAATTTAAAAATATATATATATATATAATTAATATATTCATTAGTGTTGTATATTTTAAACTTACTCTATATATGTATGTTTTGCACAGACATTTAATAATTAATCGATCTAGGTATATATAATATTTTCTAATTAATAATCTTAACATTTAATTATAAAAAAAACAAAAAAACCAAAAAAACCGCCAACCCTGAGTATTACAAGTATTACTTGTATATATTCTATATATATATATATATGAATACTCATTACATTCATCTGCATGCTTTAATATCAGAATATTTGAATATTTACAGTAAATGTCATTTATATTTGAACATTTGAATTTTAGAATATTTAATTATCTTTGAGAAGTTAGCCATGCCCTATAAAATGTGAACATTATCGCGGCGGCCAGATTCAATATCCACCACTTCACTACAGTACAGTACTGAGTACTATTTTAAAACTAATTTTAAAAATAGTACACATAATTATTATTATCCAAACGATTAATTCGCTGTTGAATCATCGATTAATCCGCTGCTTTCATTGAATTCAACTCCCTATCTATCATGCATATGTGATGATTATTAACCTAGATTGTTAAATTGTAAACAAACTAAAGTTAAGCGTTGCATCTTTATATATAAATTATTAAAAAGATAATATAGATAGGGGAATTGTGTCTAATACGGGCCACTTTTTATGTTATCAAATAACTTTTATTTATGATGAGAAATTAATGAAATTGTATCACGATTTAGATATTATAAACATCAATAACATTACAATTTAAATTTTTGTAAAAATGTTATGTATCATCGAAAATGTACCCAGCCCGTATTGCAAACAATGTTTGTAATACGGGCTAGGTGGTTTTAATACGGGCCGGGTAAAACATCCAATAGACGGCTAAACTAGTTATCATTTTTCAACCAATCAAATGAATTGTTATATTGATGATACAATTTTCACGCTATAAGAATAATTATTACGCATACTTTAATTTATTTCAGTGATTTAAACTAATTTACACCATAGTGAACTACAGCAACCTACTAATGTAACCTACGTATCTATTAGATACTATCTACGTTATTTATCTATTATATAAAAGAAAGTCTATTTAATTATATATATATATATATATGTGTGTGTGTGTATCTGGTGAGGTAACTCGAGAACCGGGGTACGTCGCGAAAATATTTTATACCCGATCTTAATAAATTTGCAATAGTATGGTCTTGGTCCGGAAAATTTTTTGAATTTTTTACCGCGTACCCCAGAAAAACCTGAAAAATTGACTTTTTGCCATTAAAATGATTTTTTGTCATCCAAAATCTTCGGCGTCGCTTTTTTGAAATATTTTTTTTACATTTTTTCGAACTATTTTTTTGAATTTTTTTGATTTTTTTTTGAAATTTTTGGAAATTTTAGAAATTTTTTGAAATATTTTTTCACATTTTTGAAATATTGTTGAAATTTTTTGAAATATTTTTAAACATTTTTTTGAAATTTTTTTAAAAAATATTTTGTAATATTATTTATATTTTTTGTATTTTAAAAAATATTATTTGAAATATTTTTTTATATTTTTCAACTATTCGTTGAAATATTATTATTTTAAGATATAATTAAAATATTATAATTATATAATAAATATATAAATATTATAAGATATAATAATATACTTTTTAAAATATTTGTAGAACATTTATAAAAAATATATTTTGTAATATTTGGAAATATTTGTTGTATACTAGGAATACAGAATCAGGAATAGCTATAATTAATAAATAATAGATAGGCAAACAATCAAAAATCGATCAACGAAGGGTGCGGTTTGGGTTTTCGATATTTATTAAGTACTATTTTGTAATATTGGAAATATGTGTTGTATTTTTAAAAATATTATTTGAAATATTTTTGAAATATTTTTCCACTAATTTTTGAGATATTAATATTTGTATAAATTTGTTTGAATTTTAGCAACAATTTATGTTATTGTATATGAAAAGCAGAATCATGAATAGCCATAAATAATAAATAATAGATAGGTAAGCTATCAAACAACGAGTAAAGCAAAGTTGGGTACGGCAAGAAATTCCAAATCAGGAATAGTTATAATTAATAAATGATAGATAGGCAAATAATAAAAAACCGAGCAACGCCGATTTGGAACTGTTTGGGTTTAGGTTTTCAACATATTTTGGAATATTTGAAATATCTGTTGTATTTTTTGAAATATTTTTTATCTAATTTTTTAAATATTAAAAAAAATATGTTTCTACATATGTTTAATTTTATTTAATTGTATATACTAGAAATGTAGGATCAGGAATAGCTCTAATTAATAAATAATAAATAGGCAAACAATCAAAAACCGATAAATGTCGAGTCGAGTACTGTTTGGATTTGGGTTTAGGTTTGAGTTTTCGACATTTTTTTAAAACATATTTTGTAATATTTTAAATATTTTTTGTATTTGTTAGCAATTATATATTTTAGAATAATCAGGAATAGCTATAATTAATAAAAATAAATAGTCAAACAATCAAAAACCTAGCAACGCCGGGTAGGGTATTACTACTAATATGTTGAAATATTTTTTATATTTAAAAAATATTTTTAGACACTTTTTAAAAATATATTTTATAATATTTTAAATTTTTTTTGTATTTTTGTATTTTTACAAAATATTTTACGAATAAATCTTAAAAAGAACAACGCTAGATCTACATCGGATATAGTTAGATTTATTAAATATTAGTTAGAAGACAACAATTAAAGATTAGCTATGCATAATTAGGAATAACTATAATAGGCAAATAATAAAAAAACGAGCAACGTCGGGTTGGGTTCGGCAAACAATTCTAAATCAGGAATAGTTATAATTAATAAAGTATAGATAGGCATATAATTAAAAACCGATCAACGCCGTTTTGGGACGGTTTGGGTTTGGGTTTTCAACATATTTTGTAATATTTGAAATATTTGTTGTATTTTTTAAAATATTTTTTGAAATATTTGTTCACTAATTTTTTAAATATTAGAAACAATATTTTTCTATATTTGTTTGTATTTTAAATAAACTTTATTTAATTGTATATACTAGAAATATAGAATCAGAAATTGCCCTAATTAATAAATAATAAATAATAGATAGGCAAACAAACAAAAACCAAGAAATGCCGGGTCGGGTATGGTTTGTTTTTAAAACATATTTTATATATTTTTTTGCAATTTTTAGCAATTATATATTTTAGAATAATCAGGAATAGCTATAATTAATAAAAAAATAAATAGGCATTCAAAATCAGGTATGGCTACTAATATGTTGAAATATTTTTTATATTTCTTAAAATATTTTTAGACACTTTTTAAAAATATATTTTGTAATATTTTAAATTATTATTTGTAATCTTACCAAATATTTTACAAATAATCTTAAAAACGAACAACGCTGGGTCTACATCGGATACAGTTAGAATTAGTAAATATTAGTTAGAAGAAAAAAATTAAATATTAGCTAAGTATAATCAGGAATAGCTACAATTAATAGGCAAATAATCAAAAACCTAGCAACGCAGGGTAGTGTACGGTTTGTGTTTGGGTTTAGGTTTGGGTTTTAGACATTTTTTTAAAACATATTTTGTAATATTTGAAATATTTGTTGTATTTTTTAACATATTATTTGAAAATGTTTTCTACTTTGTTTTGTATGTCAGCTAACATTTATTTTATTATATATATATCAATTAAGAATCATGGATAGCTATAATTAATATATAATATATAGGAAAATAATCAAAACCGAGCAACGCCGGGTCGGGTACGGCTAGTATATATATATATATATATATAGGAATAAAATAAATTATAGATTACATAATTTTAGTAGTAGTAGTAGTAGTAGTAGTAGTAGTAGTAGTAGTAGTAGTAGTAGTAGTAGTAGTAGTAGTAGTAGTAGTAGTAGTAGTAGTAGTAGTAGTAGTAGTAGTAGTAGTAGTAGTAGTAGTAGTAGTAGTATTAGTAGTAGTAGTAGTAGTAGTAGTAGTAGTAGTAGTAGTAGTAGTAGTAGTAGTAGTAGTAGTAGTAGTAGTAGTAGTAGTAGTAGTAGTAGTAGTAGTAGTAGTAGTAGTAGTAGTAGTAGTAGTAGTAGTAGTAGTAGTAGTAGTAGTAGTAGTAGTAGTAGTAGTAGTAGTAGTAGTAGTAGTAGTAGTAGTAGTAGTAGTAGTAGTAGTAGTAGTAGTAGTAGTAGTAGTAGTAGTAGTAGTAGTAGTAGTAGTAGTAGTAGTAGTAGTAGTAGTAGTAGTAGTAGTAGTAGTAGTAGTAGTAGTAGTAGTAGTAGTAGTAGTAGTAGTAGTAGTAGTAGTAGTAGTAGTAGTAGTAGTAGTAGTAGTAGTAGTAGTAGTAGTAGTAGTAGTGGTAGTGGTCATAAATTATATGTAAAAACTAATATATTATTGACATTATGTAACATTTATATTACATATATTACATAATATTAGTATATTATATACACATATTATTTGAAATAGTAACAATATTATTTCTTATAAATTATATAATACAATTTTGAATTTTACATTCAAAATCAAAAAAATATAGTAGGATCCCAAATATAAATTCTAGGCTATTTTAAATTTAAAAAATATTTTATTCAATTTTTATTTTATATTATATATAGTTAAATAATTAATAATTATTTCGTAACTTTTGGATTCTATTTAAGTTATAAACAAACATTTAGAATTACAAAGGACAATAAAAATCGTAATATATAGATAGGTTTAGTAATTTGAAATATAAATGACGTATAATAATCAAAATAAATGAGGTTGTGAATTTTTCATTTTAATATAATAAATTTAATGTGAATCCAAGTATATAAATGTTATTTATATATTATATAATGTACATATATATTCACTTAATATTAATAAGAATAACATAATATATGTACATAATGTTATTAATTAATCAAATTACTAAGTATCCTTAAGTAAATCCTTAAGGCTAAGTATGATAACAATTGAAAATATCTGTATAAAATGTACTTTGTATGCCCTAAATATATAGGTGTATATTTAACTGATATGCTTATTGCTTGTGATATATATTTCAATTAAAATTAGTAACTATGATCTATATTTAGAAGGGAGTGACACATCATATATAATATTGTAAATTATTAGAGATAAGATATATTATATATATTATATATAGATCATATTTACTGCTGACACTATAGTTTGATAAAATTATATAGAATTATCAATTATATTTGTAAGATGGTAATAACAAAGATTTTGCGAAGCAAAGATATAACACTCCCTATGCATGCAACGTAATTTAGTAATATCCCCAACCGCTGCTAGCAGTAGTATCAAAATCACTGAAATAGATTTAGGTTCGGCTCTGTTTGCATACAACAATGTTTTCATTGCTCTATTAAATTACATGCAATATAAATTAACTTTTACTTACTAAATATATACTTATAGCATTTAAAACATAAATATCATATTTGTTTGTTATATATTAGTAATTAACACTTAGTTTTCATCATATAAATATTAATTTAAAGCATATTATTTAACATTTTAAAAGTGTATAGTTAAATACGAATTTACATTATAAACAACTCATAGTTCCTAAAAGTAACCCGCTATAGGTGGCACCAGGGTATTTTGTATACAAATTCGAATTACACGATTTCGCGTAAGTGTTATATATTTCCTTCGGAAAATCTTTGGTAATAATATACATGATTAAATATAATATATAATCACTGAATAATGATATAGGATTATAATAATTAAATATTATTTATAGAATATAATAATAAAACTTAATATTAAAATTAATTAATGTGTTAAAAATATTAAAATCCTTTGATGTGTTTATAAATTAATTATAATTCTATTTACATAATTATAATTTTTTTTATATATTTATATATTTCATATATATATATATAATATATATATATATGAAATATATTATATATATATATTATATGTGTATATTAAGATATTTATATATAGTGTATATTATAAACTCATGTGTATTATAAATGTTATATAATTAAACATTTATATAAATATTATAATATAAATTTATATTGTAATCATTTATTATTTAATATAAGAATTTGTACTATAGTATTGTATATATGCAAACATTACTTATATAACAGAGTTGTACAGTTTTGTACAAAGTATTCTCAAAGTAATTATCCATATGACATTATTTAAAGTAGATTTAATCTTTAGTTATATGTGAACTGTAAAATAAATTAGTGCATAGGCAATGCCATAAGACATATGGTTACTTTTTTTAATAACAATTAATGGTAAATCATATGATGAAATAGTATATGAATATATAGAGGATAGTGATAATGATACAGGATTAACTGGATACAAGTTTCAAAAAGACTTAATCGTAATAACGTATAACCAAGAATATATAATATAAGAATTATAAAAATCAATTTAATCGTAGAAAATTTTCCAAGAACATAACAATATTGCGAAGCATTTCATGAAGCAATAATTTGTGATTTATCCTTCAGAAAACCTCTGATATGAAGTTAAAGTAAGTATATTTAATTATAGTAAACACAAACACCCATGGAAAACTATAAATATACTAAATATTAAAGTGCAGTTATTATTTAAAATATGTACATAATATTGCCATGAATGCAATACCACTTCTTATATGGATGATAGTGATGTGGAGAATATATTTATATATATATATATATATATATATATATAACATTTCATATGTAAATAGAAACACTATTATTATAATATTTAATAATATCTATTATTATGTACATTTAAAAAAAAACCTAAGTAAGAAATATTCCTGATATGGTATTGGAAGTGTTGTAAATGGGTATAAAGTATATCACAGTCAATGAGATGATTGTGGTAAAATCATAGACATTAGAGGTATATATACCCCATACCCCACTCTATAGCTATGGGTAAATTACTACTTACAATATCACACTTATGTGTGTTTAAACTATCCAATTATTTGTATAAATAAATATTTTGTTATAAACTATATTTTATATTTAGGTGATATGTATCATTACAATAAATCATAGATAATGGTAGTGATAACATAACCAGGCTCTTAATTAATAAGATATTATATAATACTTCTTACACTAAATATACATTAGGAGAAGGGGTAATCAGATAAATTGATGAACCTGTTATTTATGGTATTTTTTTACTAATTTATATTTATTATATTATGCCGATAAATGAAATATGAAAAATTTCTAAATAGATAAAACTGGTATTAGGTGATTAATATGAATAATTAATTAACAATCTCCATTTTATAGATATATTATAAGATTTGATAAAATATAATTTAATTTAATTTATTATTAAAACATATAATATTAAAATTTTATACCAAATTACAATTTTGAAGCATATTTATATCCAGTATATTAATTATTATCAGAATGAAATTATTTCTATATATATATATACAGTTTTAACATTAATATATATTATCTATAGGTTAATATTTAGTTTGAATCCAGAATTGTCTATAATATACAGTATTCTTCAAAGTTTAGCATCAAGTTTTCTTAAAGCACTTACATCAGATTCTTTCTCCAAGAGTTTATTTGTTATCGCTTGAATTTCAAGTACACCTACCATATAAATATATAATATCATATATTTAAAGTAGATTTAATAATAGATATATTAATCATATTATTATTATTATTATTATTATTATTATTATTATATTATATAATATATAATATATGTTTATGTATATATATATCATATTTATATGACATTTTTAAGTGTATGAATAAATTTTTATTGAAATTAGTTTAACCGAATAACTTATTGTACCTATATTTTTATTACTAGAATAGAATTTATTGAATTACTATATTGTTATTGTTATTTTTATTTGGTGGAGTCCTTTCATCCTATCCAGGAACTTAGATGAAGTTTTCACTTATAACCATATATGGCTCTAATGTCCCTTCGAAGCCGCTCTCATGTTAAGGCATCCATGGTTTTAACGAGAGCCGATCATTTATTTATACACAATTATATAAGATCACTTCTAAATAATATTTTAAGACCCATTTTATAAAATTAATTAATGGTCCGGACGAGGGTCGAACCCATGTCCTACTGCTTGTGTGTCTTACGCCTTAGCAACTGAGCCACACAGGCAGTTTTTATATCATATAATGTACATATATATTGTATATGATCATTTAGTTATAATAATCAAGTTTATATAGACAAAATATTAAGTATGCATTGAATACTATTCAATATGTTATTAAACACTCAAATATATTAAACTTATAAGTCCTATACTATAATTTATAATTAAAATATAAAATTATTATAATAATTGAATATAATTTTATTAATATTATTAAAATCATTATACTAAGCATCGATCTAATTTATTATAAGTATCGTATTATGTAATTAATAAATATAATACGTATAAACATTATATTATGCTGATAAGTCTTGCTGATAAGTCTAACTAACCAGTTATGTTCTATAACAGACGATTAATTTTCAATATAAATATATACAAATATATATTGTATATTTTGAGAAACTGATGAATAAATGTTAAATATATTTGTTATAAAATATAATTATATATAATTTAATTATTTCTATTCATGTTAAATTTATCAAATTAATACGTGTCACATTCTTTATAAATCAGTTATTTATATAAAAAACAAGTATGTATAATGAAATCTATATTCAATGAATTTTAATATCAGAATACATATTTGTATCATCGATATAAAGAAATTTCTATATCGATGATTTGTATACATAATGAAATTAATATATTATAATATTAATCGATATTGGATGTTTAATAAATAAAAACCATATCTACTCGAACTGAACGACTCAAATTGTCCACCTGAAGAATGTACTCTGAGCTGAGTTAACTATAGGAAATTAAATTATTATTATTATATAAATATGCATAATATATTATCATAGAATAATATTTGTATACAAATATATATATATATATATATATATATATTAGTTTTTATGGTGTACCCCAATATTCTATTCTTGGACAATTACTTTTTTCTATATTTATTAATTATATGATATTATGTTCTCCAAAAAATAAATACATATTATTTGCTGATGATACTAATATAATTATTAAATATAAATGATCTAATAATCTAACAATTATAAATTATAATCAGCATGTGATGACATTTTTCTATGGTATAAACTTAATAAATATCCATAAATATGTATAGATTATACACTTTTATCTCAGCTAACTTCTACATAATTTCTTGGAATAAATATGGATACTTGTTTAAATTAGAAATGTCATTTAGGTTATCTTAAAAATATATTATTGAAAATTGTATGGATTATAAAAAATGTGTCATACTTTGTAAATACATCTACCATGATCAAACTATACTATTCTTAATTTTATCCACATGTAATTTACTGTATAGAAATATTTGGTCATCGTTATGTATCAAACTTAAATATCATTTATTTAATGCAAAAAATGATTTTAAAAATAATTGTTAATAAACCAAAGTATTTTGTTTCTCTATTTAAGGGAAAATAGAGGAAACTATAACATTATCTTTATGATATTTTTAAGTACAAGACTCATATTTACATGTATAAAATATTCTATAAATTGTGCCATCCTATTATTTTAAATCATTTTAAATTGACGTCTAAAAAATATTTAATAACAGGAGTTACTGTGATGTTATTCAACCTTATTTTAAATAAAATTATATGAATAATACCTTAAGTATTTACTTACACTCGGACCAAGACTTTGGAATGATTTAAGTATAGATATAATAAGGTCCAATTCCTTATCATTATTTTGTAAAAATCTTAAAATAAGTATATTTTTTTATATTTTATTTAAATTTGTATTATATTTATTTGACATTATAAAAAATACTGACATTATATTAAATTATAATAATATAAGAAACTGACTTTATAAAAATTATTATATATAATTTTATGATTTTGTTTTATTTTTACATTTTTTTACATTCAATAAATAATTCAATAAATTACTTTTGGAAAATTTGAATTATCAAATTAATTTAAATATAGGCACATGTATATATGTGTAAACCTAAATCTGATAATATGATTCATTTAATACATATTTTACGATGATAAGTATAGATATTATTTAAAAGGCAAAATATTCACATTTAATACATATAAATACGGATATATCCTATAAGATTAAATAAGTATTCAATACTTATACTATTTTTAATGTTAATTAAGTATTATTAATAATAATCTTAATATAAATGTGGAATATAAAACAAGAATATAATAACTAAAATACATACATTTTATTATCTTTATTACTTTTTATTAGGATTTAATTTATGAATCATATTTGTTGTCAAATTTGAATATTCCTTACATATTTTGCAGCACAAATAGTACCAGATTTTTTTAAATATTGCCACTTATCTCTATATATATTTAATATACTAATATGTGTTCTTGTACATGTATGTATATATATATATATATATATGATTCAAAAATATATATTTATATATACATAAACTAAATTATTTTGATATAAATATCGGGTGGTGAACGATATATAAATAGAGATAATTTTTATAAATATGTATAAATTTCTTCAACACTTAACTCGCTTTGTTTACAGTTTGTTTATCAACAATGCACACATCGTCGTATACGTTCTAAGTTGTAACCCTCGGATAATAATATTATTATATAACAATAAAGGCAAGCGTTTGGTGATAACAAATTTGATAATTTTCACTAAAATTTAAATTAATAATTTTCACTAAAACAATTATCAATTATAAAGCTCTCTTTCAATTCAGTGATTTTCTGTACACCCCTGAATTAGCCATGTCTATTATAGAATAAGTCCCCATACATATAATATATGAATATCTTGAGGATACTCTATATGTGTGTGTGTATATATATATATATATATATATATATATATATATATATATATATATATATATATATATATTAGTATTGTATTGTATGTATAATATACACATATACATACATACAATGTATGTATGATAAATACATACTAAATATGTATATTAAAATGTACATAATAAGTGTATATATATATATATTTAATAAAATATTTAAATATTTATATTCATACATTTATATTGATTATAAATATGTCTATGTTGCTCAACATAACATATTATTTAACTGGTGATAATATTATGCAATAGCTTTATATATATATATATTTCCTTATCTCTTATATATGTCTTATATCTATATTTTAATTGATTTCTTTTTTATAAATTAATAACAGTTAAAGTAACTGGAAAAATGTTTACTAGGTATATGATTTGTGTGTATGCATATATATATATCATATACATATATAATAAATGTAATATTATAATATGTAAAATATGTTTATAATATATTTTTTGTGAAACTAATTTATTTTAAATTGTATTATATATATGTATGTGTAGGTATGTATGTTTGTAATACCATGAACCTCTGTTATTTAATATAATATTTATTGTTATATTAATGTTATTTTAGAAAAATTATAATATTTTATAATTGATATAATCTAAATACTTTGAACTATTTTTTGTGAAACTAATTTATTTTAAATTGTATTATGTATATGTATGTGTAGGTATGTATGTTTGTAATACCACAAACCTCTGTTATTTAATATAATATTTATTGTTATATTAATGTTATTTTAGAAAAATTATAATATTTTATAATTGATATAATCTAAATACTTTGAACAAAGCCCATTAAATGGCTTAGACATAATTTGATACAATCAATGCTTATTTTGATACAACTATCTATATTTCAATAACTTATAGAATGGCATTTTACTGTTAAAGATAGGTTAATATAATTATGATATGAGTGCACTATAGATCTATTGATTACAAATATAGATCATCATTAATTCCTTCCCAACGTAATTGCATTTATTTGCAATGTTAAATAAAATTTAGAGTGGAGGGTGGGCGATCATTTACATTTAATATCCTCTACATATATGTTGAATATGTTTATATATAATAGACTCATTTGTATTTTTATAGGGTACTTGCATGATTTATTATCCGATCAAGAATATGCAATTACACCTGCGAAAAAAAACATTGCCTAGTCCAGAATGGACTTCTCATTCCGCAAGAAAGATTGCTACAGAAGGTTATATACTAAATAAGTGATTGTTTCTAATATTTATTGTTTTTAGAAAATTTATTAGATGCTCGTAAAAAAATGAGATATCTTGTCAATAATACGGACGAGGAACCTTATCAACGATTACGGAAAACGAAGACAAAATTAATAATACCGATTCCACCTTCAACACCTATAACACCAACACCTATCATCTCAAACCATCAACCACCACTTTCATTTCAGTCACAAATGTCGACATCATTACCCACAACACCAATACAAAATTCTATTAATCAAAACCAGCAACAGAATGATTGCAAACCAACACTCTCATATATACCAGTATCATCACCACTATCTTCAACACCTACAATACCAATACCAATCATCTCAAACCATCAACCACCGCTTTCATTCCAATCACTATTGTCGAAACCGTTACCCACAGCACAAATACAACATTATATTAATCAAAACCAGCCACAGAATGATTACTCATCAGCACCCGCATTGGCTTCAATGCCAATACCGATGTCTAATCAATACCATTCATTTCCTCAAAATGTGTACGAACCACCATTTAATCTATCTTTGGAGGACTACATGAAGACCTTCTTGAATGAACAAAAAGAAATGATGAAACAGATTGAAGGTACTAAGATATTATTATTTGATATTTCAAAATATGTATATGATAGATTATCAATTATAGTACATGTCAATTTATCTAGTTTATAGACTTATATAGTATTTATGAATTTTAATTACAAATAGATCAGAAGTTAGAGCTCAAAATGCTTACGGTTGCGATGAATAAATTGATAGAAATTTCCGAAAAAAAAAGTCTAAGAATAGGTACGATTAATACCATTGAACAAGCCGTGCAATATAATGGAAATCTAGAAAACAAAGACAACTACACCCTCTTCGTAAGTATATCATTTTGTATTATTATAATATATATAGTGTTGTTAAAAAACGCTTTTTTTATTAATGTTTGTTTAAAACATGTTTTGAACGGTTTTTTCCGTTTTTAAATCGTTTTATTCGTTTTTTAACCATTTTTTTCTGTTACAAAAAATAAAATTATTTAAATAAAGTACATATGTTGTTAAATAATAAAATAATAATAAAGTAAGTACATATTATATGAATAATCAGTAATAATTAAAATAATATATTATCTGTATTATTAGCATCATTAATTTATTAATTCATATTAATTCATATAATTAAATCGTATTGTCAAACTATATATTAGTATGACAATTATAATAATTATAATATTTATTTTGTTACAATATAACACTGAGTATTTCTGTATTATTTAATGTTATAGACATGGAGATTATATCACAATCTATAGATATATGTACATTTTATAATTAATATTATAAAAGCTGTATGTTTAAAAACTTTCATATTTATTTTATAATAAATTTTATAAATAATAAAGTAAAATTAGATTTATTTTATGTTCTGATATAATAAATTATATAATAATATATATTATGAACTTTCATATTTCTTTTATATATTAATATATTATTATTAAAAAAATATGAACTTTCGTATTTCTTTTATATATTAATATATTATTATTAAAAAAATATGAAAATTCATACTATTTTTTTTATATAATATTAAACATAATATATATTATTATAAAGTTATATCAAAAAATAAAAGAAATCTAATTTAACTTTATTATTATAATAATAATATTATATTTGTATACATTTATTTTATACATTTATTAAATAATCATTCATTTTTCAATTATTATACCATTTATTATATCAAAAAAAGAGCAGAGAAATTATTATTTGTCAAATTAAATTTAAATTTAAATTTAAATATTAACATTTAAATAAATATATGTATAAATTGATGTCTCTTGTTTTTTTTTGTGTTTTTTTCGTTTTTTATTCCATGTTTAAAACGTGTTTTTTATTAACTCACAACACTAAATATATATATATCATCAACATCCATTAGAAAGAACGATATCTAAATGAAAGTTATTCAAATATAAATGACTTTGGACGGTCATTCCTATCTAGTATTGGACCCCCAGAATTATGGCAACATTATAACGTTGAAGGTGCTGGAGTAAAAAAAAAAAGATCGATGAAAGGTGAACTCAACAAAATGTATCAGGCATACAATGGTTTTAAAATATTAATAATATTATAATATATTATAGAATAATTATAATACACAAACAACTAAATAAATCATGAATATTTTTATTAATTAAGATTATTCCTTAAAATATATTTCCTTACCAACTTACCAAACCAATATTTAATATATTGTACGTTTTAATTATTAATCTATTTTTTCATTTAAGGAAAGGTCATGTATATTAGATTCCATGTTAATAGATATGAAATAGTGAAAATAATTAAACGACGATAACTTGTTATTGTTATTAAATATATAATATATAATAATTAAATATATAATAATATTATAATTTTCAGAACTTATAGATTTAAACTTAATAAATTGATCAGGGGATTTTGTATCCAAATTTTATCAAACTTTTATAAACTTTTTGTAAAACAAATTTAGAATTACAAACATATTTAACCAAAATGTACATAGAATTTTAAATTTTAAATTTAAATTGAATTATAAAAATTCAAATATCCCTGTTTAATATGTTAAGTTTAATTATTAACAATAAGTTCTGAGAATTCTAATATCATTCTATATTTAATAACAAAGTTATCGGAATTTATTATTTTCACTATTTGCTATCTATTAACAATATATTATATGAAATTCGACAAATATAGGACCTCCCATTAATTTAATCATTTTACAAGATTCACATTTAGCAAAAAATATAACCATTTGACATACATTTTTATAAATATTATTAAAAAAATAATCATTTACAAACATATTATTTCATATTATTATTATTTGTATTTCACTAAATTTAATTATATAATAGAAATATCTGATGAATTATTTAATGGAGTAAATAAAACGCTATCGGTAATTCTAAAACAGATGAAAGTAAAGGTCGATCGTAAAGGTTTGAATTATTTATGTATAGGATTATTAATTTATGTATACTACTTACTTGCTTGTTACTTGTTATCCCAACGCCAGAGTAACACAATTTCTCCAGTCGTCTCGTTCATGCACATCTTTAATCAAACAATTAACATCCTTCTTTGTCCATTTAACAATATTATCTATCCATTTTTGTTTGGGGCGACCTCGAATTCTAGAACCTTTAACCGCTCCTTGAATTATTGTTTTGCACAAATTATCATGTCTGGATATATGTCCAAACCACATTAATTTGCGTCGTTTAATTGTTTGCAGGAGCAGCTCGAAGTTACCAATTATTTCAATAATTCTGTTACGGATGAACACGTTTGTTTTTCTCTTGATATGTAATACCGAGTAGTTTTCTATGAGATTTATTTTCAAAAGCTTGTATTTTCTTTTGCATGGTTGCATTTATCGTCCATGTCTCGCATCCATAAGTAATGATCGATAATACGAGAGAACGATAGAGGTTATGTTTTAATTTGAAAGTTATTTTTTTGCTGTTCCATATAGTATATAACCGTACCATCGCAGATGTAGCAAGAGCTAATATTATTCTGATGTCCGCTTCACATGATCCATCTCTTGTAAGGGTTGAACTCAGATAGCAAAACTTGTCAACTTCTTCAAGCTTTTCTCCATAGAGGGTGATATTTGCATGAATAGAATTGTCGTTAGAGTTTACCATCACTTTACTTTTTTCTGTGCTTATTACCATTCCATACCTGGTTACACTTCTTGATACCCAAGTAACCAAAAGTTGGTTCAAGACTTAGGAAACTTAAGTCATATTGACTTAAGTCAAACTTGGTTCAAAAGTTAGTAACCTGTGATACCGAAAACCTAAGTCAGCGAACCAGGTATGGACCAATATAAAACTTAAGTCAGCGAACCAGGTATGGACCAATTTAAAACCTAAGTCAGCGAACCAAGTATGGACCAATATAAAACCTAAGTCAGCGAACCAGGTATGGACCAATTTAAAACTTAAGTCAGCGAACCTGGTATGGACCAATTTAAAACTTAAGTCAGCGAACCAGGTATGGACCAATTTAAAACTTAAGTCAGAGAACCAGGTATGGACCAATTTAAAACTTAAGTCAGCAAACCAGGTATGGCCCAATATACAACTTAAGTCAGCGAACCAGGTATGGACCAATTTAAAACTTAAGTCAGCGAACCAGGTATGGACCAATTTAAAACTTAAGTCAGCGAACCAGGTATGGACCAATTTAAAACTTAAGTCAGCGAACCAGGTATGGACCAATATACAACTTAAGTCAGCGAACCAGGTATGGACCAATTTAAAACTTAAGTCAGCGAACCAGGTATGGACCAATTTAAAACTTAAGTCAGCGAATCAGGTATGGACCAATATAAAACTTAAGTCAGCGAACCAAGTATGGACCAAAATAAAACCTAATTCAGCGAACCAAGTATGGACCAAGTATGGACCAAATAATACCTAAGTCTGTGAACCAAGTATGGACCAATATAAAACCTAATTCAGTGATAATGTATTAAATTACATA
Organism: Osedax fenrisi; assembly: GCA_964019155.1. Classification (NCBI taxonomy): domain Eukaryota; kingdom Metazoa; phylum Annelida; class Polychaeta; order Sabellida; family Siboglinidae; genus Osedax; species Osedax fenrisi. The sequence continues at coordinate 88,832,331 of OZ025242.1, forward strand.
GTATTACTTAAATAATTTTACTTTTTAAAATAATATTTTATTTATTAAAACAGTATATTAACTTAAATATATTAATTAAAATTATAATCATTAATTAATTTGCATATATAAAAATTAAATCAATATTTCAAAATAATTAAAAGTTATAATATTTTATTCTTTCTATAATAAAATAATGATATAAACTTAATAATAATACTTACATCAATAACTTAATTCATGTATCATAAGTTTATAATATATTAGTTATTATATAAATATATATTTATTATATATATTTATATATATATATATTATATACCATTTAATATATATATATTAATATTATTATTATTATTATTATTATTATTATTATTATTATTATTATTATTATTATTATATATTTAAATCTATTATAAACGTATGTTATATGACTTAAGTTTAACTTAAGTTATTGATGTTATCCTATTATAATATTTATATATATAGTTTTTATTTATTCATAAAGAAAATTATAAAATATATTCTAATTATAAAGATAATTAAATCAAAACTATATACAATATAATTAAATATTTATATAACATATATCAAGACAGTTGGTGTATCACTTGATTATAATAAGATGCACTGTAAATACAATGTTAATCTCTGTTATGCCACTTTTTTATTACAATAAATAATTATCTTTTTTAAAATAATATAATATATTATATGTGTTATACACACAATAAAACTTATTTCATTTAAATTAAGTTTGACTTAAGTTATAACTTAAGTCATACACAAAATAAAACCTAGTTCAGCTGACTTAAGTTTTACTTAAGTTATAACTTAAGTCATACACACAATAAAACCTAGTTCAGCTCACTTAAGTTTGACTTAAGTTTGACCTAAGTTATAACTTAAGTCATACATGCAATAAAACCTAGTTCAGCTCACTTAAGTTTGACTTAAGTTATAACTTAAGTCATACACACAATAAAACCTAGTTCAGCTGACTTAAGTTTGACTTAAGTTATAACTTAAGTCATACACAAAATAAAACCTAGTTCAGTTGACTTAAGTTTGACCTAAGTCATAAATTAAGTTTTTCATGCCTTAAAAACTTAAGTCATTTCGAATTAAGTTAGACTTAAGAAATAACTTAAGTTACAGTGACTTAAGTTATATAAAATTAAAAATACTTAAGTTTGACTTAAGTTTTGAACCAGATTTTTGACTTAAGTCAATATGACCAACTATGAAGCAAGTATTTTATTTGTGAACCAAGTATGGACCAAGTTTGACCCAATCTGTGTTACTTGGGTAGTTGATCTGTGAGTTTGTAGTCCCTTGTTGGTTCCAGCAAGCAAGTCGATGTCGTCAGCGAACTTTGGATTCCAAAGTGGTCTTCCACCTACTGAAATAGATGAAGAGTAGTTGCTCTGAGTTTCACACATAATTTCTTCAAGGAATAAGTTAAATAATGTTGGTGAAAGCAGACATCCTTGACGTACACCAACTGAAAAGAATTCACCTTCGCATTATTTAGTAGCACTGCGCTAGTAGAGTTTGCATATAGTGATTTGATCATCATGATTATATAATTCTGTATTCCAAACTTATATAATGCTGACCATAATCCGTCATGGTATACTCGGTCAAATGCCTTTTTAAAATCTATGAAATTATGGAATATGTTTTTTTGGCTGTCTAGATGTTTTTCAATAATATTTCTACAGTTAATTAAACACTTGTTCTATAGTGCTCCTTCTTTTTCGGAATCCGGCTTGTTCCTCCGATAATATTTCTTCTACCTGGGGGTTTAGTCGTTTAAGGATTATAGATAGTAGTATTTTGCTGGAATGCTTAGTTTTCTGTAGTTTTTGCTGGAATGCTTAGTTTTCTGTAGTTTTTGCATTTCTTGAGGTCACCTTTCTTTGTTATTGGTATTATCAGTGACTTGGTCCACTGAGATGGCCATATTTTACTCGACCATTATTTCTGACATAGAGTTGTAAGTATTCTTACCACAGCATTGCCCTCATATTTGACTAGTTCACTTGGTATATTATCAATCATTCAGCGCTTTAATCGCTTCTATAACTTCAGACTCGAGTATAGGCAATTCTTCCTCCATATCTGTGTTAAAGTTTGCGTTACTGTTTAAAACACTAATATCTGGGTTAATCTGATGATTGTAAATATCATTGCAGTATTCAGTCCAACGCTTTAGAATCATGCTATCTTCAGCTAGTGGTGTACCATTGCTATTTACTTCAATTATTAAGGTGCTTCTGGGTGTTGTCTTTGTAAGCGTTCTAAGTGTTTCATAAGCCCACTTATTGTGTCTTCCATGTCTCATGTCGTCATCGATAGATTTGCACTGACATTGTATCCAATCATCTTTTGCTTTTTTCATCTTTTTCGAATCGTTGAATTTATTTCTCTGTAAACATTTTTTAGGTCAGACTGTTGTTTCTTTTTAGACTTCAATATTCTTCTTTCGTCGCAAAGGTCGAGTATGTCATCTGTCATCCATGGCTGTTTTTTATAACGATATTTTCCAATTATTTCTGAAGCAGAGCTTATTATAATTATTTCAAACTTTGTGTAGATTTTAATCAGTCTTTTATAGTCTTTTATAGTTCATTAAATATACATCTAAATATTCTGAGTATAATTTGCATATTATTGGGTCCTTTAATTTATTTACATTGTAGCGAATTCGTTTATTTTTTTGTGGTTTATTTGATCGTAATTTTAGCTTTAGATTGCACATTATGAGATCATGATCACTGTTGATATCTGCACCTGGATATGTTCTTGTTGAGCTTCGTATTATACTTGACTTGAATCTTTGAGGTGTTAATATGTAATCTATTTGATTATTAACTATTCCATTGGGTGAGTGCCATGTTGTTATTCTTGAATTCTTATGCGGATGTAAAGTATTAGCTATAACTAATTTATGTCGTTCCGCGAATTCAAGTAGTCTTTGCTCTCGTTCGTTTATATTTCCAATTCCAAATCGTACAACACATCCATTCCATGTTGTGTCTTTTCCAACTTTGGCATTCCAGTCACCTTGTACTATCAAAAAGTCTTTCTTCGGTGAGTCAGAGGTGGTTTTTCTATAGTTTCATAAAATTCTTCTATTTCTTCATATGAGTGGCTTGTTGTTGGTGCATATACTTGGATTATTGTCATATTTATTGGACTAGCTTTTATACGGATAGAGATAATTCTGCTTGAAATTACAGAGTAATTAATCACAGCTTTTGTTAGTTCCTTTCTGACTATGAATCCAACACCTTCAAAATGCTTGTCTTGTCCACTATAGAATAGCTTATGTCCAGCATCAGTTGTTAATTCTCCTGATCCAGTCATTCTTGTTTCGGATAGACCTACTATGTCCAATTGATAACGATCAAGTTCATTGGTGAGTTCATGAATTTTACCGCATCTTCTTAATGTACGCACATTCCATGTTCCTATAGTTGTTATTGTATCTGGTAGTTTTATCTTGTTTTTTAATTGTATTGCTCTTCCAGCTAGTTTTACACTACTATCCTGGTTAGCACCGATGGATAGCGCGGTCGTTGTTAGTCCGATACACGACCGATACGGCATGAAGTTTTGTGTTTGTATTGTCATGTTGATTCTTTCTGTAGGCTTTTAGACTAGATAGCGCCTATCTCCTCTCCTAGTCCCCTCTTGCAAGTTTAGCCCACTTGCCGAAGTGGTTACCAGTGTGTGGCCCGAGGAGCCAAATGAGCAAAAGAGTTTGAGGACCAGAAATGGTGTGTAGTGACTAACCCCTATGTTGAAAGGGCGACAGTAGTCATATACACATTACTCCATTTTGAAACCCCAATACACCCCTATGTATACTATAGTTTTATTATTATAGGCCCCTTGCACACACTGTCTTGTATAAATTAATTTTAATTGAGACATTGTAAACATAAAATACATGTATTTACTATATAGTATGAAATTTCACTGAAAACTAATAAATATGTTAAAATAATTGTTGAATATATTTCATGTAAAAAATAGTTTTCATTCAAAAGCAAACCAATATACTAAATAATAGATAGTTTTACTATGCAAGCATGCAGGACACATGTTTCTTTCATTCTAGATTAATTTGTACGCATTATGACCTTAATTTATTACTCTGTTAAATACATACCATTAGTAATAAACTTGTAATTTATTTAACCCTTTACCTCCCAAATGTCGATGTTGGTCAATGTTTACGTACTCATAATCTTACTTCGCTGCCTAATATATTAAATTAAATTAAATTATTATATTATTAATAAATGTTATGCTATAGTACTTATTATTATATATTAATTATAATGTTCTATTGCAGCAGTTATTCATAAGTCAGTAGTGGATCTGAACAAACAAGAGGATGAGGTAGCACCGGCTGAAGTTTTACACAAAGAAGAGAATTTGTAAATAGTTTAGTTAATAAATACATTTTTATTTTATATTTTTTCATCATTTAATAGTGATAATTCGGTATTAATCTGATATATTAAAATTATTTTATATATCAATATTATATATTTTTCTCACATATAGTAAATTTTTAATTAAAATTACATGCAATAAATATATTATAAATCATAATTATTCTGATGTATTAAAATGATTTTATCTTTCAATATTATATATGGTTCTCATATATATACATTACTTAAAATGTAATATTTTTTTATTCTAATTTTATATATTTAATTTAATATATCATTTTTAATTATACATAAATTATTAATAATTGTTGAGAATTTTTTATAATTATATGTAATTTTTAATTATAAAAAATTAATTGATCTCAATATGTACACAAGATTAACAAACTATATATATATATATATATATATATATATATATATATATACAATTAATAATAATGTACTGATTTCAATATTTACAAAAGATTATAAATATATTTATAATTTATATATTAAAATTAATTTATAAGAATTATATTATGAAATATGATATACAACTGATATAGTATCCACAATATATACTATTTAAGGAGATAACTAAATGTGCATACATATTTACATGTTAATAGATAGGAATTACTAAGCCTCATTAAAATATCATTTTATATACTATTTAATGAATAACATTTAATTATTTATTAAACAGATAATATATAATTCTACATATATTAAGATTAGTTTTTTTTAAATATAATTTATTTCATGTATATATATTCTATATTATGTCATTTTTTATTAAAATTTTACAATATTACCAGCAATATTGTCTCTTCACCAATATATAATTATATTTGTAAAAATTATAGTATCATAATTTATTCATATGCTTATAGCAATAAAAAAGTAGCAGGATAATTATAATAGTTTTTTCGAAATTTGCTATAAATGTTTATATTCACCAAGTTAGTGAAACATTATTCTGAGCAAAAATATCTGGATTTATAGATATGATTATCTGAGCTATAGCTTTTTTGTTCACAAATAACTAAAAATCACAACCCATAAAAAGCTAACTTAAGTTATAGATAGAAACTAGCTTGTCTAGGCCATGTTACGATATGTAGCCTGTAAAATCAATGTTCCATTGATAGATGTATATAGGCTTACCTAAGCTATGTATCGATAAGTAGCTTGTAAACTACATGTAACATTGATAGGTGTAAATATGATTTTTTAAGCTATAGCTTTTGTGTTCACAAATATCTAAAAATCACAACCCTTACAAAAGCTAACTTAAGCTATAGCTAGAAACTAGCTTTTTGGTAGCCTGGGAGAGATCTCCTAACATATAATTCAAATCAAAATATAATTAATGTATAGAAATGTTAATCAATATAATTTTAATTCATATAAGTATCATTTTTTTAATTATAAACTGATTTTTTGATACAACTCTAAATTTATGAAATTTTTGAAGTAGGGGAGAGTGAAGGAACCTGAACCACTTTTTACATTTAACCCAATAATTCAAATTTAAATATTACTATATAACAAATATTATATTAATAGTTTAGTATTATATATGCCATTGGTTTTAAGATAAAAAAAAAACCAACACAAATTATTAATTAACAAATAATTAAGATTATAAAAAAATTATATTAAATAAAATTAAATTAACACAAATTAAATACTATATTAAATAAAATTAATTTAATAATTATTTATTGTTAAAATTTAATTATTATAATAATTTACTTTTAATGTTGGTTGTTTATGGGTAACTTGAGCCGGATCAAGTTACTCCATTTACATATTTTATTTAATTATATATTTTAAATAATTAAAAAGAATAAATTATTTTATATTGTATATATGCTTAAATATATACTTATCTATAATATTAATATGTTCTAAGTATTAAGATTATAATTAAATTAATCTAATAGTATATATTTACATTTTCTTGTGAAAAACTATAAATTTAAATATAAAATTAATTAAGTATATTTATAATAAAACAATTATTTGTTATATTAATATTTATAATATTAATATCCCTTATGTATTTCATAATTTTTGTTCAAGCAGTGTTTATATTGAAGGTGGTTAAAGTTACCCGCCCGCTCAAGTTCCCCCACTCTCCCTTACAATGTCGATTATCAAACATTAAAATATGTTGCTATTTTAAAGATTTAAAATATATCTAATTATATTTTACAATATGCCGAAATTATTTTCCATTTTTCATAATTTGTTACATATTTATTAAATGTTATCTAACATACATTTTCATAATACTGACACTAATTGTACGTAATATCGACACCTTATTATCTCAGTGTTAACAAACTAAAATAAAATTTAAAATAGCTATTATATGTATACCTGCTTAATAAGGGAAAGTAACTGAATACGGACACTCTCGGTATCTCAGAAACCATAAATCCGACAAAAAAAATGTTAATGAATAAAATATTCATAATTATAAAAATAGTCTAAAAAAGTATTTTTTATTTTTTAATTATTCAAAATATTACTAATATATCCAATAAACTGATTTTTTTATTACGTTTTTAAATTTATCAACAACAAAATCAATTTAAAATCTTCTCAAGATTATAAAAATGTATCGATATAAAATATAACATGATATTATTAAAAAATTATGCATTCTAAAAATTGTATTTTTAATTTCTATATTTTTTTCAAATATTTATTAAGTTATAAGCATATATCTAGATGTCATATAAGTTCCTAATACGGACACTCTAAATGTCTTAATATGGATCATTTATTGTTAAAGTGTCCGTAATAGGTTACTTTCCCCTACTTATAAATAACATTTGGAAATATTTAATTTAGAAATAATAAAGTTATGGTGATCTATTGTTAGGGTATTGGTATTTGAGTACTCTCCCCTACATGAATAGTGTAATAGATAAATTACTAGAAAAATATAGTTTACATTAGTCTTTATCAATTCTGAAATTCTAATGTATTACCAATAAAAGCTGCTATTAAATATTGTCATAAGACATTTTATTTTCCACTGAGTGATTTTATCATATTGAATCATGGTTCAGGAGAATAAATTGAATTTGATACAAAAAATCAATACAAAAACTCACTTTAATCAATAATTTCAATATGATTATATTAAAATCATAATATAATTGAAGAAGCACTATATTAGAATGGTGACACAAATAAAATTGAAAAATATTCAATTCAAACTGAATTTGTAAAAAATTCGTATACATTTTTAAAATATTTATATAGAAATACAAATTAAAAAATATGTATGCATTTTCATTTGAAAAATAAATATCCTTGATATTTTTTATTTAAATCATTGAAATATTATTAAATATACCATTGAAAATGATTAGTTCGGAGCATGGGTGCAGAATTCACAAATACGCTAAGATAGCGAGCTAACATCATTAGTAATACTACTTATACATTTATTAAATACTAATAAATACTAGTTAAAACTAATTATATATACTAATATTTTATAAAAAAAAATAATTAGTAAAATATATATATATTTAGTTAACTATTGTACAATATTGTATATTAATTAGATAAAGAATTGATCAAATACCAATATTGGTATTTGTCTAATATTAATTAATCTATACTGTTTAATAGTATTATTAAATTATTAATCTACATAGTTATGATACTATTTAGAACCAACTAATGGTTTCGTCATATCTTAAGACATGATACTTGGCAAAAACTATATCGCAAGGCTCAATAGAGTGTAAAAGAAAGATATGATGACCTAAGAGATGCTGGAAGGAAGATGTTCACGATTGGTCTGAAGTATCAACAGGTGAATTGCTGGAATCGATGCCAATTGAAGAAGTTTTGCTCGCAGAAGTAATATATTCCCCATACATATTTGTATGTTATTATACTATTTTAAATAAGTCGGACAAAAAGATATACTATAAATACAAATTATGTATTACTTGTTAATTATATTTTATTCGTCATAACATAATTCTTTAAATATTATTTATGCTAGAGTTACACCATGACGACACAATCTGAATATTTAGTAAATATTATTTATCCATTACACATTCCCGATTAAAAAACTTATAAAACTATTAATAATATTTTACATAATAATTAACGTTGCTAAACTAATTAATATAATTTAGTTATTAAAAATAAATATCCATTTATTATCATATATATCGTAGTAATCGAAGTGAATCATTATCCTATATATCGTATCCCACTTATTATCCCCTATATATGTACATTACAAAGTTGTTATGTAGGTATTATATGTGAAATTTGTATGATTTATTTGTAGAGAAACATTCGTGATTCACATTCTTCAAGGATATATTGAAGAGCTCTGATTTCACATTCATATATTTCTTACGGCATATTTCATAATCCCATTCATAGTAACTTCTATGTATAATATAATATGAATTATATATATATATATATATATATATATATATATATATATTATCTATATAAAAACCTATACATATATTGATTTTATGTTATAGAGAATATATAAATTTAAGTAAATTTATAATATTGTGTAAAGTTATAACTTGTAGTACATAGATGGCAGTAAAAGTAAATTTGATAGAGTGATATCCACTTACATGTTTCCTATAGATAAATAACTAACTAATACATAGGCATTATGGAAGATAACTTTATTGATATATGTGTTTGAAATGTAAAATACGACCTACGTCTATACAACAATGCATACTATAAATATTTCATTTAGTATACTACTATGCATAAGCCCAATATTGGACATATACATATTGCATTGAAATTAATATATACATTTAATATATATATGTATTATTTTTTATTTACCTTGTTTTTCTTAATAACATCCTACATCGTATGCTGCAGCAGGTTAGATCTTTATGCTTATTCTCTTCGGTGAATACTGAACACTAAACGTCCACAATAACTAACAGTTCCATTGATACGCATTACACTATACTAAAGGTCAGATAACTAAATATGCATATAATTGTTAAATGTCACATGACTCATGTCCCACGTGTGGTCTACTCTATAAAACATGAATATACAACATGTTGTAGGTAGTATATTAATGAACACTGATGATGATTTATATTTCATTACCCAAAGTTACCATTATAGTTAATGTATACATACTGCATTCATTACTTATTTGTATTTAAAAATATTATAAAATTCATGTATATATTTCAGGTTATAAACTATATAACTCTAATCCACTATTCATATATATATAGATATATATAATATAAATATACAATATATATAAAATATAAATTCATTTAATTATCTCGCAAGAAATATGTTCTAATACATAGGAATATACTAATATACAAAATACTTATATATAAATACGTATAATATATAATATGGTATATATAGTGGGAAATAATAAATAAATAATCCTATTAGGAAAGTGTGAATGATTCTAATCATAATGTCGCACATATTATATATGTATATATATAAATGTAGGTATGTTCGTACACTATAGTTCTTTGCTATCTCTCTTTCTAATAGTTTTCCGTATATAACATAGTGACTATATTGAATTGTAACTTTACGTTGAATTTGTACTTATTAATGCATTCATTAATAGTGTTTAAACTCACAATGCTATAATCTTGGTTGCTAGTTAAAAAAATCACAATAGGTAATAATCTAGGATCATACAAGAAATATAAAATATCTGAAGTATATATTCAAATATAAACAATATATATATATAATATATGCTTATAAATGGAAATATACCTATATGCTATATCCTATATATTCGCATAACTTAATAAACTTATTGAGTCAAATTACATGGATATTTACATGTAATATATTACATATATTATTAAACGTCGTATTCACATTTATTAGTGTTAATCATCACATATTATATAATTAAATACCTTATTATTATACCCTACAACTGTTATACTATGTTAGCCTATGATAATTCACTATTATGTATATTATAATGGAATTATTAATAAAATCCAAATACATTATTCTTAATAACATACACTGAGTGTACAATGTATAAAGTACATTGTACATTTCCATTACTATCACTAATACATGCGTATTAGTGATAATATATTACTAGAATTACTTAAAAGAAATTGAATAGTAGATTAAACTTTTATATGACATATTAAACAGCCAAAAATATATTCTTAGACATATAATAGTTATCTGACACTAGTATTACTTAATGGTAACAATGGAACTGTAGTAAGGTGTCGCCTAATGACGTTAGGTATTATCACGGAGCTCCGAGTCTAAAGTTACGTAACTTTATTAGCTGTTTAAGAATGCGTATATATATGTTTCATTATTTATAAACACAATATTATATTAGAATAATAATACTATTTAATAATGCCGATATATATCAACTAACAAATTATAACTTTAATTCTGTCAAGTGTACTTGCATTCTTATAATTCATTATTTAATAAATATTAATATATAATTTATTCATCTATAAATATATACTTTTAAAGTGGACAAACTAAAGCATTGATCAGATTTTACTAGCGGATCTCATACATATTGTGAAATAATGCAATAAAGCTATGATGTAATAGTAGAGTTTATAATGTGTATTAATAATATATCTTTTACGGTTGTATAGTAAGACGGTTCGTCTCGGTAATGTTTGTATGAATATTGCACTATATATTTTTGTATGAACTTGATAACATTATAAATTGAATACAAACAAAAATTAAATTAATTATTGGAGATTCCTCATTAAAGTTTAACATGGAGGAGATAGGAGATATTTGAAACTTCGATTTATCATCATTAATAATTTGTGTTGTAGTTATATCTGTAACCATAGTTTGAATTATATATTTTTATATAAGATAATATTTTTATAATATTTTTTTTCGATTTTGCAGGAAATATCTAGGAAATTTTTTTAAATTTAATTAAAAATATTTATTTATAATAAAATATAAACATAAATATATACAGTATATGAATGTACTATTATATGAAATTAGTAAGAAAAAATGAATGTATAGTATACAATATGATTATTTATTCACTATTTTAATGTACAAATATATTAACAATTTTATATTTGAAAAAATAAAATTTTACGAATTTTTACAAAAAAAATGTTAATCGACTGGATTAATAATAGGGTTTTTTAAACAATTTAAATAGTTAGACATTTTTTTAAATATATGTTGCATCTTATTTTTTTGTAAATAATAAATTATAAGTTTATACTATATTTTTTTTCTTTTGTAAATTTTTAAAAACTAACATACAAACTTATTAGAATTTAAAGAGCTTTATAAAAATATAAATTATATTAAAAAAAATCCCAAATTTTATTTTTAAAAAATCCCAAATTTTCCCATATTGATCATAAATTCATATAATTTTTTTATTTCTATAAATATTTATATAGCTATATATATAATAGATATATTCTGTTAATTTCATTATACAATATTCATTATTGAATGAGTTATGTTATAATATGTATTATAAATAAATTAAAACATTCCTAATTTCTATCTACAACATTTACAATTGTTAGCGATTTTGTTTGCACAATTGTGGTCATAACTTATTTTTTAATAAAAATTAAAAAAAACTAAGATGACTTCTATTATAGAATTTGATAATCATTCCAAAGATACCAATATTATTATAATAGCATCGATATATAAAAACTAATACTAGTAACTATCACATATTTTAATAACTTTATAGTTATTATTTATATCAGTAAGATTAGCCGATTATATCTATATATTTGTCGTTTAGTAAATGGTTTGGGCTTATATAAAATATAAAAAGGTGTATTATTACGAAAGTTTGTGGTTAAAGAAGTATAATAAAAATTAATACAAATTTGAAATTAATTATTTATAATGTGATTTTCACGTGATTTCAATATAGATAATAGCGGTATTTTTTCTATATACAAATATTTATAGGCATTTTTAAAAGCTCTGACGCATATCGAATACTATATATAAAAAAAGTAGACCATTGTGAAAGAAATACTCCAAACATTAAATGATAAACGATAAGGCAATATTCATAAAAAATGTACCGCGCCTAACCGACTTACAGTGTACAATATTTATGACATTATTCGTTTTTGAGTAGTATTGAAACTTTATAATTTGATTTAAATACATTCATTACAAACAGACATGTTAATAACCTATTTAGAAAAGATTTATCTCTGAAAGCGTTTGAAAAAGCGAAAGCAAACACCATTGCTGAAGAAACGGCGTAACTCTCAGAGGTACAGCACAACCAACACAAAGATATCTCTCTGAACATCTATTTCCTCCTCTATAGTCATTATGTCTGCATGCTACAGTGTTATGTAATGTGCCTGTATTATTATATATAATTATCATTATATGTATTGAAATATATATCTTATAATAATATATATTGTTATTATTATTATCAGATTTAGGCAATGCCAGGGTAATTATAGAAGCAGTGTTGCTTATCGAGACAATTACCCCGATAATCAGTTATGTATAATTATGTATCTTTATATAATTATTTATTGTTATATAATTATAAATTATTACTTATCAGTTTATCATATAATCAATGCAGAAATCTGAATTAAAGATGTATATTTATTAAATTGAACTATTAATAATAACATGAACATAGCATGCAATACATGAACATTATATATGATACATGAACAACACATGTATCATGTAAATATTTGCATGCATCACATGAAAACCGCACTAACTGTAATCTTATCGCCCTTCTGGTGGTGTCTTCCCAGATTCCTGATGTCAGTTTAGTTAAATGTAAAGGTCATTGCCTGAATATAAGCTTCGAGATGTTTAAGAGACTGTATTCTCCACATGTCTACATATTAAGTGACTTATAGAAGCTCTTGTTCTTTATCACCTGTGGGGTGGGATGAGGTAATAATGCATTATATTATAGTATGCTCTTTGTTAATGATACTAAATAGTTATTATGTAATATGTTAAGGGCCGGGGAAACCTTCGCATTTTTTTTTGTGTTAAAATTTGTATAATAAAATTGTAAAATATACAGATTTATCTTTAAAATGGTATATAAAGTTTAAAATTAAACTATTTCAAAGTATTTCAAATCTAGTTTTTAAACATAGTCCTGTAAAATATTTGATAAAATTTGAGTAATATGTGTTCAAATATTTAGTTATGGCCTCTCCAAATTCGTACATTTGGAATTTGCACGAATTAAACCAAATTCGTGCAATTTTTATACATAGAATCGCATGCACGAATTTAAGTAAAAACTATAAAAACTATTAGTTAAATATCCGAAATTATATTGGTGATAGTACTAGAAAATATACATAAATGTTTGCAAGAATGTTAAAGTTAATGTTAAGTATAAATTTAATTAAATTACTTAATTATTAAATGATTTATTGTGAATATACAACAATTTTTTTTTACTTTCATATAGAATTATCGCCCATATTCTCTTCTTTTTCACAATTTATATAGAATTTACATACTATTGACAAAGATTTTCCAAAGGAAAGATATTGCACTCCCTATCTATCTCTAGTACCTAAAAATTTAAATTTAAAATGAAAAAAACAACATTAACACTAGATGGCGAAATAGTATATGAAATGTTAAATCATGTGATATTTTAATAAATAAATTGTTATTATCGACACAACTTTTGTATTATTAATTATATCAAAAAAGTAAAATATGAAACTTATATTACTTTTTCATCCTCTTTCCAATGGTATCAATAATTTTATTCTAGCTTCAAAAAAAAAATCTCATTGCTATACCTATAATATTATATTAAATATATATAATTGATAATATATATCATCATTTATAATATACTATTATATTATATATAACATATTATAATAATTATATTACATTACTATATATAGGTATAATATAGTGTTTAATTAAATAAACAATTTTATATAATCATTATAATAATGTATAATTAAAAATGACAAATAATTACGAAATATTCACAGCTCCAATTTGAATTTAATATGTTAATAATTCATAGTTTTAGAACATTTAAAATTAATATTGTACTTTTAAACTTTGAATATAATATTCTTAAAGTATATTACAAATAAACACTTATATTTTAACATATAATGATATAGTTTTCTATGTGAATTTTTTAATTTAAAATACATATACAATATTATTAAAATATTTACATTTGATGAAACTGTCAGTTCAAAATTACAATAAATATAGAAAATTCTTATAATCATACTAATACTGCTAGATGGCCATATCGAATTATTAGGTTACACAAATATACACAAGTGCAATATCTTTCCTTTGGAAAATCTTTGCTATTGATTTAACTTTTCCACTATCTGGCTGCCTTTCACTAATATTAAGTCCGTATTTTATTAAATGCTTTCGAGAAAATGATATTCATGTTTTTTCGACATTATATAAGTAAATAAAATAAAATTAATAATTAATAAATTTTATAAATAATAATCTTTGGTTTGCAACCTGAAAAGACCAAGGTTTTATTTTAAAGCCATTTGGATAACGAAGAAAGAAAACGCAAAAGAATACTAAATGAAAAAAAGAATGACATTAAATTACTCCAATAAACTATATCTATCTAAATTAACTAAAAATAGATGCATTCCAAAAATATAATAATAAATTGTATATTGAATTTAAATTATATATTCTCTATAATATAATAATAATAAATAATAATAGAAAGGTTTATTGACTCAGAAAACGATGGACGTTTATGTGCGTCAAGTTGAAATAATAAAACAAATAAATAGTTACGCAAATAATAATAAATTTAAAAAGAAGACATTATAATGATACCATATATGTATGTAGTCGACATTTTATATATACTTATAATATATACTTATATTAGTAAATTAAATTATGAAAATTAAATAATTTATTGGTTATTTGTAAAATATACATTATGCACGAATTTACCCTAAATCATGCATTTTTTATATAGAATTCGTGCAAATTCGTGCAAAATGCACGAATCTAAAGAGGCCTGGTTATGATACGTTTTATTTTCATTATTTATAATATTACTATTTATCCGAATTTCAAAATTTAAATACAAGAATACAGGTAATAAATAGCAGTATTTACTCACTAGAGTATTATGTAGCCAATGAAATGAAAGTATCTATTTACTAATCTTGTGAAATATATCGCGTCATATATTTTAAAATATACTAACTGAAAAATAATATTGATAAAAACTTTAGAAGGCTATATCTCAAACAATAAACTATATCTATCTATCTCTGAACTTTTTTTTTGGATTTTTTTGTTTTTCAAAATACTACTACTTTTGTCCAATTATTTCAATTATTATAAAAATTTCTGAAAATATATATATCATATTATTGATAATAAGCTATCCTATTAGAATATAATAATTTAATTTATAAACATACTAATTATAAAAATTATAAAAAAAGTTGATGACAAAAACAAACAAAAATACAAAAATAAAATATTGGTGGATACCGATATCTTATAAGTGGATATATATTTAGATATAGGATAGCTTTTATATATATATGTTATATATATGTTATAGCTAACTATAGGTAAAAAAAAAGTAGGTGATTATATGATTTTTTTATATATATTAGTGAGCATATATACATACGTATACATGTATATTGGGTATAGGAATGAAATGTATTGATTGATGAACTATTATCTTTCTAGGGGGCAGTAAAGATGAACTCTATGATGGGAAAGTGTGTATAAACTAATACGACAAGATAGTGTATCAACCGATAGTACAGGAAAGTTAGTGTCAACAAATTCATCAATAGCTAGTCTAACTCTACAACATGATAATGTATCTTGACTAACCTTATGTAATGCAAGCAGACATCAGTTCTTGAAGTCTTTTCGAATTCGAACATTAATAGCGATGTCGTTATTTTGTACTATCTGTCAATCATTGTCATGTGATACATTAATGTAATTACTTAACTATTTACAGTGAACTATATCATCATAATAGATGATTCAAACTACTATTTGTTTGTATTTATTATTATAATATAATATTTATGATTCTATTATTAAAAATGTATGGGTTATATTTATGAGTTATATAATACAGTCCATATAAAATGTCATTCTTATTTAATAATATAAATTATATATATATATATCTATCTTATGAATCCATCTCTATTATAATTAATATCCTTACACACTATATAATATCAATAAATGTAATAACAAGAAGATGTATGTATCATAACAGGTAATGGCTAATACAAATATAAAAACTAATACAAATATCCGGTAATGGCCGCAATACTGACCATAGCGGTTTAAATAGTGACAACTCTCTTCATATGGTTTGCGACTTATTGTAGATATTCAGCATTCGCTCGAAGGTTAACGATAACAGACGGGCGCAAAGGTCGTGATATAAGGTCGTCGAGATATGATTACCAGTCAATTCCGGCAAATTGTAGTAGGAAGCACTCGAATGTGGCATATATCTGGTATACCTGTCCAAACGATGACATATATATATATATATATATATATATATATAAATTTATTCTTATAAAATTAATTTTAACAAACCACCTTAGAAATTGAATTCTATAAATTCATGTATATATATATATATAGTTAGAATGAGTATTTTAATTTGTAAATAGTATAATGATAATTTGTAAAATAACAATAAGTATAGGTATACAAGTTTTATAATATAATAAAATTCGTTTAAAAGTCGTTTGAATAAAATTTCTAATAAATAATTTATTAAATATTCCACAAAATGAAATTCAATATAAAAATAATGGGAAGGATAAATTTTAATATTTAATTAATAGTTGTTAGAAATTGTATAGAAATTAAATTATAAATTTAAACTATATACTATATAATATATAAATATATTACTGATGACAAGTATGCTTGCTATCTCTGCAATGGTAAATTTTTGATATATATATATATATATATACTTAGAAATATATAATTTTCAGTGGTATATTTAATAATATTTCACTGATTTCAAAGATATAAGATATATTTATTTATTTGTATAATAAAAATATATTTATTAATTTATAAATTCAATTTGAATTGAAGGATGTTTTATTTATTGTTGTGATTCTAGATAATATAATGTATATAAATTATATTATGATTTTAATGAATATTATATGTTATATATTGTAATAATTATAATCATATTGAAATCATTAATTTAAAAACAAGTTTTTTATTGATTTGTAACAAATCATTTGTTTATAAATTACATATATGTGTATAGGAAAAAAACGGTGGCATATTTTAAATAATATGTGGAGGGTGTTCATGAATGTGCACTACCGATAGCCATTAAACATGTTAATAATTTAGCATTAGTTACATTTAATAAGAATACGACCATTACAAAAATTAATGTATTATATAATGGTCATATAGTATGACATATGTACATATATATTTAATATATTATTATCATTATGGTAACCATACAATGTATAATACATTGTAATATTTGGGATAGTAATGTATGAATATAATCGTGTAATGGTTTAAAGCGCTATTTATAAAAAGATATGCGGAAAAGATTTATTATAAACTGTATACGAAATTTATATTTGTTATATTTATAACACTTACAATGTAAGTTATTTGCATATACTATGTGATATACTATAACAGTGAGTCACTGATCCAGTGACACTGATATAGAATATTGAAATATTATATACTAACAAACAAATATACTCATGGTGCAATATCATATTGAATGATATTGAATATGATTTAATTAATACAGTGGAAAATCGGGGGGATGCACGAGTTGGGAACGGTTTTCAAAATGATATCATCAATTGAGGCGTGCGGCGAGCGCGCATAACGCTATATATTTTATATATATAGACACATAAACACACATATATATTATATATGTGTGTTTATATATTATATATATTATATATATATATATATATATATATATATATATATATATATATATATATATATATATATATATATATGTAGACACATAAATATATATATATATAATATAATATAAATAAAATATATTATATTTAAATATATTTAAGTTTTAACAATATTTAATATTTAATATAAGTTTTATCAATATCGGTAGATATTGTCAATACAATCAATACCGTATTGATGAGTGAATATAAACATATACTCTATTGTTAAATGTATTATACAGTTAAAATGGCATAGTGTATACACTATGCGCGTTCGCCGCCCGCCTCCATTGCTAGTAACATTTTGAAAACCGTTCCCAACTCGTGCAGTAACCGAAAATCGCGGGCTACACCTTATGAAATTGGTGGGCAAGGAAAGTAGGCATATTTTTTAAATTATATTATTAAATAAAATAAAAATTGTATAATAAGCACAATATTTTATAGGATCACTTCGGGATATAATGCCACTAAAAAAACAGAATAATAAAATTAAACTAGATAAATCAAACAACCCAAAAATAGCAATCTACAAATATATAAAAGCGTCCGTTTTCCACCGCTACGGATTTAATCAGTCGAGCTTAAAAAGTGTTACACAATATACCTTAGCAAACGACATACCCTTGATATTACATATAAACTTAAGATTTTATTAAAACTAATTGTTAACATAAAAAATCATTTTTAGTTACATTTTTAAAATGTAATTTATTATAAATTTAATAAAATAACTTTTAATTTCAAGTATGGGATAAAACCTTCTTTAAAAATTCCTTATGTATATATCCCAGCATCCAAATATGTAGTATCATATGTTTCACTATATTTACTAATTGGAATGGTAAATATTTATTATTATTATAAAGGAAATATATTAATCTTTATAATTATATATATAATAATACTCCATTAATAGGATATTTATATAGACATTTACGGATGTTTATATGGATGCTAGTGATCTCGTACCATAGATTTATAGTTTAGTAATTATATGATTTTGGTAAACTATAAATCTATGCTCGTATCCCAGATATATATATATATATATATATATATATATATATATATGTGTGTGTGTTAATTAATAAACAATTATGTATAATGAATAATTATTCTATAGTAATATAATATATTTATATAATAAAAACACATATACAATGTAAATGATATACATGTAGTAAACTCTACTCACACACATATATATATATATATATATATATATATATATATATATATATATATATATATATATATATATATATATATATACCTATATAGAATTATGAAGTTTGGTACTATAGTATCTATAGATCACATAATGGTGGTACGAGGTCCATATATTTGTTACGAGATCACTTGATTGAGTACGAGATGGACTGGAACGATATTGTTATGGTACGAGATCACTAGAATCCATATAAACATATATAAATTCAAATAAATCCTGGAAATAAATTGAAAATAAATATATAAATTATAAAAATAATATACGTTAGTAGATGTTATGTCATTAATATATTTAATATATTTAGTATATGTTAACATATCAAATTAAAGATGTGACTACAAATAATTTAACAAATATTTTAAATCACGTTTTAGTTATATTTTTAAGAATCATTTGTAAAGTTTAAAACGGACTAACGGTATTTTTAGTTAAACATTTATATGGAGATTTTAAACTTTAAATTTTAAACGGGGTTTAACACCAACTCGAGCGCAATTATTAACTCTAATAATTAGGTGTAGAACACTTTTTACAGAGATTTAAATATTAGAGTTAAACTTTTCCCATCTAACATTAACAGCCTCATAACATCATCATAACAGCCTTATAAAAATAACCTTATTTGTAGACAGATTCTGTTATATGAGGCAGTATTTAGGATGTTGTGAGGTTATTTTTAGAATGTTATTAGGCATTTATGAGGATATTATATGGTGATGTTATGAGGCTGTAAGTAGGCTGTTAAATGAGGCAGTTATGAGGCTATTATATATTGGCGAGATGATGTTATTATGATCCCAGATGTTATGCTGCTGTAAACTTGTTATAACTTTATAAAGTTTAACTCTAATATTTAAATCTCCGTAAAATGGGTTTCACATCTAAATATTAGAGTTAATCATTTCCATCGGGTTGGTGTAAAACCCCTTTTAAATTATTATTATTTCGATATTATCTAAATCAGCTATTCATTAAATATATAAATTACATGATTATTATAATAATATCATATCATATTAAATATGGTTAACAATAACAATATTATATTGAATATAATAGTATTATAATAAGTATAAAATAATGAAATATATACATAATATATATATATATATATATATATATATATATATATATATATATATATATTATGTATATATTTCATTACGTTATACTATTATATTGTTAACCATATTTAATATGATATGATGTTATTATAATAATCATATAATTGTATATTCACTGAATAATATTCTTCCATTTATAGTTATTTCAACAGTTACTAATATCATATTATAGATGTGTTAAATATATATTTTAATACATAAATACAAGAATATAATCTACTATTGTTGAGACCTTCCCTTATATTCGCCATTCTAATTATTCCTTCTCAGCTAACATTAATAGCAGAATAATAGCATATTTTACAATAATAGCCACATAATTATGTAACTGCTATTACAAGACCTCCTATAACCTCCTAAGATTATAGGAGGTATTGGCTATTAATTGCATTACAAATTAAATGCAGCATAATATACTTAATATGACAGCATACATGGGCGCCGGAACAGGGGGTTTAGGATTAGGTTTATGGGGTTGCAACCCCCCCTGGCAAA
This sequence comes from Osedax fenrisi, assembly GCA_964019155.1. NCBI lineage: Eukaryota > Metazoa > Annelida > Polychaeta > Sabellida > Siboglinidae > Osedax > Osedax fenrisi. Next base: position 88,853,677 of record OZ025242.1, read on the forward strand.
ATAATGGAGGGGTTTTGATATATAAAACCCCCCTTCCATTTAGGTAAAGTGAAGGATTTATTCTGTAGGGGAAAGTAACCGAATACGGACAGTGCCCGAATACGGACACTATAGGTATCTCAGAAACCATAAATCCTACAAAAAAATGTTTAATGAATAAAATATTCATAATTATATAAATAGTCTAAAAAAGTATTTTTTATTTTTTAATAATTCAAAATATTGTTGATATATCCAATAAACTGATTTTTTTATTACGTTTTTAAATTTATGAAATTTTTTTTAACTTAAAACCTTCTCAAGAATATACAAATGTATCGATATAAAACATATCAATATACTATTACAAATTAAAGCATTCTAAACATTATATATATAATTTCTATATTTGTTATAAAATATTCATTAAGTTAGAAGCATATATCTAGAGGTCATATAATACGGACACTCTAAATGTCTTAATACGGACACCCTATAACCAATAAGCGTGCAGCGTATGAACAATTCTGATTTTCATAAAAACCGCGTGCGTTATAATATTAATACCACCAATAAAGCTAAATCTAAAATTGTTATTATTTAGATACTTAAATTGTATTATTAATACAAAAATAATAAAAATAAATAAATTATTAACTAATTAAATTAGAATATATTTTTCATAACATTTATCATAAATAATTTAATTGTAAATTGTCTGATTGATTCATCAATAATATATAGTTTATCTAGTGGTATATATGGTGTCCGACGGACACTGTCCGTATTATAACACAGGGTGTCTGTATTCGGACATTGGTACCGAATACGGACACCCTCGTTATATATGGAATTAAAAGATTAAATACAATTTTAAAATCACAATAATATCTATAATCATATAATATATTGTAATTTTTTAATACAAATAATGTGTAATACAAAGTTAAGACCTTTATTATTAAAGTGTCCGTATTAGGTTACTTTCCCTTATATTAGTATAATCTCTGTGATGAGTATATGTTAGCAGAAATTAATAATGTTATCATAGACATTAGAGTGAAGCATTATATATCAAATGACTATGCATTTTATATTTATAATCTATTATATTTGCTTATTCATTACAAAATATAATAAAATTTACAATATATTATAATTAGATTTAATTTATAATGAAGAAAAATACTATATTTCGCTATTTATTAGTTTATACATAAATTGAACTATTTATGTTTGTTTAATTTAAACTTTAAATAAAATTATTAAAAATGTATAGGATTTATTCATCTAGGATTTTATATATCCTACACCAAGTACTGGCGAAACTATTGCAAATAATCTGAAAAATATAATTATTCGTCTCGGTCTATCCATGTATAATTTACGCCATCAATGTTATGATATAAGCTTCAATATGTCAGCTGATATAAAGCTGCACAAGCCATGATACATAAATAACAACCTTTGGCATATTTAGGGGGTATCCCATTACCAGTATTTCTGGAAATGTTTACTAGAAAGTTGTAATCTAACAAGTTAAATACAATTACAGTGGGATACCCCATTACTTTCCGATAACTTACCGGAAATATAGTAACTTTAATTGGAGTATCCCACTACAACTTGCTAGAAAATCACTTTCTAGCAAAATTTCCGAACAATATTTTCGTAAATACTGTTAGTGGGATACCCCTTTACACACATTGTAGTTTTTATCGATATATTATGTATGTAAATGTGTTGCTCAATGTAAACATATACATGCTTCTCTGGTAAAACATCCATAGTGAATGATATTGGTGTTCAAATATGTTTTTAGCAAATCTGGAAAAGTTAGATATTTATACCAATCTATTGATAATGATAAATCAAGATTCAAACCAATTCTTCCTACAAGGTAGACAGTAAGATGTCAGGCTATATCAGAGGTCTTAAATAACTTTTTATAAATTATAAATGCATTAGAACATTTTACAATGGCAAGCGTAAATAGTTCTGAATAAATCGCCAATTCATATTCATATAAAAATACTCCACTAGAAACATATAACCTACATATATTTCATTAAATATAGTATTTGATATATTCACTTTATTAGAAAAATTGGTTAGTTTTACCTATGGTTTATAATAATTATTATTTATTACAGAAATATATATTTATAAATATATTAAAAGTATAAGTTTTAAAATATATTTCCTTAGATAAATGTAATAGTATCAAAGTCTACTCTCAATGAATATGTTATTTTACTCATTAATATGTTAATCGATACAGTACAGAATAAACGAACACATTATCATTTATTTAGAAAATATTTTAAAAGAATCTGGAAGAATAATATTTTATAGATTAATTAATTTAATATTAATTGTTTTTATAGAAACAACAACATTAATCAATTATTGATGGTACAACCAAGTATGTCAGTATCCTTGGAGGGAAGCTTTTATATGTTAAGAATATTGAAGATGTGGTTAAGGTCACAACACAAATACAAATATTGGATATCTGCAATGAACATCAAGATATATTAGATTATATTGACGACAATACATTGATAAAAGAATGTTGCCAAAGAAATAATTTTAGAAGACATTTTATAAGTATAACATAATATATATATATATATATATATATATATATACTATTTTGGGATATATTCTTGTTATAACATACACATGTATAATATAATATATATAATATATATATATATATATATATATATATATATATATTTATTTAATCCATATATATTCATAATAAGTTTAATTTTTTGTTAATTAACTCAGTATAATTATAATTTGATGTTCTAACATATAAAATAAATCATAATGTTCACTCTATTATATATTACAAGATATATTTTACAATAATTACATGCTATAGTATTTAGTTGATAAATTATACTTATTTCTTAAAACCCCCCCTGGGAAAAACTAGTTCCGGCGGCCTTAACAGCATAATATACACAAAAATAAACTGTAGGGCAACCTATAACAGCAACATAGTAGCAGCATAATATATTTAATATGGCATCATAATAGCAACTTTAATATACTTAATATGGCAGAATAAAAGCAGAACAAAAATAACGTCATAAATATTAACTTTTTGTAATAGCAATCAATATTATAAATACACAGAAGGTTTAATTAATTTGTAAACACAAATATAAGTAAAATAAAAATCATTTTCATCAGATTGGTAACATCCCTTGTTTTTTGAAGAAAAGTTTTCATAAACAAACAATGATTTTAATTTTGTATAAACTCAATAATATAGATTCGTAGATTTGTTGTCGCTTTTGGTCGCTCTAGTTCTCAATCATATAGATTCGTCACATGTTACCCCCTACTAGTAAACACTACCTAGGGGGACCAACCAATCAAAATAAATATGGTGTTGAAAGTGGGATGGGACCATGGTACAGGTATAGGTATACCTATGTACCTATAATAAATACCTACCTATGTAATATAAATTGTTAATAATGTAGGTATTTGTATTATATTTCAATAATAAGTCCATTGAATTACATGCACATATTAAATGTATATAAACTATATGATATAGGTAGTGAATAAATATATAATTTATGTATATAAATGCATTGCATTGGATACAGATTTCTACTCATTGTACATATACAATACGTATACGACGTACAATGTAGACATTGTACCTACGTTGAGTCCATAGAGCTAGAGAGAACTTTCTCTCTAGCTATGTGGTTGAGTCAGAGTCGGAGGTTTACTTATATGATATCAATTGATTAAATTCTATTATGGTAAAAATAACAATTATTATTTAAATACAACTTGGTAGTGGAAATTAACTGAATACGGACAGTGCCCGAATACGAACACTCTCGGTATCACAGAAACCATAAATCCTACAAAAAATGTTTAATGAATAACATATTCATAATTATAGGAATTATATAAATAGTCTAAATAAGTATTTTTTATTTTTTAATTATTCAAAATATTGCAGGTATATCCAATACACTGATTTTTTTTATTACGTTTTTAAATTTATGACAAAAATTGTCAACTTAAAACCTTATCAAGATTATACAAATGTATTGATATAAAATATAAAAAAATAGAACACTATATTATTAAAAAATAAACATTCTAAAATGATATATATAATTTCTATATTTGTTATCAAATATTCATTAAGTTATAAGCATATATCTAGAGGTCATATAAGTCCATAATACGGATACTCTATATGTCTTAATACGGACAGTGTCCGTCGGACACCCTATAACCAATTAGCGCGCAGCGTATGAACTATTCTGATGTTCATAAAAATCGCGTGCGTTATAATATTAATACCACCAATAAATCTATTTATTTGTGTATGTAGGTATACTATATATACCTACTATATATAATCCATAAGTAATAAAGAAATGTATCAACACCTTATAAACATATATCCAATAATATTATATATTTCATTTAACATGGTATGTCTACTAAATAGTTATATTTATGAATCTAATATATATAGAGTATTAATTCAGTAATTATTTAACCCTGTGAATCCCAGCCATTTTTAATAAAATGTAAAAATAATCTATATTTAACAAAAAGTGTATGCACCTTTTTACAAAATGATTATTCGTATTCAAATATTGATAATTATATATAACAAGTTATATTTATTTTATAAAATATAAGATATATTATATAAATATGGAAACAAATTGGATTTGAATTATTATTCGTAATATTATACTTAATTAATTATAATAATTATAATTAATTGTTAATTAAAATAGTTTCATATTTCAAGAAATAAATAAATACATACTCCATAAAATATTATAATATATAATATATAATTATAATATACATACATATTCTAATAGATCAAATTTGTATAACATTCTACTTAATAATAAACTGAAAAAATATTATATAATTAAGTAATTATTATATTAATTAATTTATTTATTTATTAAAATTAATCAAGTATTTTCATAATAAATATTATATAATGTTGTATTTTGACATAATACTCACAATCTAAGATATAAAGACATATTCTAAAGAATCCTATCACCTTTATTGGATAGTAGGTAGATAGTAGATAGTAGATCACCTTTATTACCTATTACATATACAATCATGTTTATTAATATAATTTAACTACTAACGAGTTTTTTTAAATATTAGTTTAGGTCCTATTCACCAAATGAAAAAGCATTACATTATATAAATTATGTGCGATTTGAGATGCGTGGGATTCACAGAGTTTTTAAACACACTTATTCTCTAGATTTTAATATTATTAATACATAATATACAAATATAGTTCATATATATTAATGATATCATTTTATTATAAGTTAAATTTAAACCAAAAGTTATAAATGATTGCCCTAACTATTTAGTGGATACGAAATTATCCTCCAAATAATCATGTCTACCAAGTGGTTAATATTATGCTAGAAATGTCTACCAAACCTTGTTTAGTTATGTATATATTTATATCAGGTAGCAACCTAATAGGCAACCTACTATTATTGTTTGTCATTATTGTTTTATTTATTAATTTCCGTAAGGTTTATTCTATTATATTTATTATCATTAATGGTATTTATTGTTTTACCTAATCTATTATTTGTATTCTATATATACACTTTTGAGAAATCATTTATAATTTATTTAAGTGTTTAAATAAATAAACTTTCAATATATATAAAGGTTTATATATGTATACCTATATGTATATATATATATGGGTATATGTATAGTTACATGTATATACATAGGTATTTGAATAGGTATATTTATAAGTATAGGCATATGATTCTACATCGAGGTTATGGAATGGTGTTTTCACCTTTATTTTGTTGAATATGTGCTATGTCATTATATATACTTTGTGTACTATACAATGTGTATAATATACATATGTATTATCTAATCAATACATTCATTAGTCGTATTTATGAGCTAATACAATACTAAATAAGTTATACATTACTAATTTTGTGGCTTATTTAATCACTATTTAGTTAGAGATAATTGTTTAGTTAATATTATATGATTAATAGCATAAATATTATATATATATATATATATATATATATATATTACTTTTTAATGTTATCATATTTAATTGTACTAAAATATATCTTTATAGTTTTACACGAAAAGAAGATATACATATATGTTATATATATACATATGATATTCTTCATATAGGCTGCATTAATATTATAATTTAATAAGTATTATCTTGATATCTTCATAGTTGTATACTACTACCTACCGTATATACACCACTACCTTATAAGGTAGTGACTATAGTTATTTCTTCTTTGGATAAACATATCTTTATACTTAATTGTTGTATTATTAATAGGTGCTTATCCTAGATGCTTATTGCTTATCGATATCAATAATTGTCAACAATATGTATGTAATTGTACAATAATTCACATGTAATGCACACAAAGGGCTATCTTTATTAATAAAAAACCGAACCCCTCAATTTTAGTACACTAAAATCGTTCTTATCCCCGCCTAGTAAAACGTGGTGTTCCCCAAGGTTCTGTCGTTGACCCAATACTCTTTAACATCTACCTAATTGCCATCATCAACCTTATCTTAAATTCTCCATTCAGCTTCCATACGTATGCGGATGATATCCAACATATGTATAATATACAATAAAACATGTGTACCTGAAATCCTCTCCTCTACTATTACTACCATTAACAACTAAATCCCAATTAACTCCCTCATCTTCAATCATATTAAAACACAGGCTATCTTCTTCCACTCAGTAGCCAAACTTTACTAACACCTCATTCAATAAATATGAATGGATAATTTATCAAGTACTCAACTTATGTCAAAAATCTTATTATATTTGACAGTAATTCCAGTTTTTATAGAAAACTTTCCCACACAAAACTATGAACTACACTCACTACGCCCTATTCTCCATGCAATAACAACACCAACCGCTACTATTATAGCTTATTCCTACACCATACCTCTATAAGACTACTGCAATTTCATCATTTACAATACCCCTTTCTATAAGCTACACATTTTTAATAATTCGATCGCTAGGTGCATATTCAATATACAAATACACCACACCCTTATATCTGAATTCCTAACTAAACTCCGCAGCCTATGTACTACTGGAGTAGGACATATACCTATAAGTATACTTCCTATATGTATACGTATAAACATACTCTATAATCAAATAATTTGTATTATGATATTTAAATTATTTATAAATTTCGTTATTTATTCAATATTGATTAAAAATTTAATTCTAAATTAATATAAATAAACAATACAAATATTCGATAGTAAAATAATGATGTATAATTTAAATTTCACAACAAATCACGCGTAATATTACCTCTACTCGATTAGGTATTTATATCACTATTATATAGCTACATACCTATACACATAGGTAGGTACCTACATATACACATATTTAGGTATGTATCTATATACATACCTATACACATACACACACATAGGCATACCTACATATGCACACACAAATTCGTACAGGACGTTTCACTGTACACTGTACAGTGTACAGTGTACGTCGTATATACATACAACTACACATATACACAGTTACACATTGTGTGCACACACATATACACATATACACACACACACATATATATATATATATATATATATATATATATATATATACACACACACACAGACGAGTATATATATAATATATAATAAAATATAACTAGAAATTTTAATTAAAACAGTTATAATACTAGATCATATTTATTAATTATAACATAATTATTACATCATAGGACCTACCTTATACGTAATAAAATATATGTATTACCTATACATGCCTTACGTAATACATGCGTTCATTATCGTAGCTATATACATTTATATACATCGCTATGACATACAGATTACTGGCATGTATTAAATTGTTGGTAGGATGTAATATTATTATATGCTATAACATATAGGTAGCATTATTATAATGTGATCAAATCATATAAATAACTGAATACAACCTTACAGTTAGCCTTTGGATACATCTGATCTGGAAATTGTTCTCAATATAGTGATATATATTACAAATTTGGATAATATAAGGCACAAAAACAGACATTGATACCAGAAAATATTACAATGGAAGGTGAATACCATGCGCTCGAATCATATAGATCAATACCACATTAATGTAGATAACATTTTAGAATTGCAACGAAGGAAAGAAGAAATAGAAATGAGAGATGCTACATTATTCACAGAGAGAAAAGAAATGTATCTTGAAATGAAGGTTATATATAGAATTATATTATTTATATATTACTTACTTTTTAATTGTATCCAATGACTCTTGAATCATAGGGGAAATATGAATATTTCACACAACAACGTCGCCATTTGTTTCGATCATTTTTCATAATCAGTAGGTCGCCGAGATCTTTGGATGTCCATTTGAAAATGTTTTCCATCAATTCCATCTTTGGACGGAAACGAGGTCTTACACCTTCGATTTGTCCTTGTTGAATAGTTTTAGCGAATGTATTGTTACGTGATACGTGGCCAAACTAACTCAATTTTTTTTGATAATTGACAACAGTGACGTAAACTTCCCAGCATATGTGTTAATTTTCTCTTTAATGTAGATATTCGCTTTATGCTCTCTGTAATTTATACCTAATATTCATCTGTGTGCTTTCTTTTCGAAGGCTCAAGGTTTTTCTCCATATTTTCAGTAATCGTCCAAGCTTCGCATCCATAGAGTAATATTGAGAGCAGCAGTGCTTTATACAGATTGCATTTTGTTTTAAAGCCAATTTTTATACTTGTCCTATAGTTTTTAATATTATCGAAGCCGATGTAGAGGTGGCTAGTCTTATTCAGATATCTGCTTGACTGGGTCCATATTTAGTTGTAATGTTTGCGAGACTACCGTAATGATGCCGCGGTTTGTGTTAACTTAGTAACGTCCACAACCGCCCCATCGTAGTATCCTTTAGAAATTGTTTGATTTTAACTATTTCTCAAATCTTTACAAGAATAGTAAATTATATTTATTTAAAATGCTAACCTTTCATTACTGTGATTATAATATACAATTATATAATGTGCCTTATATATATATACTAGGTGGTCGGGGCCCGGCTTCGCCCGTGATCGCGCGTAACGTTCACTTGTTGATGTAATGTACTCGGGAGGTGATGTAACGTTCACTTTCAATCGTTCCACAAATTAAAACTTAACCCAACCTAACCACAACAGTGAAAATATACTTTTATAGGCTCACTCGGGAAGTAATGCAGCTAAAAAAAACCACCAATATTAAAACTTAACCCAACCTAACCAAAACTATGCAAATATAATTGTATAGGTTCACTCGGGAAGTAATGCAGCTAAAAAAACCTACACAAATTAAAACTTAACCAAACCTAACCACAACCGTGACAATATACTTTTATAGGCTCACTCTGGAAGTAATGCAGCTAAAAAAAACCTCCAAAAATTAAAACTTAACCCAACCTAACTACAAAAGTGAACATAACTAAAACTCAAAATACCAATGACAACATACACACATTTATCAATATGCTTTTATAGGTTCACTCGGGAAGTAATGCAGCTTAAAAAAACCACCAATATTAAAAATTAACCCAACCTAACCACAACCGTGAAAAGCTACTTTTATAGGCTCACTCGGGAAGTAATGCAGCTAAAAAAAACCTTCAAAAATTAAAAATTAACTCAACCTAACCACAACTGTTAAAATAACAATATAAATAAATATGATTGTATAAGCTCACTCGGGAAGTAATGCAGCTTAAAAAACCACCAATATTAAAAATTAACCCAACCTAACCACAACCGTGAAAAGCTACTTTTATAGGCTCACATGGGAAGTAATGCAGATAAAAAAAACCTCCAAAAATTAAAACTTAACCCAACCTAACACAACCGTGACAATATACTTTTATAGGCTCACTCGGGAAGTAATGCAGCAAAAAAAAACCTCCAAAAATTAAAACTTAATCCAACCTAACCAACACAGTGAAAATAACAATATAAATAAATATGCTTTTATAGGTTCACTCGGGAAGTAATGCAGCTAAAAAAAACCTCAAAAAATTTAAACTTAACCCAACCTAACCACAACTGTGAAAATAACAATATAAATAAATATGATTTTATAGGGATCACTCGGGAAGTAATGCAGCTAAAAAAACCACCAATATTAAAACTTAATCCAATCTAACCACAACAGTGAAAGTATACTTTTATAGGCAAACTCAGGTAGTAATGCAGCTAAAAAATATCTACAAAAATTTAAACTTAACCCAACCTAACCACAACTGTGAAAATAACAATATAAATAAATATGATTTTATAGGCTCACTCGAGAAGTAATGCAGCTAAAAAAACATCCAAAAATTAAAACTTAACCCAACCTAACCACAACTGTGAAAATAACAATATAAATAAATATGATTTAATAGGTTCACTCGGGAAGTAATGAAGCTAAAAAAAACCTACACAAATTAAAACTTAACCCAACCTAACAACAACCGTAACAATATACTTTTATAGGCTCACTCGAGAAGTAATGCAGCTAAAAAAAACCTCCAACAATTTAAAATCAACCCAACCTAACCACAACTGTAAAAATAACAATATAAATAAATATGCTTTTTAGGCTCACTCGGGAAGTAATGCAGCTAAAAAAAACCTCAAAAAATTAAAACTTAACCCAACCTTACCACAACCGTGACAATATACTTTTATAGGCTCACTTGAGAAGTAATGCAGCTAAAAAAAACCTCCAAAATTAAAACTTAACCCAACCTAACCACAACATTGAAAATATACTTTTATAGGCTCACTCGAGAAGTAATGTGCTAAAAAATACCTACACAAATTAAAACTTAACCCAACCTAATCACAACTGTGCAAATATGCTGTTATAGGCTCACTCGGGAAGTAATGCAGCTTAAAAAACCACCAACAATTTAAACTTAACCCAACCTAACCACAACTGTGAAAATAACAATATAAATAAATATACTTTTATAGGCTCACTCGGGAAGTAATGCAGCTAAAAAAAACCTCCAAAAATTTAAACTTAACCCAACCTTACCACAAGTGTGAAAATAACAATATAAATAAATATACTTTTATAGGCTCACTCGAGAAGTAATGTAGCTAAAAAAAACCTACACAAATTAAAACTTAACCCAACCTAATCACAACTGTGAAAATAACTATAACTAAAAATATCAATGACCACATACATATATATATATGATTGTATATGCTCACTCGGTATGTATTGCATATATAATTATATAATAGATTTTATAAAAAATATTTTTTTATAAATCTATATTTTTTTTTTGACTGTATGATGACATTTGGCGAAATAATAAAATAGAGATTGAAACCCTATTATTCATATTTTCATGATTTTTCTGATTTCATTACGTGTATTTTCGTACTTCTAATCTGTTGAAACAATAATTTATATGAAAATATGACCGGAAGTCGGTCAAATAGACTACTCTCAAATCATGTATTTTTCACTATTTCAGCCGTAGCTCGAAGAATATTAAACATAATAAGTCCCAATTTATAAAATTATATTCTATTTTAATTATCTATTTAATAAAGTTAAAATTATTAAAATCGAATAATTATTGTAGATTTTGATTTTTTACATCACTGTATCGTATCACCTATGTTTAATAATGTATGTTTACATGGCGTAGATAGGAAATAATTAATATTAACTCGATTTTACTCGTTCTTGAATTTCACCTCAATAATACGGGTAAAAAATTCCGATGCAACAGTTGTTATTTAGATATTCAAACCGGAAGTACGATTTCGTAAATTTACGTAATGTATTCGAAATTAAAGAAATTCATTTTTACGAAATTATTTACGATAAAATTCTCCACGATAATGTTTGTTATAAAAATTTGCGTCGAATTTAAATTTTTCGATTACGTAAATCGACTAAAAAATGACCCTATTTAACGATTATTGGTATCGCGCGAATACATATCCAAAAAAGTAAATCATCTATTTCAAGCCCGCTGCCCCACTTTATCACCCGCTTTCGCGAAATCCTTCTACTTACACACACACACACACACACAGACAGATTATATAATATTATTATGTTTTATTATTCTATACAATATTATTTCGTATAATATAATATTACTGACTTAATATATTATTGTATACAACTCCACCAGAACCTCAATAATGAAACTCATAAGCATTCTCACATGTCCAATCATACGAAACCACCACCACCACCACCTCAAATTGACAGTAACCGTTTGTATCTATCATTACGTACACATTTAAATGTATGTAATAATATATGTATAATTAAGTTATAAATATTAATAATTGTGTGTGTGTTATATCTCAAATATAAACTACTATATACCAAATATTAATAATATATCTCTAATATTGATAATTAAAATATATTTCATATTAATATACTATTGTATAATGTTGTAAAGGTATTATTTACATTATGAATACATACCCTACTATAATTTCTACAGCGCCTGCCATCAACGATAGTCATCTTAACATCGACAAGCTGATGGTGAACCTTCTGAATGCCGGATATATACATAACGAACGGCCTACACCTCCAGCACCCACCGTTGATTCTATAAAGACAGATGTACTCTCAAATAGTGCTGCTGCGTTCCAACCAGCGAAGAAAGAGGAAGAAATTGTTCCCGATCTTACTCAATTCGATATGGCAAACCATACAATGTTTGTATAAAATCTTCGGACTATTTTATACTATATTATATACTATATATACTACATATTTGGGGAAACATATATTCATTATGAATACTAATCATAATTTATTAAACAAAAAAATAATAAATTTGTATAAAAAATACAAATATTATAGACAATTTTAGCTCAAAATAAAATTTTACAGGAATAATAATGATAGTATACTACAATAGTCATATATACACTTTCACGTGTAATTAATAAATTCATTTCAGTGAGACACTTATAATTTATCAAACAAAATGTGTTTGCTATGATTCTTTCCTATAGAATTATGTTTAAATGCATCCTATCATAGGTTGTATACAACAATAATGTACATTTCTCTAATTACTATCATAGTTTATATAATATAACCATTATTCCATAAATTTACCTTCTCATTTAAACTGATATGTTTAAAAATTGAAGGTAGAAACGATAACTATTCAACTCTCCAATAATATAATGTTATTGAATAGAAAATTGTGAAGGGGAGCTACAGATTATCAACAACTTAATGTATTTCAACATTTGTATTATAGATTATTAATTTTTTTATAAAATAAATGTTCTTTACTCTTTATATTATTTTTGCATTTGAAAGATTTTATCAAAATATTTGAATAGATAATATAATAATTATAAATATATTATATATATCATATTATATATATATATATATATATAGATAAACCTTGACTAGTATGTATAATAAACTACCTTCTCTATACTTATCAATGATCATAACCACCGGTTACAGTCTATATGAGTCGGTAATAGCAAAACTGTATGCTGGTATTCAATGCAAGATGTGTGCCGAGCGGTTTGAGAGTGTTGAAAGTGAAAAATATGCACAGCATCTTGATTGGCATTTCAGTCAAAACTCCATGGAGAGGAATCAAAACCCCACTAGTTTCAGGAAATGGTACTGTTCGGAAGACGTTAGTTGATAAATGACTTGTGACCTTGCATGTTTAACCTTGCAAATGCCTATCTAAAAAAAGTCTAGATAATATTAGACATTTATGATATATAAATATTATATAAAGTGTTTATGTGGTTTTAAAACTTAAGTAGTATATTTTACTTTAACTAATGTTTTCTACTCTGGTATAATAACTATTCTCTATAGTGATGTATTTGTATTCAATTAGAATATAAAGTTGATATAAATTTAGCAAAATATAGTTATTTAAAAATTCACTAATTTAACGATGATATTAATATATATATAAACCAACATAGGACTGGGCGAACTACACTGACATTATTAATAAAGATGAACAGAGTCATTCGCTTGTCGTTGATTGTTCACTGAAAGAGGAATTGACCAACGAGGAAACGAAACATAAACTAGCAGAACAGCAGATGTTACAACAGCCCACACTGATACATTGTCCTATTGCATTAGGAGTTGATCTAGATGTTAGTATTACTACTACTGCTACTGCTACTACTACTACTACTACTACTACTACTACTGCTACTGCTACTGCTACTGCTACTGCTACTGCTACTGCTACTGCTACTGCTACTGCTACTGCTACTGCTACTGCTACTGCTACTGCTACTGCTACTGCTACTGCTACTGCTACTGCTACTGCTACTGCTACTGCTACTGCTACTGCTACTGCTACTGCTACTGCTACTGCTACTGCTACTGCTACTGCTACTGCTACTGCTACTGCTACTGCTACTGCTACTGCTACTGCTACTGCTACTGCTACTGCTACTGCTACTGCTACTGCTACTGCTACTGCTACTGCTACTGCTACTGCTACTGCTACTGCTACTGCTACTGCTACTGCTACTGCTACTGCTACTGCTACTGCTACTGCTACTGCTACTGCTACTGCTACTGCTACTGCTACTGCTACTGCTACTGCTACTGCTACTGCTACTGCTACTGCTACTGCTACTGCTACTGCTACTGCTACTGCTACTGCTACTGCTACTGCTACTGCTACTGCTACTGCTACTGCTACTGCTACTGCTACTGCTACTGCTACTGCTACTGCTACTGCTACTGCTACTGCTACTGCTACTGCTACTGCTACTGCTACTGCTACTGCTACTGCTACTGCTACTGCTACTGCTACTGCTACTGCTACTGCTACTGCTACTGCTACTACTACTACTACTACTACTACTACTACTACTACTACTACTACTACTACTACTACTACTACTACTACTACTACTACTACTACTACTACTACTACTACTACTACTACTACTACTACTACTACTACTACTACTACTACTACTACTACTACAACTACTACTACTAAACTTCCATCTCAGTACAACTATTACCATGCCAACAGGTCTGCGTGATATGTAATGATCAATTTGATCAGTACTGGGATGAAGAGGAAGAAGCATGGCATCTTAAAGATGCACTCAGGGACCAGGGGAATAAGGTTAATCACGCTCTTAAACATTATCACTCTTACTATATCACTATACAACTAGATATCGCTACTATATAATCTCTCTTCTTTTCTAGACCTATCATCCTGTTTGTTACGATGACGCCAAATTGGTTAGTTGTTTTCTAATAAGTAAATAATTTGTATAAAATATAAAACATATATAATAAATCTAAAATTTAGTTATTTCAGTTTTTCATGAATATTCTAGTAGATATATCGTTATTTTTAGTAAACAATATGTTAAATTAAATGAAATATATATATATATATAATAATTACCTAATATAATACTATAGAATATGCCGGAAGAAGTAAAGAAGGTTGAAGTTAAAAAGGAGAAAGAGGAAATGAGAAGGGACAAAAAGTAGTGTTAAAATTTAGTTATTTCAGTTTTTCATGAATATTCTAGTAGATATATCGTTATTTTTAGTAAACAATATGTTAAATTAAATGAAATATATATACATATATAATAATTACCTAATATAATACTATAGAATATGCCGGAAGAAGTAAAGAAGGTTGAAGTTAAAAAGGAGAAGGAGGAAATGAGAAGGGACAAAAAGTAGTGTTGAAAAGAAATTTTGTAATATAATTTCAATTCTGATAACCATTAACATATAATTTGTAAATATTGTATATATGTATGCGTGTGTGTATCTGCGGAATATATCGGAAAAGTATTGAATATATCGAATAATTATCTTTACCTCATTCATTTCATTTAGGTAACCTAAGTATTTAAATATTTAATTTATTTATCAATACAAAAATTATAAATGAATCACTATTTTTTATTGAACACATTTTATGTATTTGATATATTTATATAATATATCAGTATAAATATAAGTATAAATAATGATTAGTATAAATTATCACAATATGTTGTTCCTTCTTATTTGCATCTGTATAATTATTAAGTATATTGAAAAAGGTAATAGATGAATATACTAATTTTAATATATATATTATAAATACTCAATACTAGATAATGATATATTTATAATAATCAGATATAAAACATAGTAAATATATCAATTAATGATTCATATAATAATATAATTTGATGTAATTGATACTACTTATAACATAAAATATTAATTTACATTATCTAGTTAAAATCTTAGAATCTCATAATTATAATACTTAATTTTATTATATTAATAAATTTGTTTGCTTATATAACTTCATAAATAAAACAAAATATTAAATTGGCAAATTATTTGTAATTATTAAACAAATATTTATCTTCTGACACATAAACATCTATTCCTAAATAAAGATTTAAACTATCTTAATCGGTCCTATAAATCTAAAATTAATGATTTGAACCTGAATCTGTAGTTTACTTGTGAAGAAAAGCTTCATCCAGCCAATAGGAGCAGTTAATCTGATTATTTATTCAGCGATTGCAGTTTCATTACTATTCACGTATATTCTTATCCAATGTTCATTATCTTCCTCAAATATCTATTTAAATAGTTATAACGGCTTGTTATATCGATAATATTTGTTATATGATACCATATATTAGTGTATTTAAATATTATACCTACTCCTATGATTTAGTATGTAAATTGTGTAGCACATAAGAGATCTCTTAAACATAAATATCACTAGTTATATTATCCGTAATAAAATTTAAATATTTTAATATATAATTACTTTATAATAATATCTTATGTTTATTGTTTTATAGTTATCAGGTATTAATATATTATTAGTAGATATTTATGTTATTTTATATCTGTAAAACACACAAATATGCAAGTTTAATACTTGTAATATTATTTTGAATAGGCTTCCAAGTTTAGTAACTAGTACTAAAATGTATAAATATAAATATATAAAACACAATATATAAAATAATCATAGTTAGTTATACGAAATAAAAGTTAATATCACATTATATACTATTAATATCAAATAGATTAAATTAATATATAGTCCTTCTAAATATTCTATTAAGTATTTCTAATATATACCGATTGATATGTATCTAAAGTCAGTCGTACGAAGTCTTCCAGTGAGAGATGTTCGCACACATTGTACAGTAGTTCGGTGGGCAGTCGAGTCAGGTAGTCATAGCAACCGGTGCTCAGGCGTAGGTCGTGAGCTAGGGTGACGCCTCCGAATATGTAGAGAATGTATCCTATGGGGGGGGGAGGTAGGTGTAATGTTGTAGTGTACAGTGACTGTAGAGGAGGACATCATAATAATTAAGGACATAATAATAATAATACATTTATTTGGTTTAACGTTAAGGCTACACTTGCCATGAATATTAACCACTATTTATGAATAATAATCAATATAATAATTATTTTCATACTGCTAGCTTGTTCGAGGTGGTGTAGAGTGATTGTAGATTGCGTATAATACATGTAATGTACAAATGTATAATATATTTATCATATCGATATATTTGAGATTATTCACATGAGTGTAATTAGTAGAATAATACATAATTTATACGAACTTATGATTATTTGATATAAGCGTACATTCAATACAATGTGAACAATATACGACGTACATTATCACCCTTATACATTGTTTTAGTTACATTATTATTATTTTTAAATTATTAGTTATTATTAAATTATTCATTACAGTAGTTTTTAGTTTAGATTAGTTTTGATTATTTATACAATGTGACCGTAGAGTAAACAATCAAGAGAAGCGTAGTTCGCACCGGTGGTACAAACTGGGGGTGCTGTAACAATGGCGACGAGGGTGGGGCTGGAGATGCCGGGGGTGCTTATGGGATAAGCGGGGGCAATGGGGACAGCTGTAGCGACTCGTGTCGCTAACATCGGAAGCTTGTGACCGGCTATACGTAACCGCTTCACCGGTAGCGAATGTTAAATATCGTAATTAGGTAATATTTTATTAGTTTATTTCAAAATTTAAAAATAATTTAAAAATAAATCTGTCCGTCAAAATGATTGATTATATAAATTTAATTTAAAATTATTATATATGAACACATATGCGTACGTAATATTAACCATTATTTAAAAGGTTATTCTAAAATAGTTTAGTTAAATAGTTAAATTAGATTCGGTTTAAACTTTAGTCAGATCCTTCTCTTCTGTGAGCTTATCTCCTTCTCCTGCTTCTGTTAGGATATCTTTGTCATCTTCGGTGAATCTGATACTTCGAGGGCCTGGGGGGTGTGGCTAACTTTAACAATGTATTATGTAATAACTATGGGGAATAGGGCAGCACTTGCTAATCAAACATTGAATTATAATACCAATTGCATGTTTAGATTCAACCTATATTTAGCATATATTTTATAGTAATATAATTCCATATATATATATGTATATATCTTTACCTCTACAAATAACAAAAAAAAATTATTTTATTATATTTTTTTATTAATATTAAATATATCGTTCAGATATTTGATATTAACTTTTGAAATTGTTTTAAATATTATTATATTGATAAACCATATTTATAGAGATTCCTAATTTATAATTTTCAAATTAATATTACTAATATAAATAAGTGTATATTTTACTTTTACTAGTGTATATATTATATTAATATATACAAACAAAGAGTTCTTATCTAAAATAAGTATTCTACTTTATTATTTTTGTTTAATATATAGATGATTATATTGGTGCAATTCTGTACAAATATGTCACAAATATTACCATTTTTTCAATATACATATTATATATATATATATATATATATATATATATATATATATATATATATGTATAATCTTAATATAATATAAATAACATTTTGGAAATTAGGAAACTAGTACATTCAAATATATTTCTAGAATGAGAGAACCCTCGCCTATTTATTTACATGTTAAACCCGCAATGACGGATTTGGTAAATTCTCTTAAACTTAATCATACCTATAAGATATATGCTACCTATGTTACTCAATAGATATTATACTTGCATGTAGTTTCATAGTTATGTTAATTAATTAATTATATATTTTTAATATATAAATTAACAGTACAATTTTAACTATAATGTTATTAATTTGTAAAATGATAAATAATGTTCTAATAAATGGATAGAGATAAGGGATATAAGATACTGTGATACATAATTTGTAATAATGCATGTATTTAATTATAGAATAGAAATCTGTCAAATATATATATACCATCGATATAAAGAAAGTGGATACACAATTGATGCACGCAATACATGTAAAAGATAGATACGTGAATGGTACTTTATTCAATAATTTAATAAAATGATATCAAAGATTTTGATTGGATATTAATCATATTATATATGTCAAATATTAAAACAGTAGGTTTTTCGTCGAAATAGATATAAGTGACTTATATCTTTTAGGATTTAGATTATGAGTATCAATAACATAGTATGTATCTTCAATTTACCTTACCTTACCAGGTCGAGCTTGCTCGGCATTCATTGACACGTTTTCATGGCGTTTGGAAGTTCATCTAAGGTGCAATCTGTATCTTCAACCAGTTGATCAATATATGTCTTAGCTGGTCGTCCACGTGACCGTTGACTGTGTTGAGGTTGCCACAGTAATACAGTACATGCCAGTTCGTTATCGGCTCTCCAACAATTTAAATCTCTTCAATTTAAATACATTTAATATATATAAAAAATTATGATGAATTTTAATAAGTTATATTTTAAATATATAATTTTATTTTTAGTATAAATAATACATTAAAATTGATCGTAATTATCATTATATATGTATAAATATATAATAATTTAAATTTTAGTAGGTATTTAGTAGTAGATTTTGACTGCAGCTCCACTATCGCAAAGTGCCATACACTATAGTGTATAGTGTACACTATATATATATATTCAATAGTTTATTTACAATAGTTTTATATCAATTATATATACATATACTTATTTTGTAAATTAAAATCACAAATAAGATATAAATATAGTGCCAAAGACAGGACATATTATAATATAACACATATTTTGTGAAATTTGTATTTACGCTTGAGTGATTTATATACAATTAAATTAATAAACTCAATTTTAAATTAATGATTTCAATATTATTATATTAAAATCATAATATAATTTAATAGGTATTATATTATTTAGAATGTTAATATAAATAATTTAGAAAAACATTATTAATTCAACCCAAATTTTAATAATATATTTATGAAGAAATACAAATTTAAAACAAATAAATGCATTATATTTTATATATAAGTCAATACCTCTGGTATTTTTGAAATCATTTATTAAATATAAGTTAATATACCATTGACAAGTATCTATTTATGAGTAAACAAATGTATCAATGTAGAGATAGAGAGCGTATGTCCTGTCCTTGATATAACTAATATGTATTATAAACAATATATTTACATAGGAGATTTTAAAATAAATGAATATTTATATAGTTACGTATTTAAATATATATTGATATATATAGTAATATATTAATATAAAATATAAATATATTTTAATAATTAAATCCTCTTATATAAATATATTTATATATGTACATAGTAAAACTATTAAAATAACGACTGTAGTTATAATTAATGATAGTAATAATGTTGTGGTATCAAATAATATTTTGTTAACAAATGAACACCTAGATGATCTATATAGAATATTAGTGATACATTTAACAGATATGTTTAATTCATTATTCATATAATATAATATATTTTTATAAAATTAGATAATAATAAATATATGCGAGCAATTTAAATAATAGCTTTTTTTACTATACTCTAGTGTTTTTTTAAATATTAATACAAAATATTAAATTTTTTGTAAATTAATTAAAATATTTTTACTAGCTTTTCCAATATCATATTTAATTAAAAAAAATGCATTATTATATACTTACTTACTTTTTTACTTTGTTTGGTTTATGGACTTCAAGTGCGTGAGCGGGAGGGAAGACAAGGGAGAAGTAATGAGTCTTGAGGTGGCGTTTAAAGGAGGGAGTTGATGAATTTATTCGTAGGTGTTTGGGTAGGGAGTTCCAGTGATAAGGGGCAGAGAGGGCAAAGGAGCGTATATTTGAAGAATGTAGTTTGTAAAAATGGGGAGTGGTAAGGATAAAGGTGTTGGAGGAACGGGTCTGGAATGTAGTGATGGGTGTGTGTAGATGTAGGAGGGAGGCAAGGTAGTCAGGGGAATTGTGGTGAATAGCTTTGTGGATGGTTAGGGAGAGTTTGTACTTTATGCTTTATACCTTAGGGGACTGGCAACCAGTGTAGTTGTTTTAGGAGAGGAGTAATGGAGTCAGGGGAACGTCGGGGAAGTAAATGGACGCAGCGAACTACAGCGTTTTGGAGTCACTGTAGTTTGATGAGTTTGTAGTCCGGGAGGTTAAAGAGTAGGGAGTTGCAATAGTCGAATAGGGGGATGATGTAGGAGGAGGTAATGGTAATATCGATGGGGAGGGGAATGGAGCGTCTGATTAAGCGGAGGCAGTGTAGGTGGTAGTGGATGTATTTATGCATGTGTATATGCATGTGTATAAGATGATAGTCAAGGGAAAGGGTGGTATCAATATGGAAGGTTTCGGACGTGTTGAGAGTAGGGGAGTATGGTATTGTCGAGTGAGATGGGGGTAGTTCAGGGATGGTGGAGGAACGTAGTGGTAAGTGGAGAAATATAGCTTCCGTTTTAGTGGGGTTAAGTTTTAGGGAGTTGGAGGTAAGCCATTGGTGTATGGACTTGATACAGGAGGAGAGTCGTTCAGGGGCATAAGTAGGGGAGTCTGTGCAGTTTAGATATAATTGAAGGTCGTCGGCGTAAGTATGGAAGGAGATGTCGGGGTAATCAGTGAAGATGTCAAACATGGGGAGGAGGTAAATATTGAAGAGGAGTGGGCCGTGGACAGAGCCCTGGGGGACACCATGAGTTATGGAGCGGGATGGGGACGAGTGTGTATTAATCCTGACTGAGGAAGAGCGGTTGGTAATATAGGAGGTGAACCAGTTGAGGGCAATGCCTTTGATGCCGATGGCGGAGAGTCTGTGTATGAGGACATTGTGGTCAAGGGTGTCGAAAGCGGAGGACATATCAAGGAGGACGAATATGATGCCACAGTTGTTGTTAAGGCCAGAGAGTAGGTCGGAGGTAATGAGGGTAAGGGCGGAGTCAGTAGATTTGTGGGGGAGGTAGGCGCTTTGGAATATGTTAGGGATGTTGTTGACTGTGAGGTAGGTGATGAGTTGGGAGGAGACAACACGTTCGAGGACTTTGGAGTGGATTGAGAGGTTGGAGATGGATCGGTAGTTAGAGGAATTCAGGGAGTCAAGATTAGGCTTTTTAAGGATGGGGGAGATGGCAGCTACTTTGAAATCAGGAGGGACGGAGCCGGATGAAAGTGAAGTGCAGATGATTTTGTGGAAGGGTGAAGCAACGGTTTGGGTAATCTGTTTAAATATAGGGAGGGGAAGAGGATCAAGGGATGAGGTTGAGGAGGTGGAATGAAGGAAAGAGATTATTCGATCAAGTGTGGGTGAATCGAAAGAATCAAGGAAGACAGGAAAGGTTATGGGAGTAGGGCATAAGGTGGGGTGGGAAGGGAAGAAAGGGAGGCGGAAAGTTTATCATTGAATAAAAAAGAGGAGTGGTAATTGTTCGGGGTGGTAGTGGGGAGAGGAGCTTTGAGTGAGCGACCAAGTAGTTGGGCAGAGAGTCAGTGTATGGATTTACTATCATTAGAAAGATTGTGGAATTTTAGGGTGATGTGAGTGGCATTGGCGGTAGTGATGGATTTACGGTAGATGTTTTTCAGGTTGTTGTAGGAAGTAAGTGAAGTAGGGGAGGGATGTTTTAGGTAGTGTTTTTCAGCTGTGCGCAGAATGCGCTTTTGTTTTAGTAAGGATGAGGTGTACCAGGAGGAGTCGGGACGAGTGATGGTGGTTCTAGTGACGATAGGGGCATATTTGTCAAGCGTAGTTGAAAGGGATTGATGAAGTTCAGCGGACGTAGTGGTAGGTAGGGAGGAGAGATCAGCAATAAAAGTAGGAATGGGGAGGTTGTGTATTTTTCGTGAGGTTCTGGTGGTTAGGGGTCGAGTTGGTTCGGGGTGGCTAAGGTTGAGGAGTATTATGAAGTGGTCGGAGAAGGGTGGTCCGATAGTAAGGTATGTGGTGATTTTGTTGGTTTTGGGGGAGATTATGAGGTCAAGGATATTGCCTTGGACATGGGTGGGGGAGGTGACATGTTGGATAAGGTTGAAAGAGGTAAGTAGATTGTTGAGAGACCGGGTCGAGGTTGGGTTAGGGAATTTCAAATTACCTAATATAATGGTGTTAAGGGATATTGTGTGTAGGAAGAGGCGGAATTCATCTAGGAATGGGTCAATGGAGGGAGAGGGAGGACTGTAGAAAAGGGGGGTGTTGAAGGTCCGGGAGAAGGGTGAGCTGATGGCATAGCTCAGGGCTTCAGAGTGTGAGAACGAGTGATAGGATATATTAGAGATAGTTAGAGAAGATTTTTAAAGTATTCCGGTGCCTCCACCGGGATGGGGAGAGTCGCGAGGGTTGTGAATGAAGCAGTAGCAGGGAGTGTTAAGAGCAGTAATGTGAGGATAATCCAGAGGAGATAGCCAGGTTTCTGTGATGAAGAGGATGTCGAGGTCATGGTCGGTCATATACTATAATATATATTTATAAATTGAAATAATAATAAAGATATGTAAGAATTTTAAATAATAACTTTTTACTATAGGCTCTAGTAGAAAGTAATATTTTATTATTATTTATTTTATTATAATATATAAAGTGATGAATTATTATATAACTAATAGTATATTCATAATAAACTATTAATATTCACAACACTATATAAATAACTTAATATGTTATTATGAATATAATTGCATATATGCTATTATCATACTATCAAAGAGAAAGATTTGATACTACTATCAGTGATTTGATACTACTATCAGATTTTCTACTATTATATACATATTTATATTAATAATAATATCATCTTCCTTATTAAATTAATAAATTTTTAAACTAGGTAATTGGTAACTTTAGTATGACCTCTAAATAAGTGATAATGACCTCTTTATAGGAATCAGGAACACTTACAACACGGCAGCACTAACTACGTTATGGTCTCACAGTGTATTCACCTCAACTCAGCAAAGGGTGGTGGCCGGCGGTGGTCCTGAGGGTTTCAGCTTTAGTCTCTTTGCCCTCGTCATGCTAAAGGTCAAAAGGTAATAGAAGTAAAGGTCACTGAAATGATGAACACGTGATACGAATATAATGTTTACTTCGTTGATAAATAATGTATGTATAAATATTTCTCTCTATCACTCTCACATTCTACTTATCTCATTATATTCTTCATACTATATCTCCTATCTATCTTCTCAATTACTTTAATCCCTACCTCACCGTTACCCCTCCTATCCCTATCGCCATTGTTAACCCCCCTCTTCACCCTCCATGTTGATACTAACACCTTTCACATAGTATTATGAAATAACAAATTATTTTCACCAAAACAATGTGACATCCCCTTAACCAATATATCAAAGTTGTATTAATATCTACAAATTTCATATGTTATTAGATAATAATAAACAGAATTCATCGGAAATTTAAAAGACATAAAGATTAGACATGTCTTGTGAATAAAATAGAATTTTATCTATTCTAGTTTTAAACCATGGCGCTAAGGTAATTTTTTATACAGATAAAATATATCAATTTTAAAATGATCACGTTTATCTGTACAGAGTAAATTGAGAAATTGGCTACGAAATTAAAATGCTGCCAAATTAGTCTTTTTATATAGATAACTAAATTCTATTTAATTTGTATCCTTATTCTTTATTTGTTAATTTTGTATTAATCGTTCTATTAAATATTTCTTGATTTATATTTTAATTTAATAATAATATATTACTAATATCCCAGAAAATTTTTAATTAAATTTAATGCACATTTTATGCATATTTTTAATAACCTTATTTTTATAAATTATAATATATTTTTAAATATAATATATACGAAATATCTAATAATAGTCTTAAAAGTATTAATTACAAATTACATTCAATGAATATCATTTCATATAAAAATCATATTTAAATAGTTAATTAAAATACGAAAAAAAATTATTTTGTATTACTTCTAATAGTAAAAATACTAATTTTGAATACAATTAAATAATGTGGTATTGGTAAATCAAGTTATATTTTAGAATATTTTATCAATTTTAAAATTATAAACAGTAATCTTTGCTTATTATTTACTTCATTACATACGGTTTAGATGTCACTACAAATTATAATGAAGTTGATGAAAAATAACGCGAAAAATAATAGTATTTTGAGCTGATTTATCTTAATATATATTTATTTTTATTATTATGGGTATTTTTATAATATAGATTTGTATATATTTGTGACATTTTATAATATATATAACAACTTATATAGTAATACTTACTAACAAAAACTAGCTTACAATAATGCATTTGTATATATTTTTATTTGTAATATATTATATAACCTAGATACTCAAAATTGAATATTAGTGATACATTTGAGATGTAATGTTAATTCATTATTTTATATAAACAACAAACATGTTATAATATATTATTTTATTATTATACTATTTTTATAATCAATATTTATAAAATAAGATAATAATAAAAATATACGAGATATTTAAATAATAACTTTTACTATACTCTTGTAAAAAAGTAATATTGTATTAATTATAGTATTAGATTTGATATCTTTAACATTATAATATATGAAGTCATGTAACTATTACTATATGCATAATAAAATAGTTATCTATATTATGACAGTATAGGATTATAATGTGGAAATAAATGATATATCAAAAAGTATAGGACGTCACAAAAGTATGTTAAGTATATATATATGTGATTATCAAACTATCGAGGCATAGGGATTTGATATGACCATCTAAGGGCTTTGCTACTATTATAAACATAATAATAAATATATCATATACAGATCATCTTAATTCTTAAATCGATAATTTTAAACTCGGTATCAGGTAAATGGATACTTTAGTACGACTTCTAAATGAGTGTTAATGAACTCTATGTGAGAATTAAATACCTTACCAGATGGCAGCACTAACTACGTTATGATCTCTCAGTATCTTAACTTCCACTCAGCGATGGGGGTGCCTGGGGGGTTTAGCTTCAATCTCTTTTCACTCTTCACGCTAAAGGTCAAGGAGTAACATAAGTAAAGGTCGCTTAAATGGTGAACACATGATATGAATATAGTGTTTAGTTAATTAATAAATAAGTTGTGTATAGTAATTATTTATACTTCCCATTCACTCTTACATTCAATTTATCTCATTACATTCTACAAATTTTGACTTTATCTCCCTTTTGTATTTTCCATTACTTTAAGGAGATATCATATACCTTGTTTTGGTAAAAAAAATTATATCTAAAATTGTTATTATTTCATATTACTACTATGAAATATTTTTATTATCTGTAAATAAATTATTCATGAAAACAGTCTAGAAATGGCATAAAAAGTGGTTTAAATATTCATTATATATAATATATAATGTATTCATGTATATTCAAATTATGTTTTCTCAAAATAATTAATTCACACTAACATTGCATGTATAAAGGCTATTTATATAAAAACTAAATATAGTTAAAAATTATAATATAAAATAGTTAACAATTATTATATCTATATATATATATTATTATTTGTTTGTATTATACAAAGATCTGTATATACATATATATATATATATATATATATATATATATATATATATATATATATATATATATATATATATATATAGATATATATATATATATATATATATATTAACATAGAGATATCTTTCATAAATATCATTTTCTAATGATAGTAAAAATACAATTTATATAGAATAAATGACAATAAATAACTATTTAAAATGGTAATTTATAAATATGCACAATAGGCTATATATAATAAATATTATAAATATATGTCTATTTGGGTATACATACATATATTATAAATACAATACAACAAAAATAGATGTATTCAATGAATATAATTCTGAGCGCATAGTTTTGTGTAGATCTATCCAACCCAATTGGGTCGACCCATTATTTGCTTTCTCTATACATACAATGGTGGGCATCGTATGACATGTCCTTAATCCATACACCATCCAACCCTGCATCATTAACCTCCTATCTACATCATTCACCACTCCAAGGTATAGATACTAACATCCTTCGCTTCTGTATACTAGGAACAGCTTCAGTGTAAGGTAGCGGAATCTCTCATGGTAGAGGTCCTGCGATATGTGAGGTGAAAGTGGTGAGGTTAGTATTAGCAAACACCCCAAACATATATAAATTAATATTGGGGTTTTAGGGGTTTTGGTTGGATTCATATTAATAAAATATAATTATTTTATACACTATTTAAAAAGAGTGAATATTTTAGATATATAAGATTATTTATTGATACTAGATAATTTTGATTAATCAATCATAAATAAATATAATTTTTTCAGAAAATATATGAGCTTATAATATATAAACTTACATATACTTATATAAGTTTTAAATATTTATGAACTTATTATATATTTATAATACACTTTTGAATAAAGATTTACGTAATTGTTATGCATTTTTAAGCTGATATAATTCATTCAATCCTAATTGTGAGATTAATAATATTTTGGAAATTTATATTTATTTAAAATAATAATTGAGATAGATTAATAAAATGATGGTTAATTTAAATTATATTCAAATTTACATCTAATATATAACAGTTAAAAAGTAATATATTATATATATATATATATATATATATATATATATATTTAATAATCGTATGTTATATAAACATTAGATGTTATTAATATATCTTTATTTTCAAGTTTATAATTATTTCACATTTCAATCAATATAAATCATTGATATCAGATAGTTAAATCTAGATTATTATTCTTTCGAATACCGAGATATGTATTATGAATTAAAAGAATAAGGATTTTATATCAGATACTTCTAGAAATATATTTATATTATTTATATATAATATAAATATTAATAGTTCTAAACTAGAGATTTGCTGTACTCCTATATTAATACTAGATATACTATCACCTAGTTTATATATTGCTTTATATTATTTAAAGATCTCTGTAATATACTTAATGGTTATCACCAGAAACTTAATATTCTAGCTTTGTAAATGTATATCATGACAGAAATAAACTATTAGAGTAACTAATGGGAATTTTAAATGATTTGATTTTTTTAAATCTTGTAGTTTTTTGTAGAAATTATAATTATTACATGTAGAGAAGAAATAGTATGACTCATATTACATATTTCGTATAGTTAAGAATTTAGGTAGTAAATTATTATTTAAATATTCTAATTATCCATTTTTTTGAATTGTAAATACGATTAAGAGTATTGTTTAGTAAGGAATAATAAAGCTCTTTATTATGTGCTTATAACTTTATAGAAGTTTAATATTAAATATTATAGCTGAGAAGATGATTATAATCATATGAATGAATGAATGAATTCAGTTTATAGACAATGTCTAAGGAGAATCAGTGAAAGCGATGAGCTTTTTTAATTCGATATCTCCTAACAGTAGTGTAATGTCATATTTCATCATCTTCATTCGGATAAAATACAATAAAATTACATAAAAATAGATATTAAAATAAACAATAAAACAAAACTAAAACAAAATATAAAAGAAAGAATAAAACAAAACTAAAACAAATATTTGATTCCCCTGTTAGCATCCAAAACAAAGTATAAAATATAATTAATACATTTTTCATAATTGTAATATAATATTTATAAAGAATCTAAATATTTGTATCACATATTTTATGTCAATTTTAATAATATTGATATATATATATATATATATTTGTAGGTTACTATAGGTTATTAATACTGTTTATAATTATTTTAATTCTAATACTGTTTTTTATTATTTTAATACTTTTAATTTTTAATACTGTTTAGTTTTTTTTTTTTTTTTTATTAGTTATGTAAAGTTAAATATAAATACCTAATTAATGTCCATAGAAGTATTCAATCTACTATCAATCAATACATTATATACATATTAGTTGTGTTATTTGTGATAAATAAAAACTATAAATTATTACCGAAAGTTAAAGTATTGAAGGTATGAAACTATTTTACAAATTAATATGTATGATATATATATATATATATGTGAGATACTAACAGGTTGTTTTCTTATTGAAGAAAGGGGCGTGTCGATCATACGGAGCTGTGATTTGATGAACGCTATATTGAGTTGTGGCATAAAGTTTGGTAATGATATCATATGTTGGGGGGCGGTGGGGACATCATCATGGGGGAGACAGATATGGGGTAACTGAATGGTTATGGTATCATAAGTGGTGCTACCGGGGGTGGGAATATGGAGGTGAAGGGAGTCCTGTATGAGATTTTACGCACGGGTATCTTAATTTCTAGTATTTAATTTATATTTTATTAAATAATAATAATAATTATTTACAAGATATTGTTCTTTTCATTTGTAGTTTATAAATAAATAAATATGAATACAATAGTATTGTGTTTGATTCCTTCTAAATGGCTTCATAATAAAATAGATATATTCTATTGTTATTGCCTAGTATTTGTATATAATACAAATTATACGTACAGAAAATTCACGATAACTTGACATCGATGGATTGGAATGTTGATATAAACTTAGTGAGATGATATATTGAGAGGATTTATTTGTGTGTGATAATTTATAATACTACATTATTCAAATTAACAATAGTTGTTTTACATAAAACATTATAGTTTATCATTAATATTAATTTAACTGCAGTTGTGTATTGTGAAATAATAATTATAATAAATAAAAAATTATATATTTAATTTTGTTTACTAAAATATGTATGGATCTTAAGTTGTATTACATTACTATCTTTCATTTTTCTAAGAATATTTACAACATCATTAATTTGTGAAATATACTTGTAGATATTTATAATATTCTTGATATAATTAAACATAGATTTAATGAATTTACTAGGCTCTTATAATAGTTATGATATAACATACAAGTAGTAGAAGTATATTAGCTATGCCTTGATTAATACGTATTAATACATTCTAAATTATTCACTTTCAAATGTACAAACATATTTGCATAATAATGAAAACAGATTTTTGAGTATATTTAACATATTAGTAAATAATACCAAGTATAAATTACTACTACTATACTAGTAATAACTTAAGTATTCTTTATGTATTATATAAAGTATCCTATTAGTATAATATAGATATTATTATATTACTACGATTATGGGCGGTATATGGAGGGATGGCTTATATGATCAACTATAGTTATAGTTATATATATATATATATATATCCAATTAAAAAGTACTACACAAAATTATCATAGAATAAATAAATGCTAATGACCTCTTATATTAATAGAACACCCTACCAGATGGCATTCTATATATATATATTTATAGATGTCCATTTATTATTATGCCTATATATAATTATATACGATCCTCGGACATCTATAAATATACATATAATAGTATATAAGAGTAACATCACGATCAGCGGACATAGGCGGACATAGATGTCCGCAGAATTTTTCCGCTGATTGTAATGTTATCTTGATCCCAGTTCAGTATTACATAATATAATTTCTATTAGATATACTAACTTAAGTTCAACTCAGATTACAGATTCTCATATTTCACTGATGTTATGATAATAAAATTCTGAAAAATATTTCCTTATAATATTTTAATTATAGTTTATATCCCTAATATATAAAGAATTACCAATTATGTCGATATAAGTATATAATTGACGATTAGTAATTAGTTTTACATTAAATAAACTACAAGAATGTGTTTTATTGCGAAAATTCATGGTTATAATAATTAAATAAGTATATTGAAATTTAAATATAAATTTAAATATTATTTGTTTATAATGTAAGGGTCACGTGTAATTAATATAGGAAATAGCGGTATTTTGTCTATATTACAATTTAATTAAGGGAAAAGAATATGTATATTTTAAATCTCTAGCGTAGGTAGAATACTCCTTATAAAAAACAATTATATCAGTGGCAAAAATACTCAAAAAGTATATCATAATTTGCTATCAATATCTGTAAAAACTAATTGTCCTTAATATACATTAAGTGGGTTCATATTGGTAATTTAAAAAAATAAATATTGAGGATAAGCATTTGTATAAACCCGATGTATAAACCAGATGATTAGGGTATAAACTAGATAATATAATTAATTGAATAGAACAAAACAAAATTAAAAAAATTAATATTGAAGCTGATATTAAAATAATGACATTTAATAATGTTTGTTTGTCTAAAGACAAGAAAATTAATTAATTTTAAAATGTTTCTATGTATCATTATATATTTTTGAAAATCATTCTATTTGGCGTATAGCCTACTATTTTTATAAATTAAATAATAACTGGTGACATGATAAACATATATGAAGAATAAAATTATATTATATATTATAAGATATATATAAATTAGTTGTTATTTTAATTTTAAATTAAATAGTGATACATATGTAGAAAATAGTTAAAAGTTGACGTGGGTCATCGTAATCCAAACAAACTGGAGCCATATTCGATATTATCCATAAAATAGTGTAACTTTGAAATATTATATTTATATAAATATAATTTTGTTTGCAATAAGTAGGTATAACTTATATTTAAGTAATAAATACATTAATACACAATTATTTCGAATACATACTTAGTATTAATATATTATTTATTTTACACCGTTTTACAATATTCTAATTTTACTTTTTTATTTCGAAAAATTTTATATTTAGATAATTAGATATTTTTAAATATTTAATATTATATTATGTGGAATACATTAAATAATGTAATGTATGATTATATAATATATAATAATTATTATAAAGTAACATTACTTAAAATAATATATTAGTTATACTCCTTATAATAACGGGTTATAATAACAATAACCACACAAAAAAACAATAATTATTCAATTATATTTTTAATCCTATATCAAGGACAATAATGTCCTTGTTTATAGTATACTATAATACATAGGTGGCGGTATTAAAATCACGTGAAAGATCTTTCTAGAATCTATATTATTTTGATTAACATTATTCAGCTTTAAAATAACATGTTTATCTAAATTTAATGTTTATATTTATAATATTATCACATAAATTGTGTATTATAAAATATAAATACTTCAAGTAAAATATCTAGATCTAAGAAGAATAATGCAATTTGAAAAAGGTTGTAATAAGATATTTAAAATAAAAAATTAATTTAATATATTATTAAATTTATTTTTTCTTAATTATTATTAAATAATTATTAATTAATATCATATATTAATGTTAATATTAATTTATAACTTGTAACTCAATATTTATTATAACATATGGATACTGTGAATTATATATTCATGTTTCCAAAATATTGTAGCATAAGAAAAAATAGTCATAGAAAAAGATGGCCTACAAATATTATATTTAATATATAACCATTGAATCAATGATTGATGAAAACGTTTACAGGGATACATTTACAACTATTAAAGATATACATATTTATGGAATATAAGTTAGTTAACATTTTGTCCATCATAATGTAATAATTCAACCTATTTTATGTATATTGTAGATCAACTTTGTATAAAATGATATTAATATGATATATTATTAATATCCCATGCATATTATATATAATTATGTATAATTGTGTAAGATATTAATTTTATTTATTTTTAGAGTTTCATTCATATT
The DNA here is from genome assembly GCA_964019155.1 of Osedax fenrisi. Classification (NCBI taxonomy): domain Eukaryota; kingdom Metazoa; phylum Annelida; class Polychaeta; order Sabellida; family Siboglinidae; genus Osedax; species Osedax fenrisi. The sequence continues at coordinate 88,886,818 of OZ025242.1, forward strand.
GGACAATATTTATGAGGAATATATAAATAATTATTTGATGAAATTTGAGATAAATTGTATGTAATTAGATGAATTCAGATTTAACTTTAACAATATATATTTGTATTTTAACTTTAATTTAATAATTTTATTATTTTATACTTTATTTGTAAATCATCGTAATATACGTAATATATGTTTATATATTCATTATTAGGGTTTTATCTGCGAGCGATGTGATAATCCTATAGAAATATCAACACTCAAGATGTAGAATTAAAAGTTTATAAACAAAGAATTCATCTTAACGTTAGTAAAATAGTATTATACTAAGTATATTTTAATTATTATAAGTAATACTTTTATCATTTGATTATATACTTTATAGTTTCTATTTATTAAGTTATTGTATTTCATTTTATTACATATAAATTTGTTTACTTAATTTTGTTCATTTATATAACATTTATATTTATTTCTATATATCCCATATATATTATATATAACTTACCTTATACTTTACGAAACATAATACAAAATTAAAACAAACACTAGACTTTTACGTAATAAAAATTCAATTAAACTACACCAACCAATTACCCATTTCATTATCATTTCAACATATTTACATATATATACACACACATATACACACATATTATAAACATATGGTAACAATAATATAATTGTAATATGCATATGCAAATATATATATGTATGTATGATTTATAAATAAGTATATCATATTTATATTATCTATCAGACATATGATGATAAGAACCCCTTCAAGATGAATCAACAGTAGATGTAAATACAATAAGGTATATATATATATATATAACAAGTAGTAGGAGGTGGATTTAAATCCCATCCAGAGCCATAAAATATATATTAAAATAATATTTATGAATAATTGTATAAACTTGTGTATACATATGATCGAATATTGTTAAAACCTTAAAGACTTAATATGATAGTGGTCTACTTTTATATATATATGTATATATTTATATTTTATATACATGTATAATTTTATTTATAATAGAATTATGAAAATTATGAAAATATCTGCTCTTGTATGAAATTATCTTTACGAAAAAGAATAAATACGATGTTAGTAACTTTACATATATACATATATGTATGATGATTAATATTAGTTACAGTTTTTTTAAAGAAATATATCAATATCCAACATATTTTGTTATTAATTAATAGAATAATTTGAAATATCGAATGAATGTAAACAAATGTTTAGGTAAAATATATTTGTACTTGAATTGTTTATAGAGATTTTAATAAAGCTTTTGATACTATTAATCTCAATTATTAATCAAATTTTGACTTTAATACTAGAGTAATTTATTTAGACTATTTAATCATCTATTTAATTAAAATAAAACAACAATATTTACAATAATAACTACTCTGATATAAAAAATATTATAGGTAGGTAGCCTAAGTCTAAAGATTTTCGGACAAATATTAGTTATTTTATTTATGAATGACTTGCATTTGTTTTCTAATGAATATTCAATGTTATATTTGTATTCTATTTTTTTATAAGAGTACGACACTCACTTTACTTCTAAAATACAAAATAAAAATTAATAATTTAAATAAACTTATAAAATTAAAAAAATGCCTTGTCTATTGAGTTTTTTTATAAATTGTTTTCATAGTGTGTATATATATAATACTTATTGACATAGTATTTAGTTGTATATTATTTTATTTGTAGGATGTTTTTATTGTATCAAATATAGGATATATCTTATATATCCATATATATAGGATTTTGTTTTTGATAAAAATAAGCAATCTTGTCATTTCATGTGTTATATATTTATTTATTAAAAAATATTAATAGTAACTTATCATGATATATATGTGTTTTAAATATATGGAAAATTAGAAACACTTATATTCATCATATGTTAAATTATCTTACATTATCATACACTTATCTAATATACGATAAAATTTTTAGAAATTATATTTAATTATAGAATTTAAAACCTTACAACAATGGTATAATAGAGATATAATGTAAAACCACTCACCATATATGTGTTTATAATCTTGAGATAATTATAAAATGGAATTATATTACAGTTATTTATTTTAAAGATTCATAAATTTGTATAGATTGTTAGATGTATGTATTTTTATTTATTATAATATTTTATTTTATTGTAATTGGGAATAATATATAATGAAATTATATTAACATTCGACAACAAATTTTATTGTAAATATATAATTTTAAATCTATTACAAATAATTTAAAAAATTATCAATTGTAACTCCAATTAAAATTTTTCAGAAATATTATTAATATATTTCGCCAAATATATCTTTCATTTTTATAATTTAAAATAAATATCATTTTACAAGTTTATTTATTTTATTTTTTTTATTATTAATATAATATATTATACTATGTATTATTAAATGGTTTTTTTTTTCCAAAATGTAATTAGAAAAGGGATAAAACGACATTTGTTACGCTTATAATATAATTTTATGGGAAATAATACCCTATAGGGTATTATTTATATAGAGAAACCTCTATTAAAATATTATATTTATTATTATAAATATATGGGTGAAATTAAATTTAAATATTAAAATTTAAAATTCCAAGTGAAATTAATATCATCCCCTCACCCCAACTTAAATTTTGTAAAACTTTCATAAAATGTTTCATATATTTATCATAATAATTAAAAAAAAAAAAAATAATAATAAATTGAATCATTCAATTTGAATGAATTCACATTGAATTCAAAACTATTTGAAAATTTTGAAATGTAAAACACACATCTTTAATACTTTAATACTCTATAACTTTTATTTATTTAATTAATTTTTTTTCTATAAGATTATATCATATGTTAGCTATATAGAAATATGTTATAATACACTAAAAAATAATAAATAATGATTTAATTAAATTTATTTAAATAAATTAACAATATTGTTTTTTATCCAATTTTGATTCCCAAATAACTTTTTATATATTGTATATTATTTAATATTTTTTTTTATATTGTAGATATTATTTATATAAACATAAATTATCTTAAAAATCTAACCTATTGAATATATTTTTTTATTAATTCAACCATAACAAATAATTTTTATTTAATCTCCAAAATTGATACTTTTTAAGTGAAAATAAATCAAAGCTATGTATATAAAAGCTATATTATTATTATTTATGCATTATATTGTGAAAATCTGTTTATATATTACAATAGATATTTCATTAATATTATATTCTAATAATAGTAAAAATACAATTTCTATAGAATAAATGACAATAAATAACAATTTAAAATTGTAATTTATACAAATTAGGCTATAAATATTAAAAACATATCTCTATTATAGTATATTATAGAATATTATAAATATAATTTTAAAAGATGGATTGATTCAATAAATAGAATTCTGTGCAATATTCTATTAATAGACCATATGGTGCCTATATATTTAGAATGTAAACTGTGAAATGGTACTGTGACATCCCCTTAATAATGAAAAACCCTCTTATGATAACATTATTTTATATTTTGATATTCTAACTGAAATTCACTAATGTTATTGGTTAATCCAATAATCAGTTATCTTTCCAATAGTATCTTCATAAATTCATCTTAAAATATAAATCATTTTCAAAATTCCACCATTGATGAATATAATATGTTTATGTTGAGCATCAAAATGTAAAGTTAATGATGGATTTCATACATACTCAAATAGTCTAAAATATTATTAGAATGATGTATCATGTAATATAGAAAATAGTAGGAATGTTTAGAAGCTGTGAACTATGTCCCAGCTACATCAGATGTAGGACATATTTTTATAACAAATACTTTTAGATTATATTAAAATTAACTAATTGCACATATAAATCATATTATTTATTATAGCGACCTAGCTAGCCAATATAAGAACTATACAAATATGATTAATTTATGTGTGTGTATAATACAGATTTTAATTTGACTCTAGAATGGCATTTCTTTGCGATATCACATGGAAAAAGTCCATGTAGTGGGATAGGAGAAACTATAAATATATTAGTAGATAGAGCTAGTAAGCAAGATAGAATATTAATAAATAATACTAAATTAATGTATACATTTTGTAGGGTCAATATTAAAAATATAGTTTTTTTTATTTGGATATTAAAACAATTTTAGATCATATTATAATTTATAAATATGAGGATAGATATAATATGTGTAATAAATTTAGTTGTATAAGATCTCACCATAGCTTCATATCTATTAATAATAAATTTAAAAAAATATAAAGTTTAGTAATAATATTATATATACCTACTTAAATGTAATTAGTTAAAACACCTATATCTAATATAATAGGCATAGAATATATTATAGGTGGCATTTTTATAGGATGTAGATATGACAATTTTAGCTCTTGGTATTATCATTGAAAAGTCAGAACACAATTGTGATGTGAAATTCATTTAGGTAATCAAGTTGAAGAATATTATTCATGGCCACATAAATATGATATATGCTGGATTCTATATCAACATATTCTTTTTATTATTAATTCACCAAACATTAGAAATAGGCGATTATACAAATTTAATATAGCCGTATAATTTAATATACAGAATATTAATATGCTTTTATAAAATAAATTGTGTTTTTTTGTTTTTTTTATTCTATATCATAACTATAGGAACTATACTAATATTGAATAAATAAATAATATACATATATATTAATTATTGATGAATATAAATAATATATTTTTTCATAAAAATTATAATTGTATCTTTTTAAAAAATCAATTACTAATAGATTATAATGCACTTTTGTCATAAGAGTTTCAAATAAATTATTAAAACAAATTATAGAATAGTAAAAAAATAATATTTTTTCTAGTATAGGTATTTTTATTTAATTTCACTTAAAAAGTATTAATTTTAGAAATTAAAAAAAAAAATATTTTATGGATGAATTAATAAAAAATATTCACTAGGTTAGATTTATAAAATAATTTATCTTTATATACAAATATCTACAATTAAAAAAAAAATTAAATAATATACAATATATAAAAAGTTATTAGGGTAACTCAATATTGGATAAAAAAATAAATATTGTGAATTTTGTCATATATTTAAATCAATTTGAAGAAATGATTATTTAATATTTGTTAGTGTATTAATATCTTTCTATATAGAGAATATATAATACAATTTTATAGAAAAAAAAGTAATTAAGTTAATTAAATAAATAAAAGTTATAGAGTATTAAATATGTATGTTTTACTCAAAAATTACATTTAAAAATGTATATTAATTTTGTTGAATTTTTTAAAAATAATTATGATAACTATATAAAATAAACATTATGTGATAAATTCAACAAAATCTGAGTTGAAAAATGTGCTGATTTCACTTGGAATGACCAATATATATTTTTAATATATTAAATTCATATAATTTGTACCTACTTATAATTATATATAATACATTCCCCCAAACAGATACTAAACTATAGACATGCGTATTGGAATACCTGGATACCAAGCAGTATATCATTAGCATAGCATTACTATTGTTCCATTAATAATACATTAAGTTATACTAAATTACCAGATACCTAAGCTTATTATAATAATAGCTGATTTAAAACATCACATGTAACATACCTGAATAACAACTGGGCTGCAGTATAGTATTAGCCATGTATATGCATACATTGTATGCAGTAGTATGCGTACAGATATACATGTGTGTGATAAGAGCGCATTTTATTAGTGACAATTATATATATATATATGTATATGTATGTGTTATGTACAGTTATTGGTTCTTTTGCACATGTAGTTAATTCCTTTTGGTCGTACCATTTGATTTAGATCAGAATACGCCATATCAGGATATCCAAAGTTATGCTATGTATTCATATCACGATTTTATATAGATACATGTTATTGTATTCTTTACATTTTAATTATTTCTATTTACATTTCATGTTTAATTCATGAGAGTCTAATTTATAAAAACATGATGATCGATGAAGTTCTTACGAAAACAACATTTTTGTATTAACTTCCCCATTATTTCATGTTTTATTACATGAAATAATGAATCTGATTTTGATATATATATATATGTATGATATATATGATATATATTTTGGCCTATTCCTATAAGGTATCAGATTTCTCTGCATCGGAATTATATCTCTGTCCTTTCGTTCACCTGTCCGTTCACCGACCCAATCCGGTGCAACTTAATGTATATATATATATACCTATTCCTGTACATCGTCTCGCATGAGCGTCCCGTGCGTAGACAAATGGCTATATATAACGGCTGTGTGCGACAGGTACGGGCGCTTCCCTCAGTAAATTAATAAACGTATAAGCCTCGACTTTAACCTCTTCGAAGCTACTGCTCGTGTACTTCTTTAAGGAGCAGCATTAGAGTGGCCTTCACTGTTGCCATAGCTACAGATACATTGACCTTGACCTAAGCTTAGCATCAGCTTCTTAGTGTCGTCGTACAACTCTTGTTCTGTTATCTAATCATGTTAGATGTCAAAACTTCTCAGCTTTACCTGAGAGGGGACTATGATGAGAGATTTTCACATCTAACGCGATGAGATCATAGAACAAGTGTTCTACGGTGAACCTAAGATGCTGATGCTACGTTTCGGTCAAGGTCATGTCTCTGTAGCTATGGCAACAGTGAAGGCCACTCTAATGCTGCTCCTTAAAGAACTACACGAACAGTAGCTTCGAAGAGGTTAAAGAAAAGTCGAGGCTTATACGTTTATTAATTTACTGAGGGAAGCGCCCGTACCTGTCGCACACGGCCGTTATATATAGCCATTTGTCTACGCACGGGACGGTCATGCGAGACGATGTACAGGAATAGGTCATAGTAATGATGCTATGGTGCTTGTTTGCATTACTGTATTTCTCTTCTGAGATTTCATCACCTGACGAGGGCATCGGCGTATCTGTTCAAGGTCAACTTCATAGTTTCGCTATATGCGATGAGTCGTAACTTGTGTTAGCGAGGATATTTTGGTTTATTTTTTGATGGTGGTAACTCTCAACGCAAAAGAGGCCATCGACCTGGTTAAATTTTTTTTTCTAACTTGAGAATATTCATTTCTTCATCTTTATTATAATTGGTCGAGTTATATTTTAAATGGCTTCACTCTTTCGGCGATATATTCAAACTTTTCCTTATACTCTTCATATAAATATATATCTTAAAGTCAATGCGATATTAAAATTTTAATATTCATTTAGTTTTTTTATGATATTCTTCTTTTAAAATATTCAATTCCTTAATTTTAGATATTTCATCATCTAATATTTTGTATTGAGATTTATCTCCCTCTTTTCTTAGTAATTATCTAGTTGATCTCCTAACCATGCTAACTAGTGTTTATCATCATGGGTTGATCATTAGATACACGATGTCGACTTTTAGAATTTGCATTCGACAATTGTTTCGTGATCTTAGTATATAAATTGTATTTTTTTTTATCAATTATTATTAAATATTTAGTTATCTTATTATTTGTATAATTTAATTATTATTAATGGAACTTGTAAGCTTATCTCAAAGTGATTTGTTATGCGTTCAGAAATGACATAATTAGGATAAAGTGCACAAGTTACATAACTATATACAGCTACAAGAAAAATGAGGTTTATATTACATAATCATTTATATACGTATAAATATATATTAAAATAAATATTGAATTTAATATTAAATTAAAATATAAATAATGATACAGTCTATTTTATATATTTGTTGTTTATTTATAAGAAAAACAAAGATATATTTGTTTTAATATTTTGTAATTCACTAAAACAGGTATATATATAAGTTGGCATATACATTTCAGCACATGATATTTACATTATAAGTTAACATATATAACATAATTAATTTAGAAGTATATGAATATTGGACTAGGAGATATGCCTCATAAAAGAAAAGAATTCAAAATATGCTATTAACGAAATGTTGGAGTTGAGAAAGTGGAGAGCTAATTTTTATATATTAAAATAAAATATAAAAGCCACATATTTATTATTTAATATAACTTTAGTCGATGAATTCATATTATATTTGTATAAATTATTGATGTATTTTTAGTTTCGAAAAATTAAATATAAATAATTATAATAATATATTCTAATAATAAAATTTATAAATGTCTACTAGTATGTATTATTAAGATCAGGACGTCCGCTTGCTACCTCTACAATGCTTAATTTTTATATCCGAGCTATATACTTTTTAGTGGTATATTTAATTATATTTCAATGATTTTGAATCATAGATATCTGAGATATTGATTTAACCATCAAATACAAATGCATCATAATTTAAATTGTATTTCAATTATAAAGCAGGTTTAAATTTATCTTTATATGTTTTTTTATAATATTTATGTCAATATTCCAAATCATATGTATTAAATTATATTATTCATATTGAAATAATTTATTAAAGAGTTTTTGCAGTGATTTTTGCATCAATTTCAAATTTGTTTTCCTTGACCATTTTACAATAGGATAAAAGCAAGCGGAAAATAAAAGTTTCACTAAATATGCATTAGCAGACATCCTGTCCTTTGTATTACAATAGAATTTCACATAACGCTCATTATTAATCTACTTAAATGTTCTATGTCCATATAGTTATTATTAATATTACCAAGATTATTATCAAGACGGTATTCAAAGAATATTCTTATACATAATGTATAGTATAAACTATATAATTTACTTTGTGAACTGAGTTCTTACGGTGAGAGTTTATATGAGTTATAATTAATAAAACCAGTTTAAGTATTGTGCATATTTATGAGTAACAAGATTAATAAATAAAAGATAATAACGAATGGGCAATCAATATAAAATAGTTATTATGGATCAATTCACATTGATCTAGTTTAGCATGATTATGTTTGAAGATAACGGAGCTCTCATTTATGTTCCTATGATGTGTACAACAAAGCGTTGGAAGTGAGACTGATTTTTTATAATTCAACTTGGATGACCGCATCTTTCCAGTTTCATAATATATATTATCAATTTGTATTGAATTTAATTTCGTAGTCATTACTTTACACTATGATTTGTAATGGAATGTATTCCTAGAATAGTAATACACCTAGTTATAGAGTTTTGTAGAATATGGAGTGTCACTCTATTATTTAAGAGATATAATAAGAGAAATTATAGTAGTATAATATAATATATCACATAAAATTAAACATAATTGACATAATAAAACAAGTGCTTCAAATAAGAAGGTTAATCATACATCTATTGAAAATTATGGAATTTAATAATTAGAAAAAATTCAAATAAAATTTAGATGCCTATATATATCTGGTGTTTTTTATTAAAATAATAATAACTTTTTAACTCTTTATTGAGTCTTTATAACATTTTCTGAGTATATACATAATATACGGTTACTATTATATATGTATGTAATCTAAAGTAAATACAATCTATTAATATAATTATTTGAAAAATAATTAAAAAATATGTAATCAATTTATTTATAAATAATTTTTAAATTATAGTTAACTTTTCTTTATTTAATAAAAATTTATTATTTTATGATGTATCTATATACCTAGAGATGAATGTTTTCTATATAATTTAAAAAAAATAATCATAAATAAAAAAGTTAAAATAACTTGTTAAAAAATATTAATTTTCCATATCTTTTATAAATAAACGTCTGCAAGTTTACGCTGGCCCTTAACTAATAATGAAACGTTTCTACATATATAAATAAAAGTTGTAATAATTATTGATTATAGGTGGCACTAAACAAAAGAAAACCATATTTCTAATTCAAATATTCATTAATCAATATCTATAAGGATTAATACTATGTAAATAAATCTTAATAACTATTTAATTATTTAGTTTCATTAATTTTTTTTCTATCTATATTAAATCATATATTCGATATACATATATATAAAGTAATAAATACATTAAAAAAATTACAAATCATTTATTTAAATTAATTTAAATATAAGCAAAATTTATATTTATTTTTATCCAATTTTGACGCCCTAATAAATTTTTATATATTGCATATTATTTACATTTTTTTTTGATTATTATAAATTTTTGTAGATATGTTTTATATAAACATAAATCATACTATAAATCTAATTTATAGGTTATATTTTATAATTAATTTGTATATTGTAAATTTATTGTTTATATTTATTGTTTTATATATCACCAATAATAAATATATATAGGTTATTTGTTTAATATATAGTTATAATATAGTTTTATTAAATAATATAGACAAAATAACATAATTTAGAAATTTTATTTAATAAAGCATATTCATTTTCTGTATATTAGCGATATTAAATTTGTATAAAAATTAACATTGGGTTTACATTTAATAACAAAACGCCTCGATTTATTCATGCCGAATAATATTGGTCATGTATATGATATATATATGGTCATGAATAATACTTGTCATTCAATACAAATTCCAGCCATATCTTATTCTATGTCTAATTTATTAGATATACATTTTTTAACTAATTCAATTAAAGTATATTATATCATTACTAATTATTTTCATTTTAAAAGTAATAATATATAGGTTTAGTCTATGGTGAGATATTATACCATTCAATTTATTGCACATATTATATATATCCTCTAATTTATAAATTTTAAAATCTATAAATTTTAATATGGTTAAAATAGATTTAATATCTAAATATAAAAAACATTATTTTAAATATTATACCTACCATTATTTATGTCATAGTATACAGCAATAGGATGCACAATAGCTTATGTATTTTCTCAGTTTACACTTTATATAGCATCTTAGTAAATAAAACTGTAATTTTAAGAATAATCTAATAATACTATTTCTGTTTATTTCATCTAGATTAACTTTGATTTAAAAAAAACTTGATTGAGATTTTGTTATAAAATAATGCACTTTAATTTTATCTAATTTCTTAATCGATTAACTGATTAATACATTCTAATAACTAAATATTATGAATATGTAATCTTTTCGATATATTAATACCACTCTCGATATTTAACTAAACTATTCTCATTATAATCATTACTTCTAAATAAGTTAATAAGGTATGATTCTAAGAAATGAGATGTAGCAGGTCACATGACGAGATGATACGAATAGCCTCCCTTCATCTCCACATACATCTGAAATCTTGAACATCGAATCTATATGGGTGGGGGTAACTTATGTGAATATCTTACTGTTATATTATTATATTCCGTGTGTAATATTACACTCCTCACGTATATGTGATAATGGACATATAATACCATGTATTCTATATATTATTTATAGGCAGGAGCACGTATTTTTAATTGTAATTTATATGATAGGAAAAAATGGGTATACTAAATAAAAAGCCTACTCCTACTTCAATATTTAATATTTTTTAAAATTAAAAGAAAATAGTATTAAAATATATTATCTCTACAATAAACATAACTAAGAATTTTTATATAATCAAAAAAAGGGAGATATTAGATTTTACAAATAAATGTAAATTTTTATTTTAATGTTTCATTTGCAATAGAAATAAATAAATAATTAAATTAAAAAATTGAAGTCAGGATTACTCTTTAATAATAAATTTAGAATATAGAGGAAACACAATTTAGTTTAAATATTTAAAAATAAAACAAGAGTAGTACTTTAAATATTTAGAATTTTAAAAAACATTAAACTGAGAAATAATAGTTTAAAGGATAAAAATGATAAATTATATATTTATATAATATTATATATAAGCTAAATATTATTTTTCTATAACTTCAATATCATATAAAGAAATTAATCAAGAATATATAATTCTAAATATATTTTAAAAGATATACAGGTTTTAGTAGTTATGTATATTCAAATATTTAATTTATCTATTTATTTATATTTATAATTAACAATAATTAGATCTCTTGTTTCTCGAGTCTATATATATATTAATTTATATTATCATTCTATATTAAATAAAATTACAAGTTTAATTGCATTTAAATACAAATAAATCAATACACTCATTAAACTATATCAAATTTTATTAGATATTTAAATTATGAAATATTTAGTAATTATTATTTTTGTAATAATGGAGATATTTTACATTATGTGCTTTTCTTAAATAATTGTATTTTATATTAATAGATCGTTTTATATTCCTATTTTTTGACATATTTATTATAAACATTTACCTTACAAAATTTATATTAATATTAACATTTTTTTTAAATATTTAATATCAAAATATAGGTGCATCCTAAAGCTATGCAATATCATATAATTGTAACCATTGCTCCAAGTATACAAAATTATTCTATTTAAAACTTGTATTAATATATACCTTAGTAGTATTTTGATTCCACATAATGATTGTATGACTAGGATTTAAGATAGCTGATAATAATGCGTATCATATAGTAATTAACTATAGATGTCTAAATAGTGCATCATTAATGTTTCTAAATGATAATGTTAATAATTTAAATATTAAATTACGCAAATCTTATTATTAGCTATATAAATTAATACACATATCATGTAATTCATTAATTATATAATTATAATATGTTATGCCCATCTACTTTTTTATATGGTATAATTCCTTATTTATATAATATTTTTAAATTTTTCTGTTTATATTTAAAAAAATAAAAATGTAAATTCTTTATTAATCATATGTATTAAATGTAAAGTAAACATATACATTATTATAAAAATTATCATATATTATGTAAATTGACTCGAAGTCAATGCTATTTAAAATGTTAATTTTTATTAACATAATTTTATTTCTTATTCTACTTTTTAATTTTAATTATATTTTATATATTTATATTATTTTTAATGTATTATTATAGTTTATTAATATTTATATATATACGGTTAAATTAATACATTGTTACAAATAATATAATATATATTATATAAGTTATATTATACTATATTATCGTTATACTATTATGATTAATTTTCATATTGGTGTTTTAAAATGTGTTATTTTATAAGTTATATTATTCCTAGAAATATGATTTAAAGATCATTTAAAATATTAATTTTCATATATTTTAGATTTACAATAACAAAATTATAAAAAAATTTATTTGGAAAAAACAAATATCGCAAATGAAAAAATAAAAATAGTATATAGTAAAAATAAAATGTTTATTTTATATATGCTAATCAACTAATATAAATTATAATAAATAATATTTCATATATTGATATACATTCGAAGTTAACACATATATATAAATAGTAAATAGTATATAATGCAATCAACAATTAAAATGATTGTTATTTAATTAAAAGTACCTCAATGCTAGATGGTGTACCTACTTCTTAACAACCGACATCTCCCCAGCATACATACTCCAGCATATCTGTAACAATGTCCACAGTATCAGCTATTGTACGCCTAACTCTAGTCTGGTGATCGGTAGTCATTGTAAATATTGTATACTATATATATATATGTGTAAATTAAAATGTATATGTATAAATATTTGCATTTTAAATAAAAGTAATATATTAGTATAGCATATAATATAACATATGAATAATATACAATAATAATCCACATATGTATAATGTATATAAGTGAAATGAATATAATTTATAACTTACAATATCTAATAACAACTTCTATGATAGATGCAGAAACATTACTTACTTATATACAGTGATGGGCACGATCACGATCGACTATCGTTTGAAAATGATCGACGATCATTAGAAAATGATCGAGTAAAATTATCGGCGATCGTGAAAAAAATTTAAACATAATTTATATATATTTATATCAAGAAATAACAAAATAGTGGATATAATAATAACTTTTATTTATGAAAATGTTGAAATACGATCAAATTAAAAATAAAATAATATTAATATTATGAATTTGCTTTCAATAGAACTAACAATTCAAAGTTAGTATCATTTAGTTTATTGCGTTTCGGTTTATTTATATTGGTAGCATATAGTCCTATATAATACGCCCACAGGGAAATTGACAGTTTGACTCATTTTTGGCGTAGAGACTCTATTATAGAGTAGATAATTAAACGTATTGTTTGATCTTGCATGTCTCGCGCGGTAACATTTACGATTACATTAGTAAAAAAGATATATTTGTATATATATATATATATATATATATATATATAAATATATTGATATGACGGCTTGAATGGATGAGTACTCACGAGTACTGCGTGGATCATTAGTGGTTCATGCAGCAGCCCATGAATTCATACGCTTATATAATAATACGATCGAAATACACGATCGGCGATCGATGATCGAGATCGACGAATAAAATAATTACACGATCGACGATCATTAACAAATGATCGAGTAAAAAGATCGACGATCGTTAGAAAATGATCGACGAAATTGTTCGACGATCGGCGATCGTGAAAAGTCGTAATCGTGCCCATCACTGCTTATATACTATAAAAAAATCATCTCCCAACTCTAAACACTAAGCCTTCTGATTGCATATTATTCTAATTATGATACTAATCTCTCGTAAATATATCTAATATAGACAAATGTTATCACATATTCAACTTAGCATTGTATCTAATCTGATAAATATAGGTGATGGTGATAATTCCTTATTATATTAAATATCTCAGAAGGTTATAAAAGTTATTATTAAAATAGATTATGTTAAAATATGTTAACTAAAATATTAATTATTATTATTAATTTAATAATAAAATATAGCTAATATGATAGAATTGAAATAAAATAAAATAATGGTGCTGTTATATCAAAGATGAAGATTAAATTATAATTAATAAATAAATCGGATAATTAAAACTATTTAGAATAAAATAATAAAAATATCTATATCTCATCGATGTAAAGAAAGTGGACGCATGAAATTAACGCCTACAATGCATGTAAAAGATAGATACGCCATTGGTACTTTATCGATAAATTAACAAAATGGCATCAGCGATATTAGTCGTATTATATATACAACTTTAAAACAGTAGGTTTTTCGTCAAAATTTATAGACTTCTATATTTATGGATTTAGATTATATATGTCAATAAAATAATATGATATCATCAATTAAAATGCCAACATTATTAGGAATTTTTATGTTATATTTTATAAATATAACTATTTTTTGTAAAGATTGTACATTAAACTTGAACGTAATTCTCAATATAGATATAAATATATAATAATAATTTTAAATTTAGTAGTAGATTTTGACTGCAACGCGTCTATCGCAAACTGCTATACCCTATTCAATTTATTATCCAATTTCTTTATATCTATGCTATATATATATATATATGTATGGTTCCAGAAGATAATTCTGCTGTTTAAAATTCATGCCAGAAGTATTGTAATAAGGATATATAACAACCACTATCATTGTTTGTAGTTATTATTTCATTTATGTAATTTTACAATATGTTATATATTTTATAAATTCATAATATCATCCCTTCTCATGATAAGAACTAAGTAATACACACTGTGTATGTAAGGAACATATATTAACATTGTGACATAGAATTATATATATATATATATATATATATATATAAAATAAACCTAGATCTTAGGTATTGCTTTACTTTGAAGAGAATGTTAGATAACCTTCTCATTATCTCTGCAGTGTAGACCTGCATACGGTCTCTGTTCTTTAATATAAATCTAATGATGGGTTAGGGGGTTAGGAAAGGGGTTATGTTAGTTGAATAGGTTAGATGGTTTAGGTATAGTTGTTATATTAGATTAGACAGGTTAGGTTAAGTTAGGTTAGGTGGGCTAGGTGTATGCTTGTGGGTAATAATACGCAGGGAAGCTGAAATAGGAAGCTTGAAGTATAGGACAGAGGTGTATGTAGTAGTGTGTATATAGGGATGGGCATGAATATACAGAGGGGCAGATATATACAGTATGTATGACAGCCTTTCATACATCTACATATATAAATATATGTGTTATGTAATGCCCTACTATAGTTGTATACTATATTATATAAATACACTACATAACATATATATATATATATATATAAAACCATAGATTTATTTTATACAATTTTAATATAATCAATTGAATTTAATTCAATTCGGTTATTATGTAATATCGATATATCATCATACATAAATTATTTTAGGATTCACGCTCGGTTGAGTGCATAGCCATGTGTATATTTCTATTTTATAATTAAATGTTTTATCATTTGTATAAATTGTTATTTGTTTTGTATTGTATATTTGTTATCATTTGTCTATTTCATCTCATTATTTTCCTATAAAAGTAACGCAGCTCGGTAAGATCGATACACTTTTGGTTCTGCATCTCACCGGGTTGGTACTATACTATCTATGCTATATTATCATTGTCGTTATTATTATTATTATTATGTTATTTATGTTGTTATATTCAACACATCTTTGCTGTAATAAACGGTATCAGAACATTCAACGTTATTACATATATATATATATATATATATTTGACAACAATTTATTATTTATATTTAAACAATTTTTATTTACAAATTCAAAGTGAATGAATGTTTTACTATGTTTTATTATTATAAGAAATATGAAAATTCTATAATTGTAATTTAATAAATAGTATTTTTTGGTTTGATAATTGTATTAACTATCGCATAACAAATATAACAATTATATTTATTTGTAAATTATATAAACAAAATTAAGTTTAATTTTGTATATAATAGAATGATTTATAATTTAGACAATTATATAGGTTTTTACCATGGCCAAAAACCTATTTTTACTGTACAGATTATTACTATAGGCGGTAAAAACCTATGTAATCCTGGTGTAAATGTATACACAATTGAGAAAATACTGTAAAAGTTATACACCACAATATGAGTTATAATATATTAGTAATAAAAACTTGATCTTTAGAGAGATATCCTTGATTAGCAGCTGTCAATCTTCACACTTTCACACCTCTGAGTTTCTCTTCACTTTCATTGGTCAGTCTCTTAGCGATACTTATCCAGCTTTTATTCTCCAGCAATCTTTTCTCATGGCAATCTATTCATTTAGGTATTAGACACAGGTGTGTTAGCATTCTTTATTAGTCAACTATATTACACATGTATTGTAGAAATATATTAATAAGTTACATGTATTTAAATAAAAAAAATATTATAAATATTAAAATATATAATTATTAATAGATGACTGATAATTACAGATTAGAAAGAAGTATTAATTTATGTAATGTTAAAGATTAAAGTTTAAAGTTATAAATAAATAGTGTATTGTTTTTTTTTATATATTGGTTATAAATAATTAGTTTACATTATATAAACAATATTTTAAAACCATTGTTTATATATAAAAAATATCTTTTATTTGATAGGAATTTATATTATAAACAACACATTTTTCTAAAATAACAACTTATGTAGGTGATGTTTTAGACACAAAATCAAAAGTAAATGATATATCCTAAGAAACATCTTTGATATAATTTTAATAAAACCGACATTAAAATATGTCTTTATGATGTATCTGCAGTGTAATTTTATTTCTAAATTGATATTATTATAATATATATAACAACTTATATAGTAATACTTACTAAAAAAACTAGCTTACAATAATGCATTTGTATATATTTTTATTTGTAATATATTATATAACCTAGATACTCAAAATTGAATATTAGTGATACATTTGAGATGTAATGTTAATTCATTATTTTATATAAACAACAAACATGTTATAATATATTATTTTATTATTATACTATTTTTATAATCAATATTTATAAAATTAGATAATAATAAAAATATACGAGATATTTAAATAATAACTTTTACTATACTCTTTTAAAAAAGTAATATTGTATTAATTATAGTATTAGATTTTATATTTTTAACATTATAATATATGAAGTCATGTAACTATTACTATATGCATAATAACATAGTTATCTATATTATGACAGCATAGGTTTATAATGTGGAAATAAATGATATATCAAAAAGTATAGGACGTCACAAAAAGTATGTTAAGTATATATATGTGATTATCAAACTATCGAGGCACAGGGATTTGATATTACCATCGAAGGGCTTTGCTACTATTATATACATAATAATAAATATATCATATACAGATCATCTTAATTCTTAAATCGATAATTTTAAACTCGGTATCGGGTAGATGGTAACTTTAGTACGACTTCTAAATGAGTGCTAATGAACTCTGTGTGTGAATAAATACCTTACCAGACGGCAGCACTAACTACATTATGATATCTCAGTATCTTCACTTCCACTAAGCGAATGGGTTGCTCAGGGGCTTCAGCTTCAATCTCTTTTCCCTCTTCACGCTAAAGGTCAAAGAGTAACATAGGTAAAGGTCGCTTAAATGGTGAACACATGATATGAATATAGTGTTTAGTTAATTAATAAATAAGTTGTGGATAGTAATTATTTTTATTTCCCATTCACTATTACATTCAATTTATCTCATTACATTCCACAAATTGTGACTTTATCTCCCCTTTGTATTCTCCATTACTTTAAGGAGATATCACACACCTTGTTTTGGTTAAAAAAAATGTATCTAAAATGTGGTTTATTTCATATTACTACTATGAAATATTTGTATTATCTGTAAACAAATTATTCATGAAAACAGTCTAGAAATAGCATAAAAAGTGGTTTAAATATTCATTATATATAATATATAATGTATTAATGTATATTCAAATTATGTTTTCTCAAAATAATTAATTCACACTAACATTGCATGTATAAAGGCTATTTATATAAAAACTAAATATAGTTAAAAATTATAATATAAAATAGTTAACAATTATTATATCTATATATATATATATTATTTTTTTGTATTATACAAAGATCTGTATATATATATATATATATATATATATATATATATATATATATATTAACATATAGATATCTTTCATAAATATCATTTTCTAATAATAGTAAAAATACAATTTATATAGAATAAATGACAATAAATAACTATTTAAAATGGTAATTTATATATATGCACAATAGGCTATATATAATAAATATTATAAATATATGTCTATTTGGGTATACATACATATATTATAAATACAATACAAAAAAAATAGATGTATTCAATTAATATAATATTGAGCGCCTAGTTTTGTGTAGATCTATCCAACCCAATTGGGTCGACCCATTATTTGCTATCTCTATACATATAATGGCGGACATCGTATGACATGTCCTTAATCCATACACCATCCCACCCTGCATCATGCACCACTCCAAGGTTGATACTAACATCCTTCGCTTCTGTATACTAGGAACAGCTTCAGTGGAAAGTAGCGGAATCTCTCCTGGTAGCAGTCCTGCGATATGTGAGGTGAAAGTGGTGAGGTTAACATTAGCAAACACCCCAAACGTATATAAATTACTATAGGGGTTTTAGAGGTTTTGGTTGGATTCATAATAATAAAATATAATTATTGAATATTTTAGATATATAAGATTATTTATTGATACTAGATAATTTTGATTAATCAATCATAAATAAATATAATTTTCGCAGAAAATATATGAGTTTATAATATATAAAGTTATATATACTTATATAAATTTTAAATATTAATGAACTTATGATATATTTATAATACACTTTTGGATAAAGATATACGTAATTGTTATGCATTTTTAAGCTGATATAATTTATTCAATCCCAATTGTGAGATTAATAATATTTTGGAAATTTATATTTATTTTTATTATTATTATCAGATTTAGGCAATGCCAGGTTAATTATAGAAGCAGTGTTGCTTATCGAGACAATTACCACTTTATTAACATGATAAGTTTCATTATAGATAAGAATAATAAATAAATAATAATGTTATAATAATATGACTTCCTGTTTACATATATATGATAAAAAAAATAAAATGAAACTTATCATGTAACTAAATGTAATCATCATGTAATAATATAAATAAATGATAAAATAATAAAATTAAAATCGAAAAAATACATAAAGAATGAAATAAAATAAAATAAAACATAAAGAACCTAAATAGGAGAAAGCCAATATTTAAATATAAAAGAAATAAGAGAAAAAAGAAACAAATATATTAGATAAATAGGTAAAATGATATAATAAAAATGAAACATAATATACTGAATAAACATTTTTAAATAATTTTTGTTTTAATACTGATATGTTATAATTAATAATATTAATTTAAATTTATAATTTAGTAATTTTATATTATGTCAGAAAGTAATAAATGTAAAAATAATAAAACTAGTTTTATTTAAGTCGGAAAAAATAAAATTTGAAATTATTTTAATCAATCGGATAAAAGATATAATTTTATTTTTAATTTATAAATACATTTTTTTTAATACTGATAATTTATAATTAATAATATATGTTTTTGTAATTTTATATTATGTCATAAAGTAATAAAAGTAAAAACAATAAAACTAATTTTATTTAAGTCAGAAAAAATAAAATTTGAAATTATTTTAATCAATCTTTAATATAAGAGATAATTTTAATTTTTTTTTGAATTTATTTAAATGTGAAATTTTTTTTAAAGAATTACATAGTGAATTCCATAAATAGGGACCAATAATTATAAGGCAATGTGAACATATATTTAATTTTGATGAAGGAATATTAAAGTTATTTATGTCACGAATTGGATAAATATTAGATTTTTTACTAAAATGATTGATTATTATTTCACGGTGAACATTATTATATACTTTAAAAATGAATTCACAAGTATTATATTTTACTAAGTCATTGAAAGGTTATATATTGTTGAATTTAAATAAATCCTTAGTATGATAAAGATAAGGTTTATTATGTATAATACGAATAATTCTTTTTTGTAAAATATTGATGCATAATGTGTTAGTCTTATAAGTATTACCCCATAATATTATACAATAATTAATATGTGGTAAAAAAATTTAATTATATAAATGCAACAAATTTAGAAATTATATTAGTTATCCAAATTATTTTTTTTAATTTATTTTTTAGATATAATATATGTAGTTTCCAATCTAAATTCTCATCAATTATTATACCTAAAAATTCTGTAGATTTAACTCTTGTTAAATTTATATTATTTATTGAGATATTAATATGGGATAATTTATTATTGAATAACATATAACAGGTTTTATTAATATTTAACGTAAGTCTATTTGAAATAAACCATTTATTTATATTTAATAATTCCTTTTTTATTAGTGTATCTAGAAATACTTGATTATAATCATCAAAATACAAAGTGGTATCATCTGCAAACATAGTAAAATTGCATATTGAAGATGAACATATTAAATCATTAATATAAATAAGAAAAAAAATAGGACCTAAAATTGTTCCTTGTGGAACACCAATTTTAACTCTAATTTTATCAGATAAGTAGTTTTTAAAGTTAACAGTCTGATATCTATTTGTAAAATAACTTTTAATCCATTTTAAGGAAATTCCACGTATACCTATATTTTCTAGTTTACTAAATAAAATGTCATGGTTAACAGTGTCAAATGCCTTTTTAAGATCAATAAAAATAGCTGCACCTATTTTATTAGTTCTAAAGCTATTACATATTAGAGTTTGAAGATTAAAAATTGCATGAGTAGTATTTAAATTTGTTCTAAAACCGAACTGACTATTAGATAAAATATTAAAATGATTTAAAAACGAATAAAAACGAACATAAAATACTTTTTCTAACATTTTTGAGAATTGACTTGTAAGTGAAATTGGACGGTAATTAGTAAATAATTTTGTATCACCCTTTTTAAATAAAGGTATTATTCTAGAAATTTAAAATAGTATGATGATTAATAAAATGATGCTTAATTTAAATTATATTAAAATTAACATCTAATATATAACAGTTAAAAAGTAATATATTATATATATATTTAATAATCGTCTGTTATATAAACATTAGATGTTATTAATATATCTTTATATTCAAGATTAATAATTATTTATCATTTCAATAAATATAAATCATTGATATCAGATAGTTAAATCTAGATTACTATTCTTTCGAATACCAAGATATATATTATTAATTAAAAGAAACGGGATTTTATATCAAATACTTCTAGAAATATATTTATTTTATTTAAATATAATATAAATAGTAATAGTTCTGAACTAGATCTTTACAGTACTCCAATATTAATACTATATATATACTATCACCTAGTTTATAGATTGCTTTATATGATTTAAAGATATCTGTATATACTTAATTGTTATCACCAGAAACTTAATATTCTAGTTTTATAAATGTACACCATGATAGAGATAAACGATTAGAGAATCAATGGGAATTTTAAATGATTTGATTTTTGTAAATCTAGAAGTTAAGAAATTATAATTATTATATGTGCCTCTGTTGTAGAATAATTGTCAAGAAACAGTATATATTATATATTATATAATATAATATATAATATATAATATATATAATATATAATATATATTTACTGACTCATATTATATATTTCGGATAGTTAAGAATTTAGGTAGTAAAGTATTATTTAAATATTCTAATTGTCCGTTCTTATGAATTGTAAATACGATTAAGAGTATTGTTTAGTAAGGAATAATAAAGCTCTGTATTATGTGCTTATAACTTTATAGAAGTTTAATATTAAAGATTATAGCTGAGGAGATGATTATAATCATATAAATACCTATATTGTGTCTATTGAAGTATTCAATGTACACAAATGATCAATCAATACATTATATACATATAAGTTGTATTATTTGTGATAAATAAAAACTATAAATTATTACCGAAAGTTAAAGTATTGAAGGTATGAAACTATTTTACAAATTAATATGTATGATATATATATATATATATATATGAGATACTAACAGGTTGTTTTCTTATTGAAGAAAGGGGCGTGTCGATCATACGGAGCTGTGATTTGATGAACGCTATATTGAGTTGTGGCATAAAGTTTGGTAATGATATCATATGTTGGCGGGCTGTGGGGACATCATCATGGGGGAGACAGATATGGGGTAACTGAATGGTTATGGTATCATAAGTGGTGCTACCGGGGGTAGGCATACGGAGGTGAGGGGAGTTCTGTATGAGATATTACGCACGGGTATCTTAATTTCTAGTATTTAATTAATAATTTAGTAAATAATAATAATAATTATTCACAAGATATTGTTCTTTTCATTTGTAGTTTATAAATAAATAAATATGAATACAATAGTATTGTGTTTGATTCTTTTTAAATGGCTTCATAATAAAATAAATATATTCTATTGTTATTGCCTAGTATTTATATATAATACAAATTATACATACAGAAGATTCACATTAACTTGACATCGATGGATTGGAATGTTGATATAAACTTAGTGAGATATCATATGATATATTGAGAGGATTTATTTTTGTGTGATAATTTATTATACTACATTATTCAAATTAACAATAGTTGTTTTACTTAAAACATTATAGTTTATCATTAATATTAATTTAACTGCAGTTGTGTATTGTGAAATAATAATTATAATAAATAAAAAATTATATATTTAATTTTGTTTACTAAAATATGTATTGATCTTAAGTTGTATTACATTACTATCTTTCATTTTTCTAACAATATTTACAACATCATAATTTGTGAAATATACTTGTAGACATTCATAATATTCTTGATATAATTAAACAAAGACTTAATGAATTTACTATAGTCTCATATAATAATTATAATATAACAAACAAGTAGTAGAAGTATATTAGCTATGCCTTGATTAATACGTATTAATGCATTCTAAATTATTCACTTTCAAATGTACAAACATATTTGCATAATAATTTAAACAGAGTTTTGAGTATATTTAACATATTAGTAAATAATGCCAAATATTAATTATAACTACTATACTAGTAATAACTTAAGTATTCTTTATGTATTATATAAAGTATCCTATTAGTATAATATAGATATTACTATATTACTACGATTATGGGCGGTATATGGAGGGATGGCTTATATGATCAACTATAGTTATATATATATATATATATATATATATATATATATATATATCCAATTAAAAAGTAATATATAAAATTATCATAGAATAAATAAATGCCAATGACCTATTATATTAAAAGAACACCTACCAGATGGCATTTATGTATATATATATTTATCATCGATATAAAGAAAGTGGATAAGCAATTTAATGTAGTGTATGGCACTATCCGCTACGAGCGCTGCAGTCGAAACCCACTATCTGGCCCACTACTTTTTATTTATAATAATATGTATTTATCATATATATATTGATAATCACTACTAATTTTAATGTACTATCGACACTAAAAATAAAATTATATATTTAAAATACATAATATCAACATTCCTCGTAATTATGTGTATTTAAATTGAAGATATAATACTATTTTATTGATTTTATTGATATTTATAATTTAAATCCATTGATATAGATAGAAGTCACTTTAATCAATTTCGACGAAAAGCCTACATAGCCTATTAGCCATATATAATATGACTAATATCCAATCAAAATCACTGATACCATTTTGTTAATTTATCGATAAAAGTGCCATTCACGTATCTATCTTTTACATGCATTGCGTGCGTCAATTGCTTATCCACTTTCTTTATATCGATGATATTTATAGATGTCCATTTATGTTATGCCTATATATAAGTATAATACGATCCTCGGACATCTATAAATATACATATAATAGTATATAAGAGTAATATTACGATCCGCAGACATCTATAAATATACATAGAATAGTATATAAGAGTAACATTACGATCCGCGGACATCTATAAATATATAGACACATAATGTATATAAGTATAATACTATCAGCGGAAATCTATAAATATACATAGAATAGTATATAAGAGTAACATTACGATCAGCGTTCATCTAATAGATGATCTATCAATCGACGGATATCGGCGGACATAAATGTCCGCCGAATGTTTCCGCTGATCGTAATGTTCTCTTGATCCCGGTTCAGTATTACATAATATAATTTCTATTAGATATACTAACTCAAGTTGAACTGAGATTACAGATTCTCATATTTCAATGATGTTATGATAATAATTTTCTGCAACAGATTTCCTCATAATTATTATGATTATCATTATGATAATGATAATATTTTAATTAGTTTATATCCCTAATATATAAAGAATGATCAATTATGTCGATAAAAGTATGTACTTGACGATTAGTAATTAGTTTTACATTAAATAAACTATAAGAATGTATTTTATTGCGAAAATTCATGGTTATAATAATTAAATAAGTATATTGAAAATGAAATATAAATTTAAATATTATTTGTTTATAATGTAAGGGTCACGTGTAATTAATATAGGAAATAGCGGTATTTTGTCTATATTACAATTTAATTAAGGGAAAAGAATATTTATATGAACTTTTAAAATCTCTAGCGTAGGTAGAATACTCCTTATAAGAAACAATTATATCAGTGGCAAAAATATTCAAAAAGTATATCATAATTTGCTATCAATATCTGTAAAAACTAATTTTTCTTAATATACATTAAGTGGGTTCATATTGGTAATTTAAAAAAATAAATATTGAGGATAAGCATTTGTATAAACCCGATGTATAAACCATGGTTACCCTGCAGGGTATAAACTAGATAATATAATTAATTGAATAGAATAAAACAAAATTTAAAAAATCAATATTGAAGCTGATATTAAAATAATGACATTTAATAATGTTTGATTGTCTAAAGACAAGAAAATTAATTAATTTTAAAATGTTTCTATATGTCTCATTTTATATTTTTGAAAATCATTCTATTTGGCGTATATACTATTTTTATAAATTAAATAATAACAATGTGACATGATAAACATATATGAAGAATAAAATTATATTATATATTATAAGATATATATAAATTAGTTGTTATTTTAATTTTAAATTAAATAGTGATACATATGTAGAAAATAGTTTAAAGTTGACGTGGGTCATCGTAATCCAAACAAACCTGAGCCATATTCGATATTATCCATAAAATAGTGTAACTTTGAAATATTATATTTATATAAATATAATTTTGTTTGCAATAAGTAGGTATAACTTATATTTAAGTAATACATACATTAATACACAATTATTTCGAATACATACTTAGTATTAATATATTATTTATTTTACACCGTTTTACAATATTCTAATTTTACTTTTTTATTTCGAAAAATTTTATATTTAGATAATTAGATATTTTTAAATATTTAATATTATATTATGTGGAATACATTAAATAATGTAATGTATGATTATATAATATATAATAATTATTATAAAGTAACATTACTTAAAATAATATATTAGTTATACTCCTTATAATAACGGGTTATAATAACAATAACCACACAAAAAAACAATAATTATTCAATTATATTTTTAATTCTATATCAAGGACAATAATGTCCTTGTTTATAGTATACTATAATACATAGGTGGCGGTATTAAAATCACGTGAAAGATCTTTCTAGAATCTATATTATTTTGATTAACATTATTCAGCTTTAAAATAACATGTTTATCTAAATTTAATGTTTATATTTATAATATTATCACATAAATTGTGTATTATAAAATATAAATACTTCAAGTAAAATATCTAGATCTAAGAAGAATAATGCAATTTGAAAAAGGTTGTAATAAGATATTTAAAATAAAAAATTAATTTAATATATTATTAAATTTATTTTTTCTTAATTATTATTAAATAATTATTAATTAATATCATATATTAATGTTAATATTAATTTATAACTTGTAACTCAATATTTATTATAACATATGGATACTGTGAATTATATATTCATGTTTCCAAAATATTGTAGCATAAGAAAAAATAGTCATAGAAAAAGATGGCCTACAAATATTATATTTAATATATAACCATTGAATCAATGATTGATGAAAACGTTTACAGGGATACATTTACAACTATTAAAGATATACATATTTATGGAATATAAGTTAGTTAACATTTTGTACATCATAATGTAATAATTCAACCTATTTTATGTATATTGTAGATCAACTTTGTATAAAATGATATTAATATGATATATTATTAATATCCCATGCATATTATATATAATTATGTATAATTGTGTAAGATATTAATTTTATTTATTTTTAGAGTTTCATTCATATTGGACAATATTTATGAGGAATATATAAATAATTATTTGATGAAATTTGAGATAAATTGTATGTAATTAGATGAATTCAGATTTAACTTTAACAATATATATTTGTATTTTAACTTTAATTTAATAATTTTATTATTTTATACTTTATTTGTAAATCATCGTAATATACGTAATATATGTTTATATATTCATTATTAGGGTTTTATCTGCGAGCGATGTGATAATCCTATAGAAATATCAACACTCAAGATGTAGAATTAAAAGTTTATAAACAAAGAATTCATCTTAACGTTAGTAAAATAGTATTATACTAAGTATATTTTAATTATTATAAGTAATACTTTTATCATTTGATTATATACTTTATAGTTTCTATTTATTAAGTTATTGTATTTTATTTTATTACATATAAATTTGTTTACTTAATTTTGTTCATTTATATAACATTTATATTTATTTCTATATATCCCATATATATTATATATAACTTACCTTATACTTTACGAAACATAATACAAAATTAAAACAAACACGACTTTTACGTAATAAAAATTCAATTAAACTACACCAACCAATTACCCATTTCATTATCATTTCAACATACTTACATATATATACACACATATTATAAACATATGGTAACAATAATATAATTGTAATATGCATATGCAAATATATATATGTATGTATGATTTATAAATAAGTATATCATATTTATATTATCTATCAGACATATGATGATAAGAACCCCTTCAAGATGATCCAACAGTAGATGTAAATACAATAAGGTATATATATATATATATAACAAGTAGTAGGAGGTGGATTTAAATCCCATCCAGAGCCATAAAATATATATTAAAATAATATTTATGAATAATTGTATAAACTTGTGTATACATATGATCGAATATTGTTAAAACCTTAAAGACTTAATATGATAGTGGTCTACTTTTATATATATATGTATATATTTATATTTTATATACATGTATAATTTTATTTATAATAGAATTATGAAAATTATGAAAATATCTGCTCTTGTATGAAATTATCTTTACGAAAAAGAATAAATACGATGTTAGTAACTTTACATATATACATATATATATGATGATTAATATTAGTTACAGTTTTTTTAAAGAAATATATCAATATCCAACATATTTTGTTATTAATTAATAGAATAATTTGAAATATCGAATGAATGTAAACAAATGTTTAGGTAAAATATATTTGTACTTGAATTGTTTATAGAGATTTTAATAAAGCTTTTGATACTATTAATCTCAATTATTAATCAAATTTTGACTTTAATACTAGAGTAATTTATTTAGACTATTTAATCATCTATTTAATTAAAATAAAACAACAATATTTACAATAATAACTACTCTGATATAAAAAATATTATAGGTAGGTAGCCTAAGTCTAAAGATTTTCGGACAAATATTAGTTATTTTATTTATGAATGACTTGCATTTGTTTTCTAATGAATATTCAATGTTATATTTGTATTCTATTTTTTTATAAGAGTACGACACTCACTTTACTTCTAAAATACAAAATAAAAATTAATAATTTAAATAAACATCAAATTAAAAAAATGCCTTGTCTATTGAGTTTTTTTATAAATTGTTTTCATAGTGTGTATATATATAATACTTATTGACATAGTATTTAGTTGTATAGTATTTTATTTGTAGGATGTTTTTATTGTATCAAATATAGGATATATCTTATATATCCATATATATAGGATTTTGTTTTTGATAAAAATAAGCAATCTTGTCATTTCATGTGTTATATATTTATTTATTAAAAAATATTAATAGTAACTTATCATGATATATATGTGTTTTAAATATATGGAAAATTAGAAACACTTATATTCATCATATGTTAAATTATCTTACATTATCATACACTTATCTAATATACGATAACATTTTTAGAAATTATATTTAATTATAGAATTTAAAACCTTACAACAATGGTATAATAGAGATATAATGTAAAACCACTCACCATATATGTGTTTATAATCTTGAGATAATTATAAAATGGAATTATATTACAGTTATTTATTTTTAAGATTCATAAATTTGTATAGATTATTAGATGTATGTATTTTTAGAAATTATAATATTTATTTTATTGTAATTGGGAATAATATATAATGAAATTATATTAACATTCGACAACAAATTTTATTGTAAATATATAATTTTAAATCTATTACAAATAATTTAAAAAATTATCAATTGTAACTCCAATTAAAATTTTTCAGAAATATTATTAATATATTTCGCCAAATATATCTTTCATTTTTATAATTTAAAATAAATATCATTTTACAAGTTTATTTATTTTATTTTTTTTATTATTAATATAATATATTATACTATGTATTATTAAATGGTTTTTTTTTTCCAAAATGTAATTAGAAAAGGGATAAAACGACATTTGTTACGCTTATAATATATTTTTATGGGAAATAATACCCTATAGGGTATTATTTATATAGAGAAACCTCTATTAAAATATTATATTTATTATTATAAATATATGGGTGAAATCAAATTTAAATATTAAAATTTAAAATTCCAAGTGAAATTAATATCATCCCCTCACCCCAACTTAAATTTTGTAGAAACTTTCATAAAATGTTTCATATATTTATCATAATAATTTAAAAAAAAAAAAAAATAATAAATTGAATCATTCAATTTGAATGAATTCACATTGAATTCAAAACTATTTGAAAATTTTGAAATGTAAAACACACATCTTTAATACTTTAATACTCTATAACTTTTATTTATTTAATTAATTTTTTTTCTATAAGATTATATCATATGTTAGCTATATAGAAATATGTTATAATACACTAAAAAATAATAAATAATGATTTAATTAAATTTATTTAAATAAATTAACAATATTGTTTTTTATCAAATTTTGATTCCCAAATAACTTTTTATATATTGTATATTATTTAATATTTTTTTTTTTATTGTAGATATTATTTATATAAACATAAATTATCTTAAAAATCTAACCTATTGAATATATTTTTTTATTAATTCAACCATAACAAATAATTTTTATTTAATCTCCAAAATTGATACTTTTTAAGTGAAAATAAATCAAAGCTATGTATATAAAAGCTATATTATTATTATTTGTGCATTATATTGTGAAAATCTGTTTATATATTACAATAGATATTTCATTAATATTATATTCTAATAATAGTAAAAATACAATTTCTATAGAATAAATGACAATAAATAACAATTTAAAATTGTAATTTATACAAAATAGGCTATAAATATTAAAAACATATCGCTATTATAGTATAGGGGAATATTATAAATATAATTTTAAAAGATGGATTGATTCAATAAATAGAATTCTGTGCAATATTCTATTAATAGACCATATGGTGCCTATATATTTAGAATGTAAACTGTGAAATGGTACTGTGACATCCCCTTAATAATGAAAAACCCTCTTATGATAACATTATTTTATATTTTGATATTCTAACTGAAATTCACTAATGTTATTGGTTAATCCAATAATCAGTTATCTTTCCAATAGTATCTTCATAAATTCATCTTAAAATATAAATCATTTTCAAAATTCCACCATTGATGAATATAATATGTTTATGTTGAGCATCAAAATGTAAAGTTAATGATGGATTTCATACATACTCAAATAGTCTAAAATATTATTAGAATGATGTATCATGTAATATAGAAAATAGTAGGAATGTTTAGAAGCTGTGAACTATGTCCCAGCTACATCAGATGTAGGACATATTTTTATAACATATACTTTTAGATTATATTAAAATTAACTAATTGCACATATAAATCATATTATTTATTATAGCGACCTAGCTAGCCAATATAAGAACTATACAAATATGATTAATTTATGTGTGTGTATAATACAGATTTTAATTTGACTCTAGAATGGCATTTCTTTGCGATATCACATGGAAAAAGTCCATGTAGTGGGATAGGAGAAACTATAAATATATTAGTAGATAGAGCTAGTAAGCAAGATAGAATATTAATAAATAATACTAAATTAATGTATACATTTTGTAGGGTCAATATTAAAAATATAGTTTTTTTTATTTGGATATTAAAACAATTTTAGATCATATTATAATTTATAAATATGAGGATAGATATAATATGTGTAATAAATTTAGTTGTATAAGATCTCACCATAGCTTCATATCTATTAATAATAAATTTAAAAAAATATAAAGTTTAGTAATAATATTATATATACCTACTTAAATGTAATTAGTTAAAACACCTATATCTAATATAATAGGCATAGAATATATTATAGTTGGCATTTTTATAGGATGTAGATATGACAATTTTAGCTCTTGGTATTATCATTGAAAAGTCAGAACACAATTGTGATGTGAAATTCATTTAGGTAATCAAGTTGAAGAATATTATTCATGGCCACATAAATATGATATATGCTGGATTCTATATCAACATATTCTTTTTATTATTAATTCACCAAACATTAGAAATAGGCGATTATACAAATTTAATATAGCCGTATAATTTAATATACAGAATATTAATATGCTTTTATAAAATAAATTGTGTTTTTTTGTTTTTTTTATTTAATAAAACTATATCATAACTATAGGAACTATACTAATATTGAATAAATAAATAATATACATATATATTAATTATTGATGAATATAAATAATATATTTTTTCATAAAAATTATAATTGTATCTTTTTAAAAAATCAATTACTAATAGATCATAATGCAATTTTGTCATAATAGTTTCAAATAAATTATTAAAACAAATTATAGAATAGTAAAAAAATAATATTTTTTCTAGTATAGGTATTTTAATATAGGTATTTAATTTCACTTAAAAAGTATTAATTTTAGAAATTAAAAAAAATATATATTTTATGGATGAATTAATAAAAAATATATTCACTAGGTTAGATTTATAAAATAATTTATCTTTATATAAAAATATCTACAATTTAAAAAAAAAATTAAATAATATACAATATATAAAAAGTTATTAGGGTAACTCAATATTGGATACAAAAATAAATATTGTGAATTTTGTCATATATTTAAATCAATTTGAAGAAATGATTATTTAATATTTGTTAGTGTATTAATATCTTTCTATATAGAGAATATATAATAAAATCTTATAGAAAAAAAAGTAATTAAGTTAATTAAATAAATAAAAGTTATAGAGTATTAAATATGTATGTTTTACTCAAAAATTACATTTAAAAATGTATATTAATTTTGTTGAATTTTTTAAAAATAATTATGATAACTATATAAAATAAACATTATGTGAAAGATTCAACAAAATCTGAGTTGAAAAATGTGCTGATTTCACTTGGAATGACCAATATATATTTTTAATATATTAAATTCATATAATTTGTACCTACTTATAATTATATATAATACATTCCCCCAAACAGATACTAAACTATAGACATGCGTATTGGAATACCTGGATACCAAGCAGTATATCATTAGCATAGCATTACTATTGTTCCATTAATAATACATTAAGTTATACAAAACTACCAGATACCTAAGCTTATTATAATAATAGCTGATTTAAAACATCACATGTAACATACCTGAATAACAACTGGGCTGCAGTATAGTATTAGCCATGTATATGCATACATTGTATGCAGTAGTATGCATACAGATATACATGTGTGTGATAAGAGCGCATTTTATTAGTGACAATTATATATATATATATGTATATGTATGTGTTATGTACAGTTATTGGTTCTTTTGCACATGTAGTTAATTCCTTTTGGTCGTACCATTTGATTTAGATCAGAATACGCCATATCAGGATATCCAAAATTATGCTATGTATTCATATCACGATTTTATATAGATACATGTTATTGTATTCTTTACATTTTAATTATTTCTATTTACATTTCATGTTTAATTCATGAGAGTCTAATTTATAAAAACATGATGATCGATGAAGTTCTTACGAAAACAACATTTTTGTATTAACTTCCCCATTATTTCATGTTTTATTACATGAAATAATGAATCTGATTTTGATATATATATATATATATATGATATATATGATATATATTTTGGCCTATTCCTATAAGGTATCAGATTTCTCTGCATCGGAATTATATCTCTGTCCTTTCGTTCACCTGTCCGTTCACCGACCCAATCCGGTGCAACTTAATGTATATATATATATACCTATTCCTGTACATCGTCTCGCATGAGCGTCCCGTGCGTAGACAAATGGCTATATATAACGGCTGTGTGCGACAGGTACGGGCGCTTCCCTCAGTAAATTAATAAACGTATAAGCCTCGACTTTAACCTCTTCGAAGCTAATGCTCGTGTACTTCTTTAAGGAACAGCATTAGAGTGGCCTTCACTGTTGCCATAGCTACAGAGACATTGACCTTGACCTAAGCGTAGCATCAGCTTCTTAGTGTCGTCGTACAACTCTTGTTCTGTTATCTAATCATGTTAGATGTCAAAACTTCTCAGCTTTACCTGAGAGGGGACTATGATGAGAGATTTTCACATCTAACGCGATGAGATCATAGAACAAGTGTTCTACGGTGAACCTAAGAAGCTGATGCTACGTTTAGGTCAAGGTCATGTCTCTGTAGCTATGGCAACAGTGAAGGCCACTCTAATGCTGCTCCTTAAAGAACTACACGAGCAGTAGCTTCGAAGAGGTTAAAGAAAAGTCGAGGCTTATACGTTTATTAATTTACTGAGGGAAGCGCCCGTACCTGTCGCACACGGCCGTTATATATAGCCATTTGTCTACGCACGGGACGGTCATGCGAGACGATGTACAGGAATAGGTCATAGTAATGATGCTATGGTGCTTGTTTGCATTACTGTATTTCTCTTCTGAGATTTCATCACCTGACGAGGGCATCGGCGTATCTGTTCAAGGTCAACTTCATAGTTTCGCTATATGCGATGAGTCGTAACTTGTGTTAGCGAGGATATGTTGGTTTATTTTTTGATGGTGGTAACTCTCAACGCAAAAGAGGCCATCGACCTGGTTAAATTTTTTTTTCTAACTTGAGAATATTCATTTCTTCATCTTTATTATAATTGGTCGAGTTATATTTTAAATGGCTTCACTCTTTCGGCGATATATTCAAACTTTTCCTTATACTCTTCATATAAATATATATCTTAAAGTCAATGCGATATTAAAATTTTAATATTCATTTAGTTTTTTTATGATATTCTTCTTTTAAAATATTCAATTCCTTAATTTTAGATATTTCATCATCTAATATTTTGTATTGAGATTTATCTCCCTCTTTTCTTAGTAATTATCTAGTTGATCTCCTAACCATGCTAACTAGTGTTTATCATCATGGGTTGATCATTAGATACACGATGTCGACTTTTAGAATTTGCATTCGACAATTGTTTCGTGATCTTAGTATATAAATTGTATTTTTTTTTATCAATTATTATTAAATATTTAGTTATCTTATTATTTGTATAATTTAATTATTATTAATGGAACTTGTAAGCTTATCTCAAAGTGATTTGTTATGCGTTCAGAAATGACATAATTAGGATAAAGTGCACAAGTTACATAACTATATACAGCTACAAGAAAAATGAGGTTTATATTACATAATCATTTATATACGTATAAATATATATTAAAATAAATATTGAATTTAATATTAAATTAAAATATAAATAATGATACAGTCTATTTTATATATTTGTTGTTTATTTATAAGAAAAACAAAGATATATTTGTTTTAATATTTTGTAATTCACTAAAACAGGTATATATATAAGTTGGCATATACATTTCAGCACATGATATTTACATTATAAGTTAACATATATAACATAATTAATTTAGAAGTATATGAATATTGGACTAGGAGATATGCCTCATAAAAGAAAAGAATTCAAAATATGCTATTAACGAAATGTTGGAGTTGAGAAAGTGGAGAGCTAATTTTTATATATTAAAATAAAATATAAAAGCCACATATTTATTATTTAATATAACTTTAGTCGATGAATTCATATTATATTTGTATAAATTATTGATGTATTTTTAGTTTCGAAAAATTAAATATAAATAATTATAATAATATATTCTAATAATAAAATTTATAAATATCTACTAGTATGTATTATTAAGATCAGGACGTCCGCTTGCTACCTCTACAATGGTTAATTTTTATATCCGAGCTATATACTTTTTAGTGGTATATTTAATTATATTTCAATGATTTTGAATCATAGATATCTGAGATATTGATTTAACCATCAAATACAAATGCATCATAATTTAAATTGTATTTCAATTATAAAGCAGGTTTAAATTTATCTTTATATGTTTTTTTATAATATTTATGTCAATATTCCAAATCATATGTATTAAATTATATTATTCATATTGAAATAATTTATTGCGGGAGTTTGAAAGAGTTTTTGCAGTGATTTTTGCATCAATTTCAAATTTGTTTTCCTTGACCATTTTACAATAGGATAAAAGCAAGCGGAAAATAAAAGTTTCACTAAATATGCATTAGCAGACATCCTGTCCTTTGTATTACAATAGAATTTCACATAACGCTCATTATTAATCTACTTAAATGTTCTATGTCCATATAGTTATTATTAATATTACCAAGATTATTATCAAGACGGTATTCAAAGAATATTCTTATACATAATGTATAGTATAAACTATATAATTTACTTTGTGAACTGAGTTCTTACGGTGAGAGTTTATATGAGTTATAATTAATAAAACCAGTTTAAGTATTGTGCATATTTATGAGTAACAAGATTAATAAATAAAAGATAATAACGAATGGGCAATCAATATAAAATAGTTATTATGGATCAATTCACATTGATCTAGTTTAGCATGATTATGTTTGAAGATAACGGAGCTCTCATTTATGTTCCTATGATGTGAACAACAAAGCGTTGGAAGTGAGACTGATTTTTTATAATTCAACTTGGATGACCGCATCTTTCCAGTTTCATAATATATATTATCAATTTGTATTGAATTTAATTTCGTAGTCATTACTTTACACTATGATTTGTAATGGAATATATTCCTAGAATAGTAATACACCTAGTTATAGAGTTTTGTAGAATATGGAGTGTCACTCTATTATTTAAGAGATATAATAAGAGAAATTATAGTAGTATAATATAATATATCACATAATTGACATAATAAAACAAGTGCTTCAAATAAGAAGGTTAATCATACATCTATTGAAAATTATGGAATTTAATAATTAGAAAAAATTCAAATAAAATTTAGATGCCTATATATATATCTGGTGTTTTTTATTAAAATAATAATAACTTTTTAACTCTTTATTGATTACTCAATAGTCTTTATAACATTTTCTGAGTATATACATAATATACGGTTACTATTATATATGTATGTAATCTAAAGTAAATACAATCTATTAATATAATTATTTGAAAAATAATTAAAAAATATGTAATCAATTTATTTATAAATAATTTTTAAATTATAGTTAACTTTTCTTTATTTAATAAAAATTTATTATTTTATGATGTATCTATATACCTAGAGATGAATGTTTTCTATATAATTTAAAAAAAATAATCATAAATAAAAAAGTTAAAATAACTTATTAAAAAATATTAATTTTCCATATATTTTATATATAAACGTCTGCAAGTTTACGCTGGCCCTTAACTAATAATGATAAGTTTCTACATATATAAATAAAAGTTGTAATAATTATTGATTATAGGTGGCACTAAACAAAAGAAAACCATATTTCTAATTCAAATATTTATTAATCAATATCTATAAGGATTAATACTATGTAAATAAATCTTAATAACTATTTAATTATTTAGTTTCATTAATTTTTTTTCTATCTATATTAAATCATATATTCGATATACATATATATAAAGTAATAAATACATTAAAAAAATTACAAATCATTTATTTAAATTAATTTAAATATAAGCAAAATTTATATTTATTTTTATCCAATTTTGACGCCCTAATAAATTTTTATATATTGCATATTATTTACATTTTTTTTTGATTATTATAAATTTTTGTAGATATGTTTTATATAAACATAAATCATACTATAAATCTAATTTATAGGTTATATTTTATAATTAATTTGTATATTGTAAATTTATTGTTTATATTTATTGTTTTATATATCACCAATAATAAATATATATAGGTTATTTGTTTAATATATAGTTATAATATAGTTTTATTAAATAATATAGACAAAATAACATAATTTAGAAATTTTATTTAATAAAGCATATTCATTTTCTGTATATTAGCGATATTAAATTTGTATAAGCGACTATTTACAATGTTTTGTGAATTTATAATAATAATATCTATATGGAATCCAGCATATATCATGTTTATATAATAATATATAGGTTATTAGGTAAACAAACAAACAAAAATAAACAATAATATCGAAGAAAAAATAGATTGAATTGATACCCAAATCGACATGGTATAAAAATTAACATTGGGTTTACATTTAATAACAAAACGCCTTGATTTATTCATGCCGAATAATATTGGTCATGTATATGATATATATATGGTCATGAATAATACTTGTCATTCAATACAAATTCCAGCCATATCTTATTCTATGTCTAATTTATTAGATATACATTTTTTAACTAATTTAATTAAAGTATATTATATCATTACTAATTATTTTCATTTTAAAAGTAATAATATATAGGTTTAGGCTATGGTGAGATATTATACCATTCAATTTATTGCACATATTATATATATCCTCTAATTTATAAATTTTAAAATCTATAAATTTTAATATGGTTAAAATAGATTTAATATCTAAATATAAAAAACATTATTTTAAATATTATACCTACCATTATTTATGTCATAGTATACAGCAATAGGATGCACAATAGCTTATGTATTTTCTCAGTTTACACTTTATATAGCATCTTAGTAAATAAAACTGTAATTTTAAGAATAATCTAATAATACTATTTCTGTTTATTTCATCTAGATTAACTTTGATTTAAAAAAAACTTGATTGAGATTTTGTTATAAAATAATGCACTTTAATTTTATCTAATTTCTTAATCGATTAACTGATTAATACATTCTAATAACTAAATATTATGAATATGTAATCTTTTCGATATATTAATACCACTCTCGATATTTAACTAAACTATTCTCATTATAATCATTACTTCTAAATAAGTTAATAAGGTATGATTCTAAGAAATGAGATGTAGCAGGTCACGTGACGAGATGATACGAATAGCCTCCCTTCATCTCCACATACATCTGAAATCTTGAACATCGAATCTATATGGGTGGGGGTAACTTATGTGAATATCTTACTGTTATATTATTATATTCCGTGTGTAATATTACACTCCTCACGTATATGTGATAATGGACTTATAATACCATGTATTCTATATATTATTTATAGGCAGGAGCACGTATTTTTAATTGTAATTTATATGATAGGAAAAAATGGGTATACTAAATAAAAAGCCTACTCCTACTTCAATATTTAATATTTTTTAAAATTAAAAGAAAATAGTATTAAAATATATTAGCTCTACAATAAACATAACTAAGAATTTTTATATAATCAAAAAAAAGGAGATATTAGATTTTACAAATAAATGTAAATTTTTATTTTAATGTTTCATTTGCAATAGAAATAAATAAATAATTAAATTAAAAAATTGAAGTCAGGATTACTCTTTAATAATAAATTTAGAATATAGAGGAAACACAATTTAGTTTAAATATTTAAAAATAAAACAAGAGTAGTACTTTAAATATTTAGAATTTTAAAAAACATTAAACTGAGAAATAATGGTTTAAAGGATAAAAATGATAAATTATATATTTATATAATATTATATATAAGCTAAATATTATTTTTCTATAACTTCAATATCATATAAAGAAATTAATCAAGAATATATAATTCTAAATATATTTTAAAAGATATACAGGTTTTAGTAGTTATGTATATTCAAATATTTAATTTATCTATTTATTTATATTTATAATTAACAATAATTAGATCTCTTGTTTCTCGAGTCTATATATATATTAATTTATATTATCATTCTATATTAAATAAAATTACAAGTTTAATTGCATTTAAATACAAATAAATCAATACACTCATTAAACTATATCAAATTTTATTAGATATTTAAATTATGAAATATTTAGTAATTATTATTTTTGTAATAATGGAGATATTTTACATTATGTGCTTTTCTTAAATAATTGTATTTTATATTAATAGATCGTTTTATATTCCTATTTTTTGACAAATTTATTATAACATTTACCTTACAAAATTTATATTAATATTAACATTTTTTTTAAATATTTAATATCAAAATATAGGTGCATCCTAAAGCTATGCAATATCATATAATTGTAACCATTGCTCCAAGTATACAAAATTATTCTATTTAAAACTTGTATTAATATATACCTTAGTAGTATTTTGATTCCACATAATGATTGTATGACTAGGATTTAAGATAGCTGATAATAATGCGTATCATATAGTAATTAACTATAGATGTCTAAATAGTGCATCATTAATGTTTCTAAATGATAATGTTAATAATTTAAATATTAAATTACGCAAATCTTATTATTAGCTATATAAATTAATACACATATCATGTAATTCATTAATTATATAATTATAATATGTTATGCCCATCTACTTTTTTATATGGTATAATTCCTTATTTATATAATATTTTTAAATTTTTCTGTTTATATTTAAAAAAATAAAAATGTAAATTCTTTATTAATCATATGTATTAAATGTAAAGTAAACATATACATTATTATAAAAATTATCATATATTATGTAAATTGACTCGAAGTCAATGCTATTTAAAATGTTAATTTTTATTAACATAATTTTATTTCTTATTCTACTTTTTAATTTTAATTATATTTTATATATTTATATTATTTTTAATGTATTATTATAGTTTATTAATATTTATATATATACGGTTAAATTAATACATTGTTACAAATAATATAATATATATTATATAAGTTATATTATACTATATTATCGTTATACTATTATGATTAATTTTCATATTGGTGTTTTAAAATGTGTTATTTTATAAGTTATATTATTCCTAGAAATATGATTTAAAGATCATTTAAAATATTAATTTTCATATATTTTAGATTTACAATAACAAAATTATAAAAAAATTTATTTGGAAAAAACAAATATCGCAAATGAAAAAATAAAAATAGTATATAGTAAAAATAAAATGTTTATTTTATATATGCTAATCAACTAATATAAATTATAATAAATAATATTTCATATATTGATATACATTCGAAGTTAACACATATATATAAATAGTAAATAGTATATAATGCAATCAACAATTAAAATGATTGTTATTTAATTAAAAGTACCTCAATGCTAGATGGTGTACCTACTTCTTAACAACCGACATCTCCCCAGCATACATACTCCAGCATATCTGTAACAATGTCCACAGTATCAGCTATTGTACGCCTAACTCTAGTCTGGTGATCGGTAGTCATTGTAAATATTGTATACTATATATATATATGTGTAAATTAAAATGTATATGTATAAATATTTGCATTTTAAATAAAAGTAATATATTAGTATAGCATATAATATAACATATGTATAATATACAATAATAATCCACATATGTATAATGTATATAAGTGAAATGAATATAATTTATAACTTACAATATCTAATAACAACTTCTATGATAGATGCAGAAACATTACTTACTTATATACAGTGATGGGCACGATCACGATCGACTATCGTTTGAAAATGATCGACGATCATTAGAAAATGATCGAGTAAAATTATCGGCGATCGTGAAAAAAATTTAAACATAATTTATATATATTTATATCAAGAAATAACAAAATAGTGGATATAATAATAACTTTTATTTATGAAAATGTTGAAATACGATCAAATTAAAAATAAAATAATATTAATATTATGAATTTGCTTTCAATAGAACTAACAATTCAAAGTTAGTATCATTTAGTTTATTGCGTTTCGGTTTATTTATATTGGTAGCATATAGTACTATATAATACGCCCACAGGGAAATTGACAGTTTGACTCATTTTTGGCGTAGAGACTCTATTATAGAGTAGATAATTAAACGTATTGTTTGATCTTGCATGTCTCGCGCGGTAACATTTTACGATTACATTAGTAAAAAAGATATATTTGTATATATATATATATATATATATATAAATATATTGATATGACGGCGTGAATGGATGAGTACTCACGAGTACTGCGTGGATCATTAGTGGTTCATGCAGCAGCCCATGAATTCATACGCTTATATAATAATACGATCGAAATCCACGATCGGCGATCGATGATCGAGATCGACGAATAAAATAATTACACGATCGACGATCATTAACAAATGATCGAGTAAAAAGATCGACGATCGTTAGAAAATGATCGACGAAATTGTTCGACGATCGGCGATCGTGAAAAGTCGTAATCGTGCCCATCACTGCTTATATACTATAAAAAAATCATCTCCCAACTCTAAACACTAAGCCTTCTGATTGCATATTATTCTAATTATGATACTAATCTCTCGTAAATATATCTAATATAGACAAATGTTATCACATATTCAACTTAGCATTGTATCTAATCTGATAAATATAGGTGATGGTGATAATTCCTTATTATATT
This sequence comes from Osedax fenrisi, assembly GCA_964019155.1. Lineage (NCBI taxonomy): Eukaryota > Metazoa > Annelida > Polychaeta > Sabellida > Siboglinidae > Osedax > Osedax fenrisi. The sequence goes on from OZ025242.1 coordinate 88,929,108, forward strand.
AAATATCTCAGAAGGTTATAAAAGTTATTATTAAAATAGATTATGTTAAAATATGTTAACTAAAATATTAATTATTATTATTAATTTAATAATAAAATATAGCTAATATGATAGAATTGAAATAAAATAAAATAATGGTGCTGTTATATCAAAGATGAAGATTAAATTATAATTAATAATTAAATCAGATAATTCAAACTATTTGGAATAAAATAATAAAAGTATCTATATATTTCATCGATATAAAGAAAGTGGACGCATGAAATTAACGCCTACAATGCATGTAAAAGATAGATACGCCATTGTACTTTATCGATAAATTAACAAAATGGCATCAGCGATATTAGTCGTATTATATATACAACTTTAAAACAGTAGGTTTTTCGTCAAAATTTATAGACTTCTATATTTATGGATTTAGATTATATATGTCAATAAAATAATTTGATATCATCAATTAAAATGCCAACATTATTAGGAATTTTTATGTTATATTTTATAAATATAACTATTTTTTGTAAAGATTGTACATTAAACTTGAACGTAATTCTCAATATAGATATAAATATATAATAATAATTTTAAATTTAGTAGTAGATTTTGACTGCAACGCGTCTAACGCAAACTGCTATACCCTATTCAATTTATTATCCAATTTCTTTATATCTATGCTATATATATATATATATGTATGGTTCCAGAAGATAATTCTGCTGTTTAAAATTCATGCCAGAAGTATTGTAATAAGGATATATAACAACCACTATCATTGTTTGTAGTTATTATTTCATTTATGTAATTTTACAATATGTTATATATTTTATAAATTCATAATATCATCCCTTCTCATGATAAGAACTAAGTAATACACACTGTGTATGTAAGGAACATATATTAACATTGTGACATAGAATTATATATATATATATATATATATAAAATAAACCTAGATCTTAGGTATTGCTTTACTTCGAAGAGAATGTTAGATAACCTTCTCATTATCTCTGCAGTGTAGACCTGCATACGGTCTCTGTTCTTTAATATAAATCTAATGATGGGTTAGGGGGTTAGGAAAGGGGTTATGTTAGTTGAATAGGTTAGATGGTTTAGGTATAGTTGTTATATTAGATTAGACAGGTTAGGTTAAGTTAGGTTAGGAGGGCTAGGTGTATGCTTGTGGGTAATAATACACAACGAAGCTGAAATAGGAAGTGTAAAGTATGGGACAGAGGTGTATGTAATAGTGTGTATATAGGGATGGGCATGAATATACAGAAGGGCAGATATGTACAGTATGTATGACAGCCTTTCATACATCTACATATATAAATATATGTGTTACGTAATGCCCTACTATATAAATACACTACATAACACATATATATATATATAACACCATAGATTTATTCTATAAAATATTCAATATAATTTAATTAATGCATTATTTAATATTTTATTTTAAAAATTAACATTTATATAAATTATAATATTATAATATCCATCATATTAGTGAATATTATAAAGATTTGATACATATTAAATAAATAGATATTATTTTAGATATGTTGTAGCATAGTCAAAAGTAAATGATATATCATAAGAAAAATCTTTGATATAATTTTAATAAAACCGACATTAAAATATGTCTCTATTGTGTATCTGTGTTGTAATTTTATTTTTAAATTCACATTATTTTATTCATTCTATTTATTCTATTCATTTAAATTATATAAAATATTTATATTTAGTTATACAATAATATAAATTATACGAAAATTATAGAATTTTTAATGTAAAAATAATGATTTTTAAAAAATAGAACACCTTTATTAATTTAACTATTTATTAATTTATAATTAATAAATAAAATGGTTATATTAAATATTATAAATTCGTAAAAGAAAGCTGGTTCGTATATAATCATATATATATATATGTACTGGGATTATAGTATAACTGCTGCTAATAACATTTATAACCATGACATCGGGTAGCCCCGATACCCTGCTGATGGGGTGGGGGTATCAGCCCCTACCTAGTGAGAGGTGCTACGGGTGCTAACTACCTATTGATGTGTGCGTTACACACCGGAGGGGGGCGGGTTAAACTCTCTGCTAAGACTGATAGCACACACGCGGAGGCACTTCTAGTCGTACTTGTAACATCTACTGATGGGGGCAGCACTGGTATGGTAGTCGGTTGTCTGTGTATATGGGAGTGTATTAATTACTTGGAAATAATTGTATTATGAAATTTGTAAAATTTAATAAATAATAATATGAATAAGTGTATTATATATCACAATTCTATATAAGATTTGGTAATTCCATTCATAAATATGTAAATATTTTATATTAGATAAAAAAATACATATATTTATATATTAATTAATAATACTAATTAAGAAAATTTTTTAATTAATCTACATATAGATTGTACATTAATAAATAATAAATGTATTGAGTTTAAAGCTAAGGATACACTTGCGAATATCTGCTAGTATTCATGAATAATAATTATTTTAAATTTCAAAGAAAGTAACTTTTTAACGCAAAAATACTTCGAATTACAAAAAGCTTTAAACGCAGTAACTTCAACCCATGGTAAGGTATAGACTATTATGTGTATAATGTGATATCTAACCTAGGGCATGTCCGGCAGGCCATTATCAGATAACGGCACACTCTCCACTTTCTTAGATTGTTCTAAATATGGTGTAGATTGCATGTAGTTTGCGTGTAATACGTGAAATGTACACATGTATAATATATTTTTAATATCGATATATTTTATGTTATTCACATGAGTAAATATTTTGTGCAATTAGCGTAGAATAATACATAAATAATATGAACTTATAATTATTTAATATAATAATTGATTTAACATGTACAATGTACAATGTACATTCAATACAATGTGAGCAATATACCAGGTTTTGTAGTACGTTGTATACTATCATACACTCACGGTTAAACTTTATATTATAATTTAAAACAATTTAATTTATATTTTAATTAAATATAATTCTTATTAATAATACATGTGAAATTAAACTGGAATAATATTAATGATATATTAATTTAGGATAGATACGTAAATATTGCATATAATATTTATAAGTTTATTTCAAAATTTTAAAATAAATTCCAAATAATTTAAAAAAAAATCTACCCCTTAAGGGCCGACGCCAACAGACGATTTTTAACATGTTGAAGATAGGAAAACCATGGAATACTAAAAATAGATTCAATCTAAGTATACTTAAAAATATCAACTAATTTTTTTTTATATATTATATAACTAATATTTATCTACAAATATAACTATCGATTATGAGAATTAGATCATTAAAATTATATCAAAAATGGACTAACATAATAACTGTTTCTAGAACAAAATAGTATGTAAGAAATTTCAATAAAATATTATATATAATTGAATAATTTATTAGTTTTATATAGTTATATCTGAAGAGTAATATAATATTAATATACTGTGAAAATATCATGTCATTTGAATACGTATTTCTATAATCGAAAGTGGTTCAAACATAGATGATAACAGTTTTTTTTTTATTCTGAGATATTCACGTTTTAAAAATTATTTTATTAAAAATGTCATAACTTCATAATTTTTTTTTGCTTTTGAAGTATATTAAAAAATATAGACTACAATTAATTATATATAATAAAAATCATATTAGCAAAATAATAATGATATATTGGAATATCTAATCTATCAAAAACAAATTAATTTAAGAAATTATCTATCCTTATATAAATCTGCTTTGCTATTTATAAGTTATAAAAATATGATACTTTTATATGTGTATATTATAAGTAATAAGAATCTATAAAAAGAATTAAGTATAATGAGGGAATTATAATATATATTTATAAATAATATCTAACAAAATTAATTTCAGAAACCATTAGTTTAAAATAGCAAAATTATGTATTGCAATAATATTACCCTAATTAAAAAAAATTTCAAATACATATATTGAATATTGTATAAGTTATTACAAATAGTTATTTAGATGTCTGTAGTTGGTTACTTTCCCCTATTCTGTCAGGCATCTAGTCCACCATATGATGGAACATTCATCAATCATATATTTACCACAAATATTATGTATATCAGTCTATTCTGTATTCATTCTAATGTTTATTCAACTATTCGCTTTTGTTATCCTATATACTATTCATTTTAAACTTAATAATGAAATTAGTATTCAAATATTCACCATTCAATACATGCCTACTATTTACATAAGCCAGGATGGCCGAGCGGTCTAAGGCGCCAGACTCAAGGTTCAAATCCTTCTATGTTAAGTATAGAGTATTCTGGTCCACGTATGTGGGCGTGGGTTCGAATCCCACTTCTGGCATATTTTTTTCAATTATATATATATACTTTATATATAATACAAGTATACAAATATTTAATTTATTACTTACTAATAATTATTATATCTGATATATGAAATAAACAAAATATAATAAAACAAATCGTTACATATGATACAAATGAGTCCTAATATTAATCATAGTGCTGTGTAAATTGTGTTCTGTAAACTGCAATGTGAATTTTCACCAGAACAAGTTGTGTGACATCACCTTAACCCCCTATCTAAATCCTTCACACCTCCAAGGTTGATACTATCACCCTTCGCTTCAGTATACCAAGAAGAGCTTCAGTGGAAGGTAGTGAAATCTCTACTGGTAGCATCAGTCCGGGGATGTGTGAGGTGAGATGAGTGTGGTGAGGTTAGTATTAGCAAACACCCCAAACATATAGAAATTAATCTAAGGATATTAGGGGTTTGGAATGATATTTAAGGGTTTTGGTTGGAGTCATCATAATGTAATAAAATTTATTTTATACAATATTTAAAATAAGTGAATATTTTAAAGATAGGATTATTTATTCACACAAGATAATGATATTATTCAATCAAAAATAGATATAAATTTATCAGAAAAATAACGGAAATTATTTTAAATTACAAAGAAAGTTGAACCCAACACTTCAAATTGCAAAAAGCTTTATACTTATACAACTTGCATGGTAATAATCATGCATGATGAAGTTGATTCATTTAAATTCAATAGAATATTTTATATTATTAGTAATGTATTTGTTGTGTTTAATTGGATGAAAATTTTAGCAGATTAATTAACTAGGGTTTCTACCAGAATAGATTGTGTGTGAATAACATAAAGTGAATACAATTGAATACTTACATCTAGATCATTATTACGAATACCAAGAGATGAATCATCAGAAAAAAGAACAAGTTTTTATTATCAGAAAATTTATGACAATTATATATAATATAAATAGTAATGGTCTTAAAATGAGCAATGTGGTTCCTAATAGGAACTTCCTATATTAACATGTAATAGATTTAATGTAATCTCTGAAACTAAATATTCTCAATTTGTAATGGTAATATACCACCTTTCAGATAAATTGATAAGTAAGTATTAAACGTATATATATATATATATATATATATATAATGATAAATGAGATATTCTGAGAATGCAGTGTATAAGGGAGTTATTAAAAAGTTCTATAACTTGCTAGTAGCCAAAATGATGGACTAGCAGAAGACATAATAAATCAAACGACTATTATTTATTACTATAATCAAATATATCAATAAATATTTATCTATCAATCTATCTTATATATATATATATATATATATATAAGAGGTATGTATATTCATGAACATATATGCGAATAAATATATAAACCACTATAAGTGGTAATACTAATACTACTGGCTAACTTTACAAATGTATGATGTGATAACTATGGGGCATAGGGTAGCCCTCACTAATCACACTCACGTATTATCATCTGCGTGTGTTTACATTCAATCTATATACACCATATATTTCTATAGTTATTATAAATGTAAAAGTAGTTAGTATTTATATTTGATAAATATATATATATATATATATATTATAATGTCAATAAATGACGAATAATGTATCCCTTTATAGTATTATTCTTTTTAATGGTATGTTCATCTCTATTAGTGGAAATGATATCCAATATATTTCATAGTATCTCCACTCGCCGATCTAACTACTAGCCAATCAGATTTAGCCAGTAGCTTTATTCCACATCATTTTTCAAAAAACTATAGTGGAAGAATAGAAATCTGACTGCCTGTATCTAATATATATTCTAGATTATGCCTCCCTATATTAATAACAATTGTCTCACAACTACCTATCAAACCTATGTGCTGATTGCGATTTTCCCAATGGGCACCTAATTGGGAACATTGTAAAAATGTCTAAAGAATCTGCCCACATCTCCAATCATACCACATGTATTGCATTGTATCGGTTCCCTATTACTATAACTATTCCGTCCTATTCCATTTACACCATCCCTCCATCCCATAGTGGTAACCCATTAATTATTAAATCTGTCTCTAGTATTATGTCACCTACCTCTATATCATTCATAAAGTCCTCTACTCATATCACTCTATCCCTTAGTTATATACTCTTCCCCTCGATTCATATATCTATTTCCTCTACTTCTATACCCCTCGTCGACCCTCTACTCGTATCACTATACACCCTATTTATATATTTCCCATAATCCCCTCGACTCATATCACTACTTACCTTAGTTACCATACCCTATTTAATTCAATATTTTTTTTATGAGATTAAATAGATTTATTTACAACATAACAGCTCACATAATCCTCTACCATATTCCACTTTCGTATATGTTCCCTTATAACCTTGAATATTAATTCACTCTTAGTTATTAGGCTACTTCTAAACTCGTTAGACTTTATATTCTTCCTTATGCTTTCTACTACCCGTTCCCATTTTAAATCCTGTTGTTTTAATTCTAGTCCTATCACCAGCATCACGTCTAAATATTCCATTAATCCTTCCTCAATGCTCTATTTTCTAGCCATAATTCTATATATTATTTCATTTACACTATTTTCGAACTAAAATCTATCGCACAACATCGTCCTGATTTTTTCTATTTTAGTTAAGTCCTCTCCTAACATTAAAACTCCTATCCTAGCCTACTCTGTAAGGTGATATAAGACATATAATGCCGCTGCATCGTCTTTCAACCCTTTAATAGCTATACACCTATCTGATCTATTAAGCCATATTTTAACACTCACACTAACATCATACATACTTAATTTAGCAAATGACGAATCACCAACTATTCCCATAATAATATTTTTAGTATCGGTCATAGTACCCGATCGTAATTTCATTAAGATACGATTATATATATACTAATTGTAATAAATAACAATATAATAGATATATGTAATCCAATATATAATAAAACTATGAATATATTTTATATTTAATACTAAATATGATGATTAAATATTTATATTACAAAATATAATGGTACCTTACGATATATTACAATTCATTCGTTTCAATTCAATCAAATTAACTCAGAATATATAATGTTCGCTTCGCATTATATCATAGAAAATATATCACAGAATAAACCTGTGATCTGTATGACTATAGGTTTTATAGTTCGTCATCCTCTTCTTGTCCAAAAAATATATTTTGCCGTTAATCGTTTAGATGTATATAGTCGATTCGCGTTCGTTAAACGTTTAGTTGTATGTAGTCGTCTCGTTACATTAGTCGTTCCGTTAGATGTAGCCATTCCGTTACATTAGTAGTTCATTTATCTGTAGTCGTTGCATTAGATGTAGTCGTTCCGTTAGATGTAGTAGTTCCGTTAGACCTGGAGCGATATTTTATTGCAATCCCGCCGCTATCACCAAATGTAGCCTTGCAGGCTAAGTTCGGAATTGCAATAATAATAGTTTAATTTAATTCTTTATTTTAATAAATAGATCGCTCACAGGTATGATAATAGTCGAATCCTATAGTCGAAAACATAACAATATTAATATATATATTCATAATAAATAAATAGTTTATACATAATATAGATAATATATAAAATAGAATATTAATATATAATATATAAGATAAGATAAGATAAGATAAATTTAATTATTGTAATCATTATAAAAGAATAAATATCATATATTATGTATTAATATATTATACATAATTGAATAAATACACGTAAATAGAAAACATAATAATTACATGATTAATATAAACATAGCTATAGTCATACAGATGTTAAATATGTGGTTTAGATGTGTATTTGATGGCATATATTCTATGAATAGCAAAAGCAAGCATTATCTACATGCATACACTTTTATACTAATCACTGACACTCTCTATTGGATACATATACACATTTAAGCCATTATATCAACATCATACTTGAATACACATCCACACACTTATTCATATATATATACATTACTACATTACAACTTCTACTACATGTAATCCGTATATCACACAGTAACATATATATATATAATAATCGTCTGTTATATAAATATTATAAGTAAATAATATATTTTATATAAAAGATTAATCATTGATATCAGATAGTTAAATATAAATTATTATTTTTTCGAAAACCAAGATAAGTTTATTAATTAAAAGAAGCAGGTATACAAGATACTTCTAGAAATATATTTATATTATTAATATTATTATATATAAATTATATATAATATTGTAGTAATAGTTCTAAACTAGAGATTTGCTGTACTCCTATATTAATACTAGATATACTACCACCTAGTTTATATATTGCTTTATATTATTTAAAGATATCTGTAATATACTTTATGGTTATCACCAGAAACTTAATATTCTAGCTTTGTAAATGTACACCATGACAGAGATAAATTATTAGAGAATCAATGGGAATTTTAAATGATTTAATTTTTTTAAATCTATAGAAGTTAAGAAATTATAATTATTATCTGCCTCTGTTGTAGAATAATTTGAAAGAAATTGTATGACTCATATTACTTATTTCGGATAGTTCAGAATTTAGGTAGTAAAGTATTATTTAAATATTCTAGTGTTCCATTCTTATAAGAATTATAAATACAATCGAGAATATGATTTAGTAAGAATAATAATAATAATTATAATAATAAAACTATGTATTACGTTCTTATAACTTTATTGTAAAAGATTAACATTAAGGATTATAGCTAAAGAATTGATTATAATCATATAAATACCTATATTATGTCCATAGAAGTATTCGATTTACTATCAATCGACTTATTATATATATACATGCATATTAGTTTTTGGTATTTGTAATAAATAAAAACTATAAATTATTACTGAAAGTTAAAGTACAGAAGGTATGAAACTAGTTTACAAATTAATATGTATGATATATATATATATGAGATACTAACAGGTTGTTTCCTTATTGAAGAAAGGGGTGTATCGATCATTCGAAGCTGTGATCTGATGAACGCTGTATTGAGCCGTGGTATAAAGTTTGGTAATGATATCATACATTAAGGTGGCGGTGGGGACATCATCATGGGAAGACATTCAGTATACCAGGAACGGCTTCAGTGCAAGGTAGCTCTCCTGGTAGCAACAGTAATGCGATGTGTGAGATGAGATGAGTGAAGTGAGGTTAGTATTAGTAAACAACCCAAAACATATAGAAATTAATCTATAAGGGTTTACAGTTTTGGTTTATATGAATTGGGTTGTTGGTTGGATTCATCATAATATAATGAAATCAAATTTATACAATATTTTAAATGAATAAATATTTTAGAGATATAATTATAGCAGAAAAATAACAGAATTTTTTTTAATTTCAAAGAAAATTTAACCAAACAATGAAATGACTATAAACTATATTGTGGTGTAGAATATGTTGAGAAATACGTTATAATATATATATAGAAAAATATCAAATATCGTATGTGATATACAGTAGGAATATGGTAATATGTACATCAATTTCGAATATACTTTTATTTTTATCTTCATCTTAATTAGCTCCTGCTCGAAAAGGAGTCATACTTTTCTTTATAGATATAATTAAAATATTTACAGTCACTCTAACAGTTATATATATATATAATATTGAACAGTTCAGTATAATACTGATAGTATTACATAATACAATTGCTATTAGATATACTAACTCGAGTTCATCCTGAACTTGAGGTGATGTAACATGACGAATATAGCTGTAACTTTGCATCCCATCTTCTAGTACATCAAATATTGAATATAATATTCGACTCCGTATCAGACGCTATATGTTGCAATACATTTCAATATTTTAGTTATCTAATTTTCGAGAAAACTTCGTTCTACCAATGGCACTTTTTTATTGTGGAACACTCATAATTGTATTTGCATTTGCATAAACAAATAATGTTGAAAATTATGTAACATAAATTATGTTACATAATCATTATGATAATTTTGTATATTTTTAAATGATCATCAAATTGATGATAAATTGTTTGTTGAAATATGACTATTCTTGGTATTTTTTTATATTTAAAACAATTTAAGTATCCGTCTACTTTTTCTAAAACTACCTTTAGGATGCTATACGGTAATAATTCAGATTATAATATTTCAATGATTATATGATAATAATTTTCTGCGACAGATTCAATCTGAGATTCCCGCGTAATATTTTAATTATAGTTTATATCACAAATATATAAAGAATGACCAATGCTGTCAATATAAGTAGGTACTTGACGATTAGTAATTAGTTATACATTAAATAAACTATAAGAATGTGTTTTATTGCGAAAATGCATGGTTATAATAATTAAATAAGTATATTGAAAATAAAATATAAATTTAAATATTATTTGTTTATAATGTAAGGGTCACATGTAATTAATATAGGAAATAGCGGTATGTTGTCTATATTAAAATTTAATTAAAGAATATTTAAAATCTTTAGTATATATGCCTATATGACCTATTAGGTCCGACCTATGCAGAAATATACTAATTAGAATACTGCTTATAATAACACTTATATCAGTGGCAAAAATACTCAAAATATTATATCATAATTCGCTATCAATACCTGTAAAATTAATATTGGTTCATATTGGCAATTTTTTTAAAATAAATATTGAGTATTAGTTTTTGTATGAAATAGATAATATAATTAATAGAATAAAACAAACAATAATTAAAAAAATTATTATTGGAGCTAATAAAATAGTGACATTTAATAATTTGTGCTTGTCTTCATTTTCAAATTTTTTATTTTTGATAAACATTCTATTTGGCGTAAAAATATTTTTATAAATTAAATAATCTGTTAAATTTTCATCAAAATCGGAGATGGTCATGCGGAGAAATAACCAATAATTTACTGATTTAACTAGAAATGACCTATATATAAATTGATTATTATGTTAATTATTATTAGAATGACCCTATTAATAGTATACCCTGTTATCCCTATGATTATAATAGTATCCGATAAATAGTATTGATAAAACTTAGCTTACTATTATTAAACATTATTAAACTATTAAACTATTATTAAACATAAAAACAAGATTTTTAACAGAATTTGTTGGAGAAATAATTTGTTCATCAACAATTACTGGAGGAAAAATGGAATTAACACGAGAACAATTAAGAGAAGTTTTGGACGTATTTAACATTAGATTATTTTGTAAAAACCAATTATTTAAGGTATTAATACAATTTAACAAAGAATAATTATCAGAATCAATAGCATGTAAAGGCAGTTCGATATAAATTAGAAAATCATCCGCATAAAGATGATAATTAATATCAGGAAACTGTTGGAAAATTTCAATCAATGGTAACAGATAGATTGAGAATAATATAGGACAAATTACTGAACCTCGTGGTACACCATGATTAAGTAATTTGTTAGATGAATATTCATTATTAATTTTTATAGAAAAATATCTATTTTGAAGATACGATATAAACCATAATAAAACAGTATCAGATAACCTATTATTTGTAAACGATCTATTAGTAAATCATGCTTAATTGTATACAAAGGTGATGATAAATCAAGAAGTAATAATTGTATATTTTTGTTATGATCTAAAGTCCATAAAATATCATCAGTGAGAGAAATTAAAGTAGTTTCTGTATATAGTATACTATGAAATTTTCTAAACCCACTTTGTTTGGGATCAAGAATATTAAAATGTAATAAATAATATTTAATTGCTTAGCCACAATTTTTTCTATAATTGTACTAATAAAGAGTAATTGTGATATGGATTTATAATTGGTTAATATTTCTTTATCGAGACTATGCTTTTTTAGAATTGTTATAACTACTGCACGTTTTAAACTATCAGGTATTTTCCCAGTTCTAAGAGAACTGTTAACAACCGTGGATATAAAAGGTGTTAGAAAAGAAGCAAGATTATGAAATAAGGAAATATGAAGAGGATCAAGAGGATATGAAGATTTTATAGTGATGATTAAATTATATATGTCAACATTTGAAACTGAACAAAAATAATGAAAATAGTTATCGGAAGAATAATCTCAAAAGTTTGATCATATGATGTATCTAATAGCTAATAACCTACCAATAACTTATTGGAAATGGTGGAGCAGATGTTATATAACTTATTGATATACAAATCAGAAAAAAAGATTCAGGAGAACCATTATAGTATAGAGAATTAATAAATGAAAAATTTCTGTAGTATCATTTCCGCAATTTAATATGTTATCCTGAAAGAAACTGGTTTTAGCAGATAACAGTGATTTCCTATATCAATCGCATATCCTTAAATTCACGAAAATTTATAGAATTCGGTTAATGTAGGTATATTTTTCCAGTTTTCTTAAATTTCTTTTCAAATTAGATAATGCAGAATTATACCAAGGAGAAGATGGATGAGGGAAAAAATGTGTTTTTTTTAAAGGAGCAAAAGTATCCAAAACCTTTAATAATGTATCATTAAAATAACTAATATCTATATTATCAATTGATATATATATATTCGGATATAACTGAAGAAAATAAATCTAAATCAATTGTTTTAATATTTCTATAGTAAAGAATATAACTATCTGTATTCATTTTGATAATTTTTAACTTACACATAATTGTAAAATGATCACTAATGAGATCCGAGGGAATAGTAGATATTATTATGGAACTGTCTTCATGCGTTATAATTAAATCTAAACAATTACCATGAATATGGGTAGGAAAATGAACATGCTGCTTCAATGATAGAGTATATATATATAAGATATTTGAATTCTGTATGAGGAAATAAAGATGACAAATAATGAAAATTAAAATCACATAAAATAATAGAATTTGATATATTGATATCAATAAGAAAGTTAGAAAACTCATCAAAATAAAATTGTATAATAATTAATAGGAGGACGATAAATAATTACTAAATTAAATAAATAAGTACCATTTTTATGGAAACAATCAGACCATCACCAATAGAAAAGGGAATGCATTTAGGGGAAAGTAACCTAATACGGATACTTTAACAATAAATGGTTTTAACATTTTATTACTATTATTTTTATTCAAAAATTACAATATATTAATTTTATATGATTAGAGATATTATTGTGATTTTAAAATGTTGCTTAATATTTTAATTCCATAGATAACGTGGGTGTCCGTATTATGTACCCATGTCCGAATACGGACACCCTATATACCATTAGATAAACTATATATTATTGATGAATCATTCTGACAAATTATAATTACATTATTTATAATTAATGTTATGAACAATTTATTCTAATTTTATTAGTTAATAATTTATTTATTTTGATTATTTTTTAAATTAATAATACAATTTAAGTATCTAAATAATTACAATTTTAGATTAAGCTTTATTGGTGATATTAATATTATAACGCACGCGATTTTTATGAAAATCAGAATAGTTTATACGCTGCGCGTTGATTGGTTATAGGGTTTCTGTATTAAGACACATAGAGTGTCTGTATTAGGTACTTATATGACCTCTTGATATATGCTTATAACTTAATGAATATTCGATAAAAAATATAGAAATTATATATATAATTTTAGAATGATTTATTTTTTAATAATATTTTATTATATTTTAGTTTATTAAATTTATTTACCAATCATGGTACTATGTTAATAAAGTTTCACTATATTTGCAAAAAGCAAATCGCTCAGATCGGGTTCGGGTAGTTACGAATAATAAAGTAGGGTACCTATCAGAAGTTTTAATTATTATAAACTATCAGATCGTATCATTAAATATTGTAACATTTAAATATGTAGGCACTATAGCAAGACCTCCCATAACCTCGAGGTAATAATATATCTTGACTATAGGCACTATATAGGGGAAAGTAACCGAATACGGACAGTGCCCGAATACGGACACTCTCGGTATCTCAGAAACCATACATCCTACAAAAAAATGTTTGATTAATAAAATATTCATAATTATATAAATAGTCTAAAAAAGTATTTTTTATTTTTTTATTATTAAAAATATTGCTGATATATCCAATAAAGTTATTTTTTTATTACGTTTTTAAATTTATGAAAATAAATTTCAACTTAAAACCTTCTAAAGAATATACAAATGTATATATATAAAATATAACAATATATTATTAAAATATAAAGAATTCTAAAATTATATATATAATTTCTATATTTGTTATATAATATTCATTAAGTTATAAGCATATATCTAGAGGTCATATAAATTCCTAATACGGACACTCTAGATGTCGGAATACGGACACCCTATAACCAATCAGCGCGCAGCGTATGAAATATTCTGATATTCATAAAAATCACTTACGTTATAATATTAATACCACCAAAAGATACATTTAAAATTTGTATTATTTAGATACATAAATTGTATTATTAATTAAAAAATAATAAAAATAAATAAATTATTAACTAATTGAATTAGAATAAATTGTTCATAAAATTAATTATAAATAATGTAATGTTAGTTTGTCTGATTGATTCATCAATAATATATAGTTTATCTAGCTGTATATAGGGTATCCGTATTATTAATTAAAAAATAATAAAAATAAATAAATTATTAACTAATTAAATTAGAATAAATTGTTCATAAAATTAATTATAAATAATGTAATGTTAGTTTGTCTGATTGATTCATCAATAATATATAGTTTATCTAGCTGTATATAGGGTATCCGTATTATAACACAGGGTGTCCGTATTCGGACATGGGTACCGAATACGGACACTCCCGTTATCTATGGAATTAAAAGATTAAATAAAATTTTAAAATTACAATAATATCTATAATCATAAAATATTATTATATACTAATTTTTGAATAAAAATAATAAGTCATAAAATGTTAAGACCATTTATTGTTAAAGTGTCCGTATTAGGTTACTTTCCCCTACCTAGTAAACTAGGTACTATATATTGTATATTAGGTATTTGATAGGCCATTAATATAAATATAGGTAATAAATATATCAATACAAATTAATATCAAGTAATAAGTGTAACATTTTTTATAATTTATTTATGAATAAATCATGGATTCACATTGTAAGTGGGATGATGATTTCGATGCTGATGATGATGTCGATGCTGATGATGATAGTGCTGATGCTGCTTCTCTTGTTGACGAATATCCTGATGCTGAAGTTGAGGTTGATTCTATGTATTTAGTCTCCCTAAAAATTGTATAGTTCATCTTTTAAATCAATATTATTTTGGACATATTTCGTAATTCATAATTCTATATATATATATATATCGCGGTGCCAGTATGACTTGATAGTATTAACTTTAGCAACTAATTCACTTATTTCACTTAACTCTATATTACTTAGCTATATCGAGTACTAATTTTATTAGTAATAAATAACATTATTAAAATATAAGATCATTTAATAAAATTAAAAATATATCTTTGTTTTTAGTTAAATTAAAAATACACTTTGATCGACATTTATATTTCAATTTATTATTTTAAATATATATAATATTATATAATGTTATATTTATTGTATATATTAGTTATTATTTTATAAATACCTCAGTTTTCTTATCGGTGTATAGGCCATACGTGTGAACTTTGTCCTACTTATTGTCATCATTGAACGCATTGTGAGATAAACTTAACGGTTCCATTGATAATAATTAAATTATACTAAAAGTCAGATAACTAAACATTTAATAATAATAGATTTTAACACATTACTATGATACATACATTTAGCCATTTAGGATATTTAGGGTATCATATAGGGGAGATTAGAGAATAAATATGTATCGATAGACACATATAGACTTTTACTACTAATAGTTCGATATATATAATCTATAGATCATAAACTGCATGTATATGAGAAGTTGTTTAGAGATAATATGTGTACGTTTGTATACATATACATACGTATACGATATATTTAATATGTGATTCATATTTAAATTAATAATTAGTGTTATGATATATATTATACCTTACTACATAACGTCATAGTTATTATCTACTTATATTAACTACAAATATTCGCTATATATATATATATCAATATTATTAAAACAATGATATATCGAACCGGTTTAACGTACACTGTACGAGTTCTATTGGATATTTTATTCATATTTAAATTAATTATTAGTGTTATAAAACACATATGATATCATATTATATATATATATATATATTATAACTTTAATTATTCTTTTAAATATTAATCAAATATCAAATAGAACTCGTAAATATATGTAGGTATATATATATACTTAGGTATATTACCCATTATGCTTTATTATATAACATAATGGTATTGCCTGTTTACATTAACTATAGCTGGGCCTTAACCACGGTGTTAAACCTTGCCCCGCGCCTGCGCAGAAACCCGCACCACACATAAGTGGACCATCGCTTACAGGAAGTCTGTTGCATTTAAACAGATATCTGTTTACAAAAGCATATGCTTCATTATTGATATGCATCAAATTAAAAAATGATACCTCAAGGTCGAATGCCTTAAACACGCCCACATTCGTTAACGATATGTATACATACACCCTCGCGCACGCACGGGGAGATTCTTACGTGACAACAGATGATGATAAATCTGAAGAAGGTTCGGATGCTGTATATGGCTCGGAAGTAGGGTTCAGGGTATATATTCATATATTTAATATATACATATATATATATATACATTTCCAATACTGTGAATTGTATATATATATATAAATATATATATATATATATATATATATATATACAATTAACAGGATTGGAAATGTATTGTAGTTTTATTTTAAAGGTAAACAAATTTACCATTTTTCGTATACAAAAATTCATAATATTTTCGAAATATAATTATCAATACATTTCAATCAACACTTTTTATTCTAAATTATACAAGCGATACTCCACTATAATACACATATAAACGATACTTCAAGTTATACAGGTTGTATATACTCTACTCTCATATCAGTTGTACATAGTAGTATAGTTAAGACACACATAACGAAGGTCTCGGTTAACTCGACACTGACCAGCACAACCTGCCCCCGGACATCGCTAGGACCGTACCGACCAGTGAAGTTGACCACCGTACGGCAATAGAGAATCATTAAGGTTAAGGTTAAGGTTAAGGTTAAGGTTAAGGTTAAGGCCGTAGAGGGTGACATGATTCAGCGGTCAGATTCGATACTAATCTACTAGGTTATGCTACTATATTTATGATAATAAACGGTTGTACATTACATTTATTCTTAAAATGTATTATTATATATTATAATTTATATTACATATATATATATAATTATTGATGCATTTTTTTAAATATTTTAATAATTAATTGATCACATAGGTAAATAATAAATTATAATATAAAAAATAATAAATTATAAATTATAATATATAATATATATATATATATATATATATATATACTATAGTATGTATACTATAGTATAATATACTATTATATATAATAAACTATAGTATATATCATATTAGTATAGATATTTCTATAGAAAATAAAATGTTATTATTTAGATCCCGAATAGAAATCGTACTTATCTCAAGTTCAAAAGTCTATATCGACCGATATATTATATATATATATATATATATATATATATATATATATATACTATATATATATATATATATATATATATATATATATATATACTATAGTATATATACTATATAATAAACTATAGTATATATCATATTAGTATAGATAATAAAGTTGTATATATAATTTTATTATATATACTAAATGTATTATATATATATGCTATATATACCTACCTATACATATAGGTAGTTATATATTTTGTAATGTATTATTATATGAGGTATTAGTATGAATATGTATTTAATATTTACACTGACTTTATATTAATATAATACATAGAAAATAAAATGTTATTATTTAGATCCCAAATAGAAATCGTACTTATCTCAAGTTCAAAAGTCTATATCGACCGATATATTATATATTATATATATATATATATATATATATATATATATATACTATAGTATATATACTATATAATAAACTATAGTATATATCATATTAGTATAGATATTTCTATAGAAAATAAAATGTTATTATTTAGATCCCAAATAGAAATCGTACTTATCTCAAGTTCAAAAGTCTATATCGACCGATATATTATATATGTATATATATATATATATATATATATATATATATATATATATATATATACTATAGTATATATATACTATATAATAAACTATAGTATATATCATATTAGTATAGATAATAAAGTTGTATACATATATATATATATAATTTTATTATCTATACTAAATGTATTATATATATATGCTATATATACCTACCTATACCTATAGGTAGGTAGTTATATATTTTGTAATGTATTATTATATGAGGTATTAGTATGCATATGTATTTAATATTTACATTGACTTTATATTAATATAATACATAGAAAATAAAATGTTATTATTTAGATCCCAAATAGAAATCGGACTTATCTCAAGTTCAAAAGTCTATATCGACCGATATATATATATATATATTATATATATGATGATGATGATATTGAGTTTATTAGCACTAAAATAGGGTCATGTAGACCCCTTCGCTCGTGCGGGAAGAAAATAATAATAAAATAATAGTAATACGATAATAATTTGATAATAATATACATTCAATATACAACGGATAACAATAATAAATAATATAAAGGACTATTATATACTACAGTCTGCATTGATATGGTGTAGTTGTATATACTACAGACTGCATTGATATAGTATAGTGTTATATAATAATACGATAATAATAATACAATAGCAAATTAATAATGATATACCATTAATATAACACGGACACAAATAATAAGTTGGATGATTTAATGATTATGGGTAGAGAGAAAAGAAGAAGTAAGATTTATAAATCTTTTGTGGGATCTAATAGAACGAATGGTAGGAGGGAGGGAATTCCATAGGGATGGACCGGAATTTTTAAAAGCTCTAGCATTTAGGGAAGTTTTACTATATATATATATATATATATATATATATATATATATATATATATATATATTTACTGATTAATGAAATTTCAAATATACAAATATATCCGACGTTGTTAATAATAATCACTATTTTGTATCAATAATTAATATTAGGGGAGAGTATTCGAATGTGAACATACCTGAATGTGGACAAATTTAAAATAATGCTTATGATTATATTTGCAAAAGTTAAAATATACCTTTTGATATAAATAATAAAATCTATAATATTTTCAAACAAAGTTTAAATTTGTGTAAATTATAAAAATGTTATTTAATATTAATTTGTCGGCTAATTTCATACTAATCAAGTAAAATATATAAACTCACTTATTTTATATAATTGTGTTTTATTATATTTCAATTTTAATATATTCTGATGGTTGATTAAATGTACTATAATACCCCGTAAAGATACCCCGTAAAGCGTCGTCTACTGAATGTGGCCCGGCTATGTCCCCCACGTCAGCAGCGACGGCTACTCTTACGCCCCCGGCAAAACCATATAGCACCACAGAGAAAGCGAAGATAACCCGTAAAAGTTTACTACATTAATTTATAAATAAATTGTATATATATATATAATAATAATAAATATAATATAAACATTTTGTAATTAGAAAATATGCTAATCGTATCACGGTCGCGGTTCACATGACGAATTTCTGATTACCTATAGGTATTATACAATCGTTCACAAATAATTCTAAAACAATATATATATATTGTTTTAGAATTATTTTTGAACGATTTTATAATTAGCGTGAGTACATGGCATTGGAATTAACTATGCAAATAAAAGCAAAATCTAATGAAAATCATTATAAAATTAATGTATGCTTATTTTTAAATTAAAATATAATGTTCACTACAAAATAATTCATAGATAAATTCGTAGTGTAAATATTATTAAATATATATATATATATTTAAACAGAATTTAAAATGTAAGTGAATGATCATTTTATTTTACATTAAACACATATTTATTAACATACACACACTACTCCAATCAACACCCGATCCTCCAACACCTTTCTCCTTACTACACCCCACCTACACAACCTCCACTCCTCCCATATACGCTCCTTTGACCTATCTGACCCTTATCATGGGAACTCCCTACACTACCACCTTCGAACAATGACATCAACCTCCTCCTTCAAACGTCATCTAAAGACATACTATTAATCCCATGCTTTCCCCCCAACACAATAATCTATCCCACGGACGGCCGATTGCTCACGCACAGCGTAGTCCTAAAACCAAAAAAGAAAAAGAAAGAAAAAAGAATAATAATAATCTATAAATTTTAAAATTAATTATATGTTAATATTTTAATAATATTAATTAAAAACATAGCAATGTACCATTATGTGGACCACTTGAGTATGCATAAGTTTTCATTGAACATTTCTCATTATTATATAAATTGTTTGCGTGATTATACTAATGCATTACTAATATATTAAATTAGTTATATAATATTATTATATGTTATATGTTAATGTTGTAAATTTTAAATTATGTGATTTTTGTGAAAATGAATAATATTTTATTATTTTAAGTGTTGTTAATTGGATTAAATATAATAAATTATTTAATTAATTAAGTTTTTTAATTATAAGTATTCCAGATTAATAATACATTGTAATATAGTTAATTATTAAAAGAAAAAATTTATATTTTAACTTTAAAAAAAAGTGGTCCACATTAATGTACATTTGGAATATGATCGATATTTTGATTTAATGATATTGCCGTATTGATAAATACTTTGTTAATATTTTGTCACCGGAAGTGACCAGTAAATATAGGTTCCGTTTCGTGAAGGACGGACGTGGAATGACAATGACTGAGTTCAGCACAGTAGCCGGGCTAACCTATCACTACGAGAAGAGAGAGAGAGAAACTTCATACCTCTTACTACCAGAAGGTGAGGCTGGCAGACACAGTGGTGGTCAATAATGGCTACAATAGAGCTGTGGACATCGTATATCACGTGATCTGAAGTTTTATATTAAAATCGCCGACTATATTATTTCTCATTTAGTTTATTGTTATTGTTATTGTTATTTTTAATTGGTGTAGTCCTTTTATCCCATCCAGGAACTTAGATGAAGTTTTCACTTATAACCATATATGGCTCTAATGTCACTTCGAAGCCGCTCTCATGTTAAGGCATCCATGGTTTTAACGAGAGCCGATCATTTATTTATACACAATTATATAAGATCACTTCTAAATAATATTTTAAGACCCATTTTATAAAATTAATTAATGGTCCGGACGAGGGTCGAACCCGTGTCCTACTGCTTGTGTGTCTGACGCCTTAGCCACTGAGCCACACAGGCAGTTAAATATATATATATATATATATATATATATATAAATGTATATAAACTACAATGTATATAAAAAAAGTATCTATTACATTATATAATAATTAAAACAAATATCTAAATTTCATTAGTAGACGAAATAAACTTATAAACTATCTAAAATAAATATTGCAATTTTGATGTATGTATTTCATTAGTAGACGAAATAAACTTATAAACTATCTAAAATAAATATTGAAATGTTGATGTATGTATTAATTATGTTGAATTTAAACATATGCATTATTATTGATATGCATCAAATTAAAAAGTGATATACCTCAAGGTCGAATGCATTAAACACGCCCACATTCGTTAACGATATGTATACATACACCCTCGCGCACACACGGGGAGATTCTTACGTGACAACAGATGATGATAAATCTGAAGAAGGTTCGGATGCTGTATATGGCTCGGAAGTATGGGACAGGGTATATATTCATATATTTAATATATACATATATATATATATATATATATATATATATATATATATACATTTCCAATACTGTGAATTGTATATATATATAAATATATATATATATTTATACAATTAACAGGATTGGAAATGTATTGTAGGTAAAAGGTAAATTTTATATTAAAGGTAAACAAATTTACCATTTTTCGTATACAAAAATTCATAATATTTTCGAAATATAATTATCAATACATTTCAACACTTTTTATTCTAAATTATACAAGCGATACTCCACTATAATACACATATAAACGATACTACAAGTTATACAGGTTGTATATACTCTACTCTCATATCAGTTGTACTACATAGTAGTATAGTTAAGACACACATAACGAAGGTATCGGTTAACTCGACACTGACCAGCACAACCTGCCCCCGGACATCGCTAGGACCGTACCGACCAGTGAAGTTGACCACCGTACGGCAATAGAGAATCATTAAGGTTAAGGTTAAGGTTAAGGTTAAGGTTAAGGTTAAGGCATAGAGGGTGACATGATTCAGCGGTCAGATTCGATACTAATCTACTAGGCTATGCTACTATATTTATGATAATAAACGGTTGTACATTACATTTATACTTAAAATGTATTATTATATATTATAATTTATATAACATATATATATATATATATATTGATGCATTTTTTTAATATTTTAATAATTAATTTATCACATAGGTAAATAATAAATTATAATATAAAAAATAATAAATTATAAATTATAATATATAATAATACATTTTAAGTCTAAATGTATTATATATATATATATATATATATATTTTAATATATATATATACCTACCTATACCTATAGGTAGGTAGTTATATATTTTGTAATGTATTATTATATGAGGTATTAGTATGCATATGTATTTAATATTTACATTGACTTTATATTAATATAATACATAGAAAATAAAATGTTATTATTTAGATCCCAAATAGAAATCGTACTTATCTCAAATTCAAAAGTCTATATCGACCGATATATTATATATATTATATATATATAATATATATAATAAGTTTAGTTTCTTTATCTTTTTCTCTTTCATTATTATATTTTTTACATATTTTATGCATTTATTTCATTTGTTTTATATATTTTTCTTCTTTTAATATACATTTATTTTATTTATATATACTTTTATTATTTATTATATTTTATTTTGTATTTAACTGAAAATGATGACCTCTCCTTGATAACAATATTCAAGTATATTCTTACTTATTTATTCAGCACGATTTTCATTTACACGAATCACATTTACAAATCAAATAAGTTTAATAATATATACAATAGTATATATATATATACAAAATTATAGTTCTAATGATATACAAAATTGAAATTTTAAAATAAGTTATTGTCATTTTATAATTTACTAATATTTTTTTTATTTTTTATTCTTGTAATGCTGTTATCAAGTTGAGTGGGAAAATACCTAGTCAAGCTTTGCTTTTGTATTTTCCTGAGTGTTTACACTCTATCTGATTCACAATATATATATATATATATATATATATATATACTATAGTATATATACTATATAATAAACTATAGTATATATCATATTAGTATAGATATTTCTATAGAAAATAAAATGTTATTATTTAGATCCCAAATAGAAATCGTACTTATCTCAAGTTCAAAAGTCTATATCGACCGATATATATTATATATATATATATATATATACTATAGTATATATACTATATAATAAACTATAGTATATATACTATATAATAAACTATAGTATATATCATATTACTATAGATAATAAAGTTGTATACATATATATATATATATATATATATAATTTTATTATCTATACTAAATGTATTATATATATATGCTATATATACCTACCTATACCTATAGGTAGGTAGTTATATATTTTGTAATGTATTATTATATGAGGTATTAGTATGCATATCTATTTAATATTTACATTGACTTTATATTAATATAATACATAGAAAATAAAATGTTATTATTTAGATCCCAAATAGAAATCGTACTTATCTCAAGTTCAAAAGTCTATATCGACCGATATATATTATATATATATGTATATTATATATATATATATATATATATATATATATATATATTTACTGATTAATGAAATTTCAAATATAAAAATATATCCGACGTTGTTAATAATAATCACTATTTTGTATCAATAATTAATATTAGGGGAGAGTAATCGAATGTGAACATACCTGAATGTGGACAAATTTAAAATAATGCTTATGATTATATTTGCAAAAGTTAAAATATACCTTTTGATATAAATAATAAAATCTATAATATTTTCAAACAAAGTTTAAATTTGTGTAAATTATAAAAATGTTATTTAATATTAATTTGTCGGCTAATTTCTTACTAATCAAGTAAAATATATAAACTCACTTATTTTATATAATTGTGTTTTATTATATTTCAATTTTAATATATTCTGATGGTTGATTAAATGTACTATAATACCCCGTAAAGATACCCCGTAAAGCGTCGTCTACTGAATGTGGCCCGGCTATGTCCCCCACGTCAGCAGCGACGGCTACTATTACGCCCCCGGCAAAACCATATAGCACCACAGAGAAAGCGAAGATAACCCGTAAAAGTTTACTACATTAATTTATAAATAAATTGTATATATATATATAATAATAATAAATATAATATAAACATTTTGTAATTAGAAAATATGCTAATCGTATCACGGTCGCGGTTCACATGACGAATTTCTGATTACCTATAGGTATTATACAATCGTTCACAAATAATTCTAAAACAATATATATATATTGTTTTAGAATTATTTTTGAACGATTTTATAATTAGCGTGAGTACATGGCGTTGGAATTAACTATGCAAATAAAAGCAAAATCTAATGAAAATCATTATAAAATTAATGTATGCTTATTTTTAAATTAAAATATAATGTTCACTACAAAATAATTCATAGATAAATTCGTAGTGTAAATATTATTAAATATATATATATATATTTAAACAGAATTTAAAATGTAAGTGAATGATCATTTTAATTTACATTAAACACATATTTATTAACATACACACACTACTCCAATCAACACCCGATCCTCCAACACCTTTCTCTTTACTACACCCCACCTACACAACCTCCACTCCTCCCATATACGCTCCTTTGACCTATCTGACCCTTATCATGGGAACTCCCTACACTACCACCTTCGAACAATGACATCAACCTCCTCCTTCAAACGTCATCTAAAGACATACTATTAATCCCATGCTTTCCCCCCAACACAATAATCTATCCCACGGACGGCCGATTGCTCACGCACAGCGTAGTCCTAAAACCAAAAAAGAAAAAGAAAGAAAAAAGAATAATAATAATCTATAAATTTTAAAATTAATTATATGTTAATATTTTAATAATACTAATTAAAAACATAGCAATGTAACCTTATATGGACCACTTGAGTTTGCACAAGTTTTCATTGAACATTTCTCAATATTATATAAATTCTTTACGTGATTATACTAATGCATTACTAATATATTAAATTAGTTATATAATATTATTATATGTTATATGTTAATGTTGTAAATTTTAAATTATGTGATTTTTGTGAAAATGAATAATATTTTATTATTTTAATTGTTGTTAATTGGATTAAATATAATAAATTGATTAATTAATTAAGTTTTTTAATTATTTGTATACCAGATTAATAATACAATGTAATATAGTTAAATATTAAAAGAAAACACTTATATTTTAACTTTAAAAAAAAGTGGTCCACATTAAGGTACATTTGGAAAATGATCGATATTCTGATTTAATGATATTGCCTTATTAATAAATATTTTGTTAATATTTTTTCACCAGAAGTGACCAGTAAATATAGCTTCCGTTTCGTGAAGGACGGACGTGGAATGACAATGACGGAGTTCAGCACGGTAGCCGGGCTAACCTATTACTACGAGAAGAGAAAGAGAGAGAGACTTCATACCTCTTACTACCAGAAGGTGAGGCTGGCAGACACAGTGCTGGTCAATAATGGCTACAATAGAGCTGTGCACATCGTCTATCACGTGATCTGAAGTTTTATATTAAAATCGCTGACTATGTTATTTCTCATTTAGTTTATATATATATAAATGTATATAAACTACAATATATATAAAAAGTATATGTTTCATTGTAAAATAATTAAAACAAAGATCTAAATGTCATCAGTAGACGAAATAATCGTATACACTATCTAAAATAAATATTGAAATGTTGATGTATGTATTAATTATGTTGAATTTAAACAGATGCTTTATTATTGATATGCATCAAATTAAAAAGTGATACCTCAAGGTCGAATGCATTAAACACGCCCACATTCGTTAACGATATGTATACATACACCCTCGCGCACGCACACGGGGAGATTCTTACGTGACTACAGATGATGATAAATCTGAAGAAGGTTCGGATGCTGTATATAGCTCGGAAGTATGGGACAGGGTATATATTCATATATTTAATATATACATATATATATATATATATATATATATATATATATATATATATATATATATATATATATATGTATATGTATATATATATACATTTCCAATCCTGTTAATTGTATATATATATATATATATATATATATATATATATATATATATATATATATATATATATATATATAAATATATACAATTAACAGGATTGGAAATGTATTGTAGGAATGTATTTTATATTAAAGGTAAACAAATTTACCATTTTTCGTATACAAAAATTCATAATATTTTCGAAATATAATTATCAATACATTTCAATCAACACTTTTTATTCTAAATTATACAAGCGAACTATAAAACACATATAAACGATACTACAAGTTATACAGGTTGTATATACTCTACTCTCATATCAGTTGTACTACATAGTAGTATAGTTAACCCACACATAACGAAGGTATCGGTTAACTCGACACTGACCAGCACAACCTGCCCCCGGACATCGCTAGGACATTACCGACCAGTGAAGTTGACCACCGTACGGCAATAGAGAATCATTAAGGTTAAGGTTAAGGTTAAGGTTAAGGTTAAGGTTAAGGTTAAGGTTAATGTTAAGGCCGTAGAGGGTGACATGATTCAGCGGTCAGATTCGATACTAACCTACTAGGTTATGCATATATACATAGGTTAGCATGCTACTATATTTATGATAATAAACGGTTGTACATTACATTTATACTTAAAATGTATTATTATATATTATAATTTATATTACACATATATATATAAATGCATTTTTTTAAATATTAAAATATTTAATTTTTCTCATAGATAATTATAAAATATAAATTATAATATATAATAATACAGTTTAAGTCTAAATATATTATATATATGGTATAGGTAGGTAGTTATATATTTTGTAATGTATTATCATATGAGGTATTAGTATGCATATGTATTTAATATTTACATTGACTTTATATTAATATAATACATAGATAATAAAATGTTATTATTTAGATCCCAAATAGAAATCGTACGTATCTCAAGTTCAAAAGTCTATATCGATCGATATATTATATATATATATATATATATATATATATATATATATATATATACTATAGTATATATATACTATATAATACACTATAGTATATAATACACTATAGTATATACTATATATCATATTAGTAGGGGAAAGTAACCGAATACGGACAGTGCCCGAATACGGACACTCTCGGTATCTCAGAAACCATAAATCCTACAAAAAATTTTTAATGAATACAATATTCATAATTATTTTATTTATGAATATAGTCTAAAAAAGTATTTTTTATTTTTGAATTATACAAAATTTGGTTAATATATCCATTAAACTTATTTTTTTATTACGTTTTTAAATTTATGAAAAAAAATTTCAACTTAAAACCTTATCAAGAATATACAAATGAACTGATATAAAATATAACACTATATTATTAAAAAATAAGGCATTCTAAAAATTGTATTTTTAATTTCTATATTTGTTATCAAATATTCATTAAGTTATAAGCATATATCTAGAGGTCATATAAGTTCCTAATACGGACACTCTAAATGTATTAATACGGACACCCTATAACCAATCATCGCGAAGCGTATTAACAATTCTGATTTTCATAAAAATCGCGTGCATTATAATTTTAATACCACCAATAAAGCTAATTCTAAAAAAAAGTATTATTTAGATACTTAAATTGTATTATTAATTAAAAAATAATAAAAATAAATAAATTATTAACTAATTAAATTGCAATATATTTGTTATAAAATTAATTTTAAATAACGTAATTGTAATTTGTCTTATTGATTCATCAATAATATATAGTTTATCTAGTGGTATATAGGGTGTCCGTATTATAACATAGGGTGTCCGTATTCGGACATGGGTACCGAATACGGACACCCCCGTTATCTATGGAATTAAAATATTAAATACAATTTTAAAATCACAATAATATCTATAATCATATAATATTAATATATTGTAATTTTTGAAAACAAATAATGAGTCATACAAAATTGAGACCATTTATTGTTAAAGGTCCGTATTAGGTTACTTTCCCTTATAGATAATAAAGTTGTATATATAATTTTATTAACTATACTAAATGTATTATATATATATGGTATAAGTATGTAGTTATATATTTTGTAATGTATTATTATATGAGGTATTAGTATGCATATGTATTTATTATTTACATTGACTTTATATTAATATAATACATAGAAAATAAAATGTTATTATTTAGATCCCAAATAGAAATCGTACTTATCTCAAGTTCAAAAGTCTATATCGACCGATATATTATATATATATATATATATATATATATATATATATATATATACTATAGTATATATACTATATAATAAACTATAGTATATATAATATTAGTATAGATAATAAAGTTGTATATATAATTTTATTATCTATACTAAATGTATTATATATATATATGCTATATATACCTACCTATACATATAGGTAGGTAGTTATATATTTTGTAATGTATTTAATATTTACATTGACTTTATATTAATATAATACATAGATAATAAAAAGTTCTTATTTAGATCCCAAATAGAAATCGGACGTGTCTAAAGTTCAAAAGTCTATGTCGACCGATATATATATATTTATACAGATTAATGAAATTTCAAATATAAAAATATATCCGATGTTGCTAATAATAATCACTATTTTGTATCAATAATTAATATTAAGAGAGAGTAATCGAATGTGAACATACCTGAATGTGGACAAATTTAAAATAATGCTTATGATAATTGCAAAAGTTAAAATATACCTTTTGATATAAATAATAAAATCTATAATATTTTCAAACAAATTTGTGTAAATTATAAAAATGTTATTTAATATTAATTTTTCGGCTAATTTCTTACTAATCAAGTAAAATATATAAACTCACTTATTTTAAATAATTGTGTTTTATTATATTTCAATTTTAATATATTCTGATGGTTGATTAAATGTACTATAATACCCCGTAAAGATACCCCGTAAAGCGTCGTCTACTGAATCTGGCCCGGCTATGACCCCCACGTCAGCAGCGACGGCTACTCTTACGCCCCCGGCAAAACACTATAGCACCACAGAGAAAGCGAAGATAACCCGTAAAAGTTTACTACATTAATTTATAAATAAATTGTATATATATATATATATATAATAATAATAAATATAATATACACATTTTGTAATTAGAAGATATGCTAATCGTATAACGGTCGCGGTTCACATGACGAATTTCTGATTACCTATAGGTATTATAAAATCGTTCATAAATAATTCTAAAACAATATATATATATTGTTTTAGAATTAGTTGTGAACGATTTTATAATTAGCGTGAGTACATGGCGTTGGAATTAACTATGCAAAATCTAATAAAAATCATTATAAAATTAATGTATGCTTATTTTTAAATTAAAATATAATGTTCACTATAAAATAATTCATAGAAAAATTCGTAGTGTAAATATTATTAAATATATATATATTTATACAGAATTTAAAATGTAAGTGAATGATCATTTTAATTTACATTAAATACATATTTATTAACATACACACACTACTCCAATCAACACCCGATCCTCCAACACCTTTCTCCTTACTACACCCCACCTACACAACCTCCACTTCTCCCATATACGCTCCTTTGCCCTATCTGCCCCATATCATTAGAACTCCCTACCCTACCACCTTCGAACAATGACATCAACCTCCTCCTTCAAACGTCATCTAAAGACATACTATTAGTCCCATGCTTCCCCCCCCCCCAAACACAATAATCTATCCCACGGACGGCCGATTGCTCACGCACAGCGTAGTCCTAAAACTAAAAAAGAAAAAGAAAGAAAAAAGAATAATAATAATCTATAAATTTTAAAATTAATTATATATTAATATTTTAATAATACTAATTAAAAACATAGCAATGTACCATTATGTGGACCACCAGTTTGCATAAGTTTTCATTGAAAATATCTCAATATTATATAAATTCTTCGCGTGATTATACTAATGCATTACTAATATATTATATTAGTTATATGATATTATTATATGTTATATGTTAATGTTGTAAATTTTAAATTATGTGATTTTTGTGAAAATGAATAATATTTTATTATTTTAAGTGTTGTTAATTGGATTAAATATAATAAATTATTTAATTAATTAAGTTTTTTAATTATTTGTATACCAGATTAATAATACAATGTAATATAGTTAATTATTAAAAGAAAAAATGTATATTTTAACTTTAAAAAAAAAGTGGTCCACATTAATGTACATTTGGAAAATGATCGATATTTTGATTTAATAATATCGCCTTATTGATAAATATCTTGTTAATATTTTGTCACCGGAAGTGACCAGTAAAGATGGCTTCCGTTTCGTGAAGGACGGACGTGGAATGACAATGACGGAGTTCAGCACGGTAGCCGGGCTAACCTATTACTACGAGAAGAGAAAGAGAGAGAGACTTCATACCTCTTACTACCAGAAGGTGAGGCTGGCAGACACAGTGCTGGTCAATAATGGCTACAATAGAGCTGTGGACATCTTCTATCACGTGATCTGAAGTTTTATATTAAATCGCCGACTATATTATTTCTCAATTAGTTTTTATATATATATATATATATATAAATGTATATAAACTACAATGTATATAAAAAGTATATGTTTCATTATATAATAATTAAAATAAAGATCTAAATTTCATTAGACAAAATAAACTTATACACTATATAAAATAAATATTGAAATTTAGATGTTTGTATTACTTATGTTGCATTTAAACAGATGCTTTATTATTGATATGCATCAAATTAAAAGTGATATACCTCAAGGTCGAATGCATTAAACACGCCCACATTCGTTAACGATATGTATACATACACCCTCGCACACACACGGGGAGATTCGTACGTGACAACAGATGATGATAAATCTGAAGAAGGTTCTGATGCTGTATATGGCTCGGAAGTAGGGGTCAGGGTATATATTCATATATTTAATATATACATATATATACATATACATTTCCAATCCTGTTAATTGTATATATATATATATATATATATATATATATATATATAAATATATACAATTAACAGGATTGGAAATGTATTGTAGTTTTATATTAAAGGTAAACAAATTTACCATTTTTCGTATACAAATAATAATTTTCGAAATATAATTATCAATACATTTCAATCAACACTTTTTATTCTAAATTATACAAGCGATACTCCACTATAATACACATATAAACGATACTACAAGTTATACAGGTTGTATATACTCTACTCTCATATCAGTTGTACTACATAGTAGTATAGTTAAGACACACATAACGAAGGTATCGGTTAACTCGACACTGACCAGCACAACCTGCCCCCGGACATCGCTAGGACCGTACCGACCAGTGAAGTTGACCACCGTACGGCAATAGAGAATCATTAAGGGTGTAGAGGGTGACATGATTCAGCGGTCAGATTCGATACTAACCTACTAGGCTAGGCTACTATATTTATGATAATAGTACATTCTATTTATACTTAACATGTATTATTATATATTATAATTTATATTACATATATATATTGATGCATTTTTTTTAATATTTTAATAATTTATTTATCACATAGGTAAATAATAAATTATAATATAAAAATTAATTAATTATAAATTATAATATATAATAATACATTTTAAGTCTAAATGTATTATATATATAGTATAGGTAGATAGTTATATATTTTGTAATGTATTATTATATGAAGTATTAGTATGCATATGTATTTAATATTTACATTGACTTTATATTAATATATTAACTTACAATATAATATTAATAAACTTTATTACAAAGTATATAAAATGTATATGAAATTTTAAATTAAATTTATAAAATAATACAAAAAATATTTAAATAGTAGTTTTAAATATCTGATTATAATATACATTTAATGGGAATTATTCATATATTAAATTATGTATATATTAAAAATATATCAATTTAAAATTTTGCAATCTCCATTTTATACAATATATTTTAATTCTGTAGAAAATTAATATTTAGTCGATAATTGAAAATATATTATTTAAATATTTAAAATTAATTATTATATAACTTCGTTTTTTCGATGTTAAAATTATTATTTTATAATAATATTTAATATATATACTTAAATGTGAGATTCTACACCGTTTGGTTTATTTTTATGGAAGACAGACAATTAATAATACAACAACGAGTCATTATAGTATTGTAAGTGAATTTTACTTTTTATTGAAAATATGATGTAAAAATACAAACATTAC
This sequence comes from Osedax fenrisi, assembly GCA_964019155.1. Taxonomy (NCBI): domain Eukaryota; kingdom Metazoa; phylum Annelida; class Polychaeta; order Sabellida; family Siboglinidae; genus Osedax; species Osedax fenrisi. Next base: position 88,962,431 of record OZ025242.1, read on the forward strand.
AAACACAATGGCGGATTGTTATTCAAATTGGTGAACAAACATGGATGTCCAATAGCAGTCTACCCCCTCAAAGTCTGTGCATACACCCTCGCGCACACACACACAGGGAGATTCGTACGTAACTACAGATGACGAAAATTCAGACGATTCGATGTATGACTCAGAAGCAGGGGTCAGGGTATATATTCATATATATATATAATATATACATATATATAAATATATATATGTATATATATATATATTAATATATTATATATATATATATATTTACTGATTAATGAACTTTCAAATATAAAAATATATTCGATGTTGTTAATAATAATCACTATTTTGTATCAATAATATATACCAATTTTATATTATATTTAAATAATAAATGAAATCACTCTAATTGTAGATAAAGCATAGAGCTAGAGAGAAACTGCCTCTCTAGCTATATGAGATAAAGCATCACATGTGATTTGTGCACAAAGATGCCGAAGGACATACTTTTCTACAGCGCCTCGTAAAAGTGATAAACTCACCGGTCGTATAGTGATAAATGTATCACGTGTTATGAGTAATTTATAATGTATACTTGTATTAATTAGTTAATATCACATATTATGTATATAAGTTATTATTTATCCAGCTTATGTTTATTTTATATTTATATTATGTAATTAAATATTTTAAAGTACTATTACTTCTTATGAGTAGGTATATATTTAATTACATATACAGTCAACTCTCGGTAAGTCGGACTACGGATAAGTCGGACTTCTCGATAAATCGGACACATTTAGTTGGTTTGGTTGGATTTGTATCTAATTCAATGTTAAATTAATCGGATAAGTCGGATAAGTTGTATTGGATGAGTTGGAATTTTCTATAAGTCGGACACATATTATTGTCATTTTTATGATTTTTATACTGGATAAGTCGGACTTTTTATAAATTGTCGGAAATGTTTACTTTAAATAATGTATATTATAATTTTAGTAAGTAATATTATTGAATACAACATTTTATTTTTTTGATTGTTGCATAATTCCACATTTCGGTAATCCTTTAACTCACGCTGCGCATCTCATGTCTTATTTGCATGATATTTTAAATCTCGTATAAGTCGGACATCTCGCTAAGTCGGAAACTTTTGTCGGTCCCTTGCATGTCCGACTTATCGGGAGTTGACTGTACTTATATTAAGCAGTTAATACCACATACTATATATATAATATATATATTTTATATGAATTACTCTGTAGTAAAATAATATATTAAATTTTATAATAACATGATTTATGAAGAACAAATTCATATACAATATTAGACGACATTATGTTAATATGTTGGAGATACTTGTAAACGTGTGAGTGTAATTGTATATGTGGTTGTATACTATTCCATATTTGTATTCTTCCTAGTTATATAATAATAGTAATTTGATCTACATTGAAGTTTTATCTACAGTTTTAAAATATTAAATTGTCTATTTTTAAATTTCGAATATCTGACCCTTATTAGTATAACTGAATGTATTATCAATGGAACTCTAGTAAGGTATCTACTAATGCTAGCCTACGCAGTATAGAGATGCTCCAATACACGCGTGTGTTATCTGTTTAGGGGTAGGCATATTATATATAAGTACTTGTAAACATATTGTAATATGTTATATTATTAATAATTATTAATATGTAATATTATCTATTTATAATAACCGAACAATGTCGTTCTGTACGCATGCGTTACATTGACCGGCAGTGTGTCCTACAAGGACATAGCCCGTTTACAGTATAACCTCTTTACAATGCAGTATCGTATCAATAATAGGATACCGATATACACCTATATACCTATGTATTGACCGTGGCTATAATGCATAGTTATTTAGATGCGGAGCTAATGCTATGCTACATAATTCTATATCGTATTCAGATATCATTAACAATTTCTATAGAGCGACATAGATGTTGGTATATAATATATACTATTCTATACTGTATAGATTATATACTATATATCAATATTTATGTAGGGGAAGGAAGGGTAATTTGTCCGATTTGTATGTATGTTACTAGAATTGCTCTAACTCAAAATGTACATTTTTTAAATAACTATAATATATATATATATATAAAAGTCGGGTAATTTGGCCGATAGTACAACTTTACTCGATAGGTGACATTATGTTCTAACATACATAAATCCTACATTTCTTGAATAAAATGATGAATAATTAGGCGCACACTTAATACCACCGCCACATTAGATTATATTTGTTCTTTATAGAACTCCGTATTACGCACTTTAGTATGATTTATTAATAGGCCTAATTGTATACTATCAAATAACATATATTGTATATTAAGTAAGACATATATGTCTATACAAGAGGTGATATGATACATAATATGATATACATGAGGTGGAATAGTGTAGACATAGTAAAAGCCATACATATTGTTAGTCATCAATTTTTATATCAATTCTATTATTACAATACTATCTGATATCTGATTGGTTAATAATCGGCCAAATAACCCGACTTGCATCGGTCAAATTACCCATTTTGACGTACGTTATTATTTCAGCAATATCTTGCGTAACATATTGATATATAATTTAGATAATTACATAGGATAAAGAATAAAGAACATATTATTTGTTATTAGGTTGTACAATCTATCACAATCCAACAATTATTTATGAAATGACAAGCAGATTAACAAACACCTATTTTGTTAAAAATCCGTATTTTAATAAAATCAATAAATACTAATAATTATTGATTATTTATTAAAATAAATTGTAACTATTCTTAAAAATTATTTTTTAAAAGGGGTTTCACACCAACTCAAACGCAATTATTAACTCTAATAATTAGGTGTAAAACCACTTTTACGGAGATTTAAATATAGTTAAACTTTAACCTCTAATAATTAAAGTTAATAATTGCATTCGAGTTGGTGTGAAACCTTTTTTTAAAGATATTATGAAATACTATAATTGTATAGAGAATTTTTTGTGGTATCATTAATAGTTTCTGAGATATTAGAGTCGGCCAAATTACCCTTCCTTCCCCTATGCATACATATATATAGATAAGTATACTTATAATAAAACTAATAGACGAATGCAATAGGGGGGACCTATACTAATATAGGATAACCTTAATAAAAAGAAATAAGTCGATTACCAGTGAGTGAATATTATATATATATATATATATATATATATATGAATTAACTAACTATATATATTTAATAACTAACTATATATATATGAATTAAATAATTAACTATATATATGAATTAAATAACTAATTATATATGAATATATGTATATATATATTATTTAAATAACTAACTATATTTATCTTTACTCGTATTTAAATATTCTTTACAAAACACATCAGTCATGGGTTTACATGCCTGTAACCTGTATGACATAACGATGGATATAGTGATGTATATAGATACGATAATGAACGCATGTATTACGTAAGACATGTATAGGTAATACATATATGTTATTACGTATAAGGTAGGTCCTATGATGTAATAATTATGTTATAATTAATAAATATGATTTAGTATTATAACTGTTTTAATTAAAATTCTTAGTTATATCAAAGTTTTTTCTAAGATTTTCTAAAATCTACTTCGCTAAATCTTTGGTTATATGGTATTATATATTATATATGTATGTGTATGTGTATGTGTATATGTATGTGTATGTGTATATGTATATATATGTATATATATATATATATATATATATATATGTGTCTGTGTGTGTGTATGTGTGTATGTGTGTGTGTGTGTGTGTGTGTGTGTGTGTGTGTGTGTGTGTGTGTGTGTGTGTGTGTGTATTACACACAATGTGTATATATGTGTATACACAACTATAGTTGTATGTATATACGTAGTTAAGTGTACGAATTTGTGTGTGTGTATATATATATACATATATGTATGTGTATAGGTATGTGTAAATGTATGTGTAAAGGTATGTGTATGTGTATATAGCTATATAATAGCGATATAAATACCTAATCGTGTGGTAGAGGTAATATTACGTGTGCTTTGTTGTTAACTTTAAATTATACATCTTTATTTTACAATTATCGAATATTTGTATTGTTTATTTATGTTAATTTAAAATTAAATTTCTAACCAATATTGAATAAATAACGTAATTTATAAATAATTTAAATATCATAATAATCATTATTTGATTATAGGGTGTATTTAATAAACACTGTTTATACGTATACTTATAGGCAGTAGGTATACGACAGTAGAAAACAGATACTTCTATTTTTGATAATACGTAGTAAAATAACTTTTGTTTATCTTTTATACCTTTATATCATTAGGTTGGCTTAAGTTTAGATATAGGCTATTTGAAAACGCTATTGTGTATTACGCATAAGGCTTTACACTATGGATTTCCTGAATATCTAGCTCAATATATTATTATTCATAGTACTAACATATCTTGTCGGAAGTGCCACATCATGAAATTGGTGCAACGCTCAACATCTTTGGCATACTCTGAATCAGTTTTCTCAGTTATTGCTCCGAAAAGCTGACATTCACAGCCATATGATATTCGTTGTGTAACATCACTTTCATTGTTTAAACGTAAACTGTATGTCCTTTTAAATCATTGTAATTCGTTATATTTTATTATTTGTTTTATATTTATTTTATTTTAGTTTTTTTTTTATTATCTAATAATCACTGTGTTTTTGAAGTCATAATAAACATATATAAATATATATATAATATATATATTATATATATATATATTATATAAAAATAAACTTAAAAAATAATAATTTTATTCTTATTGACGTTTATAATATTATTTACTATATAGTATATTATCTATACCTACACTATTTTATTGTTAATTATTTTAGACCTTTATGGTTTTAGACCTACTATATAAAAATGAAACTCATATAAACCTTAATAAATATTTATTTTATTTGTATTCTAATGCATTACATGTCATGACATTTATTGAAAATAACTTTTATCACTATTGACTTCTAACATTTATTTATTTATTCATTTTTTAAAACTTAGTTTTTCTGTTTAGTATAGTTTCCTTATTTGTTTATTTGCTATGTTCGTCTTATCATTTAGTATAGTAATTTACATTATTTTAATACTTCTTGTATAGTTTATTATAGTTTATTAGGGTTTATTTAATTATTAAATGATGAATTAATCAATAAAGAGTTGACGGATATCACCATTTTATAATATTATAGTTATCTTAGTGTAAACAGGAATTCAACCATATTATTATATATATTTTATATTCAAAATATTTCTATTCCATTATATTTATTTAGCTTAAATTATTTGATTTCTGTCAACAAGTTACATTAAGGGTAATTTTCTCGACAAGCGGCAATGGTTCTACAATTACCCTGCAGGTACTTAAGTAAGGTATACTTATACCTTAATCTGATAATAATAATATAGATATATATACATAAACCTATACCTATACCTATACCTGTATATAAATGCCTATACTCACATTGTCCCACACCTATACACATACCTATAGGCATGCTTACACATAACTAATCGAGACAAAGAAACATCATAATAGTTACACTACGTTTCGGATAGGTGTATTTAACCTTAATGATGCAATTAACGGCTTGATAAGTAGTTAGGCTGGGGAAACACATTTGTCAAACTAAATTATTGTAAAGCTACCTTATAAATTCACTAATTTAAAATGTATTATGCGACCCCACATTTTAATACTATACAATTATGGCTGTGTGAGCGACACACTGTGCGTGGGAGTTTAGTTGTATGTAGGTGTGTATATTTTTGTGTGTTTCTCTGTATGTATATGTATGTGTATGTGTGTATGTATATGTATATGTGTAGTTGTAACGTATATACGTCGTACACTGTACGAATGTTTGTGTGCATATGTATGTGTGTGTATGTGTGTAGGTATGTGTATATGTGTATGTGTATGTGTAAATGTATGTATATAGGTTGTGTATGTGTATGTAGCTATATAATACCGATATAAATACCTAATCGTGTGGTAGAGGTAATATTACGTGTTCTTTGTTGTTAACTTTAAATTATACATTTCATTATTTTATAATTATCGAATATTTGTATTGTTTATTTATGTTAATTTAAAATTAAATTTGTTATCAATATTGAATAAATAACATGTAATTTATAAATAAATTAAACATCATAAAATTATATAATTATATAATTATATAATACGATTTATTTGATTAAATAGTTTGTGTATACGCATAAGACTTATACTACAAGTATATGAATTACGTATACTATAGTAGAAAATATTGTCCTATATAGGCTGAGGAGTTTAGTTAGGAATGCAGATATAATAGTGTGGAGTATATTTGTATATTGAATATGCACCTAGCGATAGAATTGTTAAGAATGTATATATAAGCTATAGCTTATGATATCAATCCGTTAATTATAGATATCGCTAGTTGACATCTTGTTATGTAATATATCGTATATAACACTGCATTTGAAATTATTTAAAAATATAAACTTATAGATATCATATTATAAGTTTAAAATATGAGTATTTTTCTATTATGTAAGCCATTTTTAAAGTTTTGTCTACTGAGTGGAGGAAGATAGCCTGGGTTTTAATATGATTGAAGATGAGGGAGTTAATTATGAGTCAGTTATTAATGGTAGTAATAGTAGAGGAGAGGATTTCAGGTACACATGTTTTATTGTATGTATATTATACATAGGTTGGATATCATCCGCATACGTATGGAAGCTGAATGGAGAATTTAAGATAAGGTTTGTGATGGCAATCATGTCAATATTAAAGTGTATTAGGCCGAGGACATAACCTTGGGGAACACTACATGTTACTGGGCGGGGTTAAGAACGATTTGGGTGTACTAAAACTGAGGGGTTCGGGTTGTTATTATTAAATATAGCTATTTGTGTGCATTACATGTGAATGTAGGTACAATTACATACAGGTTGTTGACATTTATTGATATCGATAAGCAATAAGTATCTATTAATAATACAAATATTAAGTATCACTATATAATTAGCCAAAGAATAAGTAACTATAGGTAAATATATAACCTAGTTACTACCTTATAAAGTAGTGGTATATATATATGGTAGTAGTATAAAACTGAAGATATCAAAAAAATAAATATTCAATTATAAAATTAATGCAGCCTATATGAAGAATATGTATATTTTCTTTTCGTGTAAAACTATAAATATATATTTTAGTACAATTAAATATGATCACGAATAATATATTAGAAAAGTAATATATATAGGCCTATTTATGTTTTTAAACATATAATATTAACTCAACAATTATCTCTAATTAAATACTATTTAATAAATAGTGATAACATAATCCAAGACATTAGTAATGTATAACTTATTTAGTATTGCATTAGCTCATGAATACGAATAACGAATTTATTAATTAGATAATACATATGTATATTATACACATTATACACAATTTCTTATCCACCAAATATTGGAGGCAATAATGTATACATTTTAGTTTAAATTTAACTTATAATAAATTATATCATTAATATATATGAACTATATTGTATATTATTTATTAATAGTATTAAAATCTAGAGAATAAGTATGTTTAAATAATTATTTAATTAATACTCTATATAGGGGAAAGTAACCGAATACGGACACTCTCGGTATCTCAGAAACCATAAATCATACACAAAAATGTGTAATGAATAAAATATTCATAATTATATAAATAGTCTAAACAATTATTTTTTATTTTTTAACTATTCAAAATATTGTTGATATATTATATAAACTAATTTTTTTATTACGTTTTTAAATTTATGAAAAAAAATCTCAATTTAAAACCTTCTTAAGAGTATACAAATGTATCGATATAAAATATAAAACTATATTATTAAAAAATAAAGCATTCTAAAAATTATATATATAATTTATATATTTGTTATCAAATATTCATTAAGTTATAAGCATATAGATGTCATATATAAATTCATTTCATGTCATATAAGTTCCTAATACGGACATCATATAACCAATCAGCTCGCAGCGTATGAACTATTCTGATTTTCATAATAATCCCGTGCGTTGTAATATTAATATACAACCAATAAAGATAAATCTAATTTTATTATTATTTAGATACTTAAATTGTATTATTAATTAAAAAATAATAAATTAGAATAAGTTATTAATCAAATTAATTATAAATAATGTAATTGTAATTTGTCTGATTAATTCATCAATACTATATAGTTTATCTAGTAGTATATAGGGTGTCCGTATTATAACACAGGGTGTCCGTATTCGAACATGGGTACCGAATACGGACACCCCCGTTATCTATGGAATGAAAAGATTAAATAAAATTTTAAAATCACAATAATATCTATAATAATATAATATTAATATATTGTAATTTTTGAATAAAAATAATGAATCATAAAATGTTAAGACCATGTATTGTTAAAGTGTCCGTATTAGGTTACTTTCCACTATATATATATATATATATATATATATATATTAGATTCATAAATATAACTATTTAGTAGACATACCAATTTAAATGAAATATATAGTATTATTGGATATATGTTAAATAGTATTGATACATTTCGATGCTATATTACTTATGGATTATATATATAGTACATATATGTACATATATTGTATACAATAATAAAACGTTGTATTCATAATTAATATATATATTTAATTAATTAATTCATATGTTTAAAAATAATTGCATATGCGTGTAATTTATTTTATAATCATAATTATTTGCAAATATTGAACATATCTCAGACAATAGTAAAGTTCGAGTGAATGCTAGTGAATGCTAGTGAATGCAAGATGTCCATAAAAAATAAATCTTAATATTGTCTACAAAATCATAAATTATACATAATATATATTATTTGTATATGTTTTTTATTATTCATTATTTTTTTTTAATAATTAAAATTTAATTATTATTTAATTATTAAATATATACAAAGATTACAATATAATTAATTAATATGTAAATGTTCAACTTCATGGTTATCTTTTAAAAAATGCCAAATGATTATATTCGACACTGTCTACCGAATTGTTATAATATGACTATATACACATAAACCTATACATATAGTATATGGCTTATACATATATCTATAGTAATGCCTATACCTATACCTTTATATTAATACCTATAATATACATATGCCTATAGGCTATATGATATAGCTATGCCTACACATAACTACACTAGATAAAGAAACATCATAATAGTTCAATTAGGTTTCGGATAGGTGTAATTAATCCATGAACGGCTTGATAAGTATTTAGACTGGGGACACACATTTGTAAAACTAAATTATTGTAAAGCTATCTTAAAGGGGTATCACACTACAAGTATTTCCGGAATTAATGTCCGGAAATGTTTTCTAGAAAGTAATTTGCTAACAAGTTATAGTTGGATACCCTTTAAGGGGATCCCGCACATAACACGAAATTTGCTAATTTCGTGTATAAATATATAGGAAAAACATAGGTCTACTAAAAAAAATAGAACTGATATTCTATTCATTCAATTTACCTAATGTTTGTATTGTATTCATAATAAACATGCATAGGGAAATAGAAAATTATTTTTAATATGATTATTTATTATATGATATATATCTAAATTAAAATTAACAATAATACAATTATGGTATTTCTATAGAAATTATCATTTTATACAATGACTACTATACATTTTAATAATTATCTCTCTATTTTACTATTCACATAATTAGGGAAAGTCTCCGATTACCGACCCCTAAATGATTATTTGTAATAACTTATTCAATATTAAATATATTTATTTGAAATTTTGTAAATAGGGTAATATTATGGCAATGAATAATATGGATATTTTAAATTTTTGATATAATTATATTTACAAGAATAAACAGGGGGTCGGTAATCGGATACCTGTTCCTAATACCGACCCCCTTCCCCTATTACCGACCCCCTAAAATAATAGTGGTATAAATAATTTTAGTATTATAATATCCAATCAACATAGTTGATATTCATAAATATAATTAATTATAACATGCACGCAATTATTTGTTATTGAATTTATGTTTTAATAGTAATATTAAATTTAAATTTAAACTTTATAGTAATTATATTAAAATATTAATAATGTAATTTAGGGGGTCGGTATTAGGAAAATCATATGGGTTGCTATAATTAAAATATTTTGGTTAATAGTTATTCAAATTGAATTATTTATATAATATTTATAAACATTTTATTGATCTACAATATTATGCGCAGTATTAAGTTTTCTTTTAATTAATAAAGTATTCACAATGATTTAAAAAAAGTTATTATTCAAATATTTAAAAAGTAAAAACCGAATATATCATTTTATCAAATAACAATTTTAGAATTGAATATTTTGTAAAACAATATATTTATTCATATTTATCATTAAATTGCTAACAGTTCATGTATATATAATTTTTTGATCTCTCTTATAGTTACTGAGATACGAAAGGGGGGTCGGTAATCGGAGACTTTCCCCTAAATTCTATATAAATCAAAAATAAATAATATTATAATTATAATAGTTTTTATGTTCTATATGTTTTAATACACACACCTACCTAGCGCGAAATAATTGTTCTGAGAAAACAGCGTTTGAAGTTTGACAGTATAAAAATGTAATATTGAATAGTATATAATAGCATTATCTTATCGTCAAAAAACACATCTTCATGCAATTTCTAGACTAAATTCATGTCTACTTTTTTTTACAGATAATAAAAAACACTACAATAAGTATTATTATAGAATAAACAAAATATGAAAAAAAATAAATTAGCATCACTTTAAATGTGCTGGATCCCCTTAATGTTACTATATTTCCGGCAACTTTCCGGAAAGAAAGGGAGTATCCCACTACAATTTTAGTTAACTTGCTAGAAAATCACTTTCTAACAAACATTTCCGGACATTATTTCTGGAAATACTGCTAGTAGCCCCTTTAGAAATTAAATAATTAAAATGTATTATGACCTAACAATTATAATATTACACAATTATGGGTGAATACCAGAAAGTTCGAACCAGGTAAACTCGTACCACTTTTGAAATAAAATTCGTACCACTTTTGAAGAAGATTCGGTCCAGTTTAAAATAATTCTATATTATGGGTTAAAGCATAAAAGTGATCCGAGTTTTCTTCAAAAGTAGTCCGAGTTTACTTCAAAAGTGGTCTCAGTTTACCTGGTCCGAGTTTACTGATACCCTTATGGGTGTGTTCAGGTGGTGCGCGATACGACGTGGTAGGAGTTTAGTTGTATGTAGGTGTGTATGTGTGTGTGTGTGTGTGTGTGTGTGTGTGTTTATATATGTGGACGTAGGAACTATAGTTATATATACGTCATATACACACACACTCGTATTTCATACACACACACACAAACCCACACACACACACACACACATATATATATATATATATATATATATACATAGTTTAATATTACATTGTTATGTTTATATGTGTGTATGTGCATATATATGTGTAATACACATTGTGTATATATATATATGTATGTGTATATATGTGTGTGTGTATGTGTGTATGTATATGTATATGTGTAAAGGTATGTGTATAGGTATGTGAAAAGGTAGGTATATAGGTGTGTGTGTGTTTGTATATAGCTATATAATACCGATATAAATACCTAATCGTATGGTAGATGTAATATTACGTGTGATTTGCTATGAACTTTAAATTATACATTTAATTATTTTACAATTATCGAATAATAATTTAACATTTTTATTTTATCATAGTGAATAAATAACGTAATTATAAATAAATTAAATATTATATAATACGAATTATTTGATAGTAGAGTTCATAGTATAAACACACACGTATACACTTTATACGTATACATATAGGCAGTAGGTATACGACAGTAGTACATAGGCTGCGGAGTTTAGTTAGGAATGCAGATATAAGGGTGTGGAGTGTATTTGTATATTGAATATGCACCTAGCGATCGAATTATTAAGAATTTGTAGCTTAGAAATATATGAATAGGGGTATTGCAAATGATGAAATTCCAGTAGTCGAATAGGGGTAGGATGTAGGCAGAAGTTATAATAGTAGTAGTGGGTGTTGTTATTGAATGACGAATAAGGCGTAGTGAGTATAATTCATAGTTCGTTAACTTTGTGATATGGGAAAGTTTTCTATGAAAACTATCAAATATAATACTAATATTTTTTGGGTTGAGTACTTGATAAGTTGTCCGTTAATATTGATCGGAGGAGGTGTTAGTAAATTTGTACTACGGATTTGGAGGTGAAGGAAGGTAACCTGGGTTTTAATATGATTGAAGATGAGGGAGTTAAGTGGGAGTCAGTTGTTAATGGTAGTAATAGTAGAGGAGAGGATGTCAGGTACACATGTTTTATTGTACGTATATTATACGCAGGATATCATCCGCATACGTATGGAAGCTGAATGGAGAATTTTAGATAAGGTTGATGATGTCAGTAAGGTAGATTTTAAAGAGTTATTGTACAATGACCTACACCCGGGAACACCATGTGTTTAGAGGCGTCACATTGTGATTAAAAGTGATGGGATATCTTAGACTAATCAATTATTAGTAATAATTATTATTAATAATAATTTATTACCATATACTTTGCGAATAATAAGAAGATAAATCTATAATATATATTTAGTGATATCACTTTTTCTCTATTTATATATATTATATGTATATATATATATTATATGTATACATATTGAATATAGTAAACGTATACGGGGTTGCATAATACAAATCAATGTTGTATACAATGATACTACAAAGACTATAAATCCCAGAAATATAATATTCATAAAGAATACAATAATTTGTAGATCTTAAAAGTGGGGGGATATTAGATATTACATCCCCCACTTTTAAAGGGGGGGTCATGTCCCCCTACCCCCCTACATGTGTTACAAGATGTGGATAAGAACGATTTAGTGTACTAAAACTGAGGGGTTCGGTTTGTTATTATTAAAGATAGATATTTGTGTACAGTATATCATATACTGTATGTGTGAATGTAGGTACAATTACATGCATGCATGGGTTGCACTAAACAACCTAAATATAATATGGAAATCAAATCTTAGAGAAAACCTAAAAATAAACTTCTTCGGAGCTGCTGTAGAAACTGTTCTAGTCTACGGATCCGTAACCTGGACAATGACAGTAGATATGGAGAGAAAAACTGATGGAACATATACGAGGATGCTAAGAGCTATTAAAAACAAGCATTGGAATATACACCTGACTAACGAAGAACTATATAAGAACATCCCGAAAATATCTGACACTATTAGAAAACAACTACTAAGTTTCGCAGGACATTGTTGGAGAAGTAAGGATGAACTGGCTAGTGATCTACTACTATGGAACCCAAAACATGGTAAGAGATCCCGTGGCAGGCCCAGGAAATCATATATAGATCAGTTAAAAGAAGACACAATGCTTAAGATAGAAGAACTTCCGACTGCAATGAATGATAGAAATAAATGGAAATTACGTATTATGAAATGCCGAGCAAGCTCGACCTGGTAAGGTGGTAAGGTAAGGTAAGTTTCAATTAAACGTTATAACGTTTGTAACTTGTCACGTTTTTCAGTAGTAGGTCCTATAATACAATGTGCACATTAAGTTTCGTTATAATATCATAGGATAGTATAAAGTATTATATTAATAATTGAAATAGAAAAATCTAACTACTATACTATAGTATATATAATACCTATAGGTATTTAACGACCTATATTTAACCAAATACTAGTAATAATAATTAGAATATGAGAACCTATATCACAGAGCTAAATAGAAATTTCTCTCTAGCTCTATGACCTAGGTATATATAGCTATATCGATCACATTTGTATATATATATAAAAAACATGGAATAATATAAACTATGACATAAAAAAATCAAAATCAAAATCAATTTTCGCAAAAAAAATTCATGACAAATTCATCGATAATTACAATTAATCCAATAATTCAAACATTTACATTTATAAAAAAAAAATTATCTTTTCTTTTATGTTATAATTTTCAACCTGACATTTATATAAAAATTGTTTGTATTACTCTTCTAGTAAAATAACTATGTTTACCCTTTAGACCTATATATAAAAATAACAAACTTTAAACAAATAATCATTTTATTCTTATTGACTTTTAGAATAAAATATATATTTTTTTTAATCCTTTTAAACTTTTATATAAAAATGATCCTCATTGTTTTGCTCTTTTCTTCTCAGTTATAATTTTAAACTTGACCTTTATATAAAAATTTAAAAAATCCTTACAAAATATTGTTAATGACTTTAATAAAATAATTTGTTTTTAACTTGACCTTTATATAAAAATAACAACTTTAAAAAAAAAAAAAAAAAAAAAATAATAATAATAATGTTAATCTTCTTACTGCCTTTTATAATACAATATTTTGTTGTTAATACTTTTAGACTTCTATATAAAAATTATACTCATATAAAAAGTAATAAATAGTTATTTTATTTATATTCTAATGACATTTATTGAAAATTACTTTTTATCACTTTTGACTTCTTATAATTTTTATTTATATTTTTTTTTAAATCTTAGTTTGTTGTTGTTGTTCAGTATAGTTTCCTCATCTGTTTATTTATTATATTCGTATTATTATTTAGTATCGAAATTTAAATTATTTTAATGATGTTTTTGTATTTTTATTTTTTCCTACCTACACTAATTTTATTTATTTTTATCTTTTATTTTATAGTTTATTTAATTATTAAATGATGAATTAATCAATAACGAGTTGACAGATATCACAATGTTATCATATTATACTTATATTAGTGTAAACAGGAAGTCAACCTTATTATTATTATATATATTTTATATTCCACAATATTCATATTCCATTATATTTATATAATGAAATTAAATTATTTGATATCTGTCAACAAGTTAAATTAATGGTAATTGTCTCGACAAGCAGCAATGCTTCTACAATTACCCAGGTACTTGTACCTAAATCTGATAATAATAATAGGTGTATATATAGGTACCTATATACTTTTACCTAAATCTGATAATAATAATAATAATAATAATATATATATATATATATATATATATATATATATATAGGGGAGGGAAGGGGGTAGTGGCCGAGGACGTAGTAGGTTTTAGTGGCCGTTTTAATTAACGCTTAAATGGTGCTTTATAGGATAACAATTTCTATATACAATATTTAGATAATCAAAATATCTATAATATATACTATATATTATATACATTATATACTTATATATTATATACCTACATTTTTTTTTTAAATAATTAATTAATTACTCTAATTTATCAAATTTTGACAAAAAAGATTATATATATTTATGCTTATTTATGATTAAGAGTATGTGTATATATAATTAAATCATTGAATAAAATAAGGTGCGTAGGCACCTATGCATCATAAATATAATTATTTAATATTACATAATTAAAAAAATATAAATCGAATACTTTTCGAGACACCTATCGCATTTTCTGGTACTAGCGGCCACTACTACGGCCATGTCTTATTTTAGTGCTTTTTTTAATGTCTAATCAAACGTTTATAGTGTTATTGGGTTTATTTTTATACCTATTATTGGGTTAAACAAATCTATATATAAAAGTGAAATCACAGTATTCTAGAATTATATGATTTCTATAGAAATATAGTTCTTAAAACTATAGTTAGGTTAATTCAAAAAAATAAGAGCCTAAAATTCAGTATTAATCGATATATTAGAAATCTTCTGAGGCATATTAATTACCGGCCACTACTCCCTTCCCTCCCCTATATATATAGTTTAATATTTAAAATATAATGTAAATATACATTGCCCATCGTAAACTAAAGGTACTTTGAAACACATCTGGTATTTTAATGTTATATTGTTGATATTAAGTAAACGTTAAATGCATTTCAACTTGTGTACATATATATATATATATATATATATATATATATATATATTGTTATTTTAATTTTAATATACATTTGTATAAACAAGTTATTTATGGATATAATTTATATGTGAATCAGGATGTGAATTACAGCAAGGACTTATTTACAGCAAAGATTCTGCGAATTAGAAAGATTCCTTCGTAAAATCTTTGGTTACAGTTTCCAGTTGTTTATCTCTGGTTTATCTATTTATCTAGTTTCCATAGACGCTGTATATTTTATATTATATTTAAAATTAAATCAATAATAATATAACCAATTAAATTGTTACGCATAATACCTTTCAATTATTCAACCACTAAAAATTCAATAAATTAGGTCATTTTGAGAATGTTGTTTCGCAGTATTCTGTTAATTCAGAATAATTGTTATAGAATATTGAATAAAAGTGTGTTCTCTGTTTCTAAAAGATTTAAAATAACATCGACTAATGAAACACTTGTTAGTGCAGAATGGTTGAAAGAAAACTTAAAAAAAGAAGACAGCAATATATGTTTACTCGACGCTTCATGGCATTTAACAATTTTTGAAAGAGATGCTCTAAAGGAATATGAAGTAAGTATATTTATTATAAATATAATTATTATATTATTATTTAATAATTACGGTAATTATTATTGTATGCGTTATGTTTATTAAATA
Organism: Osedax fenrisi; assembly: GCA_964019155.1. NCBI lineage: Eukaryota > Metazoa > Annelida > Polychaeta > Sabellida > Siboglinidae > Osedax > Osedax fenrisi. Next base: position 88,979,239 of record OZ025242.1, read on the forward strand.
ATATAATAATAATACTTATTATTATTATAATAATTATAATAATTATTTTTATAATAATAATTAATATGGGGGGTGCACGAGTTGGGAACGGTTTTCAAAATGTTATCAGCAATTTTAAATTGAATTTAGGCGGCAGCGAACGCACATAGCGCTATATTATATATATATATATATATATATATATATATATATATATATATATATATATATATATATATATATTATATAAATTATATAATTTAATATAATATATATATAATATAAATATAAATATAAATAAAATATATAATATATTTTATATAAGCTTTATCAATATCGGTAGGCATTGGTAAGTGAATATAAACATATAATCTATTGTTAACTGTATTATACAGTTAAAATGACAGTGTATACAGTGTATACACTATGCACGTTCACCGCCCGCCTCAATTAATGGTAACATTTTGAAAACCGTTCCCAACTCGTGCAGTAACCATTATTATTATTGGTTGCAACGGACTAATTTTTTGGCTATTTTTTAAACATGTTTATGTATTAAATTACTATTATTTCGATATTGACTAATTCTGAGATTTAGACTGGCATCGGCCCCCAATATGTCATGTGACTAACCGAGAGTTCAAGTTAACAATGCGTGTAGGGATTATATAATATTATACTTACTTACCTTACCAGGTCGAGCTTGCTCGGCAAGGTATTACTATATAAATATAGGGTATTATGATATATATGAATATATAAAACACAAATTCACAATGCTGTGAATAATTTAAGGAGAAATATAACGCTAACAGCGAAATGTATAATTTAACTCTCGATTTAACACGTGACTTATTGATGGCCGATGTTAATATTCAGTAATTCTGATTATGTATATTTAATACATATTAATAATATAATTAATATATAATATTATGTATATATTTCATTATGTTATACTATTATATTTTTAACCATATTTCATATGACATGATTTTATTATAATAATCATATAATTTATATATTCAATAAATAATATTCATCCACATTTATATTTATTTCAACAGTTACTAGTATCACATTAAAGATGTGTTAAATATATATTTTAATAATAAATACAAGAATATAATCTACTCTCGACAAGTGATAATTTAAGTTAACTTATACCATCATAGTAGCAACGATGCGATACATTTTCAGAATTAAATAATATTTTTTCTGAAATAAATTTCCGTCGGTACATCGCTAACACGCGCACCGCAGGAAGGTCATATAGAGGGCGCTCGTTTCTTCGACATCGGCGTCTACAAGCCTTCGCTACCGACCGCCGAACAGTTCACCGCCGACCTAACCAAACTGGGCGTCAACGCGTCGAGTCACGTCGTCGTCTACGACAGTAACGCCGCGTTCGGAATGTTTAGCGCCCCTCGCGCCTGGTGGCTACTTCGCCTGTACGGACACCGCCGCGTCAGTATCCTAAACGGGGGTCTGCCCGCCTGGAAGTCAGCCGACTGCGGGGAGTTGACCTCCGCGCTGCCACCTAGCGGGGGAGGGGATTTCGTAGCCGTATTCGACGGGGCCAGCGTGAAGTCTCTCGCCGACGTGGAAGCCAATGCGGTCGACGGTGAACAGTTTGTGCTGATAGACACGCGCCCCGCGGAAAGGTTTAACGGTACGTCCCCCGAACCTAGGCCCGGTTAGTTCTATGTGCGCGTTTACGCATGCGTGAGTGTGTGTAAGGTTTGTGTCGTTGAAATATTAGAGTTATATTAGTTTATATTCGTAACGATATTAAATACGTTCGATTAGTTTCAACAATAGTGAATATAGTCATTATAGATATATGCGATAATTTCTAATACTCTGATGTTATAAATAATTACGCATTTATATCTCTATTTAATATTGAATACAATTATTTAAAATCAATTTTATATTTGATATCAATTCAATATATTTCGCATATGGTGTATAGAAAATAATATTTGTATTGAGATAATTTAAAGAGCAATCTAAAATTTACTATTTAATATTATGAAATATTTCAAAAAGCAAATCAAAAAAAAATTTGGCAATACTTATATAAATATTATAGCATGTTTTTTTATGCGATTATGTTTTAATTTCAAATTTTAATTATTTTATATATTATATATTTAAACATAATATATCTGATATATTGAATGCATAGGTACACTTAACATACTATTATACAGTCAACTCCTGATAAGTCGGACTCGCAAGGCACCGAGAAAAGCGAGCAAATATTCCTATTTTGTAAATCTAATTTTATAATATATAGTAACTTATGTTGATTGACAATTTTAATAATTTAAAAACCTTAATATAATAAACATTTCTGACAATTTATTAAAATTCCGACTTATCCAGTATAAAAATCGTAAAATTGACTATAATATGTGTCAGACTAATAGAAAATTCTGACTTATCCTATCCAACTTGTGCGATTAATGTAGCATGAACTAGATACAAATCAAACCAAATCAACTAAATGTGTCTGACTTATCGAGAAGTCCGACTTATCCATAGCCCGACTTACAGAGAGTTGACTATATATATATATAGTAGATATACATTGTATATATATTATGTATTACATACTGACAAGTACATATGATATATATTTGATCGTCTCCCCATTAATCATATTAATATTAAAGTTCATATTATTAAAATTAATATTTAAATGATTGCCATATTGATTTAATGTATGCCAATAAATAAATAATATAGCAAGATAAATAAGAGCAGGATACTTGATATTCTATGTTTTGTGTAGCATGTCACCCACACGAGTGGGGTGATTTTTAAAAGTTACCTTATAAAGTAAACTAAATGTTATTCACATGTATATAATTAGGTATTATACCTTAGAAGTTGTACTAATTTGTTGTACTACTTTTTTTTGGATACTTCAAATAAGAGGTTTTTTCAATTTGTATATTAAGTATTTCATATCCTTAGTTTATTATTGTCGTAATATATATGTGTATATTATCGGGCGACAGCATAGAAAAGATATTGATCTTTATCCGAAGCCCTTTAGAGGAAATAACAATATAATTAATTTATATACTTCATACGAAAAAAATTTACAACTTTCTTCTAATAAATATTTATTATTATTATTATTATTATATATCGATTGTATTGTGAAATAAAAATTGTTAATTATAAAATTATTTTTTTATTAACAAAATTATAATATTAATTATTATATTTATGATATTTCACTAGTCGAGAGAACACTATATTTATATTGTAGCTATAGTAGAATAAATATTAAAATCAGTGAATGCGCGTTTCATTCGCAGACATAAAGCCGGGTCACATCCTGAACTCTCGAAACATTCCGTTCACTCTCTGCATCGACGACGAAACCAAGAAGATGAAAAGCGCCGCTGAGTTGAAGAAACTGTTCGACGGCGTCGACATTGATTTCAGCACTCCGGTGGTGTCCACCTGTGGATCAGGTTAGGTACTAGTACGTGTTCTCGTTGCTGTTGTGTGTGTTACAGATATATAATTAGGTAGATAGGACACATTTGTCAATACCGCCTATGTGCTTTAACTAAACATCTAGTCAGCCATCTTATGAGTAGGGAACACGCGAAAAATAGCGATATATAAATATTATGTAATGTACTATTATATTATTATAATATATATATATGATTATATGTAGGTTTATGAATTTATTTCATCTATTTCTGTTTTGTACTATTTTATATCGTTAGTCTTAGTTTTATGTTTTTTTATTAATTTGTTTTCATATTTATTGATATCATATTTATTAAATTAACTAGATTAATAATATTTATTAAATTAACTAGATTAATAATATTTATTAAATTAACTATATTAATTAGTATTAAATTAAATGTTAAATATATTAAATGTATTGAATGTATTAAAAGTATATTAAGTATTAAATTAACAATGTTATAACGAGTTCAAATACTGTATTTAGACTAAAGGCAAGTATAAGTAAATAATCTACTTTATATAGTTCAACTACCTGAATCTATGTAAACAACTGTATTTCAATGTAGAGTATCAAGGTATGCATAAGTATCGTACATAGCCCCATACGAATAGGTAGACCTCCATTAGAGATCAAGTTTGTTCACCACTGTGAATGACAATCCCCCATGTGTTTACAGTGGTTCATCGTATTGTCATTACAAACTATAATTCACTTACTATAATGACTCGCAATTTCTATTAATGATATATCTATTAAAATAAATCGAATGAATAAATAGATTATACAACTAAGTACGTGTACCTATCGTATAATATTGTAAAATAATTATACCAAACCTAGTAAAAATGAAGTTATATAATATTTATTTTTAATATTTTAAAATATATTTTCATGTACTAACTACACTTTATAATGATTAATTTTTCTACATAAAATCAAGCACTGGGCAGCATTTCGCTATCTTTGCAATGGTAACTTTTTTACTCCGACATAGATGCTTTACAGTGGTATATTTAAATATATTTCAATAATATTTTAAAGATAGACATATTAAGAAAGAGATATTTTTATTTATTTCTAAAATAATTACGTTCATTGTATATTTCTAAATAAATATTTTATTTAAATTATGAATTATTATAATTCCAATTAGACCTATATTAATGTAATCAGATATATAAACCACTATTTAAATATTTCGCATATCATTTAACAAATTATAAGTATATCACTACGTTATGCTAGAATAGATATATGTAATTCAATGAATTCCCAATGTAACAAGTTGTTACTATCAGCAATAGATGCCGATTGTTTAAATGGTGATATAAATTATATTGCTGATTTATATAAATAGTAGCACTACCCAATTCTAATGTATCATGTGTAAAACTCTAGTGTTTATAATGTATGATGAATGAGATTATATACAAAGTATAATCAAGGATTTTATGAAGCAAAGATATATCACCTGTATCTATTTACATGAAATAAATACAAATGCACACCGATTAGTATGAAATATAGGTGACGATACAGTATGAAGCAAAGATTTTTGTTACTTTTAATATTAAATTATCTACCAATTATGTTTGCAAATTTCATTATACTTTTTATTGCATTCAAAATATAGTTTGTATAGAAATTTATTATATTTATAAGTATTGAAACTTATTTTGCGTTGAATAACGCAAAGTAAGACTTATACTATAGAATGTAATACTCTCTCCAATGATACCTAATGTGCTACAATAGCTCCAATATGAACAATATAATTTATATATATATATATAATATTATATAATGTATATACTTCTATTTAGTATTTAATATATAGGTAATTATATAAATATATTTAATTGGTATTTAATATATTATAATTATCAACTATTAGCAAGGACAAGTGATATATAGTGAAACTTTTATTTTCCGCTTGAGTGATTTTATCATATTATATAATGGTCCAGGAATACAATTTATAATTCAAATTTGATATAAAAATCAATGCAAAAACTCATTTTTAAATCAATTTAAATATGAACATATTTAATTCATAATATAATTTAATACATATTATATTATTCAAAATGTCGATATTCATAATGTAAAAAAACATCTTTCATTTCTAACCTAATTTATAAATAAATTCATATTTTTAATATAATATTTATATAAAAATACAATTTAAAATTATGAATGCATTTTTATTTGACAGATAAATAAATATCTCTGATATTTTTGATTCAATCATTGAAATATAATTAAATATACCACTGAAAAGTATATAGTGCGGAGTACAAAAAGTAACCATTGCAGAGATAGCGGGATGATGTCCTGTCCTCGCTATTATGATAATAATACGTAATGTAATGATTAGCTTAAATTCATAAAATATAATCATTATAATAATATTTAATAATTGCCTAACAATTAACATTATAATAGCAATTAATGCAGGGCCAATTTAATATACTGTATACTTAAGTAGTACTTAAATAGTTTATCGCACCATTTTATATATTCTCATACTATTTATTAAATGTTAATATAAATAATGTCAAAAGCGAATTATCGAAGTATAGAAAATGTTAAATATATGTATAATTTTGAATTGAATATATAACTATTTATCTATCACATTCCTCGAATATGGCCGTATATTTTAAGAAAAATAGTTATTATTATAAAATAATGTTATTTTAAAAATAAACACTATATATTAATTCGTATTGTATTCAAAAAGTACATACAATTTGTCATTTATAATTGTGATATATTTTCAAACTTGCGTGTAAACAAATATAATCTAAAATAATTAGAATATTTAGTTTGTAATACAGATGGCGTAATTTTTAATTAATTTCGCAAATTAATAAGAGTGACTTATCTTTGCTTTGAAATTTACTTACGATACAATCAAGTAACCGTTATGCTTTAATTAATATAATAATTTGATAATTATATATCGACCAGGAACCCTATAGGTGAATTAATGCTTGCCTTGAACTGACTGTAATCCTTAATCCCGTATCCTTAATCCCTATATCTCAGAATCCATTACATTACTATTCATTTTGCATCAGTGTAAACATGACCATTAATCAAACATTATTATATAATATCTATAAAATATTTTATTGTACTGAACTTGTCATAATGTAAGGGTATCGTTTCGATGTTTCAGTGTTACTTCTACGAGCTTTACCCACTTATAATAATAATCTGATATATAATACAATAATAATAATGATGACATCATCGACAGGTGTTTCCGGTTGCTTCATCGTGTTGGCTGCCCACCTGAATGGGCATAAAATAGGCCTATACGAAGGAGCCTGGGTGGAGTTCTTCGTCAAGGGACAGGATAAGTTTAAAGTTTTCTAAGCGGAGGAGACAGGGCTACTCCTTGGACGCTTGACCTTGTTCGATGACCTTCATCTTGCGTAACGGCAGCAGACTGTCGTCGTCGATGACGACGGGGTCGAGCTTCTCTTTATCCATGGATTTCATAACCTATGCAATCGTGGCGATTATTATTACCATTACTATGACACTCGTAATTGTGTACTTATCATTAATCAATGAAATACATTATTAATTCATTCACTTATGAATTACGATTATATAGTAGCGATTTAATATTTTATTAATTATAACTCATTAAATATTTTAGAATAAATTATTATAATTACATATATTAGATTAATTAAATATACATTTTAGTCTTCATTGCTATAAACATATGTTGAGAACATACTGTATAATTGTCAACATATCTTGAGGAGTATCAGATTTATCACAATTTAAGCATTTTAAATGTTTCTATAGCAACAATTATATTTAATGAATTTGTTATGAGAAAAATGGCTCTAAAGTATATATTAAATTGATTGTATATTTTGCTATTCTGGTGTATTTATTAATGTATTATGTTGCTGATAAAATGAAATATTGTGATATGATTAAAATGTATTAAATAAAACACAATCAACGTATATATTGATATAATTAATACAATTTAACTAAATAAAAGTTATTAAACTAAAATGTTGGTTAATATACTGTATACTCTATGATATATATATATATATCAGCTGATGTTTTGGTAATGGGTGATGTACATCTAGTAAAGAAAACATTCTTCGTTTATCTAATTGTAGAGCATAATCGTAGACACATTTGTTCAGATAAATATAGTAAATGTATAAAAGAATGCTAGTACTCGATGCATATTTAATTATTGATCGTATATATATATAGTTCATATACTCGTCCAGTTTCGACTCGTAAATTCTTAGTATATAAACATTTATAAATTATAAACAAGATAAATATATATACACAAGTATATTTTATAAAGATTTTCCGAATGTATACGCTTAGCCGTTTAATGTATTTAGGTATTATTTGTATTTAGGTACTATTTGGTACTCTCGTAAAGTATATCATTATACTATTTATAATGATCGGATTTAGATAGTTTTTCTTAAATCTTTATTGAATATTTTATTAAATACTTTATTACGCATTTAAATTAATACATCATTAAATAGCTTATTAATTACTTCGTTAAATTATATATTAAAAATCTTATTTAATACTTTATTAATCCTTATTATTTACCTTATGAAATACATAATTAAATACTCGTATTAAGTAACTTAGTAAATACTTTATTAAATATAATATCTATTACTTTATTAAATAGCATATCTATTACTTTATTAAATACCTTATATTGGCGTGTAGTTCGTAAAGTTTTCAAGTCTTTGGCATATTTTTGTTCAAGTTTCAGACTGTTCTTCTGTTCCTATTGGTTGTTACTCTGAATCACTGATACATAGTGATTAGGGGCAGGATTGAAGTATTGCTACACACGTAAGCATAGATTAAAGATGGTACACAGATAGTTATATTAACATTTAAACTCAAATAAATAACTTAAATATACTATTATTATTATTATAATAAGATTTAATAAGAGATAAGCAATATTTGTACATTTAAAAGTTTGTATATAATTACCTAAACATACATTAATATCAAATAATACGATACTATGGGATTATAAAATTAGTAATGTGATAGTATATAATCACGTATTACTCTGGTTTGAGGCAGGAGGTTACAAACAGCCTTTTTCACCAGCGTAGGAAAATGTTAGCCATACGTTATACGAATAACAAATTATGTAATAGCTTTAACGCTATCATTTTAGTATTTAGAGGTGTACGAAGTAGAAAACAAGTGGTGATTATTTTATTAAATGATAAGATTAAATGTAAAATAACTTACAATAGAGTTTACTTTATGATTGATATATTTCCATAACAAAAAGTTAAGTAACCTCGTATTCTAGATAAAGATATTATATTAGTAGTTATATATATATATATATATATATATAGTAATATATTTAATAAAATATAGGTTTATAACATAAAAATTCAATAGATTCATTTCTAATTTTAATAATGTTTGAGATATAAATGACCATTAAGTTATATTTTATCTATTAAAATTTGTTTAAGATTTGTTGTCAATTTGAACAGAATAATATACCATACCATTGTAAAGAGGGTCACTAGGTTATGGCATTACAACTTGTTCATTAATTATATGTCTAGGTAATATCCTCTAAAATAATAAATGGTTACTTAAGTTACAGTAGTTTCTACAGATACTTAAGTTACAAAGAATTCTTTGTTGATTATCTTATTGAAATGTTTAATGACATTATGTGTTTAAAAAGTAACAAAGGAGTCTAATAATTATTAGCGATTTACGATAAACAAAAATAGGGAACATTTATCTAATAACGTTTCAAAAGAGAAGATGATTTGAACACAAGATTAACACAAGTTGAACACCGGATGGTATACCGACCACAAGTTTATCTTTGTGATATTGCAGAGCTCTACTGGTGTGTATGAACTGCAGCAGGATGTGTCTAAGTCTGCGGTTCTCTGTCTTCATTCTGTGTGTGTGTTCGCTGAGGCATTGGGTGGCTTCCTGTTTAGGGGGTGGGGGCGTGTTAGCTTTGTATAGGGGGTGTGTTAGCTTTTTATAGGGGGTGGGGGCGTGTTAGATGTGTATAGGGGGCGTGTTAGCTATGCATAGTGTTATATGTCTATAAGTCTGGAATATCCTCAATGTACAAGTATAATTAATGAACCAGATAATGGACAGACTGTTACGCAACTTGTTTTCGTATAACTAATTGGTTCGATGCGCCAAGCATGGTGGCGCGTGCGTCTCATACATGTGTCACTGTATGATAACCGCTTAGTCACTAGGATAACCTCGGCAACGTAAGCCACCTTAACGTTTGTAGTCCGGCATTGTACGCCGTATATATATACTAATAAATATGCCCAACACCTTCCGTTTGTTGTTCACTTCCATAACAACATAACACATAGGGGCGGGGTATATTAGCTGTGTATATGGGGAGAGTATGTTTGCAGTGTATATGGGGGGGGGTTTAAACCTATACAATTGTAGCATAAAACTAGGCGTATTAGATACCAAACTTTAAAAAATATTAAATTAATAGGAAATAAATAAATCAATAACGAACTCATTTTATTTATAGCACTGCAGACTTACACTATATTTACCGCTAGTTTGTACTATTTCTAGTATAGAAGATACTTTAAAAAAATGCAAAACAATTAGAAATTTATAAACAGTGTGTAACGTTTGCGTGGTATATTGTTTATTGTGAGGCTAAACTATGATATATAAATATATAGTCTTACCTTATAACGTCGGTTGTTTATATAATTAATAATTAGGGTTTAACTGTTTGTGATCGTAAATATTGGGTTAATGTTTATTTGTGTCTTTATCAATGATCATTATCAAAGATCATTAAACACAGATGGATATCGTTACATCCTCTTTTCTTTATCTGGAAAGACTATATACATATCTATAGTATTAGCCTCTTACATGGTATTTGTTTGTGTGGTTTGTGGCTTGTGTAATATGTGTATTTTGTAATAATAATAAAATAATAATACTTTTCCTGCACTGACTAATTGTACTAATAATAAAGAGTATTTAATAATAATAACATAATAATAAAATAATAATATAATCAATTCGTCTAACGATATAAAAATGGTTGAAACGAAAAACACAAAATCGAATTGATTACCCCAAAGTGCTTTACTTTGTTATCAGGCCACCACCTAATTTGTTTGGTAGCCATCTCTTCCTTTGTGGTCTTTGATAATCAATATTCGTCTTGATTTCATGATTATTTTTCTTACTTTCATTATCACTGCCTTCTTGTCTTATTTCTTCGTTTTCTTCTTCATTTAGTTTCTTTATGTCTTTTCTATTCCTTATGTATTCTGTATCTTTCACTTCCACTTTGTATTTTCTGTTGTCTAATGACTCTATGCATCTTCCTTTCGTCCATGTTTTCTGATTCGGCAATTTGATCTGTATGCTGTCTTCCACTTCAATCTTGTTGTACTCTCTTATTGATCTGTCGTAGTACTCGCGTTGTTTATTTTTCTTTTCCTTCATGGTTTCTATTTCTTCGCGCCTGTTATCTCGTGGTTTAAGCTTGTTTTTGTGTATTGGTAGTAAGGTTCTAGCTTTCCTACCGAACAATTTTTCGCTTGGTGATACTTTTTCTCCTTCACTTATGGTGTTGTTCCAATCCAGTATTGACAGTTGTTCGCTTCTTTTTGCGTCTTTGCATTTCTTAAATAAACTCTTTACTATCTTTACTGCACTTTCTGCTTTACCATTACTTTTTGGGTATAAGGGACTTGAGTGTATGATTTCGATGTCTAATTCTCTGGCAAACTTCTCATATTCGCTTCTAAATTGTGGTCCATTGTCCGATACTATTTTCTGCGGGATACCATGTATTGCGAATAGGTTCATTAATTGTTGATTTGTTTCAGTTGTTGATGTTTTCTTTAGTCTTGCTACCGATATGTAGCTAGAATAATAATCGATCACAACTAATAGTTGCCGTCCATCGACCTCACATAAATCTATTCCCAATTTTTCCCATGGTGTTTCTCCTATTTCATGTTGTATCATTGGTTGGTTTCCTTTGTTGTTAATTGCGAATTTTCTGCAAGTTTCGCACCTTTTTACGGTGTTGTACATCTCCTTGCTCATACCCGGCCAGTACATGACTTCACGTATTCTTCTAAGGCATGCTCCAATTCCGCCATGATATGCATGTGCTACATTTAACATTTCATTACGTAGTCGAAGTGGTACTATTAATTTGTCTTCTTTGAATATGAGATTATCGTTTGAGGTGATGATTGATCTGATTGAGTAGTAGTCTTTTGCTTCTTCTGGTGTCATATTTAATTTTGGCCATCCATTTCTGCATAGTTCCTTGATTGTGTGGCTGGTGTTGTCATTTATCGTTGCTTCTTGAATTCTCTTTAATCTATCTGGAGATATTGCTAGCGTTGATAAATCTATCTCTTCTTCGATCGTGTTGATATCCGCGTTATCTTCTGGAGCTCTACTTAATGTGTCGGCGATGTACATTGTTTTCCCTGGCGTGTATTTTACCTTTATGTCGTATCTTTGTAATGACATCATCATGCGTTGTAATCTTGTCGTTATCTCGTTGATTGGTTTTGTCGTTAATACTTCTAATGGTTTATGGTCAGATTGTATGTTAATATTTGGTTTCCCATAGATGTAGAAATCGAATTTGCTGCATGCAAATAGTACTGCTAATAATTCTTTTTCTATTATTGCGTATCTTTGTTGTGTTTCGTTCAGTGCTTTTGAAGCGTATGCTATGGGTTGTCCTTCTTGCATTAGTGTTGCTCCTAAACCATATTGTGATGCATCGCATTGAATAGTTACTTCTTTGTTGACATCGTAATACTTCAGTGTGTCTGACGCTGCTACAATTTTCTTCAGTTCTTTGAATTCTTCATCTTCTGATTTTCCCCAATTCCACTTTGTAGATTTTTTTGTCAGTAATCTCATTCTGTTGGTTTTATTGGCTAATCTTGGTAAGAATTTCTCCAAATATTGAATCATCCCTAAGATTCTTCTCACCCCGGATTTGTCTTCTGGTGTGGGCATATTTTCTATTGCCGAAATTTTTCCTTCACCTGGTTTCAACCCCCTAGATGTGGTTGTATGCCCAATATATTGTACTTCTTTCTTTTTCCATCTTATTTTGTTTCTGTTCAGCTTTATGTTGTTTTTCTTGCACGTTTCTAAAAACTGTATTACATTGTTGTCGTGATTTTCTGAAGCTTCTTCTTCTGTGTCTCCATATCCTATTATTAGAAAATCATCCGCTATCACCTCCACTCCCTTCAGTCCTTCTACCATTTCGGTCATCCGTCTTTGAAAGACTTCCGGTGCTGAACATATACCAAACGGTAATCTTTTCCACATATATCTTCCCCATGGTGTATTGAATGTCGTTAGTTCTTGTGATTTTCTGTCGAGTTCTATATGCCAGAATCCATCCTTTACGTCCATGACTGTGAAAAATTTTGCTTTGTTCAGTTTTGGTGTTATACTCTCTATGGTTGGTAGTGGAAAATGTTCTCTTTGTATGACTAGATTCAGTTCTTTTGGGTCTAAACAGATTCTTACGGTATTATCTTTCTTTCTCGTAACTACCATTGATGATATCCATTCTGTGGGCTTTGTGACTTGTTTTATGATTTTTCTCTCTTCTAGTTCTTTTATTTTCTCTAATACTTTTTCTTGCAACGGTGCTGCCACTGTTCTCTGACAGTGTTTTACTGGGTTGCATTTTTCGTTTAGTTTTATAGTGTATTTTCCTTTTATAACTCCTAGTTCTTCGTTGAATATTTCATGATATTTTTCTAAGATTTTATTTTGTTTTTCTTCGACCTGACATATTCTTGCGTCACTGTCTAGTATCTTTATTAATTGTAGTGCCAAACATGCTCTTCGACCTAATATGGAGTGAAATTTTCCACCTTCTACTATCAGCAATCTCAGTTTTATTTTGTTTTCTCTTCTTTGTACTTCAATGATTCTTTCACCTATTATTGGCCATTTCTTGTTACCAAATGCTGTTATGTTTTTGAATTTGTTCTTTTCTATCTTCTGCCCATTTACGTCTCCTGATATTCTTTTGTACTCAGTGAGTGTTATTACATTTACATTCGCCCCTGTATCTATCTGTAATCTCAATTTGGTGTTCCATTGTGTATTTAACGTTATTGTTTCCTCCTTCATGAGTGTTGTCGTTGAATATATTTCGGGTTCATCTTCTTGGATTTGATATACTGTGTTCGTTGTATGTGTTTCTTTTTGTGTGTGATAGTTTTTCTGTGCTGTATTCGCTGTATGATAGCCTTTTTGTGTATTGTAATTTTTCTGTGCTGTGCACATTTTTGCATAGTGATTGCTTCTTTTGCATAGATAACAAGTTTTTCCGTATGCCGGACAGCTTCTTTTTTCGTGTGTTTCTCCACATTTCTTGCATTTATATTTCTCGCTACTGTTCGGTCTTGTGTTTACCTGTTTCTTTTTGTATATCGCATTAATTTGATTTTTGCTCTCGAAGGCTTCTGCCTGTGATGCTGCCGTTTCTAATACTTTGCATAATTTTATAACTGTATCGAGATTAACATCAGCCCTAGATAGAATCCTCTTTCGTAATTCGTTGTCTTTCATGCCGCTTATTATACGATCTCGTAATATTTCTTCCGGTGTAATATTTTCAAATTCACATTTCTTGCTGAGTATTCTCAGCTCTGTTATATAGTTCGTCAGTGTCTCTGCTGTTTCCTGATCTCTTCTTTGGAATAGACATCTCTCAAATATTGTACTATTTTGTGGTTCTATTCTTTCATTGAATTTGTCTAATACTTTCTGCGTATTTATATCTTCTTGGTCAATATTGAATGTCTCGAAAATCCTCCGACAGTCTTCTCCCATTATTGTTAATAGGGTTGCAACTTGTACTTTTGGTTTCTTTTCATCCAGTTCTGATGCACACACATAATACTCCCAGCTCTTTTTCCAGTGTTTCCACTGCGTCTCGGCGTCATGTGCTTCAATGTCGAACGTTTGTGGTATCGGCAAATGTGTCATCATGTGTCGAAATAAAAATACTATATTTTATTTTTTTTTTTATTTTCACACTACCAAAATAATATAACTTTGAATTTAACGTTACTTTCTATATATCAATTTACATGACTTTATATATTCATGTAATAAAAATATAACAAATGATTTCATTAAATACAATTTAAAAATAAAAAACTTTTCAGATAAATAAATAAATAAATTTTTATTTTTATTTTTTTTTATAAATAATTTTGCATATAAAACAACTTTTTTTTTGCGTTAGTTATTAACCGTAGATGCCATGTAACGTTTGCGTGGTATATTGTTTATTGTGAGGCTAAACTATGATATATAAATATATAGTCTTACCTTATAACGTCGGTTGTTTATATAATTAATAATTAGGGTTTAACTGTTTGTGATCGTAAATATTGGGTTAATGTTTATTTGTGTCTTTATCAATGATCATTATCAAAGATCATTAAACACAGATGGATATCGTTACACAGTGACGTCAATATTAACAGTAGACTATTTAAACTATAATGATCGTATAATATTTATATAATTTATATAACAAAATTAATTATGTTAATAATGATATTTTATCTATTTTAAATAGTGACTACAATATGATGATAATTATGATGACGAATCTTTCAATAGTAATAGTTACTTATATATATATTGATTAGTAATAAGTTAGATACAGATTTTGTATAAACCCCTGATGTTAATAAACTAGGAACATTCATCTCATATTCTCGAAATACAACTGAAAACATTTATGATATTTAAAGCTTTTACTTCACCAGTTTATATTATCGGCCGCTTGCTTCGTTAGCATAGTTTGCGGTCATACAACCGAAATGTGTAAAACGTATATAAATAATAGTCAATACTTGAAATGTAAGACACACCATTCTCATCATAAGAGAAACTTTGGATTTAAAATCTTATAAACTATCTTCCTTATATCGATATTTGAATTTATATATATCTATGAGCATGGTTTATAAATAGTACAGAGCATTCTGATTGGTGTAACCTGGTTGGCTTCTTTCGCCATCGTCACGATCTTAGAAGCAGAGTCCTGTATGAAGTCTTTCTTCTCGTTCAGGAAGTGTGTCTTCAGTTGCATTATGGTCTGAGAATGTTTCCCTCGCATGCGTTGAATCTCGTTCTGAAGATCGCTTATCTTCTCCGTTTGCTCGGCTTGTAGATCCTTCCGGAGATAGAGGTATCGGGGTTTTAATGTGATCCCCTATTATTGGGATGTGTGTGCACGTGTGATACCCCTTCACATCGTTATGTATGAACCACCATCTCCGCGATTAAATATATTTAAAAACAAACTACATAGATACTTACTTGAACTGGGCTAACTAACTATATTAACTGCTGCACTTTAATACACTCTAACACATCTCCGTACGATTAATTCTTATTACTATTTTATATTATTTTTTATTACGGATGTCGTAATATATCACTTACGAAAAATGGATTTAAAATTTAATTTGTGTGATTAAATTAATTATATTATACTACTATTACTACCACTACCACTACCACCACCACTACCACTACCATCACCTTCCCTCATGTATCGTTAATCTTCAAACATTAATATATATCTATATAATTATTGAGAGTTTTTGTATTAAATAATTCTCTATATGACGATATCTTAATGTACGTAAGATGAGTAACAAATTATACGGTAATAATTAAATGTTATACAAAGTGCAAGTGTTAATTAAATATCGAGGGCAAGTGCGAGTATAGATTATATTTAATAGTTGCCCAAAGCTAATTATTATCGATCACTAACTTTATATTTCTGAAGTGATTCGAGTTCCGTTTTCGTTTTCGATAACAGAAACTGTTTCTCGTTACAATTTTCTTGTATTTCTATTTTATATTTTAATTAATATAACATATAATTATTCAGGAAATTAGTACTATATATTATATAATATGCATATAATATATGGATTAAATACATATAAACATATATATATATATATATATATATATATATATATAAATAAATAAACAATTATCATATATAAACAAATAAATATATATTACGGGAAGGCGGATACTGATGTAGAAGTTGCTGCTAATTAAGGGTACACTTTAGAGGGGAGTGGTCTAATGATAATATGCAATAATCATTAGGAAATACGAGCAAAGCATATCTATTGTTTATATTAACAATGTAATGACAAAAAAGCAAAGATATATTACAAAATACAATGCACATAAACTTCTAGTGTTATTGATAATAATATATTACTAATAAGGCGATATTTTTAAGTAGTAGTAATTATATGAATTATGAGATATTTTTACTAAAAAATATATTTTACTAAATATTTAAATTAGACTTATTTAGTAGAATCTATCTCATGTTAATGTAATGATGGCTAGTTTATAAGTAAACGGCCTACTTCCAACAATTAATTTATTGACGAATAGTAAACATATATATCAACTGATCGGAATATTTGTTATTGAATACAGATGCATGTATTATCTTAATGGAGGTAGGGGCGCTGCAACAGGGGGTGACAGGTGTGATATACCCCCTACTTTAAAATATAGGGGGACCTCCTATGTATGGGTTCCCCCCCCCACTTTTACCACAACATTTATTTTGATTGGTTGGTCCCCCCTACATACAAAATCGTTCCGGCGCCCCTACTTGGAAGACATTACTGATAGAAGTTACCGGATTAAATAGATAGATTAAAGTAGCTATATTATAGTCGTCGTAGTAGTTATAATATGTAATATCTGTTATTAGCTACTCATATACACATACACATTAGTATACTCTCCATTAGTTAGCTACTGACTATTAGTTATTACCTTTCTTCTTGTCGTTGTAAGTATCCAGCATATCGTTACGTTCGGTGAGCAGATCGTAGATCTCCCTCTGATTATGATCGCTGAGAGTTATTATTGTAGTCTGCCGTTTGCTGGTCTTCTTCTCGATGTAGTTCATGTATTCCAACTGTGTTGTAGGTGTTACTTTTACTCTAATCTCTCCTCTCTATTCTTTGCATATGTATTAACAACTTCCAACAAATATAATACATTTCTATGAATAATACCTTTTAATGAATGCCTTTAATTCCTATAATATATTTATGAATATTGTTTAGTAGAAAATATATATATACACGTATTGTATATTTTAAAATATATGAGTATTGTATGGCTGTTTTATATATAAAATATAAATGCTAATTAATATAATATTATTATAGTCTATGATAATCTATAATAATATTATTATAATCTATAGATATGTTTCATTAATAAAATTAATGAATATTATAATCTAAATATTTATTAAATTTATATATATATATAAATATAGCTTAGAATTAGATATATGTAAATATTAATATCAATATAATAAAATTAAATAAAATAGATATATATCGTATTAATCATCAGCTTAATAATGTAATAGCCGATATGAAAAGTAGGCGTTTACTTCACCTTAAATGATTATATCGAAGCGTTATTCGACGGAGATACATAAATGATTAAAACGTGAAAGTGAATATTGATCTGGACTCTAGGTTCAGAGGTCGGGCGTATTACGTTGCGTGTGATAAAAAGCCGATTCCATCGCCAAACTAATTAATATATCTATCTTTTTGACATATAATAAAGTGTGAACTAAAGTGTAGTAACCAGAAATAGCAGACGACATTAATCTATCACCTCAGCATTATTGTACTTGTACACGATAACACTATTTTAGTATTAATACCATTACCATTCTATGATTAGTGCATTAGTAACATCAGTACCTATGTTCCATAGATATAGAGTACCATTAGTCAGTACTCTACCAGAGATATATAGTATATCATAGACATACCATAGATATATGGTACTCTAAATCAATACCTATGTCCCTACATCGTACACCACCTAGTGGTAACCTCTGTACTAACACTTTCGATGCGTACACGATGAGATTCATTGTACAGCCAATCGTTGTCCTTCTTCCTGTAATATCACACACGATTAAACGATCTAGAGATCTTTAGTATCCATACGATCGTATATCGTACAGGTATGTGATAACATATGGATATGTATAATAACTCATCATATATAATTATTATAATGAATAAATAATATTATATTTTGATGATGATGTCATATATATATATATATATATATATATATATATATAAAATATATGCAATAAATAATGACTTACAATTGAGTAACTTTTTCTTTAACTTGTTCTAATTCTATAATTTTTGAGTCCAGCCTATAAAATATCAAATTAGATTATAGTTGAATGTGTATATATTAAACATCTTCAACCATTTGTTATAAAGATGATGATGATGATGATAATAATAATGATGATGATGATGATTATGATGATGATAATGATGATGATGATGATGATGATGATGATGATGATTATGATAATGATTATGATGAGTTTAGTTTATTAGGCATAGAAAAAAGAGAATATTCACCCTTCGTATGTATACACAAATTATAACAAAAGTAAAATGGTATAGAAGTAAATGAATTACTTGACAAGATAATAAAATTAAAAAAATATGTAGAATTTAAGATAGATAGTGAAGCAAGTGTATGGATGACCATGATAGATGATGGGAGAGAATTCCAGAGCGATGATAATATATAAGAAAAGGTATATTTCTGGAATTCGAGGAATGACGAAGGAGGAAAAATAAAATAAATTACAGAGCTATAGAGGAGGGAATAAGAAAGATAATATTAGTAAATATAGTGGAGTGGAGGAATGAAATGTTTTCTAAGTTAGTAAGAGAAATCTAAGTAAGGAGTAATTTTTACAAGGGAACCAGTTGGGAGTTATTTTTTGAGGAGGTATTATTAGAGTGATAGAGAAGTCTAAAGGTTAATATTACCATATAGAATAACATATAATTTAGAGGAACAAGAGAAATATAGGGAGATGATACAAAAGTGAGGTCTAGTAATCAAAACGAGAAAGAACAGTGCCGTTTACAATGACGAGACAACCGGAGAAGTGATATTCTCATGAATACGGTGAATCCTGCCAAAGTTGGTAGTTTGTGAAACTTTTGAAGTATGTGTGGGAGTCAAGATAACGGTGAAAGTGGATACCGAGGGTCGTAATAAAAGGGGATGGTTACGTGAGATGAGTATCAAGGTAAACAAATCGATTGAGGATTTGTAGATAATTAAGAAATGCTTCTTTAGGTGTTTAATAGAACATTATGGATATAAGCCAAACGTCTAATAATTGAAGCAGGTGCAATTAGTTGAGCATTACCAGAAGAAGTGGTAAGGAATGCTATATATTGTTGCATGGCATAGTTATGGTACTAAAGATTGAGGAATTAGGCAACGATAATACCGATAGGAGGAATGTATATAACAAATAAAAGTTAACCAAGTACGGGTACCAGTGTAGCTCCGTATATTAGGAAACGAGGATCAGGAGATGATTCATATATTTAAATGGTCCATTTTAAATCATTGTAATTCGTTCTATTTTATTATTCGTTTTCTATTTATTTTTGTTTTTGTTTTTTATTATCTAATGACGCCTATGATCACTATGTGTTTTTGAAGTCAATAAACTATATATAAATAAATACAAATATTTGAACTATTGGTGTCCTATGCATGATATATGATTCCGACCATTTTAAGGCAGTACCATTAATAAGTGTTATATTAGGTCTAGATATTACGGTATTACGGCTATGTATTAAAGAAAAAATTACGACTTTTTTTATTGAAGATTTAATTAATATATATATTTATATATTTTTTTATATATATTCTCAACTCATGTAAGATTTTAAAATATAACGAGTGTATAAATAAATTAATACCGAACAGGGTAGAAGGCACACACAAGATCTAAAATGAGAAGTTTATAACTAGGGGCGATGCAACAGGGGGACACTTTAAAATCTAGGGGGACCTCCTATGTATTGGTCCCCCCCCAATTTTACCACAACATTTATTTTGATTGGTTGGTCTCCCCTACATACACACCATCGTTCCAGCGCCCCTATTGATAACACATATATGAAGTCACAGTAAATAGTAAAATAAATGTTTAGTTTATTAAAATAGAATAATATAAATATTATTATATTATAAGATAATATATAAAAAAATATATATCACTCCCTACCTACTCGACGTAATTAGGAGTCAAATATGTCAAGTATACATCGTTGAAATAAATATTGTAATTCAATAGTAACCACTGAATTATAATTCAAAATGTAAACAAACTTTCAATCGATGTTTTTAAATTACAAACTAAATCAGGATAATCACACGGGTCCAACTTCACAATAAAAATTCTGCGCGGGCAAAGTAGTTCACTGGGTTAAAGTTAAGGTTTATTAGTGGTTAGTTATGAATTGTTAGTATGAATTATTGACTTTTAAGTGATATATCACGCACACAATTTTTATGTTGCAGTTAGGCCTGTGTGATCCTTAAATCAATGTATTAATACAATTGAAATATTTCTTTTATTTATTTCATATATATATAAATCATGAGTAATGTTATTTAAATACATTTGAATATTAAGATTATAGCTATTATAGTAACCTTTACTGAATATACAGTGGTCATTACTGAGTAAAGTATTGCTATATTATAATACATATTAAAAATGTGTTCACATTTTAATAATGTATATATATAAATTTTTAAATGCTTAAGAATCACATTATAGTGAAATTTGTTTGAAATATATGTGTTTTAAGTTTATTATATAAAATAAAATGTTTTCATTCATAAGATGTATCTAGACTAAAGGCACACTTTTAAAACAATACTATAACATAGTTCAACTATAGAGGGAATTATAAATAATATCAGAATATATATTAAATGATAATAGTTTAATATAGGTATGAATGTCTACATTTATATCGTGTATAAACATGAGTGTTTATATAGCCTACACTTAATGAGTTTATATACAAAGTATAATCATGATTTGCAGTAATACTTGCAAGTAAATATTATAATTTTATTAATATAATAATATGATAATTTTATATCGACTAGCGTCCCCTATAGGTAAACTATATGAATTATTACATTTAGTTGGCTGTAATCAATCATGATAGTGTATATGTTATAATAGCATGCAAGTATTACATAACATACTATATGATGTAATCTCTCTCTATCTCTCTCTAATCGTATAATACAAATTTGTTATCATAGATAATATGTAATACATTTAAAAGTATTATAATTAATATTAATTTAATAATATAAATTATAAATTAATTATAAATAAACAGTATACACTATTATAATTATTATATGATAATATATTAAATATAATTATAATATTATATTATACATCACATATTAATCATATATTTAATATTATTTTAGTTACTAAATTTGAATTATGAAATATCATTTGAAAAAACAATCACAAATATATAATAATATGTAGAGTATAACATATCAATAATAAAGTAAAAAACATACTCTTCTTGAAGCAATTCCTCTGGATCTTTCGGTTCTACTTCATCTATAGGAGTTTCCGTGGCATTCTTATCACCCTTTTTGCCTTTCTTACCCTTCTTCTTTGGCCCCATTATAAAGCTACGAATATATACAAATATATTTAAAAAGGTGCTTTTCGTTTCTATGGATATGTCATTCATAAATCATGATCAATATCACAAATAGTAAAATATTAGTCACAACTAAATATAAATACAGATATTTTATTGTAATTTAATAATATCTATAATATACATAGAGACTTATGATATATATATATATATATATATATATATATATATATATATAATTATAATTCATAATTATATATATGATAATATATAGGTATTACATATAGTATAAATATTAATAATGTATTACTATAGGGTATATATATATATATAGGGGCGTCGGAACAGGGGGGGCGGGGGGTATCGGACCCCCCCATTCAAAAATATGGGGGGGAGCTAAGTATGTTTTGCCCCCCCCCCCATGAAATGTGTATTGACAAATTTTATATATATTAAATCTAGTATATTGTCTTTTTTAATAAAGAATTTTTTTAAATTTTTGCTAAAGAATTTTACCAAACATATGGGGGGGGGCTAAGTATTATTTGCCCCCCCCCCCATCCATGAAATATTATAATATTCATGAGAGAATATCTGAGATCTTGTTATCTGGCGATATTAAGAATGAAATTATTCAATATTTAAATCTGAATTATTAAATATTTGATTATAAGATATTAATGGAACTTTCTCAATTTAATGTGATGGAATTAAAGATATATCCGGTAGTGAGCAGGACATGTTGGTGGTTCGATATTTAACATTAAAACTAGAAATTAAAGAAATATGCATATATGCAATATGACTGAGGATACAACTTAGAAAATATAGAAAATGTAATGTTATCTGAACTTTAACATCTTAACTTGCCTAATTCCAAATTAAGAGGACAGTCATATGACGGTGCAGCTAATATGTCTGGTCAATATAATGGTGTAAAGACTATAATAATGAATAGACAGCCATTCACTTTTTATATACAATGTGGAGCTCATCGGACAAATTTAATAGCATAATCATTAGATAATTATATAAATATAAGAAAAGCCTTGAGAGTGGTTCATGATTTGGGATTATTATATGAATAAGCGATCAAATTCCGGATTGTATAAAATACTAATAATAACAAAGCAAAGCCATTGAAACCATTATGCCAAGGTGGACTACGAAAATCATGTATTAAAACAACATTAGATTAATATAGTGGTATAATCGATTCATTGTAATAATATAAATAATTAGATTATATTACCAATGACCACAAATATATTACAAATTTATTATTAAAAAAGATGAATAAATCAAATATTTTTTCTATGAATATTTCAAGTTTGATATTTGAAAGCTTGGATATGAAGTTGAAAGCTTTAATGATACCAACAAATACTATTGAAGGTAACATTTATAAAAAATATACTTGAAAGCATATATGCTTATATATAATCATAATACAAATCAATAATAAATAAACATAAAGGATCATATAATAGTAAAGATGATTCTAATTAAATTGAATGATGCTAGAAATAATTTGCAATAATTCATTGAAGATAGGAACAAAAGTATTTTATATTTTATATATAGGTTTTACCTACAAGTTTTTATCTTGATTCAAGGTTAATAACCTACTTTTATAAACATATTATATAAAACATTTTATAAAATACAAAATAGCTTATAATAAATGTTTATAATAAAATATTATAATAAATTATTTTTATTTTAAATATACCTAATTTAATTTTCCAAGTATATCTAATTCAGACAATAATAATAAGAAATATACTATAAATGATTATAAATATGTATGAGATGAATAGTAATGAAAGTTCAAAAGACTATGTAAGGTACCTCATATAGATAAAATAATATAACATTATTAATGTTATGTTAATTTAAGAATGTGATTAGATATGGACAGTTAATATATTAATATACTTTATCATTCATATTTACAGAATAAATATACTGAGTTGTTTGATTCCATAATGATGAAAATTAAAACCAAATTTTATACTAAGGAAACATTATTTATACATTCTTATAAATTAAAGGAATCATTATTACAAATAATATAATTCATGAAAAAAAGGTTTGTTTTTTAGATTAATCTTATTAATTGTCTACACTAAACAGATGTTAATAAAAATGTATGAAGAATTAACGATTGAAAGATCGAATTTCCATATGTTCAAATCAATCAATAAGTTCAATACCACCTGATGAGGATAAACATATACATGATGGAACAATCTCCTAAAATTCAAAAAATATTTTCCGGCATAATAGATTTGATCAAATTTTATTGGTTTGCCCCTCAAGTTCTGTGTCATATTAGCGTGTATTTAGTAAGCTGCGAATAATAAAGACGTTGTTACGATCTACTATGATAGATAGTAGATTCAATGCATTAGTATTGGCAAATTTCAATCAAAAAATAATTCACACAATTGAGATGGGTATATTTATAAATAAAAATCTATATCTATATAATAATAAATTATGTAATGTTTATTATTTATGTTATAATATATTCCTACTTATTGTTATAGAAATTAAATATTATTAATTGCATATTAAAGGGTTAACATATACTAAAGAGGTATACGATATTAATAAGATATAGTTAGTAATTATATTAGTAATACATAATAGGATATATAATATAAAATATAAATAAATAGCCCCCCCCATAAAAAATATCGTTCCGACGCCCCTATATATATATATATATATAATAATAATAATAAATAATAAAATCAGATTTGGCAATTGCCTGGGTGAAGGAAGAAGCAGAGCTTATCAAGTCTTTCACCCTTTTATATATTCACCATATATATATATATATATATATATATATATTAATACATATTTGGGTGGAGGACGTCTGGCCATATGTCAGTGTTTTTTTGAAGGTGTTTTTTAGGGAAAGTCTTTTCCCCTCACTATTATTTTCCCCCGCTTTACTTTTTTGCCACAACAAAATCAGATATTTTAATAATAATTATATCGTAATCATATTTATGTATTATAAATCAGTAGATGTATTTTATTAGAATGTTTTCATCTACAATTGAAAAAAAAATTAATTATATTTGGATTTGCTATCTGCTATTTGCACTTTCAAATCGTTAAAAAAGGCTATACCCTACACCACATTGATAAATCCCTACCATCCGAATAACCTATCCGCACGGAAGTATGTATGCTATACACCTATATATATATATATATATATATATATATTAGAATCAGATAGAGTGTAAACACTCAGGAAAATACAAAAGCAAAGCTTGACTAGGTATTTTCCCACTCAACTTGATAACAGCAATATATATATATATATATATATATATATATATATATATATATATGGTGAATATATAAAAGGGTGAAAGACTTGATAAGCTCTGCTTCTTCCTTCACCCAGGCAATTGCCAAATCTGATTTTATTATTTATTATTATTATTATATATATATATATATATATAGGGGCGTCGGAACGATATTTTTTATGGGGGGGGCTATTTATTTATATTTTATATTATATATCCTATTATGTATTACTAATATAATTACTAACTATATCTTATTAATATCGTATACCTCTTTAGTATATGTTAACCCTTTAATATGCAATTAATAATATTTAATTTTTATAACAATAAGTAAGAATATATTATAACATAAATAATAAACATTACATAATTTATTATTATATAGATATAGATTTTTATTTATAAATATACCCATCTCAATTGTGTGAATTATTTTTTGATTGAAATTTGCCAATACTAATGCATTGAATCTACTATCTATCATAGTATATATATATATATATATATATATATATATATAAATATATATATACATAAATATATGGTTATAGGTTATACCTAACAATATATGGTATATATAAATATATGCTTACTTGCTTAATTTCGAGGATGATCTTCATCGTCTACTCGAGCATCAGTATAAGTCAACTCCCGCCAGATATCTCTATCAAGCATGCTGGTTCTTATCTCTTCCTTCTCTAGAAGACCAGTATCCTTTTTTAACACATCAACATAGTTCAATCGTCGGCGACCTCTGTTAGCTATGCCTTGTGTGTGTTCCCATAAAATGAGCGGTTGTGTTTATAGTTCCGGATGCCGTATATATAATGTATACTGTATAGTATACAGTATAGTATAGTATAGTATACAGGGTATACTGTAGGTATACAGTGACCGGCCATTCTCATCCTTCTGGATTTTATTTTGGATGAAACAAG
The DNA here is from genome assembly GCA_964019155.1 of Osedax fenrisi. Classification (NCBI taxonomy): domain Eukaryota; kingdom Metazoa; phylum Annelida; class Polychaeta; order Sabellida; family Siboglinidae; genus Osedax; species Osedax fenrisi. Next base: position 89,005,700 of record OZ025242.1, read on the forward strand.
AGGTAGTTTACCATACACATTTTTATTTGTGGAGTGTTCTTGCCAAGATATATTTAGGGCTTTACGAAGCATCGCGTGTATGTGCCTGTGATTTCTGCTGTTGAACAGTCAGTATCCATGGACACTGACTGTGTACTAACATATGGATCTGCATGACTCAGATCCATATGTTAGTACACTTTCAAAGAGTCTTCTTTTAAGTGGCAAGTTTATCTTAGACTTCCATATAACGTGCATGCTATGTAGTGCGTTCCATGATAGAGCCTTTCTCACTTTAATGTCCTTTTCTGACGAATTGATCCAAGAACCAAGGTATTTGTAGTCTTTTTTGACTTCTAATGTTTGACCATCAGCTGTTTTTAAGACTATTGATTCAGGTGTGTTAAAGGCCATTACTTTTGGTATTTTTGTTATGGTCTTTTTAGTATTCAGAAGTAGTCCTACTTTGTTGCATTCAGACTCTACCCTTAGAAGTAACTCCCTGGCTTGACTTATAGTGTTAGATAATAAGGCCATATCATCAGCAAAATCTAAATCTGTTAAAACAGTTGGATGCAATCTTCGACTTCTGCGAGGGAAAATAGTAAATCCTAATTCCTCTTTATGTCCGTTGATTGCTTTTCTTAGTGCATAATCAAGTACAATAATAAATAGATAAGGTGATAAAGTATCCCCTTGTAGAACTCCTGCTACAATATCAAACTCTTCAGATACACCATCTGGTGAGTATACTTTGGTTATAGTATTAGCATAGCTCAAATTTATTGCATCGACAAGCTTATCAGGTATTCCATATGATCTAAGTAGTTTAGCCATATTGCCTCTATGTATAGAGTCAAATGCCTTCTTGAAGTCAATAAATGTAAAAATAGCTGGTAAATTCTTATCCTTAATTCCTTCCAGAATCCTTCGATTTAGTACCATACGATTGTAAGTTTTTTCCATTATAGAGGTAAGGCTAATTTCACGGTAGTTGTCAGCTTTTGTTAGATCTCCATATTTAGGTATAAATATATATATATATATATATGTATATATATATATATTATATATATAATATATATATAATAGGTATAAATATATATATATATATATATATATATATATATATATATATATATTGAGGGTTTCAGTAATATGTGCAAATGTGTCCGTATTCGGGACAGTGCACATAATATGGACACCCATATTATCTCAGCAGTTAAACAAATTAAATTGTAAAATAGCTATTATATGTATATAAACCTACTGTATATATATCTACTGTATATACCTACTTAATACATAAATATAATTTGGATATATTTAATTTAGAAATAATAAATTTAAATTGATTTATTGTTATGGTGTAATTATTCGAATACCCCTATACCTTATACCCCTATACCTTATACCCCCCATAGTGCTACCCTTACTCTCTAATAGTGCTAATGATATTAAAAATGGCTTATTTCAAATAATATTATCATTATAAACTACATTGTGTAATATTTCTCGAATATGTGTAAACTATAGGTCTATGAATGTAACAAACGCTCCTCTTATCGCATGATGTATGACCTATATTAACCTATATTGACCTATATTGACCTATATTGACCTATATTGTTCATTCCTTAACATACTTTGCGAATTATCCCTCCTATATTTCTGTTTCTCAAGTACAAAGATCTTCCATTCCATCCCTTAGAAACCAGTATGCTCCCCTTCTCTCTTATCCTATGCTCCGCCCCTTGATAATTAATGTTCGATCCCTTAGTTATAGCTATGGAATCCACTCCCACCCCATATTAGATCCATCCGGTCCCATAGGACATACACTACCTCTATCCAAAGGTGCATCACTGGTGGCAACCTGTAATACTAACACTTCCTAAAGGGTTTCGGTATCCCATGGGTGCACTACAGGTATTTATGGCAACTTGCCGGAAATATTTTAATTTTAAAACGATTTTCTATCAAGTTAACTACAATTTTGTGGGAAACCACCTTACTTTCCGGCAATATAATAACTGTATATGGGGTATCCCATTACAACTTAATATAAAATAATTTTAAAGTTACAATATTTCCGGAAAGTTGCCGGAAAATCTTATAGTGGATACATAATAGTGGATAAATCGGATACCCTCTTATACATCGAGGTTAACCTACAATTGTAGGAGGTCGTCGTAATACTTTTATTGTTATTCATTATTACTTTATTTATTTACTTCCGGTTTATTTAATTATTATAAATGGTATGTATGTACATACATACCATTTATAATAATTAAATAAACCGGAAGTAAATAAATAAAGTAATAATGAATAACAATAAAAGTATATTACGTATTACCTACTTACATTGTTTTTATTTATATATATATATATATATATATATATCATCCTATACTTTATGAAGAGTGAGTAGGTTATAATCCAATTCCACCTATAACCTCTGAGGTTATAGGAGGTCTTGCTAATAGTAGTTTCTATATCTTCACTATAGTTGTGATCTATAGATTGTAAGTTATAGTATGTATGATTAGTGGAGTATATAGTATATAGTATGTAGTATATACTATATATCAGTGGTTCCCAACCTATGGGTCATGTATATAAATATGTTTATAAATTGACTCATGAGTCATGACCCACATTAGGGTCATTGGGTTTGTTGTTTGGGTCATGACAAGGGTGAGTTAAATTCGGCCTTTACCTAATTTAAGGGAAAAGGCCGAATTTAGCTTATTTTCGGCCTTTTGAAATCCTTATATTCGGCTTAAATTCTGCCTTTCTATATTTTATCAATCTCTATATATACTTAATATAGTTAATTAATTTAATTAATATATATTATATAGCATGACATACAATCATTTTAGTATCAACAAATATATTGGTATCAATATAGTATTTAAATCAAGTGAATAATAAATTTATTGTATTTTTATAAAAATTATTTTTAATTTTTTTTGAGTGTATCCTTCAAGTGAAATGTTTGAAATATGGGTCTTTCCTTCAGTTTTTATCGACTTTACTAATGAAAAATCTGATTCAACGAATGAAGTATCTGGATTTTGTTTACTTTTTCTACTTATTATAATTTTATATATACATAGCAGTCCGGTAATGCAATTAAATAAATTCTTATAATCATATTTAATACAAAGGCAACATAATATTAATAGAATATATTATAGTATACATTAGTATATACATTTTTTATACAAATTTATTTTGTATACAAAATAATTATCGTAATTAGTAAAATCGTATTAGATAAATCCATCGATCACAATGTTCACTCGATCTAACATATTTAATATATGATATTATTGTATATATATATATATACGAGAAGATGCATCAAATAAACTATTAATTCTTTATTAGTTATTCTAATAATTAAAAAAAATTAAAACGTAATTATTTATATTTATATTTTTAAAATTTAAATTTTAAATAAATGCACTATTATGAACTATAGTGCATAATATATTATGCACTATTACTAAATGCACCTAACCTGGGTTAACTTCTCTTCCATAAACATAACAAAATTTACATTTAACTGAAACGACTTTTTGAGTAATAGACTTACTCAAAAAGAATTTTCTAAACTATTACTAATAGTACACTGATCCGTAATCTTAAGTTCATATTCAGTTTGATGTGATAAATTAAAAACTGTTGGTCTTTTTTGTGCCATTTTTAATTGTATAAGAAAACAATGCTTTGTATAAACAAATTTATTCTTTGATTTGCAGAAACTTTAATATAATATAATACTTAATAATTACGAATGTACTTACATTACCTTACCTTACCAGGTCGAGCTTGCTCGGCAGTTTTTGACTCTCTTCTTCCATTCATCTTTATCGTCCATCGCAGTTTTCAATTCATTTACATTACACAGTGTATCCTCCATGAGTTGGTCAACGTATGTTCTTCGCGGCCGTCCTCTTTTTCTCTCACCATGGGTAGGTTGCCATATAATAGTATCTGATGCCATTTCGCGCTTATTTCTCCAACAGTGACCAGAAAAACGAAGTATTTGCTGTCGTATCGACGTGCATATATCCGGTATATTTGCATATATTTCTTTATTGGTAGGATGGTCCTTCCAAGACATGTTTAGTATTGCCCGTAACATGCGAGTATAGTTTCCACTTAGACTTTTTTCCAGAGCTTTTGTGAGTGTCCAACTTACAGATCCATATACCAATACCGACTCAACAGTTGCTCTGAAGAAATTTCTTTTAATTCTATCCGGTAACCTAGATTTCCAAATAGCGTTCATCTTATTTAAAGCTGCCCAGCTTTTAGCCAGTCTTATATTCATATCCTTTTCTGTTGATTGAATATAACTTCCAAGATACTTAAAATCGGATACTTTTTTAATGTCCTTGCCATTTAGGCTTTTTATTTTTTCATTTTCTCCTTGATTTATGCTTACGAATTCGGTCTTACCTGCATTTATATTCAAACCAATCTTTTTTGCCGTATTTTTAATTTTATGTAGAAGAATTGTAGCTTCACTCGTTTTATCAGTTACTATAGCTAGATCATCTGCATAATCGACATCTGTTATTTTTATTGCTGGATGTCTTCTGCTCTTTCTCTCAGAGAGGGTAAAGTCAAGAACATTATCTCGATCAAGTGACATTTTCAAGACATAGTCAAGACATATTATAAAAAGAAATGGTGCTAGTGTATCACCTTGTAACACACCTCCTGTTATATTTATAAATTCCGTATCGCCATCATCTGATCTCACAATTGATTTAGTATCTTTATAAGCTATCATAATTGCATTTATGATCTTTTCAGGTATTCCATATGCTTTAAGAATCTCTGCCATATTTCCTCGATGTATGGAATCGAAAGCTTTGGAGAAATCAATAAAAAGGAGTGTAGCTGTTAGATTCTTTTCGTTTACGCCTTCAATGATCCTTCTAACCGTGAGTATTTGGCCAGTAGTAGATCTATTAGTTCTAAAACCATTTTGGTTTTTTCTTAATATCTTATCTACTTCAGGTCTTATTCTATTTAAAAGCATTAGATTATATATCTTTGCAGCTATACATGTTAGAGTGATACCACGATAGTTGTTTGTAGAAGTTAAATCTCCTTTCTTCGGTAGCGGTATTATACAGCCTTTATTCCATATACTGATAGTGTTTTGCTCGTATACTTCATTGCAGGAGAATAGTAAGATTTCTTGAAATTTGAGTATTTTCCAGATTTCCACAGGAATTTCATCTAACCCGCATGCTTTTCCATTTTTGATACTTTTTATAGCCTTTTCTAGTTCATATTTTGTAAAGATTTCAGTTTCTATATTCAACAAATTTGAAATATTTGTTATAGTTGATGTTTTTGATTCAGGTGGTTTTCCTAAAATATCTTTGAAAAGATTGTGCCATAACTTAATTCTTTCTTCACCACTTGTTGCTTTTATCTTAGCTGTATTGTTCTTTTTCCTGCCAGTTATATCATTTACTACTTTCCAGGCACATGCTGATTTTTGGTTTGATACTACAGCTTTGATTTCATCTATTTTCGACTGAAGGTAGATTTCTTGCTGAGTATCGTATGTATCATATAGTGCTTTTTGTGATAGATAATAGGAATTAATATTTTCTATAGTTGGGCAAGAGTTCTTTAATTGAGCTGCTGTTTTTAGCATATCCCTAAACATATATCGGGATTCTCCCAGGGAGATCTCTTTTTAAGTTTTTCTTTGAAGGGGATGATATCAATTGCAGTTTCTCTACAAGAAGTTTCAAAATGGTCATACAAAGTATTTGTTGATATGTTGGATGTTTCATCGTTAAGGTTTTCAAACTTTTTTAAGACTTCGCAAATAAACTTTTTTTGAATATCAGGATTCTTTAGAATTGTCCAATCATAGATTGGTGTTTTGATAGTCTTCTTTTTGTTTGATCTTAAACTTAATTTAAGATGGGCATATACAATTCTATGGTCTGATGCTATACTTTCAAAAGATCCATAAGCTCTACAGTTTTTGCTGCTATTTTTCCATTTTCTATTAATCATTATATAGTCAATCTGTACTTTATTTCCATTTGGTGACTTATGTGTCCATAGCTGGCCTTTCCTTTTCTGATAATAAGTGTTAAGACATAGTAGATTATTTTCTAAAATGTAATCTTTGTGAAAGATCCCATTTCTGTTTGATACTTCATGCAATGAGAACATGAATCCATCTTGAATGCCAAGATGAGCATTAAAGTCTCCAGAAATGATCAACACATTATGTTTTGGAATTTGTTTTGTGGTAGAATTTAGAATATCATATAAATTCTCTATTTCCATGGGATCCGATACGTTTGTAGGGCTATAACATACTATGATAGATGTTTGTGGGTTTCCATTAAAATTGACGATCATTATCCTTTTGGATACTAAAGTAACGTTTACAAGAGAATTAAGTGATGTCTTGTTAATTAGAATACCGATTCCACCTGTAGCAGCGTTTACACTGTTTTTCCATGCTGAACCTGTTATCATATGCCATTCTCCAATATAATATTCTTTTGAATCGACGTCCTCGTGTATAAATCTATGTTCTTGCAAACAAATTATATCGAGTTGCGTAGCATTTGCTGATGCAATTATTTCAGAAATTTTATTTTCATTTTTTAATGTCCGTACATTGAAGGTGGCAACTCGGAGAACTCTACTTGCTTTCATTAGAGATACATTTGGTATTGATTTGATTTGGTTTTTACATTTACATTTACATTTACACTCAGTAGATAACTTATCGACTGTAACCTGAGTGGGAATTGCAGGACGCGCTCCTTGTTCCGCGCGACGAGCGATGCGGGATGAAGATATTTGGGAAGTCGTAGTCATATTGCTTTCGATGGCTAGATAAAATGTGCGGTCGCCACTCCATACACATTTGCGTAACCCTGCGTGGGTGGCTAACAGGTACTATGCCTTGCCAAAGGGCAACCAGGATTTTGTCCGGCACTGCTAATTGATTATTCGCAGCTAACCATTATATCTAATGGCCGTTCCCCTATCCGCAACCTGGGGAGCCGGTGGATTGGAGTTATCATCACCACATCTTCATATCAATTACTGATATAGATGAAGAAATGTGGGCCGAGGATCCTATGTAAACTGAGCTCTCCACACATTTCCACAATTGTACTTACATACATTGCTAATATTGTATAAATATTTGTTTTTACTTGTAGTATTATTAACATATAATATATATATATATATATATATATATTACCAGGGAGTCCCTGATATTACTATTAAGTATTTTTTTATTACTTTTAATGATTTAAGATATGATAAATATTCTATTTAATAAAAAGGCAGAATTTAATTAAAAAGGCCGAATTTTGCTTATATTCGGCCTTTGAAAATCCTTATATTCGGCAAAATTCGGCCTTTTGACGAAAAGGCCGAATTTAACTCACCCTGGTCATGAGTCAATTTCTAAAAATATTTATATATATATATATATATATTATAGTTTATATTATTTGTTTATGAATAATGTTAAATAATTATTAATACAAAAATAAAATTGTTCATTGGGTCAAGGAATATTTTTAAATTAAGAATTATAAAAAAAAAGTGTCATGACGAAAAAAAGGTTGGGAACCATTGTTATATAATATATACTATATATACATATGTGTATTTGGATGAATTTATTTGATGTTGCTTATCACTATTAATAGATTACGATTATTGAAGAGTTTGTTTCAATTTGATTGATAGAGGAAAGTAACCGAATACGGACACTCTCGGTATCTCAGAAACCATAAATCATACAAAAAAATAAGTTATAAGCATATATCAATAGGTCATATAAGTCCCTAATACGGACACCCTATAGCCAATCAGCGCGCAGCGTATGAACTATTTTGATTTTCTATAAAATCGCGTGCGTTATAATATTAATACCAATAATAAAGCTAAATCTAAAATTTGTATTATTTAGATACTTACATTGTATTATTAATTAAAAAAATAATAAAAATAAATAAATTATTAACTAATTAGATTAGAATAAGTTATTCATAAAATTAATTATAAATAATGTAATTGTAATTTGTCTGATTTAGTCATCAATAATATATAGTTTATCTAGTGGTATATAGGGTGTCCGTATTATAACACAGTGTGTCCGTATTCGGACATGGGTATCGAATACGGACACCCCCGTTATCTATAGAATTAAAAGATTAAATAAAATGTTAAAATCACAATAATATCTATAATCATATAATATTAATAAATTGTAATTTTTGAATAAAAATAATGAGTCATAAAATGTTAAGACCATTTATTGTGTAAAATTAAAATTTGTAAACATTTAAAGTGTACGTATATAATACCTATAAGTTACATTCCCCTAACATGAAATGGTGTGGTTAAGGAAGATATTTGCCTATTAACGTCTTTATCGTTGTAGTAGTGGCGTAGTTAGTAGTTGTTTGTTTTAATGTTGAATACATTAAAAATTTGAAAAATATAAAATTTGAACACAATATATGTGTATGTAGATATTAATACAAAATAAATTGGTATCTATTCACCACGTCGTCGTCTACGTAATGATATTCTCGGTAATTAGGTCATCGGGGTATATATACCACTATATATACCACTATAGTGGTAATTAACTTAATTAAAACTATCATTATTTTCATCAGTATACGTATCAGTATATATATATCACACGTATACGTTTCTTTAGGAACTACTTTTTGTGTTGAGAAGATTATTTTGTATGATAAAGACGATTATCGGACGGGGAAATCCGCCCGCAATACGACTGTATCAAATATTTAAATAGATCCATTATTAATTGCCATAATAATACCTTAATTAAAAAATGTTAATTAATATATTGAATATTGAATGAGTTATTATAAGTAGTCATTTAGAGGGGGTCGGTATTGGAGACTTTTCCCCTAACTAATTTATGATTTCTAGGAATATAAGTTTTTTTAATTCAGTGATAAATAAATAGTTATGAATAGAACATGGTTAATAGATAGAAAGGGTATATACTGTTTATATACAGTGTGGTAACATGTAAACAGTATTAATATAAACACTCCAGTGATTTAAAATGTTGATAAATCAAGATAATATAAATATGATTTAATGGAGAAGAATTTATTGAATGAAATAAATAAACACTGTGTGGAATGCAGAGTGAATGTTTATACACATTACCTGTATTAGCACTGTATTAGTTGTGAATATCTAAATGTCGGATTGATCAAGTAAATGAATTGTGAAATTAATATTTATATGTATATATATATATATATATAATATATAACATAATGTATAATTGCTATTCAATAGCATTTTACATACACACACACACACACATATATATATATATATATATATATATATATATATATATATATATTATACAATACAAATAACGGATACAAATGGACCCCTCGAGAAGTAATAGACATATACATTTTATAAATAACTTTGAGGGGCGATGAAAATACAAAACAATATTAAACAATTGTTCTTGTGTTTTGATTAATAATATTTTAGAAAAACAAAAATATACCCTTTATACATATTATAATTGTATAATATATTAATTATATTAAGTTTTATAATACTATATTAATATATACCCATTAATACACACACAAAACACACACACATACACACACACACACACATATATATATATACAGAAATTTGATATATATTTATCTACACGCTATATTTACACATTTCATGTATACTAATATACATATAATCTTACTTATATGTCTATTCAATAAAGTTCTTATGGGCCTGCGAAACAGGGGATTTATTTACATGGTAACATAGGAGGTTTTTTGTTGAATCTTGTACTATACATTGAGAGTTATATATAGTCTAGATTTAAAAGGTGTTAATAAGGATAAGACTAAGATAATGACCTACACTATTAGTAAATACATTAATACACATTTTGTATTATTATTTCTAATCGCTTATCGTTTATAAATGCATATTTTAGGCACTTATATTTACTTTTGTGCATCATATTATATATCATTTTAAAGGGAATTAATCAAATTTTATGATTTTTATATAATATAATTTTTAATAAATAATATATTGTTTTCAAAATACCCTATTGCTGCATTAATACCCTGTTGCTCCACCCCTCAAACAACGACGAACGAGATTTAAACATTACAATTGTAATGTTATCTACAACCAATCAGAATCGATATATAACCTACGCTGTATGTCCTACGGGTATATGGTATATCTATCACTATTACCCTATCTTAGACTTTCACTACTACCCGAATTTATATTGTAGATGTAATTTATTGTGGAAATATTTACATTAATCATAAATAAATATTAATTATATTTTCATGCCGACATTGAATTCATCATTAGTATGCAATACTTTTACACTTTTACAATCTATGCATGCAATACTTTTCTATTTTATATTAAATATCAGTGAAATAAACTTATAATAGAGACTTTTATAAAAACTTATATTGTAATTTTTGAATAATATATATACAAAATCGATTTATTGATTTAATTCTATTATATTAAAAAGTATGGTAATAAAATATACTCGTTTCAATAAATATTGTGAATTATATAATTATTTTCGTATATAAATAAATGTAATTGAACTTGTAGTTTTTGAGATACATCAGATGTCACTACTGCACACGTGTCACATGCCAGTAGTACTGCTACCTCCCCCTACGTATAAACAATGATATTAGTTTGTTTCGGTATTCAGGCGCGATTCCATTTCATTCTTAATAATTTATATGAATTTATTTCATAGTTGTCTCTCTTTTTAGAGTAATTTTTAATTTGTTATTAATTGTAGTAACCTTATTCTATTTTTGTAAATAGATTTTATATAATCTATTTATATATATATAAATCATATTTATAAGTCCTCGCTAACGGTCAAGGAATTCTGGGGAAATTAATAAACAATTTAATGTGTTTTCACGATCACATATTTTTGGTAGTCTAGAATCTAGATTATCCAAAGTCTATATATAGACTATAGACTATAGGATAATCTATAGATGTTCTTATAACACACACACACACATACACACACATACACACATACACACACACACAGAAAGCTAGTCGTTTTCGTTACATGTAGCCCACGTGAGCACAAACAGGTCATAATAAACACTAGTAGGTTACACTAGTATAGTACGCATACAGGTAAGCCCCCTTCGCCGGTTACATAATCGATTATAAGTTGCATTGTTACGCCCGCGAGCTACGCGATAATGATGATGAATCATCATCGATGTCCCGCGCATCTATTGTATGTCCCCCCCCCCTTATTGTACCCCCCTTATTGTACCCCCCTTATTGTACCCCCCCCCCCGCCTGGCTTACAGTGTCGTAAAACGTTGCTAATATCGATACGGAAGCTCTAGCGCTAGCGTTATATAATAGCACTTATATATATGATATATCAACTGATTTCGTATCGATCATAGGTATGTTGATATCGATATATATATATATATATATATATATATATATATATATATATATATATATATATATATATATGTATGAGCTTCTCTCTATCACTGTTCTAGTATGTTTATGTATGCGTATATATATATGATGGGGGACAATACGTCCCTAAAACCAAACTAGTACAAAGTAAAAAATAAGTAAATGTATGTATGTATGTGTGTATGTATGTGGGTATGTATATATGTGTGTAGGCATACTTATAAACGAATAACGACATAAAATCCTACTTAGCAGAAAAACATAATGGAATAATTTAAATCGTGAGTTCCTACATACATTATGGCTCGTCTATAGACAGATGAATAATCTAGTTTACATTACATATAAGTGTATGTGTGTGTATATATATACGTATATACGTATATATATATATATATATATATAGGAGTTATTAAGGTAAATGCCATTTAATAACTCATTTAATATTTATTAGCCGACGATGATTGCAACTGAAACACTACACAAACACTAAGAAGACGCCGATTAGTATCTAGATCATTAGCCAGGCGGCGACACTTGTAGTCACAGAGCTAGAGAGAAAGCTCTTTCTCTCTAGTTCTGTGCTTGTAGTCGACCGAAGTACGACCGAGCGTCTATCTCAGCTACCACTATAACAACAACAACAACAACAACAATAACAACAATAACAACAACATCACGCGATCGGAGGTCCCCACCGCGTCCTTAGTTACGCACCCGGTGAACCGCAGCGTCCTCAGCCCGAACCGAGCTACGTTCGCCTCGGTTCGGGTGGCGCTGGTGGTCGCGTCTATCGATCGGCGCCGTTAATAATTGATAGTCGTCTGTTGGCTGGAACGTGTTAGCCGCGGTGCCCGGCAGACTAGACCATACGACGACCACTAGATGGCGACACTGCTCTTAATTAGAGGCCCGCCGCTAGAGCGCGCCACTAGTATCCGTCGTGGCGGGCGCGCGCACGCGTAAACACGCGCGCCTCTCAACGACACTAAGAACGCGCGCACTTAACCGCGAACCGTTGTCTTTGAATTACGGAATTCGAGAGTTTCGATCGTCTGCGAAGATTTATCGAATTAGATTTACGAATTTAGATACGCGCACGCGCGCTCGAGCAAAGATAGTAAACTCCGATAACGAACATAGAAGCCCGTGAAGATAACGTCGTCATCGTCGTCGTCGTCGTAGATAACATGATCACGTGATATCGACGGATACACTCCAGCCAATGGTCTCGGTTCGCTTGACCCTAGCGGTTCTAGTGGTCGTAATAGGCTTCTGCCGGCAGGGGGTGCTAGGTTACTGCGTTAAAGACGAAATCAGGTACGATGACGGTGATGTGGTGAGAATTAATGCCACCGGTATCACTAGCAACAGGTCCGGACAGTGTACACTCTGCAAGTGTCAGGTATGTGAATATATATCTTGACCTTATATATATATAATATATATATATATATAGTATAACATATATGATATTTCTTTGATCTACGATATACAATAAAGAATACATATATAATACTAAATTATATAAATAATATTAAGAACATATTTTATAATAATTATCATAATAATATTATTATTTATTTACTTTCCCATTTACTTACTTACTTACTTACTTACTTACTCACTTACTTACTTAGTTACTTTGTTACTTACTTACTTACTTACTTACTTTCTTACTTACTTACTTAATTACATACTTACTTACTTACTTAGTTAGTTACTTAGTTACTTAATTACATACTTACTTACTTACTTAGTTACTTACTTACCTAGTTGATTACTTCCTTACTTACTTACTTAATTACATACTTACTTACTTACTTAGTTAGTTACTTAATTACTTAGTTACTTACTTACATAACAATACAATACAATCATAGTTACTTACTTACTTACTAACTTACTTTTATAGTTAATTACTTACATAATAATTTCTTGATTACTTACGTACCTAATTACCTACTTATTGCCTTAAATACATATATATATATATATATATATATATATATATATATATATACACAACTATAGATGAAAATATGCTTCAATAAATGATCTATAGGTCACGAGATATAGTTAAAAACTTACTAATTCTAGGAATACTATTTATTAACTAAGTTGTTATTATGTAAATCTTGCATTCCAAAACATACTGTTCTATAGCATTATATAACTACCATCGCTTAGATATAACTTTATATAACTAACATCTATTACAATACTGTTAATGAATATTAAATGAAAGTTGATTTCATGTTCTATATTGAAGATACAATTTGTATTCTACACAATTCGTTAAGTGTGTCTATATAGTTATTATGATAGGGGAAGTGCGGGGGTTTTGGATAGTGCGAGGGTTTGGTTAGTGCGAGGGTTTTGGTTAGTAATAAGACCTATAGGTCTATATACCTATAGTATACTATACCACTAGGTTATAGGAGGTCTTGTTAGTACGGGGGTTTGGTCAATGCTAAACATATGGAAAACGATGATAGTTATAAAAAATGTACATTGATGAAATATAACTAACACAGTTATTAAATTATTTATAAATTTGATAAACACTTGGATATTATTGACAAATTATCGATTGTTAGAAAAATCGCTAATTTTAGCTAATATTAGAGAAAACCTACTGCTCCTATTATGATAATGATATATTATGATTTGATCATTCATATCATTCATTACCTTCTCCTGAACTGTATACATAGATTTAGAGTACCAACACTTTCTGGTACTCTAAATATATGACTGTTTATAACATTAACTATAATCAGCCGCGGTTTTCTATTGGTCAAATTATGCACACGTGACCATATGTATCCTATATGTGTATCCTATATGTAACACAAACTATCACCGCACTGAATCTCTTGAGTTTTAAATCAAAATAATAATAATTTAATAGGAAATTATTAATAGTAAGTTAATTGATTTATTGATTGATTGAGCGATTGATTGAAAGTTTATTTAAGCACTTAAATAAATCATAAATGATTTCTTAAAAGTGTATATATAGAATAAAAGTGTATATATAAATTAATATAATATAAAGTAACTTATTAATTATATTACAGTTTATATAAATATGAATCCGAGTAAATTCGATATAAAACAAATCGTGAATCATTCGTATAACTATAACATGTATATATTTATAAATAAAATCTCACTTATTTTCTATTTCTATTTCGAACGATATAAGTTATGTAACATCTACTACCGGTAACGAAGCACCGGCACCCAACAGTAGTGTACGACCTATAACAGTACCTACCCTGAGTATCGTAGTAATAGCAATTCATTAGTATCGCTAAATAGGATACGTCATAGAACTAAGTTAATTACTAATGTCAGTACTTGTACTAAGGCCCAGTTATGAGTTATGGCGTCTGTGGCGATGTCGGAGGTGTAACGTAATATGGCGGATGTGTGCGGTGTACACGGGTGGGGGGACAATCGTTACCTTTGTTTGTGTGCGGGGTTGTATCATGTTTTAGTGTTATCGTTTAGTAAGGTAACATATTGTTAGTTTAGTAACATATACACACGAACACACACACACACACACACGCGCACACGCACACATACACACACACGCGCGCACACACACACAGTGTTTGTGTGTTTGTTTCGTCGCACACACACACAATGTTGTATTGTTTATCCTTAACACTGTATATCTGCACACCATAAATAATATGAATATAAATAGTTCAATATAGATAAATGAATGAATGAAATCAGTTTATGTACTAGAATCTTAGGAGGATCAGCGAAAGAGATGCATTATTTTCGTTTTATTGATACGATATCTCTTAGGAAATGTCATATGACAGCTGATATGATAGCCAATATATATATTCATCGATGTCAATAATACCCATACGACGTACATTGTACGACGTACTTACTTCCAGCTTATAAGATATATGACTACTACTTCCTATAGGGACACCTAATACGGACACATTAACTATAAATTGTCTTAATTATCTTAACTATAAATTGTATGACTCAATATTTTTTCCTCAAAAATTACAATGTATTAATATTATATGATCATAGATATTATTGTGATTTTAAAATTTTATTTAATTTCTTAATTCAATAGATAACGGGGACCCCCGTCTGGGGTGTCCGTATTCGGTACCCATGTCCGAATACGGACACCCTGGTTTATAATACGGATACCCTATATACCACTAGATAAACTATGTATTATTTATGAATCATTCAGATAAATTACAATTACATTATTTATAATTAATGTTATGAATAATATAATCTAATCTAATTAGTTAGTAATGTATTTATTTTTATTCTTTTTTTTTAATTAATAATGTTATGTATCTAAATAATAACATTTTTAGATGTAGGTTCATTGGTGGTATTAATATTAGAACGCACGCGATTTTTATGAAAATCAGAATAGATCACACGCTGAGCGCTGATTGGCTATAGGGTGTCCGTATTAGGACATATAGAGTGTCCATATTAGGGACTTATGTGATCTCTAGATATATGCTTATAACTTAATTAATATTTTATAACAAATGTAGCAATTATGTATATAATGTTTAGTATGCTTTTGTTTTTAATAATATAGTGATATATTTTATATCGATAAATTTATATATTCTTGAGAAGGTTTTAAGTTTAAATTTGTTTTCATAAATTTAAAAAATTAATAAAAAAACAGTTTATTGGATATATCAACAATATTTTGAATAATTAAAAGATAAAAAATACTTATTTAGACTATTTATATAATTATGAATATTTTATTCATTCACATTTTTTTTATAGGATTTATGGTTTCTGAGATACCGAGAGTGTCCATATTCGGGAACTGTCAGTATTCGGTTACTTTCCCCTACTCTAGTAGGTAATACCTACTAGGTATACTTATAGGTATACTATATAAATGGTGTTAGCACTGAAGTACCCAGTACTGGTTCAGTAATGCCAGCATTGTAATCATAGCTATAGCTATAGTTATATGTAGTGTAATGTAAATATGCACTCTAATGTTAGGCAAACATTGTACGTATGTATATCATTGCAATGATTAACGTTACATGTGGGACAAGTATACAAGTAGGTATTATCTAAGATATGATGTCTGAGGTATTATAATTATAATCACAACTTACTCGGCGACTCGAACGACGAACATTTTGTTAATATTCAAGTAATTTATATACAAATATACCGAGAAATAACGGATAATTAATACGGAGAAATAACATTATTAATAAAATAACCAAAATCAATAACATCATGGTATCGCAATATCGCAATACATATATATATATATATACTATAGTCTATAGATATATGGACATATATATATATATATATATATATATACATATAGTCACATATACATAGTACAACACAATGACCTGACTGCAATGTACCATCGCCACTACAGGCGCCTACAACAACTGCTGCGCATGACATTACGCGGAACTATTATGTAATATCTAAATATAGACATTACACGATGACATTGTGGAATGTGTCACCAAAACGATACCATTATTATAGTCAGTCTATTTAATGTAGGCATGTACATATGTACATATATGTAGAATAATTTAAACGGGGTTAACAAAAATAGCTGGCGTCAGTTAATTTTGGGAAATTAAAATATAGACTAAAGTACTGTTAGCATCATCTGTACGTTTAATTTATGTACGATTACTATAATGAATGGCTTTTTATATGACATTACGTTTTGTAGTTCGCTATTTCTAAATCTATTGTTACGAAATGATATGTATTGTGTTTGTGTGTATGTGTGTGTATGTGTGTGTGTATGTGTGTGTATGTGTGCGTGTGTGTGTGTGTGTATGTGTGTGTGTGTGTGCGTGTGTATGTGTGTGTCAGCTGTATTAGTAGCTAGATTTTGTTGAATATAATCTAACCAATATTAATTATGAC
>OZ025242.1:89025704-89245704 GCA_964019155.1 Osedax fenrisi
CACCGGGGTGTAAGTGTTACCCTGCAGGGTTAGTAAGACCTATGGAAGCTGAACTTATCGAGGTAGGGGACAGTATACTTAGGTTATATATTAGGTTATAACCTAATACGGGGGACACTTTAACAATACATGGTCTTAACATTTTATGACTGATTATTTTTATTCAAAAATTATAATATATTAATATTATATGATTATAGATATTATTGTGATTTTAACATTTTATTTAATCTTTTAATTCCATAGATAACGGGGGTGTCCGTATTCGGTACCCGTGTCCGAATACGGACACCCTGTATTATAATACGGACACCCTATATACCACTTGATAAATTATATATTATTGATGGATCAATCAGACAAATTACAATTACATTATTTATAATTAATTTTATGACTAACTTATTCTAATTTAATTAGTTAATCATTTATTTATTTTTATTATTTTTATAATTAATAATATAATTTAAGTATCTAAATAATACACATTTTAGATTCAGTTTTATTGGTGGTATTAATATTATAACGCACGCGATTTTTATGAAAATCAAAATAGTTCATACGCTGCGCGTTGATTGGTTATAGGGTGTCCGTATTAAGACATCTAGAGTGTCCGTATTAGGGACTTATATGACCTCTAGATATATACTTATAATTTAATGAATATTTGATAGCCAATATAGAAATTAGATATATAATTTTATAATTCTTTATTTTTTAATAATAAAGTGTTATATTTTACATAGATACATTTGTATATTCTTGAGAAGGTTTTAAATTGAACTTTTTTTTCATAAATTTAAAAACATAATAAAAAAATCAGTTAATTTGGATATATCAGCAATATTTTAAATAATTAAAAAATAAAAAATACTTTTTTAGACTATTTATATAATTATGAATATTATATTCATTAAACATTTTTTTTAGGATTTATGGTTTCTGATATACCGAGAGTGTCCGTATTCGGGCACTGTCGGTATTCGGTTACTTTCCCCTGTATAATAATAATAATATTCAGATTGCGTAAAAGACTAGATGAATGAAAAAGCTCAAATATTGACTGGCCTATAAATAGGCCCTTTATAAAGAGGATGTATATAATAATATATTTTATAATTAATAAATGTGCACTATATTTGGCAAACTCTATTCAATGAATGGTAATACCAAAGCAATTTAAGCGATGAATATGGTGATCTCTATTGAGATGTTTTCCTTGTGATAAATACCTATATAGGTCCTATACATTATACAGTAGTATGTCATATTATGTAATGTGATTGGATGTAATCCGAATAGCATATAGTTATTGCAATGTATGTTTTATTTAAAAACATGCGTGCATAATATAATAGAAAATATCCAATTACTGACCCCTAAATGTAATTACTCAATATAATTACTTGCATTTTTTTTAATTAGGGTAATATTATGGCAATAAATAGTTTTGCTATTTTAAATTTTTTATATAATTATTTTGACAAGAATAATCGGGTATCGGTAATAGGGGAAGGGGGTCGGTAATAGGGGGGGGGTCGTAATTGGATATATGTACGTAATACCGACCCCTTACCCTATTACCGACCCCATTACCCTATTACCGACACCCTATAATACGCGTCTTGTAAATAATTGTAGCATTATAATCATGGAGCTAGAGAGATTTCTCTAGCTCTATGATTATAATATACAATAAAATAACAGATATAAATAAATGTAATGAATGTAATTTATTTATAATGGAATTTATGTTTTAATATTAATATTAAATATATATGTAACCTTTATATTTATTATATTAAAGTAGTGTATATTATTATTTAATTGTTATTTATTTATCTACATGTGTATACTCGACTGTAATCAAGAATCCTAATTATATATCAATGTTATACTTACGACAAATAATTAAAACACGGATCTATTTTTATTACATATTATAAATCACATGTAATCGGTATTATAATACCAAGGCCACGTCCTTGATAATACCCTATAGGGTAATTTAGGGGGTTGGAAATAGGAAAATAATATAGGTTGTAATAATTAGGATATCATGTTAAATATTATTTACCATGATATACTAATTATAAGTAATTATTTTAATAAGTATTTAAGTATTTTAGTATTTTATGAGTATTTACTAAATACTAATTATAATACATTATATTTATAATATTTATAACATTTAATTGATTTACAATATTATGTGTAGAATTACGTTTTCTTTTAATTAGTAAATTATTTAAAATAATTTAAAAAAAGTGATTATTCAAATATTTAAAAAGTAAAACCAGACTATTAGGCCTACATTTGATCAAATAACAATTGTAATATTGATAATTTTTGAAAAATAAAATACATATTTATATTTACCATTAAACTACTAATATTTGGTGTATATATATATATAATTGTTTGAATTATCTTATAATCACTGAGATATGAGAGGGGTCAGTAATTGGAGACGTTCCCCTGCCATCTTCTGAATGTTGTTCATCCCTAAATAACATGATAATCCTAATAATTAGGGGCCCTGGAACGATGGTGTGTATGTAGGGGGGATCAACCAATCAAAATACATTTTGTGGTACAAGTGGAGGGTGGACCAATACATAGGAGGTCCCCATAGATTTTAAAGTGGGACATGTCCCCCCCCCCGTCCCCCCCCTGTTGCAGCGCCCCTACTAGTAGCCAAATGTGTAGTGTATCATACGCTTCATATACGCATATCTATAGCTGCAGTTATATAATAGTATATCTCTATGTATATGTGTAACGTGTATAGTGTAATACACCTATATATAACGAATGGTTGGTATTTAATTAGTTTGCCTTTTCAACAGTATACCTGCTATAGCAAGAAAACAAGATCAATATGTGATTAATATATATTTAAATACGTGATTTATGAATTTCTCTGAATCAAGATATCGATATTGTATATGTATACCGTATATGTCATCCACTTTAATATATATATATATATATATATATATATTCAATAAATGTGGTATACAAATATAGTAATCAGTTATTATTACATAATATATAGGACCTATAGATTATGATATTATACCATACTAAACGGTAGATAAATAAGATTAATGATAATAGTAATATATGCATATACAGTATATTATACACGTATACACACACACACATATATATATATATATATATATATAGTATATATTATATACATATATATAACAGATGATTATTATACTATCAGTCACTATATGTATTATTTATATTCGTAAGATCACGTGTGCATCCTTTTATCATGTATATTATCTAATAGCATACATCTAGTTTATATTATATGATTATATCGGTATCTAGTAGATACTATCTACCTAGCTATATATATATATATATATATATATATATATATATATATATATATATATATATATAATAATAATAATAATAATAATAATAATAATAATAATAATAATAATAATAATAATAATAATAATAATAATAATAATAATAATAATAATAATAATAATAATAATAATAATAATAATAATAATAATAATAATAATAATAATAATAATAATAATAATAATAATAATAATAATAATAATAATAATAATAATAATAATAATAATAATAATAATAATAATAATAATAATAATAATAATGTTTCATAATATGAAACAAAATAATTACAATAAAATATGTTTCTTCAGTCTTTTGCGGAATATAAAAATGGAAGGAGCAGTTCTTATTACCAGGGGAAGCAGACATCTTGAAAGATATCTTTGTAATTTGTAATCTACATCGACCCTCTTCTAATTTCATCGGATATCTCGTCGAATAGCTCGTCGAATAGCAGACGTTATTTTCTCTGGTGGTAACGTTGATAATGGGTTGCTTCTCCACAAATAATTACTTGCTTAAATAAACATACAAATCTGTAATTAATTCGGGAAGACCTAACCATTTAATTTTTGTAGATAATAATTAGTCGAAAATCTATTAGAATATGGGATATTAAATATCATTTGTATACATCTACGAATAACTCGTTTAATGTTTATTACAATATATCTTGTTGCTCCAAATAAGATAATATTCCCATAATCTAATCTCGATAGAACTAAGCTTTCGGAGTAAGTCTAAGAGTTGATTTTATTGATAAATATATATGTTATTCTGTGGATACACTCATCCGGTTGCGTAGTACTCTAGCCATGATTATTAGTCATGATTCATATGCTTAGCCATGATTATTAGTCATGATTCATATGCTTAGCCATGATTCATATTCTTAGTCATGATTCATATGCTTAGCCATGATTCATATACTTAGTCATGATTCATATGCTTAATCATGATTCATATACTTAGCAATGATTCATATTCTTAGTCATGATTCATATGTTTAGTCATGATTCATATACTTAGCAATGATTCATATTATTAGTCATGATTCATATACTTAGACATGATTATTAGGCTTAGTCATGATTCATGGGTACGTGATATTTCTTCAACATATAAATACCATATAGGTATATGCTTTATTCATTAATAATTAAGCCGATATACTAGATACACACACACCTATAAGTATACTTACAATATATAGGTACCACACTAACAATCACATATAGTATAAAATATCGCCCACTCACATATATATATATGCAATATTTTATACATCATATGACTTTTATTTTGATGGTGATATATTATTGAATAGACAGTAATTATAAATTAATAGTTAATTCATATAGATTTAGTATATATATATATATGTATATATTGTATAGTATACTTAATGTATATTTAGTGGTAATTAATGTGTGTTTAATAGCCACTATGTTATGATAAGTACTACCTACAGTACACTGTAAAGTAGTAATAGGGAGGTCCCCATGAATCTCCATGGCTTAAATTAACAAATATATGTATTTATATTGTACTAAATTTAATGATGCTACATCTCATTGGATATATATATATTTATATATATATATATATATTAATACATATTTGGGTGGAGGACGTCTGGCCATATGTCAGTGTTTTTTTGAAGGTGTTTTTTAGGCAAAGTCTTTTCCCCTCACTATTATTTTCCCCCGCTTTACTTTTTTGCCACAACAAAATCAGATATTTTAATAATAATTATATCGTAATCATATTTATGTATTATAAATCAGTAGATGTATTTTATTAGAATGTTTTCATCTACAATTGAAAAAAAAATTAATTATATTTGGATTTGCTATCTGCTATTTGCACTTTCAAATCGTTAAAAAAGGCTATACCCTACACCACATTGATAACCCCCTACCATCCGAATAACCTATCCGCACGGAAGTATGTATGCTATACACCTATATTGTAACTTACTTGCATATACTATGCATTGTAGGGTTCTTAGGAGTAGGGGGTTTATCCATGGGGTATAGGGGGTAATACTGCCCCCATCCAAATATGGGTAATATATATATGTATGTATATAACCAATATCTGGTGTAGTATCTTTAAATTTAGTACACACTGTACACTGTGTGCAGTAACACCACTATACTACCATGGTAACTATAGTCCTTACTATAGTCTACTACTTAGTGTACAGATGTTTATACAGTATACCATACAGTGTACAATGTAAATACCTATGATGTATATCTCATCGTAAAGTATGCTGATGTATACCAAAGGGTGCATGGTAACTACCCCAGCTTACATTCTACCAATATACTATCAATACCTCCTATAACATCTATAAACTCTACCCGAGGTTATAGGTACCTATATCACGTGATATTGATACTATACAATGTGTACTATATGTAGTTAACATTATACAGTGTACATAATATGTACAATCGCATTTATAATATGCTTACAATGTGGAATACTATATGCTATTCTATGTGATAAGAATTTACAGTGTACTATGCAAACACTATTGTACAGTATAAATGCTCATCTGCACATATGTTTTTATGTTTAAAAAATGTGTTTGTATATATAGTGTTAATACTACGATATATATATATATAGAAGATTGTACACAGTGAGCGGATGTGATGTATTAAGGGGTTTTATCACACTACCAGTATTTCCGGAAATGATGTCCGGAAATGTTTGCTATTGTAGTTAACTGCTATAGCAGTTTCTATTGTAGTTAACTCACTAGAAATTCACTTTCTACTACTATTGTAGTGGGATACCCCCTTACTTGCCGGCAATTTGCCTGAAATATAGAAACTTTAAACGAGGTCATTATAATTGCATTACAACTTGATAGCAAATCATTTTAAAGTTACTATATTTGCGGCAACTTGCCGGAAATACTGGTAGTGGGATATCCCCTTTAGAGAGTTAACTCTGGTCAATTAGTTGTGCAAGTGATTCACTTACCTGTTGGTTCAATTCACTTATTTATTATTATAATTATTTATATTTATTTAACTACATTTAAATTTAAAAATAATTTATTTGGAATATTTTAGTTTTCCCAGTAAGATTGTAATTGTTCATGCATTAGATACACATTTAACATGGTCTAGAAAGTAAAAATTTATAAATTAATATTATTAATAGTAATAATATTATTTTTGAAAATTATGTTATTATGTATATCTATAATAATGAATTTACAATTTATTTTTAATATTTTACTAGAAATCGTGAACATTGTATATACTTATTTTAGGTATTTTGTTAAAAATAAAATATTTTCAAAAGTATAGCCTTACATTATTATATTATTTATAAGTTTATATATATAATGAACATTATGATGATGATGCTATATTATATACTATTAATAATAGTATGTGTAATATTTTCGAATAACAGCAATCAAACGAATATTACCTAATTAAGAATATATTACAAATATCATCACCACCATCATCATCATCATAAATATATATATATATATTGTTAATTTAGGATATTGAAAATAATAAAGCTGATTTTATTGATATAAGACTTGTATATTACAAGACTTTTATTTATAAATCACAAATATATAATTTTTAATTGAAATCATTATTTTATTATACAAATTATACCATTTTTTAAATTTGTTTCTAATTTTTTAGTAAATTAATTGTAAAGAGTATTGAATATTTATAACATAATAGCAAAAAGTTTATAATAGTTTGCTTTATATTATTGATAATTGTAAATATAAGTTTTTACCTAATAAGGAAAAAACATATATTTGTATTAATTATGTTGATAGAGCAATTAATAGGAAATAGTATGATTTGTTTTATTAATAAACATCCCACGAAGGGTCATGAATCATAATTGTATCAAAAACAAATGTTACATTACATATCTAATTATATATATATTATAATGAGGTTAATGTGCTAATAGTGTGACTCGCTAGGATTGTACACTGTACAATGAACATCCAAATCTAGTGTACAACCAACAATCTGATTGTAGACACCCTAATACCCTATCCTATAGTATACAATGAACACCATATTATTTGAGAACATCCATGTATACGGTATACAATAGAGATAGTGTGTACAATATTCACTATATCGTAATGTAGTGGTATTTGATCTCGCGTTAATCTCTCCTCGTTCAGATTGCAAACAAGGAAATCTCATCTACGAGAAAGGGTCCATCTGGAAACCTTTGATCGCTCGCTTTCCCGAAGTGAAATGCTTCTACTGTTTGTGCAAGGTTAGTTACACTAATCCACTCTCTAATAGATTATAATAGATCATATAATAGATATTGTAATAGTTCATTAAACCTATGGAAAAGTGTAGCTAATTCCAAGTGAATATATAGCAAGGTAGAGCTGTATTACCTATAGGTATGTAGATAGTCTCGATACTAGATTCACGGATAACTAAATTAAGTATACACGTACATTGCATACTGCGTAAGGTAACAATTAGAATAATTTAATTTAATTGCAAAGACTCTTTGTTCAATCAAGCGTCTAAAGTAAAAAAAAAAATCAATATAGCGCAACATAAACGAGATGATTAGATCGTAGAGTTAAAGTGGGTAGACGTCTACCATATTGCTAGTTGTACTCTATATCTAGGGAATAAGTAAACATCGCATATGTCCAACTGCCTGGATGGCTCAGTGGTTAAGGCGTCAGTCACACGTGTAGTAGGGCACGGGTTCGAGCCCCGATCGGACCATTAAAATGGGTCTTAAAATATTATTCAGAAGTGATCTTATACAATTGTGTATAAATAAATAATTAGCTCTCGTTAAAACAATGAATACCTTAATATGAGAGCGGCTTCGAAGGTAAATTAGCCATATGGTTGTAAGTGAAAACTTCATCTAAGTTCCTGGATTGGATGACAGGACTCCACCAATATAACAATATACTACTTATACATTAACTAATAGAATATGGAAACAATACAGGAAACTGTTATATTATACACTACATAATCACACGCATTTATATAGGCTACTTATTTACACATCTATATTGCATTGGATCCGCTGAAACAAAACTACTAGTAACTACACCCTTAACCCTTACATAAGAGTAACGACTACTACACCCATAACCCTAACCTGAAGAGTAACGACTAATTGTAACTATATCCTTAACCCTAAGAGTAACTATAACCCTAACCTAAGAGCCTAACCTAACGACTACTATACCCATAACCCTAAACAGAACGGTAAAACCGTATGCCAGACAATGAGGTGTAACGCCAAGTGTAAGAGAAACTTCGACCAGAAGTGTTGCGCTAAAGAATGCTCCAAGTTTAAGAGTTGGTGTTTCACGTTTAGATTGGGTGTGTGTACGCGTTTCTATTGCTCGTTACTTTTATTATCTCGTATATAATATGATATTTATATAATGTTATGTATATTTATGCGATAGAATAGTTATTAAAGTAGTTTTTCATATAGTCGTTCTATTATAATTGTGTATACATAAACGATCGGCTCTCGTTAAACCATGGATGTCTTAACATGAGAGCGGCTTCGAAGGGACATTAGAGTCATGTTGTTATAAGTGAAACTTAATCTAAGTTTCTGGATGGGATGAAAGGACTCCACCAAAATAACAATAATATTAACATTATTGAAGTTTCGGTGTTGTAATTGAGAACACATGCGAGGATGAGGAGGGGGGAGGAGGAGGTGGAGGAGGAGGAGGAGGAGAAGGATGAGGAGCAGGAGGATGAGGAGGAGGCGGGAGATTAAAGTTCTAGTCAGCCTCCATCATCTTCTTCCTTATCCTATTTAACCCGGTGATACGCTTGTTACTTCCTTATTTCTCATTACTGGTCATCTTTAGACTGTCAGGATGGCTGAATATTTAGGAAGGATATATATATATTCATTTTATAATTTTCTTATATTTTTTCAAATCACTTTAATAATATATACAATAGTATATATATAAAATTATAGTTCTAATGATATACAAAATTGAAATTTTAAAATAAGTTACTGGCATTTTATAATTTACTTATATTTTTTTATTTATTGTAATGCTGTTATCAAGTTGAGTGGGAAAATACCTAGTCAATCGTTGCTTTTGTGTTTTCCTGAGTGTTTACACTCTATCTGATTCTAATATATATAACCTATATAGTATGAAATCAATAATCATCTATTCATAAGGTAAATGATATAAATCGTTTGTATAATGTATATTATTTGCTACACATATGTTCATAAATATTAAACTATAATGTCCCACTAAATAGAACCAATCTTAAGGGTAGAGGTATATGTCTGCGCATTGCTATTTATAACAAACTATTAGTGCTATTTTAATTAAACAATATAATAGAGAATCCAAATATCACACCATTACAACAAAGATGTTCCGAAGGAAAGATGTAACACTCAAATTTGTGAAATTAATGAAAAATTGCGCAGTCTTTACTGATAACTATTTATTTTAATTCTATTTTTAGATTATATTTGTTTACATGTCAATTTGAAAAATATATCACTATTATAAATGAAGTTACGTACATTTTTGAATACAATAAAAAGTTAATTTATAGTGTTTGTTTTTAGAATATAACATTATTTTATAAAGACTCATTTTCTTAAAATATACAGCCATATTCGACATATATAATAAATCAATAAATCCATTTTCAATGTAAAATTCTAAAGTATTATGTAACAATTTGCTATTGAAATTATTCAAAACGATAGTATTGCCACCTATATTTACTATTCATTATCATTATTCAGCATTACAATTATTCACGTAAATAGATTCAAGTGACATATCTTTGCTTCGTTACTGATTACAATTAGGACATTCACCATGTAAACATTGTACCCTGAGGTGATTTTAATTCATAAATTAATGTTATTTTTGAAAGTAAAATAATGATTATATTATTGTAATTCTACGTGTTATTTACAAAAATGAATTCTTTATAACGTAGTTATTAAAGTATAATAAATGATATTTATGCAATTATAAATTATTATCATTAATGAAATTATTTTTGTATACTCAGTTTATAAATTGTTTATCAATCACATAACTAAAATAACAGTTGAAATAACAGGTAGATAGAAGGAAACAACTATTGTTTATTCATTATATTATTCAATAGACACAAATTCGGAAATAACAATAATAATATTAAATATTAAAAATCTATACTTTTAAACAGGAAATTTGGAAGATATATTGTTTAGTTTTAATCATCATATATTTATATTTTAACTATTTTCCATATTTCTAACAAAAATGTATTATAAAAAATGTACTGCTTTATTTTATTTCTCATTTAATATACATTATACGACACATTACTACTAGAATAGTAGATCTGTTCGCGTGTACTACCGGCGTAACTGGTGTAACCGCGTGTAACTACCGACGTAACTGGTATAACCGTGTGTAACTACCGATGTAACTGTGTGTAACTACCGGCGTAACTGGTGTAACCGTGTGTAACTACCGGCATAACCTCTCACTAACAGGCGTAACCTCTCGTTACAGGTGTTAAGCGACGCAAGAAGAAGCTGTGCGTACGCAGCAAATACTTCATCATGGCGAGGTACAAGCTACGGAGAGAGGTGATCGTGATCATCAGGAAGCGCAAGAAGTCTCACCTTCTTAAGTGGAGATTCACTAAAAGTAAGACGCCCGAATCATTAGACATATTAAACATCGTCTAGTGCAGTGGTTCCCAACCTTTTATCATCGTGAACCTTTTTTTGACAATTTTTAATTAAAAAATATACCATGAACCAATGAATAATTTTATTTTTGTATTATTAAACTTAATCGTCAACGAATAATATAAACTATAATATATTGGATATAAATATTATTATAAATATTTTCATAAATTGGTTCATGACCCAAAAAAAAACCCAAATGACCCAAATTTGGGTCATGACCCATAGGTTGGGAACCGCTGGTCTAGTGGATAGTAATATGATAGTATCACTCAAGACAACGTTTACCAACGATATATTATTCATAAGTTAACGAGAATTTGTTAACGATATTACGATTTACTGATAATAACTATTTCGTGCGCATTTGCAAAGCATTCGTTCTAACTTTACTATTATTTGAGACATACGTGTATATATATTACCAATCGATATAAAGTAAGTGGATGAGAAATTGACGAAAAATAGATATGCGAATCATACCTTTCTCGATAAATTAACAAAATGGCATCAGTATTTTGTATTGGATATTAGCAATATTATATAAGTCATTTTGTATGTATTAAAAGGTAGGGTTGAAATGACTTCTATCTATATCTATTGATTTAGATTATATATGTCACTAAAATAGTATGATATCTTCAATTTAAATAAATTTAAATACCAACATTATGAGGAATGATGATATGTATATATGTGTATTATATATAACTATTATTTTAAGTATAACTAATACTCTAAAATTGATCGTAATTATCAATATATATATAAATAAATAATAATAGTTTAAAATTTAATAGGTATTTAGTATAAGGTTTCGATATTAGCGTATTCTAACGCAATGTGCCATACACTACATTCGATTACGTATCCACTTTCTTTATAACGATGGTATTACCTTAGTTTCTACATACGGATGACTTTGAATAAGTGACTAATAACGTGTCGACCTTGCAGAATTCAAGGTGAAATTTAGCGAACGAATTCTGCCGTCGACTAAAGAGTTTCTCCTCTTCAGAAATAGAAATAATAACAGACTCAAGATATTGGGAAATGTGAAAATACGTTAGTGCATCGAAGTGAGAAGAGCAATAGGGCACTAGTCTTAGCTGCTGAAGCCACGCTTGCGATATTCTAATAATAAGCGCGGTTTATATAGGTCAACATGTTAAATATTGGTGAATGCAAATGCAGTTTTTGGAGTGAATATTTACCTATGGCCTCAGCTTGTGCTCATATAAACTCTAGCAATTAAAAGTATATATATATAATATACTTCTGATATTTTATAATATATATATATATATATCGATATGTTAATATAACATTAATATATGAATATAGTCCGAATGTAGTACTGATAAACTTTCAATAATCGATTACGAATGCGATTAGTACTTGGATAAGGGTATTTAAGGGTTTACTACTTGTATAAGGGTATATTTACTATCTATTTAATTACTATTACTATTACTATTTGATTACTATCTATATAACTATACCGTGAAGATATGATAAGATGTATTCTAAGCGTTCATTTGTAGTGATCACATCGTGATGTGATGCAATTCTACATGACGACGACGACATCTGAATAATTATGTGATAATATTTTACAGGAGAAATTCGTAAATTCCGTAAAAGAATGAAAAGATTCATGCGAAAGTGCGCGAAAAGAAGAAATAGAAAGTGTAAACGCAAATATTTATTGAGGATCGTGAAACGGATAAAAACTTCAAAAATTACGTGCGACGGTCGCTAGATTGCAGTACCGCGGGTGGCGGGGTGGAGGGGGTGGAGGGTGGTTACTTCTTCTTGAAGAACGACATCATCGAAGTCTGCTTCGAATCTATCGCACCGAGTTTCTTCTGCGGAGGAGGAGGAGTGACGTTGTTATCAAATTGTCATAATAACATTATCATCATCATTATCATCATCATTATCATTGTCATCATTATCATCATTATCTCAGTGTTATAAAACTCCCATTCCGAGATTGTTATTTTTATACGTTACAGTTATACATCGGCGACGCGAAGCACGCTCGTGTTTTTATGAAAAATAAACTATTACAACTATTACTACTACTACTATTATT
The DNA here is from genome assembly GCA_964019155.1 of Osedax fenrisi. Taxonomy (NCBI): domain Eukaryota; kingdom Metazoa; phylum Annelida; class Polychaeta; order Sabellida; family Siboglinidae; genus Osedax; species Osedax fenrisi. The sequence continues at coordinate 89,038,954 of OZ025242.1, forward strand.
ACTACTACTACTATAACCACTACCACTACTACTATTACTATTACAACTATATGTAATGAAAACTATGCAAACTTTTCCTTTCTTCGCGGGTTGCGCTAAGACGGGTCGATCGGGTGTGAACGTCGATTTCATCTCGGGTTTGACCTTGACATCTTTCTTCGGCTCGACGACCTCGTTCTCCTTGTCGTTATCCGTCACCTCCTCTTTCACCATCTCCCAAACCTTCTCGGTTACTGCGACAGGGGTACAGGGGGTTACGTTAAACTCTCTAGTGATACGTGATGCTTGATAAGGTGGTGTGTCAAGAACTCTCGTCTCATAGGCAATCCTCGACTAGGTATCGATGCCCATTACGATACTAGTACCGCTGATATAATTTGTAGTAATTCATTATTTAACCTCTATACATATATATATATACATGATAACTAATCCGTTTACAACTCAGACTTATCATTCTAAACAATGTTTATATAATACCTACTAATCAATTTAAACACTTTTCACTCATGGTATAAACACACCCACTAACCCATACAAAAACCTCCCTTTAACCCCGCTATAAACCTACTAACCGCATTATAAGACCCACTCCTTTAACCCCACTATAATCCCCACACCACAAACCCCACTATAAAACCCACCCCACAAAGCGACGCCTACTAACCATAGCATAAGCCACGCCCACTAACCCATATAGCCGTTCGCATCCATAGTGGTCTTAGAGACGAGTTTCTTGATGACTCGCTCGCCCCCACTGGAGGTGAAGCTTTCGTTAGCGCCGGAGGGCGAAGCTGAGGGTGAAGGGGGCGCTTCCGGAGCCTCTTCGGGCTCTTCGTCGCGAGGGGGGAATGCGAGTTTCTCTTCCTCTTCTACGGAGTACAATAACATAGTGAGTCATCAAACACGATCCCAGTTACGATACAAACATCGTATTTGATATTATATTAGATTAGATTGGATTAGATTATATTAGATTAGATTATATTAGATTATATTTGATTAGATTAGAATATATTAGATTAGATTATATTAGATTAGATTATATTAGATTAGATTATATTGGATTATATTAGATTATATTAGAATATATTACGTCATGTCTACCCGATCCTTACTTGATGTAATGAAAGACCGTTATAGTTGGAATAAGTTATGCATGACGTAATATCATGTTACCCCTACGACGAAATATCATGGGACTAGTTAACTAGTTAAGTTATAGTGTATTATATAGGATACATATACACTGGTTGAAATACTATATGACAAGCAGATACAATAACTGTACATAACAACTATAGTGGAAGCGGATGCAATGGAGTTTATCTAGGGTAAGCTATTCTACTACTCAATGTACCCATTTCTTATTGTATGTGTGGATATCTCCACATATATTCACATTTATGGATATCTCCGCATATACGTACAGGTTTGTGATTTGAGAGCGATGCAGTAGGTTACGCGGTGAGTGATGCATCAGTCAATGAATTATGTTGTGCGGGCAGTGCAGTGGGCGATATAGTAGTAACTCATTGTCAAGCGGTGGGCTATGCGCTAATGTACACCGACCTTCAGAGCTAGAGATCACCCGCCTCTTCTTGTTGACCTTGGGCGTAGGTTCCATGGGTTCATCCTCCTCGCTGTCTGACGAGAACAGCTTCACGCTCTGACGCTTCACCGGGGCCGAGACAACTTTCTTAGCAGTTCCCTTCTTTACGACTTTCTTCTTCGGGGGAGCGCTTTTTAGCTACGAACACACAGAGAGTGAGGGTTTATATTGTATTTTTACATCTTTATGTATATTCAATTTATGTTTATATTATTTTATAATGAATTTATATTTAATTTTACATATATATATATATATATATATATATATATATATATCATTGAATGTATTTTACAATTTAGAATTATATATTGAATTTACAATCTATATATATATATATATTGTATTATAAACATTAAATTATTGATTTATTTATTGAATTTACACATATTATAAATTATTGATTTATGTTATCATATATAAATATAAGCTTAAACATAATAACATTTTATTTATATAGTTTACTATGCTAACTATTGCTTTATTTTATAATAATTGATTTTTAATTAGTAAAACTTTAGATGCGTTTTTATCAGAATAATTATTTTGTACTATCTAGTTGAATATAAATATTTTTTTAGAAAATACTATTATAGGTATCCTTCTAATTTTTGTTTGCTATATATAAATAGTATAATAATATTAAATAACTTAGAGAACCAATATTATATAAATATAATTAAAAGTAAGTGAAAAGATTGTAAAAATTGATGAAAATATTGTATTACAAAAATAAACATTATATGTAATACATTTTATATATGAAATAAACTATTTAAAAAAAAATCTCTCTTGGTATTGTACAATTATATATTATCAATATAAAACAACAACAATTGGTTAGATTCATTGATTACTTTTACCTAAAAAGTACTTTGAATAATGCTATGTATTTCCTGTCTATAAACATGTAAATGCACGAAATGGTTTGCGTTGTGCGGTATCCCTTTAATGCACACACTTAATGCACTCATTTAATGCACATCCCTTAATGCAACACACACATGTGTTGGCATTTTCGAAAATGTTGCGGTATTAGTATCGTATCGATTCAAAATTAAAAATAAAATTACTTTTTGTATCGTATCGTTTTTCAATTTAAATTTATTGTATCATATACATATCGCTTCGAATAAATGTTAAATTGTTATCATAAAAAGTGCAAGTTTTTGTGTGAAAGTGTTAGTGTTCATTATATAAATGTTTAAGTGTATAGTGATTAAGTGTAAATATTGTTAAGTATACGTGAACATTCATATTTTAAAACTTCAAATTTATATAGTGTCAGTTCAGTAAAGATAAACTATATGCTATTTTATGTAAAATATATGATAAACATATTTAGATACAAATATTAGTATATTTAGGTTTTCATTATAAAGTCGGTTTCTTTTTATTAAAATATACCAAGTAATAATATATATAATAATATATTCTACACTATTTACTGATAACATTCTTTTCTTAGATACATTTAGTAGATTTGACTTCATATTTAGATATGCATAGATTTAATATATTTTAAATTTAATTTCTGTAAATGATGTAATAAATAGTCAGAGGAAGGTTAAAATAAATAGAATTTTAAACATATATATACAATTTAACAGTGGCACTCTCAATAACATTATATTTGCCACATCGTATACTATTAAGAATGCCTGTTAGGTATGATGTCGAATGGTATGAATCATACCGTATGATATTTTAATCTATGTGCATCTAAATCGGAGTAAAATTTACTACGTAACTAAATGTAATCTAAAATAAATGTAACTACGAAAAGAATGGTATATCAGTAAATGGTGTAGAATATATTATTAAAAATGATGAGTAATTTTTTGAAATTTATGAAACGTTGTCAAAGCAATACGTACTATATGATACAAAAAGGATTATCCGTATTTATTAATATCTTATAAAATAATTATAGAAAATTAAAATCAGATTATAATAAATATATATATATATAAACTTGCTAACATTAATATCATTATTATTATTAATATATTTAGTATTACGTATAATTTAAATACCATTATATTAATGTTTATTATTAATAACAAAATCCTGGCTTTATTAACTTCAATATGTTGTTGTTATTTTATATTTAATACTAACATTATTTATACTTAAACGATAAATAATATTTGGATAGGAATTTCATTAATATAGTATCTACAAATATGAAAGTACTTTTTAATACAATTTTATAAAATTATAAATATTATTTGTATTTAATAAAAATGGAATTTTAATATTACAAATTTTATATTAAAACGATGAATTAAATATATAGTATGATATATACATACTATAATATATTATCTATGAATTTCATAAATATAGTATACAAATATATTAAAGAATTTTTAATAATATTTATATGATAAATTATATAAATTATTTTTTTGTTTAAATTTATAAATTCAAATTAAAATATCGAATCAAACATATAATACGAGTAATTAAGTATGCATACCATTATTCAGTAATATAGATTAATCATTACATTTATAAACTAAATATAGTTATACATTTAAGTATCTAAAATTGTAATTAAATAGATTTAAGAATACAAAACATTTAAATTTTAAATAGATTGACATTATTTACTAAAGAGTATATGTGAAACTATAGACGTATATATAGTTGTAAGCTCTAATTATATATACAAATATTCATAAAATAATACTATGTTTAAATATAAAATGCATTAGTTCGAAATGTTACTGTATCAGTTAGAGTTCAAGTTCGAAATTATTAAAAAATAACTATCAGTTCGGTTTGTAAGTTAAAGTTCAATTCCCAACAATAATACAAATACACACACATATATATATATATATATATATATATATATATATATATATATTTGAAATAATTAATCATTTAGTTATTTTTATAAATTTTATATATTTTTTAATAATAAATATATATATATATATATATATATATATATATTTATATACTAATATAAAAATTATATTTATGTATCATTAATATTAATAATTTATATACAATTTATATATTGTATGTTTTAATAAAACTAATATTTAAATGTTTGTAATATTATGGTAATTAGTAAAGCTATCAGTAATATGTTTAGAATATAAACTTAATATAATATTAAAATCTATCTTTTGCAAATATAATTGCTAAACATATCATCATTTAGAATTAATATCATATATATATATATATATAATGAATATAAAATAAAACAGATTTAAACTTGTTTAGTTTTTAAAATAAATATTAAAAACATTTAATTTCTTTTTACTTTTAATTTCGTTTTATAACTTTTATATTATTATTATTTCGTTCAAAGTTCATATATTTAGTTATATATTCTATATTTCTATTACATTTTTCTAATATTTGTTATATACGATGATACACTCACCTATACAATAAGTTCTAGACACTTATACATTACATTATATATTTAAACTATATATATATATATTAACAGTTCTAATTCACTCTTTCAATTTGAAAATATATTTTTAAAACATATATTTGTTAAACATATATAATATTTGTAATCAATCTGTTGCAAAACAAAGTTATTTAATTTACAAATTTTAATTATCTGAAATTTATTTTCTTATTATTGTTTTAAAATTTGTTATTTTTAAAATATATTTCTCATAGAAACATGATTTAAACACTATTTAAAATTGTATTCTTCATATATTTTAGATCTAAAATAACAATATTTTTTTGCAAAAGGAAAAATTTGTTTGTCCCCAATAATGGATATAAGACAAGGTTAGTTTTAAAAATAAATATTAAACAAATTGAATTTAATAATCCTTATAATTTACAGTATTAATTTTTAGTATTATATTTAATAACTTTTAATATCATTGACTTTTCCTATAATTTTTTACAAAGTACATATATTTCTAAGATTGTTATATACAATAATACAATTATTTTTAAATTTGTTTTCCTTTCATAATTTTGATAAATTAATATATTTATATATTTATTTTAAATATAATCTAATGAATACCAATGTAATATTATATATATTATGTATATATGTATATATATATATATATATATATATATATATATATATATATATATATACATATCTGTTTTTAAATTTGATAATTATATCCAGTTATTTAATTTCCTGTTGTTTAATATTATCCTTCATAATCTTATTATTCCAATGTGCTTATTGTTATTTATTTGTTGTTCTAAATAGTTTTATTATTCGCACTTTACATATTTTCTATTATATATATATATATATATATATATATATTACTATTAATAATTTACTAATATTAATAAGTAAATGATGATTCATTAATATAATTTAATTATTAAAAATACATCTATTCTGAATGCATATACATATGAATCATTAAGGGTAGGCGCTGGAGTTAAAATGTGTTAAATAATTTAATTTTTACAATATTTTTTTAAGGAATCTTTCATAATTAATTAAATTACCTTAATATGAATGTAAGATATCTTGAAAAGTTATTGAGATTCTATTTATTATTAAAGCTAAATTATTAAATATCAAATTTGGGTGATTTATATACTCCAAAATGATGCTAATCTTATTCTTATATATAAATATATATAAATATTTATATCCATTTATTAACCATTGACATTATATTTTTTTCTTTTTTAACTTGTGGAGATGCACTACTCTTAGCTTTAGAGTCTATCGGTGATTCTGATTGGCTGGAAGAAGTCTTGTGATCTGTCTTTGGAGTGGACGCCACAGTGCTGGTGATAGTTTTGATGACAGGTTCAGTCTTTACCTTAACCTCGTCAACTTTCTTTATCTCGGGCTGTGTGTAATAGGGTAGGGGTAGAGGTAGGGGTAGTTTTAGAAATAGGGGTGGTTATAGAGGTAGGGGTAGGGGTAGGGATAGTGGTAGGGGTAGGTGTAAGTGTAGATATAGGGGTAGATGCATAGGTAGATGCAGAGGTAGATGAAGATGCAGATGCAGAAGTAGATGTAGGGGTAGGGGTAGATGCAGATGTAGAGGTAGAGGTAGATGCAGAGGTAGATGCAGATGCAGATGCAGAAGTAGATGTAGGGGTAGGGGTAGATGCAGATGTAGAGGTAGAGGTAGATGCAGAGGTAGATGCAGAGGTAGATGCAGATGCAGATGCAGAAGTAGATGTAGGGGTAGGGGTAGATGCAGATGTAGAGGTAGAGGTAGATGCAGAGGTAGATGCAGAGGTAGATGCAGATGCAGATGCAGAAGTAGATGTAGGGGTAGGGGTAGATGCAGATGTAGAGGTAGAGGTAGATGCAGAGGTAGATGCAGATGCAGATGCAGAAGTAGATGTAGGGGTAGGGGTAGATGCAGATGTAGAGGTAGAGGTAGATGCAGAGGTAGATGCAGATGCAGATGCAGAAGTAGATGTAGGGGTAGGGGTAGATGCAGATGCAGAGGTAGATGCAGAGGTAGATGCAGAGGATGAGGTAGATGCAGAGGTAGGTATAGATGTAGATGTAGATGTAGATGCAGAGGTAGGTATAGATGTAGATGTAGATGTAGATGTAGATGTAGATGCAGAGGTAGATGTAGATGTAGATGTAGATGCAGATGTAGAGGCAGATGTAGATGTATATGTAGATGTAGGGGTAGATGTAGATGTAGATATAGATGCAGATGTAGGTGCAGATGTAAATGCAGAGGTAGATGAAGATGCAGATGCAGAGGTAGATGCAGATGCAGAGGTAGATGTAGAGGTAGATGATAACAAACTTCAGATTTAACCGCCTCTTCACACTGAACATTCAGGAACCTGGTGAATAGTGTAGGTAGTGAATAGTGTAGGTAGTGAATAGTGTAGGTAGTGAATAGTGTAGGTAGTGAATAGAATAATAATAGTAGCAGTAGTGGTAGTGGTGGTGGTGGTAGTGGTGGTGGTAGTGGTAGCGGTGGTGGTAGCGGTGGTGGTGGTGATGGTAGTGGTAGTGGTAGCGGTGGTGGTGGCGGTGGCGGTGGTGGTAGTGGTAGCGGTGGTGGTGGCGGTGGTGGTGGTAGTGGCGGTAGTGGTGGAGGTGGTGGCGGAGGAGTATTGATATGTAACCTAGTCATACGGGAATAGCGTGCGATGGATGAGGTATGGTTGTTATGGCATGGAAAGTTGAACAGATGTTTAGATGAACAACCGCTGTATCAATGTAATGTACCAACTGACTACCTGTCAACCTGTCTATCTGGTCAACTAACTACCTATCCACCTGTCTATCTGATCAACTAACTACCTATCCACCTGTCTATCTGGTCAACTAACTACCTGTCCACCTGTCTATCTGATCAACTAACTACCTGTCCACCTGTCTATCTGATCAACTAACTACCTGTCCACCTGTCTATCTGGCAAACTTTCCTGCTATAAAATGCCACCCTTAAGGGGTCACGGTCTTTCAATGTAATTAGATAGGACTTTTTTTTGTTGAAAATTCCAAATCTGATAAAATAATAAAGATATTTACATAATTTAAATTTCATAGAATTAAGATATATTATGTTAATTGTTCTACAGAATTTGTAAATTATGAGAATATTAGTTTTGAAAATATTAGTATTTTAAAAAAAGTTACAAATTTGATCAAAATGAAATATTTATTTTTTTAATTTTATTATCAACTCTATCTAATCTAATCACAAATATTTCCTATAGATACAATATAGTATAGATACATATAATATTAAACATACTGTGAAATGTTGACAAAGTTTAGTTAATTAATAACTGAGAAATAATAAATTTCATAAGAAAAACAAATATTCTGAGATAATTGATGTTAACAATAGACTGTATTATGTATTGTATTTATAAAGCCAATCAATGGCATTTATATAATAAAACCAACAGGTGTTGACATGAAAATAAATATATTATTGATATCACTGTTTTTAAACAATTCAAATTGATAAATTATAACTATAGAAAAATAGTGTTTTTAATGTACAGTTATTTTTTTATTAGAAATAGGAAATGTTAAAATTATGTTTTTAACATATCATTTATTATACGTGTACTAATCTATTTTTTAAATAAAAATGTTGTTACATAATTTTTTATTTTAAAGACCGTGAATCCCCTTAATGTGCCTTGTACATCATAAGGAATAGCATGCGGTGATGAATTAGAGGTGATTACTACTGAATGTAGGGGGCGCTAACTTGGAGTATTCGTGGGTAGGCAATTGTCTCGTCTCGTAGTCCACAATGTATAGATCATTACTGTCCTGGGGTGGGGTTTAGGTGGGGGTTAGGTGGGTGTAGGGTGGGTGTAGGATTAGGTGGGTGTAGGGTTAGCTATGTGTAGGATTAGGTGGGTGTAAGGTGGGTATAGGGTTAGGTATGTGTAGGGTTAGGTGTGTGTAGGGTTTGTGTAGGGTTAGGTGGGTGTAAGGTTTGTGTAGTAGAGTAGTATTTCTATACAGGCTTCTGAGTGAACTATGTATTTAATGTTATTCCATTCTTTTGAAAATATGTTTTCCATCTTTTGTTATGGTAATTGTATAACAAATCATTAGTGATGTGAATGATAAACGCATTTTAAACGATTTTAAACATGAATATAAGTGAATAAAAATGAAAAAAACAAATATTTTATGGTTTCATATATATATATATATATATAGGTGATTTAGATAAATATTTTATAGAATTATTTAATATGTTATTTGTGCTTTAAGGCAGGGTCCCAGTGTAGCGACATTTTGTTTATTTTACATGTAGTAGATAGGAAATATATAGGGTTATTAAAATACCGTTTACAATAGAACTATTCATTGTATTGAGCCACTTTTTTTGTTTCATGTTCACATTATATAAATATATCTTTGCAAAGAATACATTTTCTAGATATAATATATTACATATATATTTATACATATATAAACATTTTTTTTAATTTTAAAAATGAATCTAGAATTACTTGAAATATTTTTTATAAAATTTTCCTTTACAATTATTCATATAAATGTATTCTTTATATAACACTACAAATTATTTAAAAAGTTACAATAGTTATTTTGGTAGCGACTCTAATGCATATATACCTAGCGTAAAAATGTATCATTGAGTAATTGGCGTTTAAAGTTTAATGCCAGTAAATAATACGTGTAATAATTATAGTTAAAAACATGTTTTTATGTGATTTATAGATTGTTTCGGGATACCATTTTTTCACAGATACTAGATTACACATTAAAGAGTAGTTTTATGGAATAATATTTTTATGTTTTATGAAAATGTATCTATTTCTACACTGAGACATTGCCATAATTCAAATCACCAATAAATTCATGATTAGCAATATGAATTCAATTAGCATTATAATATAGTAGGAATTACAATTTCTAATAGATTCTTTGAACCATTACGTATGAACCTATATTTTAACTAAATACATATTTATTAATATACATTATAATAATATAATAATCAGTGTATTCGATTTAATGATAATTTTATATTTATATTTAAATATAATAATATATTTATTTATATATATATAAATTTTATAATAGATAATATATGCAATTTTAGCTCTATATATACAAATATTGATACTATAATAATATCTATAATAAATAATGATTAGATTAAAAAGTATAGACATTAGTGTAATGCCGAAAATATATCATCGATATTTCTATACCATCACTATATATATATATAACTTATATAGAATTATGATTACATTAATTACTATAATGTATTATTTATGCATTATTAATAAAATAATATATATAAATATTATCATTATTATTTAGAAAAATACGGCTATTTAATCAAAATTGGCTGAAAAAATAAAAAAACAGTTTAAACGTGTTTAAAACGAGCCATAATAAAAAACGACCTTTTTTACTTCACTACTAAATTCACATTTTAAAACACAACTAAAATAATAACATAGACAAATATATTAATAAATTAATTTAGACGTAGTTTATCGGTGAAAACTTTTTGATCACTTTATTAAAAATAACTTTTGTACACATCTACATCGTATACAATACAACAAACCTCTACGGGTGACTTCGACAGACTGTACACGAATTGAGAGGTCACGTCCTTAATGCCGGTCATATGTCCTCCGTTCACTAGTTGAATGTTTCTCCACTGCAAAACGATGTACATTTCATTTACTAATTTGATAATCGTAAACGTTGACGCAATAACTGGATATCACTGATACACGGATACAGTAGTATAAATACAGTACCAGCACCACTTGTAGAGTGGTACTGCTATAGTACAGAGTACCCTAAGGAGAAGTACCCTTTAAAAGCTTATATCTCGGTATTTTGTACACAATTTATAACGTTGGGAATTTACCACCGTTTGAACCGTTCGAAAAATTTTAATAACATTTTCAGAGTTTATAATTAGTATATAGTTGATGTTATATAGGTACTTTTGAAGATATAAATACAAGGCCCCCTTAAGGTAGTATGACTTTACCTTGACTCCGTCTACGAGCTCGTCGGTAGTAACGCAGTGAATGACGGTCAACTGTTCAAACTGGTGCAGTATCGAGTACTTCTGAAGTAAACTGTATAAAGTGGTGGTGTTGTTGTCAGTATGGTGCCAGATGTCAGCCCCTCAGAGGGGTTTTAGTGAGGTTATGGTGACATATGTCAGAAGACAGTATGAGATAAATATGTCAGGGGGGTTGTTAGTGATAACTTATTAGTGATGATTAATTAGTGATGGTATTGTAATGTAATGGATGAATTAGTATCAATGATAACTCATCAGTAATGAGTCATCAGCAGGCCTCTCTAGAGTAACTTTTCATGCATTTCACATGCATGCACGAATTTGCACATTCTATATCCATAAATTCATGATTTATTGTAAATTCGTGCAATTATCAAATTCATGCTGACATGTACATTAGGTCACCTAATTTAGGTGTAACAGCGATCATCTATCCTACCATCTAACCACTACTACGTGTAGGATTGTGTTATACTGGTGTACAGAGAAGTGACATCCACTAACAGTTTGGAGACATCGTCGTATACCTCGAGTTCATTGCTGAGCCACTTGTAGGTCACCTGTGTATCGGGGGGTGAAGTGACAGGGGGGAGAAGTGACAGGGGGGCGAAGTGACAGTGGGGAGAAGTGACATCGGGGCGAGGTGACAGCGGGGTGAAGTGACAGTGGGGAGGAGTGACAGCGGGGCGAGGTGATAGTGGGGCGAAGTGACAGCGGGGCGAAGTGACATGGGGGAGAAGTGACAGTGGGGAGAAGTGACAGCGAGGCGAGGTGACAGCGGGGTGAAGTGACAGTGGGGAGAAGTGACAGGGGGCGAGGTGACAGTAGGGTGAGGTGACAGCTGGGGCAAAGTGACAGGGGGGCGAAGTGACAGTGGGGGCGAGGTGACGGGGGGGCGAGGTGACAGCTAGGCGAGGTGACAGTGGGGAGAAGTGACAGGGGGGCGAAGTGACAGTGGGGCTAAGTTACAGCTGGGGAGAAGTGATAGTGGGGTGAAGTGACAGGGGCGAGGTGACAGTGGGGAGAAGTGACAGTGGGGAGAAGTGACAGCTGTGTGAGGTGACATGGGGTGAAGTGACAGCTGGGAGAAGTGACAGTGGGGAGAAGTGAAAGGGGGCGAAGTGACAGGGGGCGAAGTGACAGGGGGGAGAAATGACAGAGGGGTGAAGTTACAGTGGGGAGAAGTGACAGTGGGGAGAAGTGACAGCTGGGAGAAGCGACAGTGGGGAGAAGTGAAAGGGGGCGAAGTGACAGGGGGGCGAAGTGACAGTGGGGCGAAGTGACAGGGGGGTATCGGTTAACGATGACTAGGGGTAGGGTGCACTAGAGCGGCTTGAAAAATATAAAATTTTCAGATAATTTATCGCTTTAGTAAGATAATATTAGAAAACATGTAATATAATTCAATACAAAAAAAATTAACTTAATTCGTCAAATATTGAATAGTCAATATGATTTTCAATTTTAACATAGGATTGATAGGAAAACTTATAATGGAGTAGATACAAAATTAATTCAATACATTTTTTAATATACTTCCTATTAATGAATTTTGTCATACGATATATATGTACTAGAATTAAATATTATTAACAGAATAGCAAAAAAAAAAATTTTTAAATAATAATTTCTTTATAATTTCTAGGATTCAACTTTTTATGTTTATTCTTTAGTGAATATTTTTTTTGTTTTTAATAAAAAATAAAATTCAGATAAAGTTTATTATATTCTTAATAAATGTAAAATATATATTTACTATATATGATTATAAAAAAAATGTGTTAAAATATTTTTCTAGGAATAATTTGAATTTTAATGATTTCTATAGAAAAAATAAATATTTTCAAGGAAAGATGAATAAAAAATGTCTGAATTTGTTAGATCCATATTTTGATTTAAATATAAGTTTTTTGATTTAAAGTCTTTTAAATGCATATTAAATATATAATTAAATTAGAAGACGATATAAATTAATTGGTTGTCAAAGTAAAACTAAAGATAAATAAATGCTACACATGCGCAGTAAATTTAATTATAAACAAGTATTTTTCCTATAAAATGTTATTAAACATCAAATTGACAACTCAAAGGCATGTAAGTGTAATTAGATGAGAGTCCTACCCACTCCCTGATATAACATCTAATGTAGGCAATTAAAACTTATAATTTAAAAGTTAAATTAATATATTAAAAACCATAAAAACCGTAAAAACCGACGAAAAAACCCATTTGAAAAAACCGAATCAACCCTGACATTTAAAATTATGATAAACTTGTTTTAATACAAAAAATACAAAATAAATATCTAAGTAATTGAATATATTTTTTAAAATTAACTATATTTATATAATAGATCATATGGAGGAAAGTATCTGTTGAATAAAAAAAAAATTAAGAAATTATCTCCATTAGTTATTTATCCTTATCGTTTTTAGACAGAGCTAAAATAGCATTATTTAGATGAACAGGAAAATATTAAAATATTATTATTTACGAATTTGATATTAAATAAATAATAACATCTTAAACAATCTTAACAAATTAAGTAAATCGATCGTAGTATTTATATTAACTTATAATTATTTTAATAGTAAATAATATAATAATTATAAGTTAATATAAACACTATAAGTACATTACCATAATGATTATATTATCATGATGTCACGTTATAACGAATGTACGTGTGTATGAATGCACGGAGTACAGTGTGGGTAGTACCCTAGGGTACAATACTTGTTAGGCAAACTTGTATACATTAGGGTACACTTGAAGTTGACGGCCGCCACGATAATGTTCATATTTAATATTGGGTGGCTAAATATTAAAAAATAAATAAATTCTCAAGGATAATTAAATATTAAAATTCAAATACTCAAATGTAAATAACATTTACAGTAAATATTAAAATATTAAAATATCCCAACGAATGTAATGTGTATTCAGATATATAGGTAGATAGGCAAAATACAAATCTATTCTTATAGTAGGATATTGATTAAATTTACTTTAACTATGTATACATTTGCATATACTAGGTATGAATTGTACAATTATAATTACATATATGAAAATATACATTTAACTAATTTATATATATATATATGATATCTCCTATTTAACAATAATTTATATTGATTAACTTTGAATATTTAGACATTTTAAATAATATTCATACGTATACTCTATTAAATGAATGATATATTAATATATATTTGTATATATTCTATATATCTGAATACACATTCATTGAGATGTTTTAATATTTGAATATATAACGTAAATTTAATTTACATTTGAATATTTTAATTTTAATATTTTAATATTTACTGTAAATGTTATTTACATTTGAATATTTAGCCACGCCCATATTAAATATGAAAATTATCGAGGGGCCAGCTTCAAGATCCACCTATAAATTATATCATGTAATCATAATTTTATATGATTTATGTATTTTTTCTGGGATAAATGCTAAAATAGCAATCATATATGTTTATATAAGCAATTAATTTGTGTTGTTAATTTCTAATAGTATTAATTTAAATTTAATAAAAAATCAAATTTATTAACAAATATTTAATTGTACAGTTACTATAACGGATAACATATCGATGGAGTATATTATTTTACATATATAATATATTGGTTCTACTTGAAATTAAACGGGCATTCTAAAACTATATCGATCTCATGTGTACGTAAAATATTCGAATTAGAATAAAATAATTTCTAATAGTATTAATTTAAATTTAATCACACACAAAATTATTTATTTATGAATATAAATTATATTGCAAATCATTTAAATACATCACTAATCACTGCATATAAAGAGCATGTAACTTTATATTACTTTATATACAAATAACTCAATCGAGAAAGGATAACTATATTACAACGACTCGTTGAACGAGTGTAGTGAATCATGACAACGTTGGTTCCCATAATTATGATAATATCATATTAAATATGTGTCCTTATATACAGTATAAACACACATATGTTTATACAAATATACTATATTATATAGTATGTACAACCCAATAATATATATCTATGTAATTGTATATATGCATTATAATAAAAATGTATGCATATGTTATATATACACAATTAGTATTACACTAGTTTGTATTTATAAATTATTTTCCTATTTTATTATATCATATAATATATGCTATTTTGATTGACAGTTTAAGTCAAAGGACATGTGTCCTAGATTGCGGTCTAGTTTTTAAATATATGTTGGTTAATTTTGATTGGCCGCTCTTATCGCGTATACACCCGCCTCATTGTTGTTTACTAGCTACAGTGTGCCGCCCGACATGTATAGCCATTATTATAATGGTTAAATGATTAAATGATTAAAATTTAATCATATATATCATTTAATTTAAATCATTATGATTATGAGTATAAATAATATAATTATTATATTAAATAATCATTATCATAATCATTATGATAATGATTATCATAATCATTATGATTATCATAATCATTATGATAATGATTATTTAATATAATAATTATATTATTTATACTCATAATTATTAGTAATTAGTAATTAGTAACTCATAATAATTAGTAATTCAATCATAATAATTATTATTAATATTAAATTAGTAACTAATTGAATTACTAATTACTAATTCAATTAGTTCTAATAAATTAATAATTTTATAATTTTAAAAATTAGATATATTTCAGATTGCAGAAATAATATACATATATTAATACATTATATAATCTTAATAACCAATTTATTATCTTCTGTTATAAATGTATTGAGTTGTTCTAAGTATCCATCATAATTTTGTAATTTATCTTTTATAGATGTATATGGCGCCATATTTCAAATAGGTTTATTAATAATATCAACCGATTTAAAAATAAACATCAAAGACCACAGATATAGGAATTTAATGAATTCCAGGGACATTAATTACATCTTTTCATTAAATATATAATTATTTGTAATGAGACTTTCTTAAAATATGTATTTCATTATTATGAATGACTATTTACAGCGAAAAACCAGTTCCTTTTTAGGCGATGTTTGTGGTAACTACCCTCCCCACACACTTATGAGTTTAGACCTACACACAAAATCAATTATATCCAAAGATTTTCCGAAGGAATATTTATGATTTAACTAAACTTTATAACTGATACCAAGGATATATATATATATATATAAAATATATATGGAATACCGTTTACCTCAATGCTCATAGTAACATATTGTATAAAAAAAAGTATATATTATAAAATAACTGATAAAAGAATAAAAAATTAACTTATAACAATATCTTTTCGAATATAGTAGATCATATACTATGCTATATTATTCTATATTGACTATATTATATAATATTATACTATAATATTTAGTATAGTATATAGTCTAGATAGTATACTATTATATATAATATGATTTAGTACATAGACTTGTGTTGACGTGTGCCTAGTACAATGGCACAACATTCACGACATAAAATATAATAGAGCATACATATTAATATGAATGAGTGCATTAGTTTAGACACCGAATATAACATATGTCATCACTAGCTTTAATGCATAGCTAGAAAGTTTCTCGCTAGCTCTATGCTTTAACCATCGATGTAAATAAACTTTAATTTACATCTATGGCTTTAACGTAACCATAGATTTATATTTTGTAAACTATAAATCTATGAACGTAACAAACAAATAAAAATAAACGAATGGAATATAAAAATCATAGTTAATAATAACTTATAATATCAAAGATTTTGCGAAGCAGAAACTCCTTCGGAAAATCTTGGTTATAATTAAATCATATAACAACTTTTTACACATAGTTTTTATACACACATTTTTAAATAATGTTTTAATTTAATGTTAAAATAAATATAATGATTATATTAATTATATTATGGTCAATTTATATTATATTAATTATTAATATATAGATTAAATTACATTTATGCATTGACTTGTATACAATGACCCAATACAATTCAAAGAATTTATGATAGAAGAACAAAAATAGCCTTTGTCTACAGATTTTTTCTAAGGACAAATCTTGATTAATGATATAAATCAAAGATTTTGCTGAAAATATTTCGGAAATGAACATTTTTATCAAGGATTTTTATAACAGAGCCTAGAGAAACTTTCTGTTTAGCTCTGTAATTGTTATCAACGGTGTTGTGTTTTATTAAATATTTATATGGCCTCGCTCTCGATAATTTTTTTGTATTGTATTTTTTTTTGTTTATTATTGTAAATTTGTTTATTTAAATGAAATTTTAATAAATACTTATAATATTATAATCGAATATGGGAGATTTAATTCAAAGTATACAATTAATTTATTAATATAATTATTTAGAAATAAGCTCATAATAAATCAAATATTAACTCAATATACTTAATTTTAAATACAAACAAATAATTTTAAATTATTAATTTCTTAAAATTAATTGTTACCGATAATTTGTTAATATAATGTATGAAATATTTATACTAACTTATTATAATAATTATGTTAATAAAAATAACGTAATAATATATTTGTAAATAATGATATATATATATAAATTGTTAAAATAATAATAGATAGTAAAATAATTTGCTTAACACTGACATCGGCCCCAATAAGTCACGTGTCAAACCGAGAGTTCGAGTAAAAATGTCACGGCAGGCGTTATATTTCTCAATAAATTATTCACCTAGAAGTGTAGTAATATTCACATGTATCATAATACCGTATGATTATATATTAATATATTATATAAGTCTTAAAATCTCAGTTAGACACGTGACATGGTGGGGTCCGATTTCAGTCTAAATCAATAATTTTAAAAATTATTAAAAATATGGATTACCATAATAATGTTCAAAAGCTTCGCGATTTGAACGCGCGTAATTTTTTTATTCGAATTAGTGATTTTACAATAGCGTATGATTGACCATTATAATTAGCGTATGTCTATTTATAGACATACGATAATTATATTAGACTATCATATTATCAACGGCTTATCATTAAAATATATATATATATGTTTTTTATTATAAAATGTATAGGCTCACTCAGGATTTAATGCAGCTAAAAAAACCTAGAAATATCAAAACTAAACCCAACCAAACCAAACTAAACAAGTGAAAATAACTAAAACTACAAATATTAATATTTGTACAAATAAACATACGATATTGTAAATTCACTAATTCAAATAAACAATTTTGTGGGCGTTCAAATTGCGCACCAATCGCGAAGCTTTTGACCAGGTACCAATAATATGTATAATCACAGACTTAATATAATTATAATAAAAGTAATAATTATATTGAGACTATTTGTAAATATCTTAGATATATAATACAATAACAATATACTGGTTTATGCTATAAGCATTATAATAATGCTCTTCACAAATAAAAATCGGCGAGATATTTATACTTACATCACCGTACCATCGATATAAAGAAAGTGGACCTGTGCAATTAAATGTAGTGTATGGCACTATCCGCTACGGGCGCTGCAGTCGAAACCCACTATCTGACCCAATACTTTTTATTTATAATAATATTTATTTATATAATATAATAATTATATGAATACTCATTATTAATTATTATAATATTCGTATTATTTTAACTTACTTAATATCATATTAAATTATGTATATAATTTATATAATATCATATTAAAAATGTTATTAATCATAATATCATATTATTTATGTTAAATATGAATTTAATGTCTATCATATACTATATAAATGTTAATAAAATACATATGTAATAATTTACTAAGCTACTAATGAATCGTTGCATATTATAGGATATTTATAGCCTGTGTTAGCAAAAACCAAAAAATCTTTGAATTTACTTATTTTTTTAACTATTTTTTTTTGTTTTGTGGGTTTTTCCTAGTTATTCGGAAAAAACATAGTTTTATAATCGATGAAAAGAAAGTTGATATTGAAGAAATTGACTTTAGTGTATGGCACTTTATGATAGAGAGACTGCAGTCAAAACCTAACACTAAATTTCAATTTATTATAATTTATTTTATTAATAATTATAAAGTTTAATATACTATCTGTACTAAAAACAATAGTTATATATATTTAAAATACAACATATCAACATTCCTCATGATTTTTCGTATTTAAATGTATTTATATTGAAGATATCATAATATTTTATGGACATATATAATCTATATCCACAAATATAAATAGAAGTTAAAACCTCTCTATATTTAAACGAATATCCTACTGTTTTAATATTGACATATATAATATGACTTATATCAAATTGCAGATGCTTTTTTTTATCGAGAAATTACTATTTGCGTATATTTCTTTTATTTCGTGCATCGATAGCTTACCCACTTTCTTTATATCGATGATTTTTATGGTTTTTTGGTATTAGTTCGAAAAATTAATTTAATATATTGCCATTTTTTATTTTAATGATTTTACCATATGATTTATTATAGTATGAATCTTACCATCTAACATTAATATATTAATAATTATAACTTTTAATAAATATTTTTTGTAACATAATAAATTAACAGTTACATAACCAATCATTGAAACACCTAAAACAGTCTTTTATCTTTAGTTTAAACCTAGAAAAACCCATCCCATCCAACTTTGTTTATAGTATATGTATAATTGCAATTAGATAATTGGTAATATAAAACAAGTGCGAACACTTAACTTTTTAACTTAAAATAGCAGATTAATGACATTACATAAATTGCGAATATACTACGGGCATACATATATATATTCGTATATCGGTACTAACATTGCTTATTCATATAGGCCGCGAATCGAAGGTGTTGGCGCTGAAGAAATTCAACGTCTCGCAATTAAAATCTGAACTCAAATACCGCAACTTGACTCAGCTGAAAAAGGAGAAAAAATTGGATTTGATAAACCGACTAATCGACTACGGTTAGTCGAACTCGTTATACTCGTTACCACGTTCACGATCGTATCCGAATATAATAATTATAATAATAATAATAATAATAATAATAATAATAATAATAATAATAATAATAATAATAATAATAATAATAATAATAATAATAATAATAATAATAATAATAATAATAATAATAATAATAATAATAATAATAATAATAATAATAATAACTATAGACATCGAGGCGAAGAGCTCAAACGTAGTCGCGGATAAAGCAGACGAGGAGGTCGGCGGTGGCGACACTAACAGTAGAAAACGTTGCTTCGACGAAATCGACTCATCCGACGACGAAGCCCTGATCACGAAAGTGGCCGCCGCCGCAGTTACTCCTGATGGTGGCGCCACCAGCGAAACCGGCGCCGCCCCCCCGGACTCTTCGTTAGCCGGAGAACCGCTGTCTTCGGATAACGAAGCTCTCGAGATCACCCTAGATGATGAGAATGACGATGGTAAGGCCGACGATAAAGATGAGAAGAAGAAGGAGGAGGGCGACGATGAACCGATGACGGTGTTCGCCGCTAAGAGTTGTTCGTCCATCCTCGGTGACCGACCCAACGAAGTGTTATGCGCCAAAGTCGTCGTCGCATCCAACAAAGGTTAACGCCCCCCCCCCCGTCGATAACTAACAGCTTCGTCAATATAATCGTTAACAATTAAGTTAATTTGATGTGTTGTTATCATTATGTTTATATATTTTACTGCATAATTTAAAAAAATCTCGTTAATATATTTATATACATATATATATATATATATATATATATTAGGTATGCGGTCAAATTAGGTATTAATTATTGTATTTGGTATATTTGATCAAATACACTCAACATTTTTATATAATTATTAATTAACTAGAACCGACATTTTATAAAGAATTTTAATAAAATTAGTAAATCTATGTATGTATATGTATATATATATGTATATATCAATAATTTTTTTAATAATTATATGTTATATAGGAAATATTTTTGTTTTTAATAAGAATAATAAAAAAAATTATAAATTTATAATCTACATAACAATATAATGAAGCACTACATGTACTATTGCGAATTAATTTTGCATGAATTAATGTATTATTAAATAACATTATAGTAATAATATTATAATAAATGTGTATAGGTAAATATACTATTAGCTGTTATCAATATAATAATATCACAAACTATTTTTAATTGAGTAGATCGGTAAATATGAGTATAATTTTATGTTATTTATTCAATATGAGATGAAAATCAAATTAATCTGGGACGACTTTCAGAGTAATTGTTATTACGTTATGTTATAGTTTCATTATTTATAGTAATACTATTATTAAGACACGTGTAGAGGTCGATCTGTTATTCTATATTTGTTGTAATCCATTTATTAGATGGTATAATATCACACATAATATATATATATATATGAGATATATTAATACATACTATAAATGTATACTAAAATATTTTAAAAGTATAGCATACTTTTAATATTTAACATTAATATTCTATTGTAGTTATTTTGAAGTGCATGATTATGTATCATGTGGTATTCCATACGTTTTTATTTAACATTTATTTTGGTTAATTGTATAGAATTAATTTCATTGTAATAATATTAATTTCAATAAAATATTAGCTCATTATATATAATAAGCCTAAATAAGCCTAAATAAGCCTAAATAAGCCTAAATAAGCCTAAATAAGCCTAAATAAGCCTAAATAAGCCTAAATAAGCCTAAATAAGCCTTAATAAGCCTAAATAAGCCTAAATAAGCCTAAATAAGCCTTATTTATGTAACTCACTCAATACGAGTGCTATAGTGTCAATTAATGTATTTGTTTATATGGCGGGGCATCCGTATCTTTAAAGTAATATTATTTATATAATTACTATTATTAAAATTTTGCATTTAGTACAAATATATTATATAATATATATCGCAAATTACTTGTTGATTAAAAATAGCTATTCAAATTAGTATATTGATAAATATTAATAGTACATCCAAAGATAGCTGCTAACGCATATTTTTTGGAAAATTTATTTTACCCTTTACATGTGATTTTATCGTATTGCATACGAGTAGCTCTGGAAATATGTGTGTGTAAAACTAGGACAATCTATGATACTTAGGTGACAACATAAGATCACAAATAGGTGTCCTTATTAAATTTAAAATACATAGGATCGTATATTAAATATTAAAATATGAAATATAGGTCCTATATAGTCCTAATAATCCTATTTAATATTTATATATATATATATATATATATATATATATATATATTTATATTATAATACAACTATGGAGTTTCGTTAAAAATAGTTAAATAAAAAAAGCGGGTTTCACACTAATGAATCTCAATAGTTGTATTATTATAATATATAATCATTATAATATATTATATATAATATACTATATAGTGAACACACTAAATAATGAACACACTATATAGTGCTTCAAAATAATTTCTAGTTCAATATATTTCATAATATTCAATATGTTAAACAGTTTAACAGATATGATAATAAAATATTAAATAATAATATTAATATTAAATAGAATTTTATTTGTTTTATGTTTTGTTTTATAGTTTATATATATATATATATATATATATATATATATATATATATATATGATAATTATATAATTAATATGATTTTTCCTCGTAAAATGCTTCAAAATAATTTCTTGTAAATAGTAATATTATTATTATTATTTATTTAAAAAAAATATATATTATAAAAGAAAAAAATATGCCTCCAGAGGGAATCGTACCCAGACCTTCTGCGTTGCATACAGAAATCTATCTGCTATACTATAGTATACCTAACAGATTTTATTAATTGTATATAATTACTAATAGTGTTATTAGTTTTGATTTAATAATAAATAGAATTAGAATATAATTATATTTCATAATATAACATTTTACTTATTATTTTGTTATCATATTATACAAATATTATTTATTATATCTAGAAACTATATAGATATCCTATGTAATTGTAATATTATAATTAATAGTATGCAAATTAATAACATAAATTGTATTAATATTTACATATTAAATATAATTATTATAATAATATAAACTATTCAACGAATATTATTTTGATACTTACTAATGTTGATTTTATATAGTATTTATAAATTTCATTATAGTATGATAATTATATAATTAATATTTTTTCTCTCGTAAAAGGCTTCAAAATAATTTCTAGTAAATAGTAATATTATTATTATTATTTATACTTAAAAAAATTATAGTATACTAATATTACTACTGATATTATAATAATCTTTAAGACTATCTTATACTATAATATATTAAATGAATAATATTCATCTACCAATTTGTATTTATATCAATAATTACTAATTAGTAATATCGTCTTAAATATGTGTTAATTGGAATAAATTAAATAATATAATAAACTAATGATAATAATAATATAATTTAACTTATATTTAATATAATATTAGAAACGATAGTATAATTAATTAATTTCTAATAATATTTAAAATATATTTGTAAATGAAATTAAAAAAAATAATGAGTACCCTTAATATAAAACTTTACTTATCGTTGTGTTAAATTATTATACAAATATTATCTATTGATTCTACTTGAAATTAAATGGGATTTCCGAAACTATATAGAACTCCTATGTACATATATGTAAATCCTTTAATGATCGAATTATAATTCAGTAATTTATAACTTAGGTAGGACTTTACCTAATTATATTTTGAATATTTGAAAATATTCGAAAATAAAATAAGGATGTTAATAGAAATATTGCTGAGCTTGATCTCAGCTAGGATATGTTTACAACATCCCAGAGCAACCCAATAATCCCTATAAATAAGGATTGTCTTTGCATTGTCCTAGTTGGGATTGTGTCTGGCCAATCACACACATATTCCAGAGCAACCGGCCCCTGATATGATTATATTGATTAATACCTCTACTATGCACGACTACAATTGCATACTATACACCGTGCTAAGCCGATGTACACCTGGCCTAATAACACACATACACCGCACACTAATCCTGTGAACATGCACAGTTAACAAGCACAGTGAACATGCACAGTTAACAAGCACAGTGAACATGCACAGTAGGGTGGCTCGTCAGTCATTAAATATGTTGCTTCAGTAAAACTATAAACATATAATATATATATAAACAGTAGTGTAACAACTAAAAATTGTGTTATACTCAATTGAGTTGTCAATTTGATGTTTAATAACATTTTATAGGAAACATACTTGTTTATTACTAAATCTACTGCGCATGCGTAGCATTTATTTATCTTTAGTTTTAATTAATTTATATCGTCTTCTAATTTAATTATATATTTAATATGCATTTAAGAGACTTAAGTATATTTAAATCAAAATATGGATCTAACAAACTCAGATTTTAAATTTTGTATAGTTAAAAATATTTTTATTTTTTTTAAATTAGAAAAAAATATAATATAAAAAAAATTGTATTGCATTCATCTCAATGATAATTAAAATTATATTATGGTAAAAAAAAATAAAATTGTCTAGGTCCTAGAAATTTTGTATTCATCTTTCCTTGAACATATTTATTTTTTCTATAGAAATCATTAAAATTCAAATTATTCATAGACAAATATTTGAAGAATTTTTTTTTTATAATCATATATAGTAAATATATATTATACATTTATTAAGAATATAATAAACTTGAGCTGAATTTTATTTTTGATTAAAAAAAAACAAAAAATATTCAATAAATAATAAACATCAAAAGTTCAATCCTAGAAATGATAAAATTATAAAGAAATTATTATTTAAAATTTTTGTTTTCCTGCTATTCTGTTAATAATATTTAATTCTAGTACATATATATCGTATGACAACATTCATTAATAGGAAGTATATTTAAAAATGTATTGAATTAATTTTGTATCTACTCCATTATAATATTTCCTATCAATCCTATGTTAAAATTGAAAGTCATATTGACTATTCAATATTTTACGAATTAAGTTAATTTTTTTTGTATTGAATTATATTACATGCTTTCTAATATTATTTTACTGAAACGATAAATTATCTGAAAATTTTATATTTGTCAAGCCGCTCAAATGCACAGTGAACATGCACAGTGAACATGTACTAACCCTGTGAACATTCACACTGAACATGCACTAACCCTGTGAACATGTAAACTCTAATCACTAGGGTATTGTGTACTAATTGAGGGTCCCCCTTTTACAGGTTTACCTCACGAACCTAGGCAAGTACAGAAGAGTATCAGCTCCACTAGCAGCATCATTAGTAAGGTACCATCACCCCCCCTGTACCAACACCCCCCCATACCTTTACCCCCCCCCCATACCATCACCCCCATACCATCACAACCCCCCCATACCATCACAACCCCTCCATACCATCACAACCCCCCCATACCATCACAACCCCCCCATACCATCACAACCCCCCCATACCATCATCCCCCTCATACCATTACCCCCCTCATACCATTACCCCCCTCATACCATTACCCCCCATACCATCAACCCCCTCATACCATTACCCCCCTCATACCATTACCCCCCATACCATCAACCCCATACCATTACCCCCATACCATCACAACCCCCCCATACCATCATCCCCCTCATACCATTACCCCCCATACCATCAACCCCATACCATTACCCCCATACCATCACAACCCCCCCATACCATCATCCCCCTCATACCATTACCCCCCATACCATTACCCCCCATACCATCAACCCCATACCATTACCCCCATACCATCACAACCCCCCCATACCATCATCCCCCTCATACCATTACCCCCCATACCATTACCCCCCATACCATCATCCCCCTCATACCATTACCCCCCATACCATCAACCCCATACCATCAACCCCATACCATCACAACCCCCCCATACCATCATCCCCCTCATACCATTACCCCCCTCATACCATTACCCCCCATACCATTACCCCCCATACCATCAACCCCATACCATCACAACCCCCCCATACCATCATCCCCCTCATACCATTACCCCCCATACCATTACCCCCCATACCATCATCCCCCTCATACCATTACCCCCCATACCATCACCCCTCATACCATTACCCCCATACCATCATCCCCCCATACCATTACCCCCCATACCATTACCCCCCATACCATTACCCCCCATACCATCATCCCCCTCATACCATTACCCCCCATACCATTACCCCCCATACCATTACCCCCCATACCATCACCCCTCATACCATTACCCCCCATACCATTACCCCCCTCATACCCAAGCATACATTCTTTTAGCAATATTAAAATATTACATATTGTCTCGACAAGTAGCAATGCTTCCATAATTACCCTGGCAATGCCTAAATCTGATAATAATAATAATAATGATACATTTTGTTTTCTTCAAAATTTAGATCCGTTTCCCCTTATATTATAATTGATACTCACTTGGGGATCCCGCACATTTAAAGTGATGATAATTTAGTTTTTTTTATATTTTTTTTTATTACATAATAATACTTATTATTACTTAGTATTTTTTAGTATCTGTAAAAAAATTAGACATGAATTCAGTCTAGAAAAGGTATAAAAATGTATTTTATGACGATAAGATAATGCTATATTATATACTTTTCAATATTACATTTTTATGCTTGTCAAACTTCAAACGCTATTTTCTCAGAATAATTATTTCGCGTTAGGTATGTGCATTAAGGGTGAGTGACAGAAAGAAACACCAACAAAAATAATGTGATTATAAAGTGTATACTAATATAAAAATAATACTTTAGTTTCAAGATTTTATAAGTTATATTGTGGCAGCGATTTGATATTTTAATAGGTTTTTATTTTTATAAATAATAATCTCAAAATTTAAAATATAATCAACTACGCATGCGCAACTTATGATCATTGCTTGTCAATTTAAATATTTATATTTACATTTTTATCTCATTTATTACATTTTACTACTATTTCACTCGTTTATCATGTCTATAAGATTACGATCTCACATAAATGTATATTTTACACCTACAAATATGTCATATAGAAAGTTGCCGACGTATTTAGACATCTATAAGCACTATTTATTTCTTAAACCATGTTCCGATGCGTCGTCAAAGAAAAAAACTGTTTTAAAACTAATTGACATATGGAATCGGGCTTCTCTACCTATATTTACTAAAGCATATATTACTGCAAAATTAGCCAAATATATTGAAGAAGTTAAAAAGCTTAAAAAGAGCATAAGCAACGATAGATTCGAATATTTTGTAGCGGCGCACAAGGAAAAATACGATAAACTTTTCGATATCTGTCCTTGCAAATGCGAAGTGAATTGCAGATGCCCTAGAGAGTACAGAATTCCAACAGTAGAACGTCAATTCCTGATCGATCAGAGGACTGTTAGAATTATGACTATAGATTGCTCATCAACTGTAGCAACAGCTATACAGAGTCGCCACAGTATTGCTGAAAATTCCACAAGATCTTATTCTAGGTAAGTCAAATGATTATAATGATTTATAATAATCTATAAATTATACTATTTAATTTACTAACTAATATAATATATATACTCTAATATATATACATATACATATATATATATATTTATATATATATATATATATATATATATATATTATATATACTATATAAATACTATAAATACTATATATATATACTATATATATACTATATACTATATATACTATATAATATAGTAAATAGTATTTTGTATATATTATATATATATACTTTCATCATTATAGAGTTTATTTTATTATAATTTATATTATTGTATTTTATAATTACTTTGTATTATATATATATATATATATTTTATATAATAAATATTTATTATTTATTATATATATATATATATGTATATATATATATATATATATATATATATATATATATATATAATGTATATGTATTATATATGTATATAGTTTACTTTAATTATAATTTATATTATTGTATTTTTAATTAATTTTTATTATATATATTATATAATAAATATTTATCATATATTATATATATATATATATATTAAATTTATTTGTTATATATGTATACAATCACAATTATAAAGTTTACTTTCATTTGTATATAATTATATAGAGTTGAATCATCTTCGATTGCCGGCGATATCATTTTTTATTCGAGTTGTGACGACACCGATGACGATGACGACGAAAACCTACAGCGACACGATGATCTTGATAGCGATTATATACCCGAACGGATAGCTATGCCATCGTTAGTAATTTTTTTTAATGTATATATAATTATTTATATAATAATAAATATCATACCACAAATTAATGCACACATTGTATACATATATTCAAAATTTGTAATCACAGACATCCTCGATATGATTTCAAAGTTGCAGTAAGCAACGGAGAAAGATTCGGAACACCTGATACAGAATTGGCATCGATTATCACTGGAGTACTCGTCGACTTAAACATAGTAACCAGCAACGACCTATCCCAAGTTGTCGATAGAAGTCTAGTTCGTAGAATTAGAAGTAGGATTCGCGCGGAATCAATGCCAGAAAAGAGTAATATATCTAGTATATATTTCGATAGCAAGATTGATACCACATTACAGAAAGATAAAACTCTACGCCCTGAAAACCACGTCACGATTCTAAATGAACCTGGATGTGAATATATAGGACATAAAGTAATCCCAGGACATTCTGCATTTGATATGCTCAATGGCATCGTAGACTGTATTCCTCCTGAAGAGTTTGACTCAGTATTAGCTATCGGTGCTGATGGTACAAACACGAACACAGGGTCTCAAGGAGGTGCTATTGCTCTAATCGAAAGGAAGTTGAAGAGGAAATGCCATTCGATCGTTAGTTTATTAAGGATATACATAAATCTATATTAAACTATTCTGAATATATATATATATATATATATAATATTATAGTTTATTACTTATTACGTAATATTATAGTTTAATACATACAAGTAGGCTACAATATGTATAAATGAATTCTAAAGTATATGAAATGACTACATATATATATATATATATAATAACTAATCCCTAAATATTTATAATATCAATTTAGTGTTATCAATAAATTAAATATATCTTAATGCTTCATTAATAGTGTATTTATATTGCAGATATGCATTTTGCATATGAATGAACTTCCTATGAAAAAGATATTTGCGGCATTAGATGGACCTACGAGAGGGCCGAATTTGCATTCTGGACCAATAGGAGTTCTACTAAATAGCTGCACAGATCGTTGTCCTGTTCGCTTCGAACCGCTTCATTTACCAGAAGAATACCTCTCGGATCTACTCAATAATACAGATTTGAGTAGTGACCAGCTCTATCTCTGGGATATAATCATCGCTATATCATCCGGAGATATATCCGAGAGCCTCGCTAATCGTTCTCCTGGTAAACTTGGTTATGCGCGCTGGCTGACCACAGCTAATCGTATTCTACGTATATGTTACGTTTGAAAATCCTTCAACTGATTTGAAAATAGTGTGCAATTATATTATAAATGTATATGCTAGAACCTGGTTTTCTGTCAAAGCTAATCCCCACTTTTATCAGGCACCAATCCATATTTATAATATGATAAATAATGCGAAAATAATTAATGATGAGCGTATTAATAATATTTTACTTAAAGTCATTAATAATAACTCGTATGCATTACATAGCGAAAATATAATATGTGCAATTCTAACCGATACTAGAAATGAAGTGAGGTTAAGGGCTGTAAAGATTATAATGCGATGTAGAGGTAGGAGTAATGATAGTAATTGTCGTATATTTATTAAACCAAAAATTAATTTTAATGCAAATAACTATTTTGAATTAATAGATCAGAATGGAATATGGCTAGAATCAATCCTTACTCGTCATATTTCTAATGATTGTTTAAATAATTATATTAATTCTATAGTACCTATTATTTTATTTCCGTTTTATCCAAGCCATACACAAAATGTTGAGCGACATATTCGTCTTGTGTCACAGACATCTAAGACAATCGTGTCTCCTGAATTAAGAGATGCACGCATTAATATTACTCTAATACAACGCAAATTAATTCCTCACTTTGCCTCAAAATGTAATTTTGTTGTTTAATTTTATCTAATGTATATATTTCACATTCCATATTATTTTTGTATATTCTAAACTATATATTTCTTTTATATTATGCCCGAATTTTGTTGTTTAATTTTATCTAATGTATATATTTCACATTCCGTATTATTTTTCTATACTATATATTTCTTTTATATTAAATAATAATATAATATTTTATACTCTAATACAACGAAAGTTAATTCTCCACTTTGCCTCGAAATGTTATTTTGTTGTTTAATTTTATCTAATGTATATATTTCACTTTCCGTATTATTTTTGTATATTCTAAACTATATATTTCTTTTATATTATACCCGAATTTTGTTGTTTAATTTTATCTAATGTATATATTTCACATTCCGTATTATTTTTGTATATTCTAAACTATATATTTCTTTTATATTATGCCCGAATTTTGTTGTTTAATTTTATCTAATGTATATATTTCACATTCCGTATTATTTTTCTATACTATATATTTCTTTTATATTAAATAATAATATAATATTTATAACTCTAATACAACGAAAGTTAATTCTCCACTTTGCTTCGAAATGTTATTTTGTTGATTAATTTTATGTTGTATATATTACACTATCTGTATTATTTGATCGTATTATTGTTATATATAATAAACTATATATTTCTTTTATATTAAATAATAATATAATATTTACATTATATAATAAATATTAATTTTATTAATTATTTGATATTATATCACAACATTCTTAACAATTTTATATTAGTTATTTTGAAATAATAAATACAAATACGAATTCATATGATTCACAAATATATAGATTATATTTATAACATGTGAATAAAATTAGTTTATAAATACAAATTATTCAATTATAATAACTAATTTAATTTTATAATCTTCAGCCTATAAGTTTAATTTCATTTTAATGTCATATCGTTAAATACTAATAGTAAAATAAAAGTTAAAAATATATATGAATTTTAATATTTGTAACGACTATATTGGTCATTATATTATCTTAAAAACCTACCTGATTTATTATATTAAATTTTTTTTCAATTATGACAACCCTATCTATTATTTATAATGTATAGTAATTAAATTAAATATCTTTAGCAAAAAAAAAATATAAAATTGTCGAAAAAAAAAAATTTCCGAAAAAAATTAAAAAAATTATGTAAAATGGAAAATAATGTTAAAAAGTATTTTATCTTCATATTTTATCTATATCCTATATATACTCTACTTAAAAATAAATTTTCAGAATGTAATATTCAATAAATAGAGTTTGAAGTGACTTTTTATGATTTTTATATATTTTTAATTTTTTTAATGACAATTTTCCTATAGGATATATGCTAATTTTCAAAATGAAATCGCCAGCCCACATTTCATTCAAATCAACTAATTTTTTTTATATAGGATAATATCATATAACTCTATAAGATAACATTATTTTTAATTGTATCAGTAAAATAGTATATGAAAATACTCACCCTTAATGTGCATTCAAAAATATAGAACATAAAAACTATTATAATTATAATATTCATTTTTTTTGCTTTATATAGAATTTAATTATGTGAATAGTAAAATAGAGAGATAATTATTAAAATGTATAGAATTCATTGTATAAAATGATAATTTCTATAGAAATACCATCATTTTAGTATTGCTAATTTTTAATTTAGATATATATAATATAATACATAGTAATATTAAAAATAACTTTCTATTTTCCTATACATGTATAAGTTATGAATACATTACAAACAAAATTATGTCAATTGAATGAATAGAATATCAGTTCTATTTTTTTTAGTGGACCTATATTTTTCCTATCTATTTATACACGAAATTGGCAAATTGCGTGTTATGTGCGGGATCCCCTTAATATTATATGTGCATTTATAACTTAAGTATGCTCTTCTCATAATGAGTTAATTCAATAGTACGGTTAAAGTTTCCAATAATATTGTTAGGCTGCCCTATTATTACAAAGAATGTTACCCAGCGATTACTTCTTCATCCACTGATCATTTGTAAAGTATACATACATGCATATATACACACATATACACATACACACATACATACATACACACATACATACACACATACATACACACATACATACACACATCCAAACACACACATCCAAACACACACATAAATACACACATAAATGCACGCATACAAACACACATACATACATAAATACACACATACATACATTTACTGCAATAACACTCATTTATTCTTCCTTACCTACCTCTCCTTAAACCCCGACTCTCTTTAAATCCTGCATCTCATTAAATCCTGACTGTTCTTAAACCCTGACTCTCCTTAAACTAGACAAAGATTGTCAATAAGAAGAAACCCACTGGTTAATATTAATTAGTTATTGATAATAACTAATCGCCGTAGATTTAAATAGATTATACGTTACGTTAATCTTGTACAACCATTGTCGTTTAACTATTTATATCTTCAATATATATATATATATCTGTTAATATTTATTAACTAATTCTATCTTCATTATCTATCAATATATATATATATATATATATATATATATATCTCTGTTGATATTTATTAACTAATTCTATCGACAATATATTTTCGAAAACTCGGATAAAACATTGAAATTCAACAACGCGTCGATGCGCATTACACTCTCGATGACCTCTAAACAGGCGACAAGCCGACCTTCATAATACCGTCGCAGGATCAGATCACCAAGGACATCGGCGCCGACCTCAAGCTGAAGCGCGTCCGTCTGTACCCGGTAACCTACGACGTCTACGAAGACGACGTCGTCAACTCCTTGATGCCGTTGTGCGTCAGCGTCAGGATTAGGTTCTCGCGCGACCAGACGCGAGGTGTGCCGCCTCCTGAGGTCTCCATGGACAGCTTTCACGGGTTAGCCTATGGGGTTATACGGGGTTATAGTCCTAGGACGTTTTTTAGCTATCTCTGTAATTTTGAATATTGTCCTAGGATAATCTTTAGCTATCTCTGTAATGTTGAATATTGTCCTAGGACAATCTTTAGCTATCTCTGTAATGTTTAATATTGTCCTAGGACAATCTTTAGCTATCTCTGTAATGTTGAATATTGTCCTAGGACAATCTTTAGCTATCTCTGTAATGTTTAATATTGTCCTGAAACAATCTTTAGCTATCTCTGTAATGTTTAATATTGTCCTAGGATAATCTTTAGCTATCTCTGTAATGTTTAATATTGTCCTGAGACAATATTTAGCTATCTCTGTAATGTTGAATATTGTCCTATGATAATCTTTAGCTATCTCTGTAATGTTGAATATTGTCCTAGGATAATCTTTAACTATCTCTGTAATGTTGAATATAGTCCTAGGACAATCTTTAGCTACCTCTGTAATGTTTAATATTGTCCTAGGACAATCTTTAGCTATCTCTGTTGAATATTGTCCTAGGAAAATCCTTAGCTATCTCTGTAATGTTGAATATTGTCCTAGGACAATCTTTAGCTATCTCTGTTGAATATTGTCCTAAGAAAATCCTTAGCTATCTCTGTAATGTTGAATATTGTCCTAGGACTATCTTTAGCTATCTCTGTAATGTTGAATATTGTCCTAGGATAATCTTTAGCTATCTCTGTAATGTTGAATATTGTCCTAGGATAATCTTTAGCTATATCTGTAAAGTTGAATATTGTCCTAGGATAATCTTTAGCTATCTCTGTAATGTTTAATATTGTCCTGAGACAATCTTTAGCTATCTCTGTAATGTTGAATATTGTCCTGAGACAATCTTTAGCTATCTCTGTAATGTTGAATATTGTCCTAAGACAATCTTTAGCTATCTCTGTAATGTTGAATATTATCCTATGACAATCATAGAACAGTTTATTTTCTTAGAACAACTGCCCCCCCCCACTATTATTTATTGCCCCCCATTACTTTTAAAATGTTGTCTACACAAAATCAGATTTGTTCATAATCAATTATAACATAGTCATATTTATTGACTATAAATCAGTAGCAGATGAGTTTATTTGATAGTTTTCCACATATAATATTGTTTATAAGTATCAGCCCTAGCCAGGGATGGGGTCAAATACACTTTATCAAATACAAATACAAATACATTTCATCAAATACAAATACAAAATATAAATATTAATACATTAAATATTATATCATATTTTAAATCATATTTTATATAAAATACTAATCATTATATATATATATATATATATACCAGATTGCATAATAATTAATTGAAATCAATTTAAAATATATTTAATCCCTGAAGAAAATCAATAAAATAAAAAACTGTAAACAATAGACTGGTTGCTTGGGATATTATATATTTATATAATGTATAACACATTATAATACATTTTCTATATAAAATATAAATTCATAAATTTATTTATATTGTATTCATAACATTCTTTGAAAAGTATTGTTCTATTATATAATTTTTATTAATTAATAATAATTAATAAATGTATTATTTAATATAAATGGTACATTTTTTGTTAATTTTTTTACATTCATAAAGTAATTGTTTAAATTCTACATTCTATTAAATTATTAAATTAAAATATTTTTAAAAGTGTATTTGAAACTGTATTTGATCAAATACACCAAATACGACACCCAAATACAAATACATCACTGAATAATTATTCTAATACAAATACACGAAATCAGCGTATTTAAATACAAATACGTATTTGACCCCATCCCTGTCCCTAGCCCCCCCCCCTACG
Source organism: Osedax fenrisi (assembly GCA_964019155.1). Taxonomy (NCBI): domain Eukaryota; kingdom Metazoa; phylum Annelida; class Polychaeta; order Sabellida; family Siboglinidae; genus Osedax; species Osedax fenrisi. The sequence goes on from OZ025242.1 coordinate 89,074,032, forward strand.
TCACATCATTATTTTGTATTATATGTCATAAAAACTTCTTTTGCGCTATGAATCTATTTATATACATTTATATATTATCGTATTATATATTAAACATTTTCTGCTTTTCTATTATTATATTTCAGTAATTCTATATATCTAAATACTCTCTCGTTAACCCCGCCTCGCATGCCTAATGACCTACTTATCCGCGATCAGATTGGTCGAGTTCAACTTCCGTTCGGTGGCCGACGCCCTTCGTAGCCGGGCCGTCCTCAGTAAGGCGTTTCCCGATAAGTTTGTGACCTTGATGTCGCCCGGAGAGGTCATCGAGGCAGCCGAGAAGGGAGCCAACGCCCCCACCGACCTCGATCTCGCCACAGAGGTTACGCCCCCCCCGCCAGCCCCACTAACCCCCACCCGCTAGCCCCATAGATCTCCCACCGAAGACACTAATTTTAGTATCACTGTTAACGTTATTACCATCGGAGAATTATTCTTACTTTGATTTAAGTGTGAACATAAACTATTATTTTATAATTATGATTATTATTATTATTATGATTATTAGCATTATTATTATTATTATTATTATCACAAGTATTATTATCATTATTATTATTATTATTATCACAAGTATTATTATCATTATTATTATTATTAGCAGTATTACCATTATTAACATCCCCTCCACCCTCCGCCCACACAGTTAGAGTTGACCGATAAAGGGACTGAGGGTGTCTCAAACAAAGTAGTTCAAATAGAGGAATGTCTGTCTGCCTACAACCTCGACTGGTTCAAGGACTTGCGTAACTTCCCGCATCCTCGTTAGCTAACCCTTCCACCCCCTTCCACCCCTTCCACCCCCTCCCTCTCCCTAGGGCTCTCCCTTCTCTCTCACATCCTATAATCTATAGCCGATTCCACTACAGTTATACGTTAATTAAAGTTGTAATATTTCTGAATTTAATTATATATTTAATTACGTATAACTGTGTAAATAGACTGCGTGGCTCAGTTGGCTAAGGCGTCAGACACACAAGCAGTAGGACGCGAGTTCGAGCCTCGTCCGGACCATTAAAATAAGTCTTAATATAATATTTAGAAGTGATCTTATATAATTGTGTATAAATAAATTATCGTCTCTCGTTAAAATCATGGATGCCTTAACACGAGAGCGGCTCCGAAGGGAAATTAGAGCCATATATGGTTATAAGTAAACTTCATCTATGTTCCTGGATGGGATGAAAGGACTCCACCGAAATAAAATAACAATGACAATAAAAATATAATTAATATTTTCATCTATTAATATATTTACAACGGATAATTAAGAATAACAGTTAATTATGTATTAGTAATACAGTATTACGCTTATAAAGTTATTATTGAGAAAAATAACTCATAAAAAAGTATTTCATAACATCATTAAATTATAAATTAAAATATATATTTTATAAATATTTTTATAAAAATAATGTAATAGATTACATTTTTAATATCGTTATTTTTATATTATTTTGTATATATTTTGTATTATAATTTATACTCATTAATCATAATTTATAAGTTATGATATATATTTTAGTTTTTATAAATATAATAATGTATATTTGACATGTTTATTTTAAACATATGTATGATATATATATATTTTATGACATACCATATATATATATATATATTTTAGTTTTTATAAATATAATAATGTATATTTTACAGGTTTATATTACAACATATTTATGATATATATATTTTATGACAAGACATATATATATTTTTGGAAATAAATTATTTGTTCAATAAAATTGCAAGCATTCAAATAAAACTATTTTATGTATTTACTATTATGGATATTTTAAAAATAAATATATTTTCCATTTGCTTTCAGTGAAAACAAATGGAAAATATATTTATATAAAATATATTTGAAAGCCTTTCACACATAAATACATACAATATATAGTAATAATGAATAATTTTATTTACATTTTTCAGTGTATCACAATATATGTATCATTATTTTATAAGTTTTTTATAATATTTACGGGTTTTATTTCCAAATATATAAATTATATAATTTGTAGAAAAATCCATAGTATAAAAAAAACTAGATTTTATTATTATATATATTATACATAAAAAAATGTGATAAAATATAATAGACAAATTAGACTTTGAAAACTATTAATTTTTTGTATATTTTACATATATAAATATAGATTTAGAGTATGCCTAAAACTAAGATTTATATAAAATCATAATATAAAATTTGTTTTCTAAATTTACATTGAAATATATTTTTCAAGGACACTCATTTTATCTGAAATTATTTTTTGATTAAATTTTATGATACGATTTTTCATATTATTAAAAAAATCTATGTATTTTGTAAAGTATACATATATTAAAATGAAAACAAAATATAAAAATTAAGTACTAATAATAATAAAATAATAAAAAAAACACGAAATAAAGGTTAATTTTTTAAACTTGTAGGTGAGGAAACGTGCCTTCTAAAATAAAGTGGAAGTACCAACAATTATATTTTATCAATAATATTATGATTTTATCTAAATAAATCATTTTTTAATTATAAATCTCATTACCTACCCTAATATCTCACAACTACCCCCCCAGCGCTGTACAGAACCACCCCAGTTACCTACCCTCACCCTCACCCCCAGGTGGCTCCATGGCATCAGTAGTGTGCGTACAGAACCACCCTCATTACCTACCCTCACCCCCCTCACCCCCAGGTGGCTCCATGGCCTCGGTAGTGTGCGTACAGAACCACCCTCATTACCTACCCCTCGTTACCTACCCCTCACCCCCCCCACCAGGTGGCTCCATGGCATCAGTAGTGTGCGTACAGAACCTACCACCCGAAGCAGACGAGGAACTGCTCCAAGCTGTATTCCCCGAGGCAGAATCAGTGTGGGTCGCCCGAGACCTCAGTGGTCAGAGTCTCGGCTACAGTTGCCTTAACTTCTACAGTCCGGCTATGGCCACCGACGCCATTAACACCGCAGAGTCCACTATACCCGAGGTAGGCGACACCTGTCACCTGTCATGTAGGTGATGTGACACCTGACAGGTAGATGATGTGACATCGGTTAGGGAGGCTATATGACACCTGTCAGGTAGGCTATGTGACACCTGTCAGGTAGGCAGGGTATTAGGGCGTGATAATAGTAGTAGTAGTAGTTATAACTACTACTATAGTTATAACGTATAACTATAGAATCGTGATACTAGTACGATAATAATAGAGTCCTGCGTTATACTATAAAGAACGCATGATGATATCTCCGTTACTCCGCACTGTTCACCCCTGCCAACCTAGCATAGTACCTAACATACGCGTTTACTAATGCGTGACCTTTAACCCCACCCCTATGTCACCCCAGTTGAAGGACAACAGACCACAAGTGGACGGCCAGCTGCTCAAGCTCACCCAATTGATACCGCCCTGCCCTAAGAACATTCCCGATGATGAGAGTATCGACATTGACGTCTGCCTCGACGAACACGGTAGTAACCCCCCCCTTTAACCCTACTTTAACTGTCTCCTTAACCGTCTCCTTAACCCATCCTTAACCCTACTTTAACCCAACTTTAACATTACTTTAACCCCACTTTAACCCTACTTTAACTGTCTCCTAACTCCTCCTTAACCCTACTTTAACCCAACTTTAACCCTACTTTAACCCTACTTTAACCCTACTTTAACCCCACTTTAACCCCACTTTAACCCTACTTTAACACTACTTTAACTGTTTCCTTAACCCTACTTTAACCTTTTTTTTAAACTTAATTTTGAATCTGCGAAGATCCCCAACTGTTTATCAACTTAATAATGTGTAATGAACCTTTCAGAACTTAATCGTAATACATATCTCTTCATGTATTTTTAGTATGACCTAAAAGTATAACTTAGTTACTGGACATTTTGTTATTTTAAAATTAGTGTTTTATAGCTCTCATTCTCATCATGATGTCATCATCTTATAATAATTATATAATACTATAACTTAATATATATATATATATGTATATAACTGCCTGTGTGGCTCAGTTGGCTAATGCGTCAGACACGCAAGCAGTAGGATGCGAGTTCGAGCCTCGTCCGGACAATTAAAATAGGTCTTAGAATATTATTAATAAGTGATCTTATATAATTGTGTATAAATAAAGATTGGCTCTCGTTAAAACCATGGATGCCTTAACATGAGAGCGGCTTCGAAGGGACATTAGAGCCATATATGGTTACATGATAATACAAAATGTACACAAAATAATATTTCAATATTTATGATATTTGATACATAGATTTAATGACGTTCTATAAAGTTTATTTCCGAGTGTAGACACAGGTTATACATTGTATTGTGTCATTTCATATTGAAAATACACCTATAATATATTATTTTGCATATATATAAACATATAAACAAAATAAATTTTATAAAAATGCCTATCTATTATACATGTAAAATTAAAGTTCTTTTATTAAAATATTACTTTTTCATTTAAAAGTAAAACTGTGTTTACTCGAAATAATAACATATATGTTCTTTATATGAATATATATATAATAAAATAGAAAGCTGTTTTCATAAATATAATTGGAAATAATTGTAAATATACAATTTCTATATAAATATCATCATAAAATAAGCCATATTTTTCACTATTTTGTATATCTATTTATATATATATATAATTTAATATACCATACATTAATATGATCCTTTTTAATGGTTTATATATATTTTAAATATAATACAAACAAAACTGGCTCAATTCAATGAATATATTTCTGTGTGCCCTACTTTGAATAGACCTATATATTGCTTATCTATTCACATGTGAATGTGTCAAATGTACAGTGTGTAAATCCCCCTTAAAATGTATACATATATATAAAGTATAGTTTAATAATTATAAATATAAATAATAAATATATGTTTGATAAATATAGTTTGAAGTTTTACTTAAAATAATTGGTTATTCTTATATGTATTTACTATATTTAACTTATCGTTAATATTAAACTCATTTTTATATAGTTCCTAGTATTAAATATTAATGTATCATTGAGTAATAACGATATTAATATAATAATTTTATTGTGATAATAATTTATACATAATTTATATATATTATTATTGAAAATTAAAAAAATGAATTTTGAAAATAATTGTAAAAATGTGTTAAATGTTTGTGTCTGAATTATGTTACAATTTTAAAATTATAATATTTTATAATATTATATATATTATAATATACAATTATTTTGTAATATAAGTATAGTCATTTGTATAGATCTATTGCTATTAAAATGTGAACATTTTATCATATAATGTAAACAAATAATGCTCATAAAAAAGTCTGTTATACATCAATATAAGAAACTCAGTATTCAATGAAACTAAAACAGTCTATTATATAGTCTTTGTTGCTATTATCATACAATGACATTACTTTAAGGGCAGGCAAGTAACCTTCTTGATATTATTTTTTAGGAGCAATTTTTGTATATTAAAATGTAATTCATTATCTTTAAAATGATGTATAATATATCATATAAACATAAGTGCCTCAAATACGAATTTTAATCATATACCTATTCAAAATGGTGGGATTTAATAATTAGAAAAAATGCAAGTAAAACGTTAGATGCACCTATATATCTCTGGTGTTTTTTTTGTTGATTTTTTTTTTTAATGTTAATAACTTATGAACTCTTTTATGAATATTTATAAAATGTTCTGAGTATATACCTAATATATGGTTACTGTTATATAGGTATATAACTTACATAATGTAATCTAAAGTAAATACAATCTATTAATATAATTCTTTGAAAATAATTTAAAAAATGTTGAATACATTTATTTTTAAATAATTGTAATGTTATAATTAACTTTTCTTTATTTAACAATTCATTTATTATTTTATGATGTACCTATAGATGAATGCTATCTAGATAAATAAAATTAGAAAAAAATAATCATAAATAAAAAAGTTATTACCTGTTAACAAATATCCATATATTATCCCATTTTTCCCTATATTTTAAATGTAAATGCCGGCAAGGTTACGCTGGCCCTTAAGTGCATGGTTTTTTAAATTTTGTAAATATCTATAATACAATAGTAGTAAAATAATTTGAAAATTCATATTTAGTGATTGAAATTTTAAATATATTAATTACTTTTGAAATACATACTAAAACTTCATTAAATATGTTAATTATTATTTTAAAGTAATTTGAGGATTTTAAGATCTAATTCTTATATATGCTTTAGATAGCATATTCAATTAAATCATTTGAATCAAATGTTTATAACCTGCGAGTGACTTTAACACCCTAGGAAAGGCCTTAACAACCTAAAAGGGCATTAATAACCAAATAAATTGTTATATAAGCGTATCCCTTCATTATGCAACAATCAGTAATATTGATGATATAAGGGATTGTGACATTTATTTACTATAATATGAATTTACAAACTTAATTTTAATTATTGTACATTAATAAAGCCTTCTGTTTATACATCAGGCAAACCTAAGTAATAAGATATCGCAAACTCTTGAATGTTTTCACATACTACTTGTAACTCTCTGATACTCAAGTTCCCTCTCTCTCTCCTATACATTGGCCTCATTACCTCAATAACTGATACAGTGGCTCCATCCTCTATCCGATACAGTGATGTTACCCCTCTCTATCCGATACAGTGGCTCTCCCCTCTCTATCTAATACATTGGCCCACCCCTCAATAACTGATACAGTGGCTCTATCCGATACAGTGATGTTACCCATCTCTATCCGATACAGTGATGTTACCCCTCTCTATCCATTACCACGCTATAGCTAACCTCTACCCCGTGCGTCCCGCCAGGCATACTGCCCAAAGAGAAGAAGACCTACCTCATAAATCGTATGAAGCTGCTCAAGGACGGCCTCGGCAAAGCCACGCAACTAGCGAAGGGTCAAACTGTCACCGACAACTACGATAGGGTTATTTCTACGATCGGTGGCAACCACGTTCCCAGCTATCGGTAGATAGGTTAACGATATCGTCCGTTACCGACTCGTTACCGTTATCCATTTAGCTATAGTACAATTTGATTGGATGAGCGCTGGCGTGCCATTTTTGCCTATCTTTTACATGTAAACAACGGCGAGGTTACCCCCCCCCCAGCTCTTAAGTGAATAGTTTTTAAATTTCGTAAATATCTATAATACAATAGTAGTAAAATATATTAATTACTCACGTTTACTATTACTCGCGATATAATTCGATGAAACGCGCGCGCGAATAATCCTATAAGGGCGAGTGGGGGCGGGCTAAACGTGTTTCGCATCGCTATACTAACGGGGTGGGTTAGGACGCTAATAAAGAAGCTAGCGTTACGCGCTGAACGCCTTAAAATACTTGTAGCGATCATACTAACGGAATACACCACGTTAACGACGCGCCGGCGATATCTCGTTACCGACTCGTCCAATCGGATTACTCCGTTTAGCTATACTACAATTTGATTGGGTGAGCGCTGGCAGTGATCTCATTGGCTGATCGTTAACACCGCAGCCTTAATGTAACAGCACACCACCCATACCTGTACACCATCTCCAATACACATGTGTAACTATACTTAACTAAATAGCTATGACAACCGCTGTATACGATACATTAATGATGAGTCATCCTACCACCAGCGTACAACCACATTACTCATGTGACATTAACCACCACCCCCTCATCGCCGCATGTAATCATGTCTATGTAGTGTATTCATGCGGGGTTCTAGCGGGGTAGTGAACATAGAGGGGTCGCCATAGGGGTTTAGGGGTTTAGTTACGTATAAGTATTACAACAGTGATTGGGAATATATAACTTTAAAAATAAATCATCATATTTCTAGATTCAATTATTGCATTTATACGTATAATATATAGTATATATATATATTATGGAAATGACTAGTGGGGTTTAGGATGAGTTGGTTGTATTAAAGGGTTATTTAAAAAAAAGGTTATAACTGAGAATAACTTATCTAGTATGTAAATTATTTATGAAATAACACATTTCATGTTAAAATCGTAATTTCTATGGAATGTTTTCTATTTTTAATACCGTGTATGTATTTCTTAATCTATATTACTAAATATCTATATTTCCATAATCCTTTATAATCAACTTTTTCTTATAGACAGATTTGTATTTCAAAATATCGTGATATTTATTTGAATTTTTATACGATATTAAATATTTCATAAAACATTAAACGTGTGAATTTCTTCTCATTTGAAAGTAATTAACTCTTTTATTACAAATTGTAAATTATAAAAATAACGATATCATGATTGTTTCATAAATTGTTTTCTACTCCGATATATTCACTTGATAATGTACTCTAATTTACATATACACCCACGCACACACACACACACACACACCCCATAGTATACCTTTATGTAGTGTAACCCTACTGTACGTATCTATTGTATTAACGACGCCCCTCACTCCCTCACAGAGAATTGAGAACATTAAGTCACGCTTGATTAATGATAATCGCAGGATACATATTCAGATGGCTAAGCAGCGTAAGGATTCGTTAGTATCATCATCACCACCACCACCATCATCATCATCATCACCATCATCATCATCATCATCATCACCATCATAATCATCACCATCATCATCATCATCATCATCATCATCACCACTATCATCACTATCATCACTATCATTATCATCATCATCATCATCCTCATCATCATCGCTATCATCATCATCATCACTACCATCATCATCATCACCATCATCATCATCATCACCATCACCATCACCATCCTCATCACCATCATCATCATCATCACCATCATCACCATCATCATCATCACTATCATCATCACCACCACCATCACAATTATAACATCACAATTTGCTTACTTAACAAGCACGCACTCACATATAAAGGTGTGGTTCACACCAGTTCATCGGCCACCAATGAGACGAGCAATTCTCACCACACAACTTTACATCAAACCTAAAACACATGTCACTAACGATCACTATATCCACCGATGAACACTTGTGTGAACCCTCCTCTTATATAAGTAGTAGTAGTAGTAGTAGTAGTAGTAGTAGTAGTAGTAGTAGTAGTAGTAGTAGTAGTAGTAGTAGTAGTAGTAGTAGTAGTAGTAGTAGTAGTAGTAGTAGTAGTAGTAGTAGTAGTAGTAGTAGTAGTAGTAGTAGTCGCACACATTAGTCTACTACCGACGCACACACACGTGCATGTAAGCAGTTCAACAGTCGATGATATAGCTGTTTGCGCGATCCATACGAGTGTCCGTTGCTGACACATTATCATTATCGAGGGTAAGCTGACTTCACACTACCCGTTGACAGCATCGATCACTAGGGGCGCTGCAATAGGGGGGACGGGGGGGATATGCCCCCCCCCCCAATTTACAATCTAGGGGGACCTCCTATGTATTGGCCACCCACTTTTACCACAAAATTTATGTTGATTGGTTGGTCCCGCCTACATACGCACCATCGTTCCAGCGCCCCTACCGATCACTGCTATATATATAGAACATCCGATCGTGATGGCTATTCCAATATCATCGGACATCGGAACGTTTTCAGACCGCGCGTTCTAAAACATGTGTTCGCCCGCATCAGAAGTTGCGATAACTGACTGAAATCGTTGACTAAACGTCTATGTTATCGGAACTTGTAGTACGAACCTGCCGTGATATTAGTGTGAAGTCGGCTCACGAGAGATCCACGCACACTGCGCTCTTATATCATCGACTGTGACATCAACGCCTAACTAGCACACCTATGTAATACTGCTTCGTACGACCCACGCTTGTGTCCAATGCTTGTTCATTAACCTAGCGCTTAGTGCATGTCATCACGTTACCACTAATGCATGTTAACCCTCCCCCTAGCGTACTAGCTTACCCTAATACTAAACCCCCGTTTGATTAACCCTGCTTCATATTCTCGCTTGTGTATTACAGCACGATACTAATACACTGTTGCCTAGTTACCCCGCTTACCCTACTACTATGTTTCCCCCCGTTATAACGTACCACTCTCCTAAACCCCCCCCCATTCCTTCATACCACCTCCCTACATCCATCCTTCCATCTATATTTCATTCCCAGCCTCTCTCTTCTGTACATCCCCCCTACCACCTCCCTACATCCATGCTTCCATCTATATTACATTCCCAGCCTCTCTCTACTGTACATCCCCCATAACTCCCTCCTTTCATTCCATACTAACCCTTCCTTCTTACCTACCCCCCCTACTCCGCCCCTCACCTAACTCTATCCAACCATAGGAGCTTAGAAAGTGGTTAACAAACTTCACCAGATTCTTAGTCAAATCTATCTACATATCTATACAATATGTATATATAATCAGTAGCGAGCATTACATATGTATATAATAGTATAGTTTTCTTGCTTGTTCGTATATTGTATAATATTGAATACAACCGTCGTATTATATTTCTATACAAAGTTGACTTTATCACAAATATATACATATACACACACGCATACATTTATATATATATATACAGTTTTTTGTACATACATTTTCTTCGACCGCACACACACACACACACAATGCAACGGTACACACTGCAATGTGTACTGTGCGAATACAATGTTGTACCCGTATAGCTGTGATGTCTGCCAATCTTATCTCGGGATAGGACACATTCGTTCATTTCATATAGTTCATTTTAGGTTGCCCTTATACTGTGCCACCATATATTTAATCTGTATATTTTATGAAATATGCATGCATGCATATATATATGATTTTCATATCCAAATCTATTTTCAAAACATTATTATAATACTATACTACTTTACTATACTCGATATTCTATTCTATATTCTATTCTATTCTATTTAATAGCAACTAACATGTGGTGGAGGTTTATATAGCTGTTGCGATATTTCATTATTCACTAACAACATTAAAGTATATATTACTATATATATATATATATATATATATATATATATATATATATATATATATATATATATATATTATATATAATATATAGTTATCTATAAATATGTATAAATAATGAACCTATATTGTTGTTATCATTATTTTGAATTTTAGATGTTATAAAATATCGTACTCTGCTCTATATCGAGATTGATAATTTGTACACGAAATGATTGATAAATGATTCTTAACGGTGATTCTAGAAATACGTTTGTTTATTTAATTTATTTTTTTGCATGAAAATCACGAAGGTTCCCTCCCTAAAGTCGAGGCTCAGTGTCTCTTTCCGTCGTCGAATCATTTATGAATCATCGTCGTAAGTAGAGATGTATAACTCGCAAAGGTACACGCACACACACGCCCACACACATACGCACACACACGGCCACACACATACGCACACACACCAACTCACACAGATACGCGTACAAACAATGGGCCAAACGGTGTTGCTGTTCGTATACTTGTTACACCGTTACATTAAGCGTGTCAACAACCACTACTATCACCGCAACCAGTTCTCGCAGCAAATCTGTTATCCCGGCAAACGCGCGAGCGCCCTAAAATATCGCCCGAATTATGTCGCGTTTTTACGTTTCGCGACGCGTTTAGGAAATAGTGGTAAAACAATTTATTTTAAACACGATTCTAAATATTTTCTAAAATTACAACATCGCCGCTCCGTTTGCTTGGATTGTAGTTTTCTTTATTCTTTGTTTACTCGTTGTCGTTGGTTACAAGAACTGGTTGCCGCGGTGATATGCCCACGTCACAACTAATGCCATTCACACCCTCTCAGATACCTAGCCAGTGAACAGTGAACGTGCAAGCTGTATTTGTAGACGATTTCGCCACTCAATGAGAAACGCACGCACGCACACACACACTCATACGCACATACACGCGCTCACCCACACGCATATACACACTCACATACCATATTTTCTATTTTAATTCAATAAAGTTTTTAATTAATGCCGCGTTCACCCTTCAATACTATATAATCACTTTTTAATCTATCGCACTGTAGTCTATTGTCTATATCGCATCTTATCTATATATATATATGTGTCTATATCTATTTCTTTATCTATTATTTCTATATATTATCAGATAATATATATTTCTTGAGTCTTATCTATATCTATAACTATATATACTTCTCGATATATATTGTAATTTTTATTTTAGGGGAATCCTTTCATTCTATCCAAGAACTTAGATGACATTTTTTTACTTATAACAAAATGTTTCTAATATCCGAAGCCGCTCTCGTGTTAAGGCATCCAGGTTTTAACGAGAGCCGATCATTTTGTTATATACAATTATATAAGATCACTTCTTAATATTATTTTAAGACCTATTTATAATGATCTTTCTATTTCTCTATCCATATATCGATCTGTATATTTCTATAACTATATCTAAATATTATCGGATAAGAACTATTCTAAATCTATATATAGCGTAAACATGGTACACAATATGATGTCACTGTCTCTCTCTCTCTCTTATCTAACGGGGTCATAGGTCACACCCACTCTCTCTCTGTTTGTGTGTCACATGTTGTATACTCACTATGAATATTTATTAGGTATTGTCTACGTAAGTATTATATACGCACAAGTATACGTATGCTTGCGACCAAGGTTTTAGATGATTCTTATTTTGAAACAACGCATGTTTTATGCTTACGTGCATGATTTATATCGATATATTATATACATATATATTTGATATATTATATAATGAAAAATTGTAATTTCACCCATAATTATGATTTTTGTTGTTGAAATATACGAACATTTTTACTTTTTTCGTTTCATTCCCTTAGATAATATTTACTCCCGAGACAAAGGGCAACATCTAGTTATATAAAAACATTACACGATATACATACATATTTAAACCTATACATACATAAAGCAAATCAACTCGATAGAATATCTACCTAGATCATTCATACCCGTTATTCTATAGCCTCCTATGAATACGCTATAGAGATGATTTAGATTCTAGTTATCAAGTTTATTACGCCAAGTTACATTGCATCATTCGTATACTGTTCCCTAGTCATATAGAAGATCTAAGTTGCTAGACTTTCTTATTAATCTACGGAGTTTATTAGATGCTTGAATTTAAAAATTCACATAATCTATATAATTGTATCGACTCTTTTTTCATGAACGAAGATAATAGGTAATAAGAAGTTGGTAACTTCTTCTCTTTTTCGTACACTAATTATTAATGGGTTAATAAAGAAGTAAAAACATAAATCCTATTTAGTACACACATTTACTTTATATTCAAACATCAGAATATAATACAAATAGATATAAACATTTATATACAACACGAATAGATATAAATATTTATATACAATAGAAATAGATATTTATATATAATACAAATAGTAATACAATATATATACAGTTATATAATACGATATATAATATAGCCGTTTATATTAACCGAAACAATATTTATATATTATTTTAAACATTTACACTACAATATATTAATTCATTATATTAAAACATTTACGATCGAATATTGCATTACTACGCTTCACTAAACAACGCCTACACAATATCAAGCCGTACTAACTGCTACTACTTCTATGATAACCCCGCACTAACCGCGGGACAGGACTACATACAACACTCACCACACACACACACGTGTTCTATAGAGGCAGACGAAGAAGATGTCAAAACTTCACTCAACCGCCCCTGTCAACATTACCAGTACATCAATAAATAAAACTTAACAAACACGATATTTTAAATTGTTTTATTTTAGTCGATTCCTCGCATCCCGTCCGTGAACCCGAGTTTTTCACTTATAACTAAATGGTTTTACGTCCCTTCGAGGCGGTTCTCACGTTAAGGCAGCCTGGTTTTAACGAGAGCCGATCTTTTTATGCCACACTTATATAAAATAACTTTGATATTATTTCGAGACCTATTTTATCGTTCCGATTGGGACTCGAACCCACGACCTACTGCTTGTACTTACAACTCTTGATCACACCATATACTACATACTATACAAACAATCATTATCATCAAATATACTATTCATTATACATACATTATTACATTAGAAACACATTACTGTATTAGATATATATTAAACTATTACATGAGATTATATACTGGCGTACTATATGAATCGAAAATAAAATAAATTGTTAATACTATATGCTATTTAAATAATCATGAGAAAATGATTTTTAAAAACGTACATTTTGGAGAATTTGTAAAAATTATTATATTTTAGTAAATCATATATTTTAAAAAATAAGTAGAATTTACACAGTTCTAAACTTGTACAGAAATGCACCATTACTCTCTAACTAGAGGCATTGAGCCACATATGATACAGATGTTAATCATTGCACTATAATCAAGTTGTACAGAATTATGCATTATATATGTATGAGAGTTTTATACATTACGGCGGTACTTGAATACAACGAGAGTCGTTATAAAATAGAATTTATTTGTATTGAACCATTACTAATAATAATGCTTGTTCACTTTTTGAAACTGTATTATGTAAGGTCTATTTATAGATAATAGTGAATCATCAGTTTGAGATAGTTTGCATTTCACTAATGTATATTCCTTAGTTTCATTTCTGTCTAACTTTAAACTTTCATTGGGTCATAGTTATTTAAATTGATTAAAATGTATTAAATATACGCATATTAAGATAATTAAATAAATAAATACATATTAATATAAATAAATTACTTATATAGGTGGATGTATTTTAATATGATAATCAGATATATTTTTGATAAAATATAGATTGTAATTAGATTAAGTTGCAATCACTCATATAAACTAATATATTTTAGGAATAATGAATAACATTTATAAAAATAGATTTTGGGAGAAATGTTTATAATTTACATAGGAATTAAATTTATTAATATAAATATTAGCATAAAGTAACACATTTTTAATAAATTATTATTTGATATAAATAAATTAATATATTACACCATAAATATAAATTGATTTTCAACATATAAGATAAAACTACATATATACCTGTGAAAAATTAATATTAATATACATATATATAAAATAAAAATATATTACTGGTATACATATTAAAATCATAGTTCACAATTTTAAATATAATAGTCAATCTACATTAGATATAGTAAATGAATAATAACATTCAGTATATAAATACATGAGTATCATTAAAAAGTCTTTAGAGATATTTGATTTAGAGTCTTAGATACCTTATCTTATTATGACAAGTGTAAACTATCATTCCTTTTTTTAATTATTATTTTGTGTTGATTTATTCACTAATCTATCTAAATAATTTGAAATATAAATACAATATAATATTCAAACAGTTGCCAACAAGTTTAGATTATAATATATACATTATTTATGTGTGATATGGTAATTTAATACAAAATTTAGAACTTTTTTTATCCTAAATTACCACTAGTTAGATGTGGTTTTATTACCATTATTATAGAAAGTGGTCAAGTTATTCTAGTAATGAAAGTGTTAGAAATAATTACTACTTTTTTATATATTTATTGCAGATTTGTTGTTGAATAAATTAAAGATAAAAGTATTATGAAGTTTTTATTAATATATCATCTTTAATAAGGCACAATATAACCTTCATTCATGTGATTAAATATTTTTCAATAAGATTTCATTATGGAATTGTGACTAAAATTATTGATCACCAAACTTGTTTTTTTAATCTATTACAAAATTATTAATATATCAATTTAATAGGACAACAGTTATATAAACAATTAATATTATATCTTCAGATACTATGTAAACAAATATACATGTATTATTAGTTGCATTTGTCGATGTGATTAAATGTATCGGAATATTGATCAATAAGACTTTAAATCATTTCATTAAGACTAGTTTACAATTCATTCTAAAGATCTAAACTTACAAGTACGTAGCATTAAGTATCAGTTTCATAATAACTACACAACATTGTACCACTAGAAACTGTAATGTGTACAGATACCAAGATCCATGTACACTTAGAATACATATTATTCGAGTTTGCATTACAAACATCGGAATTGCCCTTGGTACTTTACTTCTGCAATTCTCTCATCATCTCTACCACCATACTCCCCTATAGGAACCATTCATAGATCTATCTTATTCTTATTCAATAAGTCAAACATTAAATATTGATGAATATCCATTATGTATTAATATGAAGTCGTTAATTTACAGACGAGCGCTGCACAATCTCAAGAACCCGCAAGGTTTAGAACACATTGAACAACGATGATTGTTTTGTTTCTAATAAAACTTTTCTAATTCACCTTATTCATTATTGTTAATAACTATGAATTGATATAAACTCTAAATACACAAGATTAATGTCACCAATTAAGTATTAATATTGGAAAAGTTTAAGATAAGTCTGAGAGAATTATGTTTATTGGGGTGTACTATTGAAATAAATGATTAAAACTCTAATTAGGAGGGTTATATCAAATTTGTCTACTTAAATGGGTGTAATATCAATTTTAAAATATTCTAAAGGGGTGTAATATCAAATAAAATATTCTAAAGGGGTGTAATATCAAATAAATACCATTTAATGGATGGACAATTTCATTATTTTTTTTATAATTAAATGGGTGTAATATCAATTCATAATTATTAATAATCATATATTAACTTGTAATTATTGATTACTCTTTTATTTTACTTTCCTAATAATTTATACTCTACATATTTATTGATGTCACTACACTAAAGCTATATTTCTGATTAAATTGTATTAAAAATACCATGTTTAATACATTATTTACCAGTTTTCAGACCATAGAATCTATGCAAAGATATAAGAATTGTATAAGCATTATACAGTACCTAACCAATAGGCAGTTTGTAGCAGATATTCAATCTATGCCTACATATTGCAATATAAATGTATAATATAAGATCTATATATATAGATAAGTAATGTATTTCTATAGATGTACACGTTATAGATAGAGTGTCTACAGATTATACACCGGTGATGCGAATAGTAGTAGTTTATTGCGTAGAGATAGATAGACTAACACTAAGGACCCCCATCATACACAGGTAGAACTCGCTTCCGGGGCATCAACAGAGGAGCCATGAATCTCTTGATAGGAATCAGTAAAATGATGAAGTTAGATAACACCTCCTCGTCGTCTTACATAACACCTCTTATATAACGCGTGTAACGCACTCTTTCCGTCCGTCCGTCTCTCTCTCTCTCTACTAACAGTTTTGCATACCGCTCGCGAGGTTTTCACTTCGCGTTAACTAAGCGAGTAATTACATCACGTTCATGATAGCGACGATGATGATAATAATGTAATAATGTAATGATGACGATAATGATATAATGATGATGATGATAATAATATATAAATGAACAACAATCTGTTCAGCTCCGCTTCTTATCTTCAGTGTACAGCTAGCTGTGTAGACCTGTAATGAACGATTGTATCGGTTAAAGCATAGGGCAGCGGTGTAGCATTGTATAGAGAGTGTGGGCCGGTATTAAAGTGCGAGAGAGGCGAAATAGATGCGGCCAAGCCGTGCGAATATGATGTTAAATTATATCTAATGTGCAAGTGCTATTTATATAACGCTCCCTATCTACTTCCCTTGCTATTTCCCCTGCTATTTATATCTAAGCGATGTAATTAGTATCGAAATCACTGAAATAGATTTAGGTTTGGCGCAGTTTCTCTACAACAATGTCTTCAATGCTCTATAGAATTATATGCAATATAAATTAGCCTTTACTCGGCATTTATAATGAATGTATATCATTTAAAGCCAACATATCATATCGGTTCGTTATACATTAGTAATGAACACTTAGTTTTCAACATAGAAATAATAATTTAAAACATATTATTTTATATTTTAGAAGTGTATAGTTTGATACGAATTTACATTATAAACAACGCATAGACTCTAAATTTAACCCGATATAGATGGCGCTCTAGGTATTTTGAATATATCTTTACATAGAAAAATCTGTGCTATATAGAGAAATAGCGCAAGAGTAGATTAGTTTACTTTAATGGTTGCCCAACACTGAATATAGTGCTCGCGTTCTAGAGGTAACCAGTGATCTCGTTTGTTTTTGTGGGTAGTGTAAATTTGACTATTTTAAAATAATTATATACATAATAAGTATTATAAGTATTATTAATATGTATTTTTATTGCGTGTGAAACTACTGGTAGAGGCACCCCGTGTACGCATAACAGACGTCAGACTTACGAACATATATTTACTAAACAGAGCGAACAAGCGAAAGAAAAAACTTCAAAACATGGCCGCAAAGTCACACCACTAACACGACCACTACCACGACTACTATAAAAAAGAAAATATAAACGAACGAGACAAATCGTAATATTACTCCTACGAACAGCGAAGTATATTTTAATAAACACACACCTATATATCCCACAACCAACCGCTTGTTTACTTCTCCGTCGCAGCCTCCGCTTCCGTCAGCGCATCAGTCTCCGCGTCCGCGACCTCCACGACCTTCTTACGGCGCCACCGCACGCGTCGCAGCACCGAGTACTTGTTCCTAATCGCGTCAGCAATCCGCAGCCGTCGACGCATGCTTCGAAGCTGTCTCGGCGCATCGTACGCCGGCAGCAGATGCCCGTAGTCTCGATACGGCCAATAGTGGCGGCCAGTCGTCAACCGGTCGCGAATGTGGAAATAGTAGCGGTCCCGAATGTCGGGCAGTCCGAAGCGTTCCGGTTTCAGGCTAATGCGAGCGGTGGCGGTCGCCGCTTTATTCGGGTGTTTAGTGGCGGTCGGTGCGCCTTTAGTGAGGGCGGCGGTGGCGGCGTCTTTAGTTACGGTGGTGGCGGCGCCCGGTTCCACGGTAACCACGTCGACGTCGGCGCGTTCGTCGTACAGGTGGCGCCACTTATAGCGGTTGTCGTCCTCGGCGTCGTTCAGTCGATTCCAGCGTTCCGAGTCGAGCAGCGAACGCGTTTCGTCGTAGAATCGAGCGACGGCGTCGGGTTCTCCGCTGTGTAGTCGGCGATAGAAGAAGAGCGCGTCGTCCCCGGTAACGGAGCGAGCGCCGCGGTGGCCGGCCAATCGAACGCAGGCGGAGACGGCGTCGTCGATGAAATCGTCGCCGATGCGAAGGAGGAGTTTAGAGAGGCGGGCTTCGAGGACCACCTTGGGATCGAAGCGTCGCGCCAACGAGGCGAGGGTACGGCGCTGTAGTTCGGGGACAGGCGGGGGCCGGTTACGTTCGGCGTAAGCGACCAGGTCGTCGTAGTCGCGCTTGGCCGCATTGTAGGTGCTGTACAGGGAGAGCGTTAACTCGGCGGTGGCTTTGGGCGGGATGACGGGCATCGGAGGCGGGTCCACATCTGGTGGCAGAGAGAGAGGGGTGGAGTTAGGTAGTGTATGGGGTAAGGTGGGAGAGAGGGTTAGGTAGGGTAGGGGTTAAGGTAGAGTAGGGGGTAAAGTAGGGTAAAGGGGTAAACGATGCATATTACGAATGGTGAATTTATATTATATGTATTGAGTGAGGTTATATATGGCATTGGCTAGTAATTTAATTTTACTCGAATTCTATACGAAATGAATCTATAATATGTTATGAATGGTTTTCTACTTCAAAAAAGAAGCATTATAGAATTATATTGTTCTAGAATGATCATGTAAAATATGTATTGTTTGCGTATGCATATTTTAAATGTAGTCTTAAATATGTATTACTGAAGCACTTGTTTACATCCATTACATATACCCCTATAGTAGTCTATACCAGGTGATACATTTCAATGTAGAAATAGTATGCTATATTTTTAAATTGCTTTATCTTCGGTTTAAATTTATAGATTGTAAAGTTTAATTAATAAATATAAAATGTAATCAAATTAAATTAAATAATAAAAAATATAAGTGACATTATTATTTAAGGAGATTGTTATTTAAAAACACTTTAAAAATTTTATATATATGAAAATGTTATAGAAATATATACACTATAAAATGATCAATAGTAAATATAATGTAAGTATGTATTATCAATATATATATATACAAAAAAAAATTATACAAATATAATATTATTTAAAAAGTTGATAGTCTGTAATAAATAGCTCTTTTCCCTATCTTTTATAGGTAAACTCACGAACTTCGCGCTTCCCCTTAAAATGAAAATTAAATTTGTCTTCATTATTACATATCGACTTAATGCGATATTCCGCAATGATTAATATGATTAAGTAGCAATAAAAACACCATTAATACCATTAATCTATTTCTATTAGGTAACTTATTGAATTATACCTACGACCTATTGTATCATAGGTAACTTTTTGTATTCTGAAATAGATACTTTTCAGTGGTATAATTAATTATATTTCAATGACTTCTTATGTAACAGAGATATTTAAAATACAAATTTATGTATAAATTAAGTTTGAATTAAACGATGTTTTTATATATTATTTATATCAATATTCTAACTAGTATGATGTGTATTCAATTATATTATGATTTTAATATAATCATGTTAAAATATTTATTTAAAGCGAGTATTTAATTAATTTTGTATCAAATTAAAATTTGTAATCCTGGACCATGTATGATAAAATCATTCAAGCGTGAATAAAAGTTTCACAAATATGCATAAACAATTGTACTGTCCTTGATTATACCAAGGACACGACATCTGCTTGTATTATTTTCTTCTTGAGTAATTTTATTATATGGTCCAGGAGTACAAATTTGAATTTGATACAAGATCAATGAAAAAATTCGTTTTTAAATCAATGATTTCAATATGTTTATATTAAATTCATAATATAATTTAATACACATTATATTATTTTGAATGTCATAAATAATATAAAAAAATATCGTTCAATTCAAACTTAATTTATAAATAGATTGTATTTTAAATAAAATATTTATATAGAAAATAATTTAAAAATTGTAATCTATTTTATTTGACAGATAAATAAATATTTCAGATATCTTCTATTCAAAGATTTAGATCATTGATATATAATTAAACCTACAACTGAAAAGTATCTAGCTTAGAGTACAAAAAGTAATCATTACAGAAATAGCGATTGGACTTCCTGTCATCGATTATTCTTAGAACATCACAAACATTAGTAGACCAGGGTATATATCTAACATTAGTTACATTTTTTTTATTAAAGTTTATATAAATATAGTGTAATTTTATTTTTAAATTAACTATGTAATTTACTAATAATGGTTTTTTTTAATATTTATTTTAGTCGCAATAAAAAATTAACTAATCTTTACTTATAACGTACTATTAATTTGTTGTATATATTTAATGTTGCCATGCATTGTAGCAGATGATTTCAAAAGTCAGGTGCTAGGTTTGTAATTATGGGCGTTACTGTGGGACACCACAGTGTGGGTGTTACTGTGGGCGTGGCTATAGCCGATATAATAAAACCACTACTTCGATTATATAATAGTGGAATTAGCTAATTGTAGTTATTTTATTTGCACGCGACAATCGTGTTCTGTTTATAGACACGTTAATAGATAGGTGGTCTCGTAAAAAAGTATCTAGACGTTAGAAAATGGTATTACAAGAGAGTAAATAGATAGGTGGTCTTGTAAAAAAGTATCTAGTCGTTAGAAAAGGGTATTACAAGAGAGTAAATATATAGTGGGCGTATTACCTAAGCATTTCACTACGACTTACTTTATCCTACTTTTATTATAGCTTAGGTTAATAGATGTTTAATGCCTTAAGTTGAGCTATATATTGTGAACAGATTGAATAACAAATAATTAAAAATATTAAATATTCAATGATTAGTTATTTTTGTACAAGACCACATATTTCCATCTATCTATTTACGTGTAAATGCCTGTACATAGAACACCAGTCGCACTTGCAAATAAACTCTATAAAACTCTATAAAAAAGTAACTACAATATTATATAATCATATTAGTGTTTCCATTATTTTAGCTATAGTCCCAACCCTAGCACCCACCCATACTATGGGTCCCTTAGTCACAACCCTAGCACACACCCATACTATGGGTCCCATAGTCACAACCCTAGCCACACCCATAGTCCCGCTCCTCAGCACATTTTGAAAGCATCTGCAGATTACACTACAGATTATATGACCTTTACAATGAGAAAATGTATTAGATTGTACTGTTAGATTACTATTAGATTACTATTAGATTATCTGTTTCTAGTTTATATTATAATATCCGAGATATCCAGAGTTCCTTGTATTTCAGTTCTATATTGTTGTATATTATATGCTGGTGTATTATCAAATATAATGATGATACTATTATAATTACAATTATAATTACTATTATAATTATAATTACTATTATAATAGTATCATTATTATATTTGATAATACACCAGAATACACACGTCGTATATAGAAGTACTGAAGTACACTGAACTCTGGATATCTCAGACTCTCTATAACTCAGAAACCCACTAACTCAGACTTACAAATGCTAGTTTTGTACCTATGTAAAGACATATGCAAAATTATATATATCAGAAACTCTATATCTCTCTTGGACATATTTCCTCGGTCTGTTGAATTCTGAGATATAGAGAGTTAATAAAGTTGACTGTAATGTAATTCATCGCGATATAGATAATAATATTATCAGATTTAGGCAATGCCAGGGTAATTATATAAGCAGAGTTGCTTATCGAGACAATTACCCTTATATCTATTGTTATGAATTACATTTATTAGTTAATTTGAATTGTTTAAGGTAAATTTAGGTGATTAATTCGTAATTTTACTAAGGTGATGGATGATTGTCAGATAGATCTTACATTTCAAATATCATACATGAATCTATAATTACCAATGTATTTAGGTTATAATTTAATAATTATTTAGAATTAGTTAATTAGCTAAAAATTAACTAAACCTGATAATTATTATTATTATTAATAATAATTTGTTACTATTATTATCAGATTTAGGTATAAGTACCTGGGTAATTTTAGAAGCATTGCTGTTCGTCGAGACAATTACCCAATTAATAGTATATAAGTTACTATGACTTGCGAAGTTTGTTTTTTACAAATAAATTTTCAACAAATTATTTTTTTATATGAAAAATAAACTTTTAATTATTTTAAAAATTATGTTTCTATGAAATAGCACATTTTAAAACACCAATACAAAATAATGTATAACAATAATATTAGTCTAACATAATATAACACAATATAAATTATATTGTAGTATTTGTAACCATTTATTCATGTAACCTTACATATACAAATATAATTAAAATTAAAAAGTAGAATATGAAATAAAAATATAATTACAATTTTAAATAGCATTAACTTTGAGTCAATTTACACAGAATGATGATTTTTAACTAATCACGCTCGCATAATGTATAATAATGTATATTTCTACTTCATATTTTATATATATAGTTACAAAACATATATTTAATAAATTATTTTTATTTTTATTAATAAAAATATATACACAAATATTAAATTTAATATATAATAGGAAAAGTGTGTTTTCCATTACAAATTACTTGAAAAAATGGATATATATGAAAAATGTATACAAATATATTCATACACAATAATCAATAGTTAAAATAATGCAACTAATTATTATTGATATAATTAAAATAAAAATTATAAAAAAATAATAAAAAAAGTAAATACCCTTTGATTCTAAAAATAGAATTTTTTCTTATCAGTTACACAACTCTCATTTATAAAAAATTTAAATTATAATAGACAAATAATACATAATAATTAATATAGACATAAATAATAATAGAGATTACAAACAAAATATAATAATTAATATATAGGGGATAGAAGGGAGTAGCGGACGAGAAGGGAGTAGTGGTAATTTACATTTACGCGAAAATGGTCATAGATACAAAAAAAAGATATATACAAAATATTTAGACAATTACAATATCTACAACAATGAGTAATTTTTGTTCAAAAATAATTAATCAATATATTAAATTAATTACATAATATTTTTTTTTCAAAATTCCATAAAAACCAGTTTTGGAAATGTACTGTACTGCATTGATTATTAATTATAAATACATATTTTCTTATATATTAATAAAATATAATTTGTTATCTATTAAGTTATGTTTATAGTATATGAAAATATTGTATTAGTAAAAATATATATCTATTCTAAAGTACCATATTCAAATGGGTATAGTGGACGAACTGAGAAGGATATAGTGGATGAAAATAAACCAATCAAAATCGAGTAATATAGGTCTAATTTTTTTCATTAATTTTTGTTCACAATTTTAAAAATCTAAATCTTAAATAAAATGCATGCGTCGGCATGAATATTACAAAATATATTATTAAAATAATAAAAACTGAAAAAATGAATCGAGTATATAGCGAGACACCTATTGATTTATTTTGGTACTAAAACCCACTACTCCCTTCTTGCGCTATTTTTTCGTTATTTTTTGAGTGTAACTAAACTGATATTAATACTAGAAATATATGAGTTAAAGTAAAAATTAAAATAGCTATAATATATAACGATACATATTCTATTACATTTGAAAATATGAAATTATAACATCAACTATTCATCGATATATTACAATTCTACAAAGTCATACAAAATATCCTCCACTACTCCCTTCTATCCCCTAAATTATAATAAAAATATTGTAATAATAATAGTTATAAAAAATAGCGCATATATAAATAATAATAAAATTATATAAAGCAATAGATGTAAATAATAATAATATATAAATAATAATAAATTAATAAGTAATACATGATAATTATAATTAATAAAGTAGAATATTAATAGAACAATAAACTATAGTGGAGGAGGGATTACATAAGGTTTAGGGAAACATTCAATCACGAAAGTACACTAATGTATGATGAAGTCTTAAATTATATTCGCAATGTTTTATGTAATATTAGGTTAGAAACACGAAATGATGAGATTTTTGTAAACAAAAGGTGTTGACCCGTGAGGAAAGAAACGAGGAATTCAATAATTTAAAAAGGTAAGGACCTAGTTATCTATGTAGCTGAGATATTCGGCAAGATTGTACTATTTAGGGTAATGGCTTACGCGAAGGCGTTTGAGAAACTATTGTTAATAAATTAATTAACGGTTATAGAAAAATCTTACAACTATGAGCCTAACTAATAATGAAATTAAATCACATTCTATATATGGTACTGCTTTTAGGTATATTTAGTATGGTAAATATATAGAAAAAGTAAATATTATATTATATATAAGTTATATATATATATATCCAGATATGATATAAGTAAATTAGATTTATAGTAAATTGTTTATTTTAAAACACCGAATGAAGTTTTTATTTATAAAAACTTCATTCTTTTAATATTTTATATCATTTCTATTTTATAAAATATATTTTTAATTGAGTGTTTGGTATTAGAACAATGTATTTTTAGCCTATTTTTAGGATGAAAATTCAAATGAAATATAAAAAATAAAAATGTATACAAATGAATACACAATTATTTTGAAGATGATATCTAAATATACATTAATATTGTGTATTTGTAATATAAATATATAATATATATTTATTTAATATATATTAAATATTTATTTAATATAGGTACAATATAGGGGTACAACTTTCATGAATATAAATTCATTTAAAAATACAATGAATTTTTATTATTATAATAATTATATGAAATAATTAATATAGTCACTATGTAATTATCATAATTACTACTTATTTCTCTAATATTTATAAATCGTTTAACACAAATCAATAATATATAATTATATTAATATAATAATAAAATACTTATATTATATTAATATATTAATAATTATATATATTCAAGGTTACTTAGTTTGTAATTATTTATAAATTATAAACTATTAATTAATAGGTATAATAAATAAAGCTAGTTAAAATACATATTATATAAATATATTAAACAAATTTAATAAGAAATATTACAGATATAAATTATATATATTATTATAATCATGATTATTATTTATTTATAAAATATAATTCAGCGGAAGTTAGACATGTATAATCTATTTATAACTATTTTTAAACTATATAACACAAA
This sequence comes from Osedax fenrisi, assembly GCA_964019155.1. Classification (NCBI taxonomy): domain Eukaryota; kingdom Metazoa; phylum Annelida; class Polychaeta; order Sabellida; family Siboglinidae; genus Osedax; species Osedax fenrisi. The sequence continues at coordinate 89,100,253 of OZ025242.1, forward strand.
TATATAATTACTATTACATTAAATATATTATCATTATCGTGATAGTTTAGAAATACGCAATTCATTATTTAATATAGTCGTATAATAGTGGTACTATTAAATTATAATCGCAATCGATTAAATTTCAAAAATTAAAATGAATTCCAATATTGACTGACAGGCGATATTCAAAATTAAATCGTTTTAAAATGTGGAATTCTTCTACTAATCTCTACAACTAGGCCGCCGCGAAAACACGTACCTATCAAATCCATGTTCGGCGTATATCAGCCTCCTAAGAAACTCACTTCCAGATGAATCGGGTCGCAATCGGGCTGTGTTGCACAGAAGTTCACGCGTGAATAAACGTTTTCTCTGAGATGCCCACCGCCATTGTAGCCTGACGCCACCGCCGCAACCACCGCCATTGAGGCCTAACGCCACCACCGCGACTACCGCCACCGAGTATAGACGTCAACAACAACAATACAAATCGGCAGACGATTCCGTGAAAATCGGTGAGGGGTGACTATTCGAATACGTCGCCAATAATAACAGAAATAATTGTCGCTATAGTAAGGACTAAACGCTTATCGTCTGTATAAACGGTAGATAACTGGTCAATAAAAAACGCGGCGATTTATTTAACCGTTTAATCGCTAAAATAGACGCATATAGTAATAAATTGTCAATAGTTATACACGCATCGAAAGTCGGTTTGTGTACAAAGTGGAACAATCCAATACTCGTTTAGGTATCTAGAAATTGAAATTCAAATGGGTGTATCATCAATTTAAATTGATTACGAATACGTTAACTAATTAAACTACACCATTATTTAACTATTATTATATATTTAATATAATATATATGTATGATATATTAACTTTTATAGGTACATTATTTTACTACCGTTTTAAACTATTTTAAATGTCCGTAAATATTGTTAATATTTCAATTGTTAATTGTGCATTAGTTGAACGCGTAGACTACAGTGTTTACTATAGAACACTGTACCTATTGTAGGCGTATGTTGAATGTGTCGTACACGAACGCATAGGTGTGCGTGCGTTCGTACAAGCATACATACACTAAATAAGTTATATAAGATATAGTTCTATTTAGAGAAATAGCGCATATATGTTGTCTTTACTTTGATACAATTTCATTGATGATATATTTTATAGCGACCATTTTGAACAAATATGTTATGCAGGGTATACCTTATAAATTAGTTATATAATATTATATATTATTTGTTAATATATATATATATTTGCCTATATATATATATATATATATGCACGAGTATGATTAAAAACAATTATATTAATAACGTGAGAATCGCATAAAACACTAGATTTATTTGTGCACACGTATTTGATCATTTACACGATACAATACGCGCGCGTAGATAGACGGTATCACCTACACACGTTAGCGTGACGTCATTGTTTTGTATGCGTCACGATGACGCAATAGCCACGTGCTGCTGCGTGTCAACAGTGATCTCTCTGTGTGCGGCGCAGCGTGTGCGAGCAATCCGTGTATGTATACATACTATAGCACATCGATGTAGTGATAAGTTTTATTTGTTATTTTTATTTACATCGATCGTATGTAGTCTATATCAACCTTATACACACACACATATATATATATATATATACATATATATATATATATATATATCACATGCAAGTGGTTATAATGTAAATGTATACGGTTGTACATTATAATAATTGTTAGCCTTCTATAGCCCATTATAATGGTATTTATAACTTCATATTATTAGAAACGAACTTTTTATTATATATATATATATATATATATATATATATATATATATATATATTGAGGTAAAAGTGTGTATAATCAGAGATAATTTGGCTAGATTATATTAATTAATGTAATTTTATTTTAAATATGTATTTAATATAAGTAATATATGTATTCGTATATATAAATATATATATATATTTATATATTATATATATAATATATATACAAACAAATCTTTATAAATGTGTGTGTATGTGTGTGTGTGCGTGAGATGTGATCACAATGGTACGTGGCGGGGCATTCTTTACCATATATGGTTATGTATATATATACGCTCTCTCTATAGAAAAGTCGCAATCTACAACCGGAAGTATTACGTAATCATTACGTAACACACGTAGTCCGCTGTCAGGGGCTATCTTCACAACACATTGTTCATCTGTACCGCACCAGTGTGTGCGGCGCACCGGTGTGTGGTAGTGACACGTGTGTGTGTGCATGTGTGTGTGTGTGTGTGTGTGTGTGTGTGTGTGTGGGGGTGTGTTGTTCACCAAGTAGTTAATTAGGTCATATACATTTATAATATATATATATACATATATATATATATATATATATATATATATATTATAAATGTATATATATATATGCAATATAATAATGTATACGAACAGCTTTATTTCGAGATAATGCTAATTATCATTAATAGCGCATTACATAATAACACTACACCGCCGCACTTAAACAAACACTTAACAAACACTTATTACACCCCCAGCTGCTGCCGTACGACGTAACCTACTCGCTTTAATTAATCGCATTGCATTGTAATCGATAACAATACAAGTGAATATACCTCCCGCCCCCTTAATTGCATAACCGTTGACCACTAACGAACGCACGGCGCCACTCAATCGTCTTAAGCGAGTCGATATGACGAAAGCGGTGGGCGTGTCGTTACGTCACTACGCCTGTAGATCTACAGTCGTATAGGGCTGCAGGAGACGACGCCTAGATAATACCAAGTCAACTATGCATCGTTTTCGTGTCGTATTGTTAACGCAGATATACCGTTAGGTACTGTTAGGTACTATTAGTTATTGTTAGGTACTATTAGTTATTGTTAGGTACTGTTAGGTACTGTCAGGACTTGGTAGGTACTGTCAGGAACTGTTAGGTAGTGTTAGGTAATGTTAGGTACTGTCAGGTATTGTTAGGTACTGTCAGGAACTGTTAGGTACTGTTAGGTACTGTCAGGACTTGGTAGGTACTGTTAGGTACTGGTAGGTACTGTCAGATACTGTTAGGTACTGTCAGGTATTGTTAGGTACTGTCAGGAATTGTTAGGTACTGTCAGTTACTGTTAGGTACTGTCAGGAACTTTTAGGTACTGTTAGGTACTGTCAGGACTTGGTAGGTACTGTCAGGAACTGTTAGGTACTGTCAGTTACTGTTAGGTACTGTCAGGAACTGTTAGGTACTGTTAGGTACTGTTAGGTACTATTAGTTATTGTTAGGTACTATTAGTTATTGTTAGGTACTGTTAGGTACTGTCAGGACTTGGTAGGTAGTGTTAGGTACTGGTAGGTACTGTTAGGTACTGTTAGTTATTGTTAGGTACTGTTAGGTACTGTCAGGACTTGGTAGGTACTGTCAGGAAATGTTAGGTAGTGTTAGGTACTGTTAGGTACTGTCAGGTATTGTTAGGTACTGTCAGGAACTGTTAGGTACTGTTAGGTACTGTCAGGACTTGGTAGGTACTGTCAGGTACTGGTAGGTACTGTCAGATACTGTTAGGTACTGTTAGGTACTGTCAGGACTTGGTAGGTACTGTCAGGAACTGTTAGGTACTGTCAGATACTGTTAGGTACTGTCAGGAACTGTCAGGAACTGTTAGGTAGTGTTAGGTACTGTTAGGTACTGTCAGGTATTGTTAGGTACTGTCAGATATTGTTAGGTACTGATAGGTACTGTTATGTACTGTCAGGTACTGCTAGGTACTATTAGGTATTGGTAGTTAGGTGAACAATAGAAAGTCTCGTTATCTATAGGACGACTTATCAATAAATGTAATATTAATGTATATAATTCATATATTAGTACATGTAAATATAAATGTAAGATATATATATATATATATATATATATATATATATACATATATATATATATATATATATATATATATATATATATATATATATATATATATATATATATATATATATGTGTGTGTGTTTATATATAGATATATTAATGTATATATATATTATATACTATTAAATACTATGTTTTTGAATCAGTAAATTGATAAATATCTTAATAGGATACCTATTTATTATTATTGGTAACGTATGGCAATATGTAGGTTAATAATTGTGTATTACAATCACCGATCATCGATATAAAGAAAGTGGATAAGCAATTGACGCGGCACGCGATGCATGTAAAAGATAGACACGTGAATGACACTTTTATCGATAAATTAACAGAACGGCATCGGTGATTTCGATTGGATATTAGTCATATTATATATGTCAAATATTAAAACGTAGGCTTTTCGTCGAAATATATTTAAGTGACTTCTATCTATATCGATGTATTTAGATTATAAATATCAATAAAATAGTATGATATCTTCAATTTAAATACACAAAATTACGAGAAATGTTGATATTATGTATTTTAAAAATATAATTTTCTTTTTAGTATAGATAGTACATTAAAATTGGTATTAATTATCAATATAAATATATATATATATATATGTATATATATAAATAAAAATTAATTTTAAATAAAAAGTAGTGGGCCAGGTACATAGATTTATAGTTTACATAGATCGGTATTGTTATATCTCGCCAATGTCAAATCTTCAACATACATGGTGCCTCTTTTAGGAAACTTAAGACGTATATAAATATATTTGATTTATTTTTTATAGAAATAATATTGATTTTTTGAAAAGAAATTAAATGTACTTAAAAATCAATAATATTTGTTTGAATATTTGTTATTGTCTTAAATGCATTGTTCAAATGATATTCGTCCATCTTAAGTTTCCTAAATCGAAGCACCATGCATGTTGAAGTAAAACCACGTGAATACCAATCTATGTAAACTATAAATCTATGGCCAGGTAGTAGGCTGCGACTACAGCGCCTCTATCGCAAAATGACACACTACATTCAATTGCTTATCCACTTTCTCACTATATAGATGGTTACAATTCGTACGACGTGCATATATAATACATATACTACACCTATAGTACCTATATATATGCAGAATAGGTGTGTATACACCTATATATATATATATATATATATATATATATATATATATATATATAGTTGGTGACTTCAATATAAATATTTTAATGGATAATTTTAAAAATAAATATTTCATAGATGTTATTTATAGTATGGGTTGTAGGCCGATGATAACTAGAACTAATCTGTATAGTGATACTCTTAATTCACTCATCGATAATATATTTTGTAATGTTAATTGTAATCCTATTCGTAATAATATAATTATAAGTGATGTTAGTGATCATCTTCCGATCTGTATTATTTATGATGTTAATTATGCAACAAATAAATTAATTAATAAAGGTAAATATAAATATATTAGAAAAATTAATGATAATACTATATCTAATTTCCGAATTAATATAACAAAACATAATTGGAATTATATTTATGATAATATTGATTTAAATATTATATATGATACATTTTTCGAAGATTTAATTGTATTATATAATGAAAATATTCCTTTAATCAAAATTAAAGATATCGACAATAATAAAAAACCATGGATTTACAATAGTATTATTAAATGTATTAAAATAAAAAATAAATTATATACTAAAGTTTTAAAAAATAAAACAAATTTAGTTAATTTAAACTATTATAAACATTATAAAAATATACTAGGATCTTTAATACGTCGCTCAGAGTATTTATATAACTCCAATAAATTAATCGCTAGCCGAAATAACATACAAAATACATGGTCTATTATAAATAATGTAATTAATAATAAAAAAAATAATACAAATAAATCAGTTGTAAATAAGGTTAACACTCCTAAACCTAATGATTTTAATGATTACTTTAGCAATATAGGTTTAAAATTATCAGAAAATATCAAAGCTACATCTGATAATAACATATATCATACGATGCCTCCAACTAATAAAAATTCATTATTCCTCTCTCCTATTTCAATTTTTGAAATAGAAAGTATCATAAATGAAACCAAAATTAAATACAGTAATGATACCTATAATTTAAATATGTCGGTAATCAAAGAAATCAGGGTTGAAATTACACCAATATTATTTCATTTATTTAATAGATCTCTATCTGAGGGTATATTTCCAATCGCTTTAAAAAAAGCTAAAGTAATTCCATTATTTAAAGATGGAGATAGATCTAAACCTGAAAATTATAGACCGATTTCATTATTACCCCAATTCTCAAAATTATTGGAAAAATTAATAAAAGTCAGAGTTTAATATAATTAGTGATACGCAATATGGGTTTCGAAAAAATGTATAAACTTCTGATGCACTTTCCGATGTTATTGAAACCGTTAATTTAAATTTGGAACATTTAAATAATTGCGCTATCGTATCCATTGACCTGTATAAGGCTTTCGATACTTTAGATCATGATATTTTAATTAAAAAACTTAGTATATATGGTATAAGAGGGGTAGCTCTCAAATTATTAGAAAGCTATTTAAAAGACAGGCAAAAATATGTTATTTTTATGAATACTACTTCAAATATTAATAATATTGCATGTGGTGTACCACAAGGTTCGGTTTTGGGGCCACTGTTATTTGTATTGTACATCAATGATCTTCCAAACATATCTAATTCATTTAAGCCTGTATTATTTGCTGATGACACTACTTTGATTTTTTCTGATAAATCAATTACTGCTCTAAAAACTAATATACAACGTAACTTAAATAAGCTCTTTGATTGGTTAAATATTAATAAATTGTCCCTTACTGTTAGTAAATCTAGTTTATTACTTTTTAATATTCGAAATAAAAATAATAATGTTAAATTGAATGTCAATATTAATGATATTACAATCAAACAAGTAACAAATTTAAAATTTTTAGGAATAATAATTGATGACAAATTAGATTGGAAATCACAAATTAATTATGTATCTACGAAATTATCTAGAGCTATTGGTATTTTAAATAAAGTGAAATTTAAATTGAATTTGAAATCTTTAGTATTTGTATATAATTCATTTTTTTATTCTCACCTTACATACTGTTGTCATATTTGGGGTAATACATTTTTTTCAAATTTAAATAAAATATGTATATTACAAAAAAGAGCTTTGAAAATTATAAATAATGATTCTAATTATTCAACTTTTTATATTATTCATAAGTCTTTACAATTTCATGATATCGTAAAAATGAATACCATAAAGTTTATGTTTAGGGCCAGGAATAATTTATTACCTATTAATTTGCAAAAATTATATTCAATTAAATTACATAATACCTATTTATTTCATAGATTAAAAGTTAGAACAGATAGAAAATCTTTCTGCTTATCTATCACAGGTCCTAGACTATGGAATAATTTAGATTATTCCATAAGAAAAATTTTAAATTTGAATTTATTTAAAAGAACTTTAAAAAAATATTTATTGAATAGTTATCATTAAATTTTTAATTGTCCTTTTAATTTATATTTTTAACTTTTAATTTGACTTATGAAAATATTAATATTATTCATTTTTAAATAACTTTATAAAACTATGACTTTAACTATTAGCTGACTCATGACATCATTTTATTTAACTTTTATCCGACTTATAATATAATTTACTTTTAAAATGACTTATTGAAAATTTTAATTGACTAATTTGTTATATTATTATTATTATTATTATTATTATTATTATTCTAATTTTTACTTTTATTTTTATTTTTATATTTAATCTAAGTTTTTAGTGTTTATTATAATTCAGTTGTATAGTTTGTTCCTATTTGTTTTATTATAACTTTTTAATATATTTTTATTATAATTTTATTATATGTTTATATATATATATATTTATATATTTTATTATAATGATGATTAGATTACGAGGAGTTTTTTAATAATATTATTGTATTTTTATTATTTTATCTAAATCATGTTCTACTATTTATAAAGAATATAAACTTATACATTTGTTACTATTTATAATTGTATTATTTTTAATTATTTTTTTCTTTTATTACATTTATATATTTATATTAAGATGTAGTAGAATAATTATGGAATTTGTTTTTTTTTGTATTTCGTTGACTCTTAATTCATAAATTTGTCATATTTTATATCGGGTAGTATGGATGCATTTGCTGGCTCCAAATGTTACCAGTGTATATACTATTGGCGAAAGTATATTCCCTAAGGTATTGGACTTGATGAACCCACATTCGGAAAGTAGATATGTTATGGTGGTTTATGCTTTATGAGTTGATGATTTATTTTAATAATTTAATTTTTCACTCTATTTTTTGTTCTACTATTTCTTGATTTTAATTATATTCCTATATAATTTTTTCTCCTCGTAATCATAAAAGGGTGAAAGACTTGATAAGCTCTGCTTCTTCCTTCACCCAGGCAATTACCAAATCTGATTTTATTATTATTATTATTATTATATATTATAACACACATATACGTGGATATGGTATTAGCAAAGATTTTCCAAATGAATGATATTGCACTTGTGTATATTTGTGTAACCTAATAATTCGATATGGCCATCTAGCGGTATTAATATGATTTTAAGAATTTTCTATATTTATTGTAATTTTGAACTGACAGTTTCATCAAATGTCAATATTTTAATAATATTCTTTTATATGGATAATATTTTATATGTATTTTAAATTAAAAAATTCGCATAGAAAACTATATCATTATATTTTGAAATATAAGTGTTTATTTGTAATATAATTTAAGAATATTATATTCAAAATTTAAAAGTACAATATTAATTTTAAATGTTCTAAAACTATGAATTATTAACATATTAAATTCAAATTGGAGCTGTGAATATTTCATAATTATTTGTCATTTTTAATTATACATTATTATAATGATTATATAATATTGTTTATTTAATTAAACACTATATTATACCTATATATATTAATGTAATATAATTATTATAATATGTTATATATAATATAATAGTATATTATAAATTATGATATATATTATCAATTATATATATTTAATATAATATTATAGGTATAGCAATGAGATTTTTTTTTTGAAACTAGAATAAAATTATTGATACCATTGGAAAGAGGATGAAAAAGTAATATAAGTTTCATATTTTACTTTTTTGATATAATTAATAATAAAAAAGTTATGTCGATAATAACAATTTATTTATTAAAATATCACATGATTTAACATTTCATATACTATTTCGCCATCTTGTGTTAATGTTGTTTTTTCATTTTAAATTTACATTTTGAGGTACTAGAGATATATAGGGTGCAATATCTTTCCTTTGGAAAATCTTTGGTATTAGTATATACACTATTAGCAATATATCTAAATAAATGTGTTCGTATATTAAAAACTGTAATATAGTAGGGGAAAGTCCCCGATTACCGACCCCTCCTAATACCGACCCCCTCTCGTATCTCAGTAAATATAAGAGTTATCAAAAAATTATATATACATGAACTGTTAGTAGTTTAATGATAAATATGAATAAGTATATTGTTTAAAAAAATATTTAATCCTACAATTGTTATTTGATAAAATGTAATATTCTGTTTTTACTTTTTAAATATTTGAATAATAACTTTTTTTAAATCATTGTAAATGCTTTATTAATTAAAAGAAAACTTAATGTTGTGCATAATATTGTAGATCAATACAATTTTTATAACATTTATAAAAATAATTTAATTTGAATAACTATTAACCAACATATCTTAATTATAGCAACCCATATGATTTTCCTATTACCGACCCTCTAAATTACCTTAATACCGACCCCATGTGATTTATAATATCCAATCAAAATAGATCCGTATTTTACTTTCAATTATGTTATAACTTATTTGTATATCATTGACATAGATTTAGGATTCATGATTCCAGTTATTTATATACATATTGATTAATAAATAAATATTAAATAATAATATACACTATTTTAATATAATTACTATAAAGTTTAAATTTAAATTTAATATTACTATTAAAACATAAATTCAATAAAAATAAATTGCGTGTATATTATAATTAATTATATGAATGTATATCTACTATTTTTATTGGATATTATAATACTACAATTATTTATACCACGATTATTTTAGGGGGTCGGTAATAGGGGAAGGGGGTCGGTATTAGGCACATGTATCCGATTACCGACCCCCCTGTTTATTCTTGTAAATATAATTATATCAAAAATTTAAAACGTCCACATTATTCATTGCCATTATATTACTCAAATTACAAAATTTCAAACAAAAATATTTAATATTGAATACATTATTACAACTAATCATTTAGGGGTCGGTAATCGGGGACTTTCCCCTATATATATAATATTATTATCAGAATTGTTCATAAATACCTATGCTTATATGTATATGTTTATATTTTGTAATTATATATTATATATAATACATTTTATGTAGATGTGATTGCCTAATATATTATGTGTACATGTTAATACATACTATAGTATGTAATATAGTATATACTACATACTATAGTACTGTATACAGTGAACGTCGCTACTCTGTTTGCGCCAGCCTCCTCTTGAATCAAATCCCTCCATCCCTCAAAACCATAAACACATCGACTACCACCTTCAACCACAAACTAAATAATGACATCGAATTTCGATACTTAAATCGCGAATTTCATCACAATAGTGTTAGTAAACGAAAGATAGATAATTCATTATAGATAATAAATTAGGTTTATTTAATAAAATAAAAGTGATTCGTAATTTTGTTTACTAAAACACGACGTCCCCTCGAGAACTCGAAAGAGGTACCAGCTTGCAGAGGGGCTAGGTGTAATGCAACACCGACACCCCTTAACTCGAAAGAGGTACCAGCTTGCAGAGGGGCTAGGTGTAATGCAACACCGACACCCCTTAACTCGAAAGAGGTACAAGCTTGCAGAGGGGCTAGGTGTAATGCAACACCGACACCCCTTAACTCGAAAGAGGTACCAGCTTGCAGAGGGGCTAGGTGTAATGCAACACCGACACCCCTTAACTCGAAAGAGGTACCAGCTTGCAGAGGGGCTAGGTGTAATGCAACACCGACACCCCTTAACTCGAAAGAGGTACCGGCTTGCAGAGGGGCTAGGTGTAATGCAACACCGACACCCCTTAACTCGAAAGAGGTACCAGCTTGCAGAGGGGCTAGGTGTAATGCAACACCGACACCCCTTAACTCGAAAGAGGTACCGGCTTGCAGAGGGGCTAGGTGTAATGCAACACCGACACCCCTTAACTCGAAAGAGGTACCGGCTTGCAGAGGGGCTAGGTGTAATGCAACACCGACACCCCTTAACTCGAAAGAGGTACCGGCTTGCAGAGGGGCTAGGTGTAATGCAACACCGACGTAGCGGATTATCCCGCTCCGCACCCTGGCGATCAAAGCTGCGCTGTGTAAACATCCGGGTGACCTAACACGTGACCTAGCTGTGTACACACACACGGTATACACCTATAGACTACCGAGTGCGATTAACACCTGAGAGGTTTGAGGCATCGTGTATTGTTAGTATATCGTATTCTTCGTTTTCTATTTATTTTTGTTTTTGTTTTTTTTTTATTATCTAACGACGCCTATAATCACCATGTGTTTTTGAAATCAAGAAACTATATATAAATAAATAAATAAATATTCTATAGAATACTTTTGTAATACGTGCGATAGTCTAATCAAGTGATTTGTATAATAGTCCTATATACTATAGTATACAATATATACTAGTGATGTAAATAAAGTTTGGCTAGAATATCCGCTCGGTTCGGACACGCTTTTTTCCGATAATGAAGATTTGGTCTCGACATTCAAAAGTTCTGCATTATTTGCACCACTAGTATACATGCATGTATACAGTTTATATATACAGTCAAAGCTCGATAACTCAACATTGACGGGACGGAGTTTTCACGTTGAGTTAGCGAGTATGTTGAGTTATCGGATGTATACATTTATTTTTATTTATAATGGTATATTTGTTACGCTACTAATAGTATATTACTCCTAATGATGGTTTATGATTATTATTAAGTTTATAGATTGTATATTGTTCTAAAATAATAATTATAATAAATAAAAAGTCATAGGAATAGCAAGGATTTATTGGGAATAGTACTATATTCATTTTGTATTAAAGTAATTATTCATTTTTGTACCATCCAGCTATGGTAGATACAGAAACATCTAATCGTTTGGCAACTGACTTTCTTGATTCGCCTTTATCAATATTATTGATAGATTCTAACTTATCATTTATGGAGATAGACGTAGATTTTCTCTTGACTGACATGTTACTTAATTAGATTCATAATCTTTAATGATTTCGAATATACAAGAATGTATATTAATAATTGTTAAAAATAACCATTCCCCATTGGATAATTCAAAATAGGCCAAATCCTTGAATATGCCTTGCAAGGATGCACTCATGAGTCATTGTCCATTGTGAGGGATAGTTAATAAGTCTATATATAGACTTAGTCTATAGACTTAATTAATGTTTTGTTCACATAAATGCATTCAAAATAGTACTCGTATGATAATATAATAATTGTAATTGTATTTTTACGTTTATATATTTATATCCATATATTATTAAATAAAACCATGTTGAATAATGTATATTGAATTATATTTGTTGAGCAATGTAGTTTTAATGTAAAAGATACGAATCCAACAACATATGTTTGTGATATTTTGATTTTTCATAAATGTTGAGTTATCGGATGTATATATCGTTATACTAACATGTAATGTATAGGCTAGGATTATAAAAACGATGTTTAGTTATATGTATGTTGAGTTATATTTGTTGAGTAATAGGGTTTTTGTTAACATGTAAAAGATACGAATCCAACCAAATATTTGTTGGATGTTGAGTTATCGGCAATGTCGAGTTATCGCCATGTTGAGTTACCGAGCTTCTACTGTATATATATATATATATATATATATATATATATATATATATATATATATAATAATAATAATAATAATAATAATAATAATAATAATAATAATAATAATAATAATAATAATAATAATAATAATAATAATAATAATAATAATAATAATAATAATAATAATAATAATAATAATAATAATAATAATAATAATAATAATAATAATAATAATAATAATAATAATAATAATAATAATAAATATTTATTAGAAGAAAGTTGTACATTTTTTTCGTATGAAGTATTTAAATTAATTATATTGTTATTTCCTCTAAAGGGCTTCAGTTAAAGATCAATATATTTTCTATGCTGTCGCCCGAAAATATATATATATATATATATATATATATATATAGGTAACCATGTGTAATTATAAATAAATAATATGTGCACAAATAATTGTATACCTACATCGTATATAAGTAGACAGTAATTGTGTACATTATATGTATACTATTGTATACTTATAACGACGCGTACAATGTACGCGTACATCTTATTCAATGTGTAATCGACAGGCTGCAACCACGTGGAGCTGGTTACCACCAAGTTGATATTTAATAGAGGCGTCGATATAAAGAAAGGCTTTCTTTATATCGATTTACACAGGATTCACTATATGTACCTTACCTTTCCAGGTAGAGCTTGCTCGGTAGTCCATGACATACTTCTTCCATCCTTCTCTATCATTCATCGCCGTCTTTATTTCGTCTATCGTTAGCAGATCGGTATCATCCCGCAGTTGATCTATGTACGTCTTCGCTGGGCGTCAACGTGAACGGTTACCATGCTGTGGTTGCCAGAGTATCAGGTCGCTCGCTACTTCATATTTGCTTCTCCAGCAATGACTAGCTAACCTCAGCCTTCGCATGCGTATAAATTTACAAATTAAAAAAAAATGTAAATATATATATTGCTTTATGAACACTTTTATTTCGAGATAATGCTAATAGTGTGTGTATATACTAATGTTAAACCACGTATCTATACGTATGTTTATAAATATATATATATATATATATATATATATATATATATATATAAGCAATATACAGTGGTACTTGTATGAGCTACTCGTTTTAATTCATTGAGCTATATCGGAATCAACAACAATACAAGTGACAATTAAGTGAAGTAGACGATTGTGACGAGTGATTGTTTTAATGACGTCACTCTTGACCACATTAACTGTTTAGGTATTACGTAAGTAATTCGGCATCGGTGACGTCACTACTACCCAGAGGTCAAAGGCCATATCGTCTTTTGAGATAACGGCGATAATAGGCAAGTAGCTCCGTGCCATATCGTTAAAACGGGGAGAGATGATGTAATGTTACGTATCGGTTACAATAAACGTACAAACTAACATGTGTGTCTTATACATAACTACAATTATGATATTCATATATAGGATTAATATATTTGTACTGAATTTCAATTTATTTAAAAATTATATTAATATATATATACAGTGCGCTCTCGATATACCGGCACCATCGGGAATGAGGAATTGTGCCGGTATATTGATCTAGCAGAAAATAAAGAATATATGAAGAAGAATATTAAATATTATGTTTATTATAATGGTATAAAATAGGTATAAACTCGTATAAGATGGTATACAATATTATTATAAAGGTATGAAACGAATGCTAAATAAAATAAACTATTTTGAATTATTTACAAAAGATAAAGTAGTTTGCTTTTTATTATTAATACATAATATATCCAAACGTTTAGATAATAAATTTAACAAATGTATATCATTTGAATCTTTGGAGTAACATTAAAAGTATGCAGTTAGTGATTCAAACCCCTGTATTGCTTTCTCTGATGATGGTGGTGGATCAAATCAAGCCTCTTGTGTGTCGTCTCTATCTGTATTATTATTTGTTAATGAATCTATAATTGCAGTAATAGAATCTATTTCGAATATTTCATAAATGTCATCGACTGACGTAAATTCTTCTAAAGTGAGTCGATCATCAATATCAATATTGCATTTATTATAAATGTCATTATTTATTTCCTAATTTTCATCTTGAGTGAAGGATTCTTCGTCTATACGATCTAGTAAACCGACATGCACCCATCAGTTTCTGATACTTTCTTGTTTTACTTTCTTCCATGCTTGCTAATACACCTTATCGCATGGTTTTCTTCAATGTTGTGTCTTCCGTTCTCATCTATTTGCTTCATTATTAACTCTAGTTGCATTTTCATGAAGTTCATCTAGACATTTTGGATGATTCCTGCGTCTAGAGGCTGCAGGTGTCTGGTTGTCGTAGGTGGTAGAAAATGGATTTGTACGATTGATAATTCATGGAATTTGTGGCTAGGAGCATTGTCAAGTAATAATAGGATATTCCTTTTCTTTCTCTTCATTTGTGAGTTTAATTGATCTCAAATATTCTATTGAAATATAATAAAAACAATTACTCGCAATTAAGTATAAATCATAGTGAGCAATTTTGTGAAATATGTATATATATGCCGGTATATCGATTACAATTCGACTTTTGTGCCTAGATATTAGGCGCCGGAGCCGGTATACGAGTGCCGGTGCATCGAAAATTATTATCATTGAAGAGATAGGACAAAAATCGGTCATTCAGCGATGTGCCGGTATAACGCGTTTGCCGGTGTATCGAGAGCCGGTATATCGAGAGCGCACTGTATATATATATATGTATATATTTATAAATATTTAAATGATGATTTCATAATTCTATGGCAAGTTAAAACAATTTATATTGTTTTTTATTTTATTCATTGTATATACTATATTGTATCTATGTAAATAGGAAGTCAATAGTATTTTATTATATTTTATTTATATAGTTTATTTTGAATTGTTTTAAAATTAAGAGTAATTACCTGGGGTAATTACAATTAAGTGTCTCGATAAGCTTTAGCTTCTACAAAAACCGGGTATAAACTTAAATCTGATAATATATATATATATTTGCAGGCGACAGCATAGAAAAGATAATTATCTTCATCTGAAGCCTTTTAGAGGAAACAATAATATAATGAATTTAATAATTCACATGATATATATATACAACTTTCTTCTAATAAATATTATTATTATTATTATTATTATTATTATATATATATATATTTACTTTATTTTTACTTTTGACCTCGCCTTGCAATCTCCCAGTCTATCATTACTTTCCGGATCTCATCAATATCCTTTAGATCGGTGTCTTCCTTTAGATTGTCTATGTAAGAATACTTTTGTTTTCCGCGATTTCTCCTGCCAAACTTTGTTTACCATAAGATTAGATTATGAGCTATTTCATCATTGTAGCGTAAACAGTGACCAGCAATTCTCATTCGTCGACTATAAATAACATCAGTGATTAAAGGCATTCCGTTATAGAGTATTTTATGTGATATCTTATCACACCATGATACATGAAACACCATTCTCAGTAACTTAGTGTAGCAACCGTCTATTTTACTTCGTAGCTTTTTATTGATAGTCCATGTTTCACTTCCTTATAAGAGGATTCTCTCTATGGTTACCTTGCAAATATTGATCTTTAAATTATTATCAAATATAGAGTTCCAAAGCCTTTTAATAGTATAACAAGCCCGTTATGCCATTGCTTTTCTTATATAGAAATCTTGATACGGTCGAACTCGAGTTTGCCATCCATGAGCCTAGATATTTAAAGTTTTCGACAACTTTTAAAGCTGTAGGTTATAAACCTATTGTGTTCTTGCGAGTATATTGAAACTGGAATGGGATGATTGAACACCATAACTTCTGTTTTATTTCAGTTTAGCTTCAGTCAGATTTTCTCAGTTTTGATTTCAATACTTGTGAGAAATTCTTACTCTTTCTCGATTTGATTCGTAATAATGGCAATGTTATCTGCATAGCTTACATATGTGATTGTTACAGCTGGATGTCTTCTGCTTAGTCTTTTAGTTAGCATGAAACCAGTTCTTCTTTTCCTTTTAAAGCAGTTATCATAGCATAATCGAGTACGATTAAAAAGGAATGGCGCTAATGTATCACCTTGTAATACACCCGCAGTAATATTAAAAGAGTCAGTCTCGCCATCTGGTGTTAATACTCTAGCATGTGTGTTCTCGTGGAGTGTCGATATTGCGGATATTATTGATTGTGAAATTCCATAAGAATATAGAATTTTGAGATTCTATATCGGTTGATACTATCAAAAGCCTTTCTGAAATCTATGAATATGATTATTGATGATAAATTGTTTGCTTTCACTTCTTCAATTATTCTTAAAAAATCTTCTTAGTGCAAGTTTATGAGTTGTCGTGGATCTTCCTGGCCTAAAACCATTCTAACTACTCCTTAGAATAAGATTTATAAATGGTTGAATACGATTAATAATAAGTTTATTTGTAATTTTCTGTGCAACTATTGATAGTTATATTGATAGAGATAGGTTGATATATTGATATACCTACCTCTATAATTATTTACATCATTTAGATTACCGGATTTATGAACAGGTATTATATGGCATGTCAACCATTGCTTAGGCTTTTCATGGTTCATCAGGACTTCAATTGGGTATTTCAGAATTATTTCATCAAATTTACAATATTGTAATGCTTCAGGAGCTATGTTATCTGGACCAGCTGCCTTTCCATATATTAATTTATACCTTACTATCAGATATTCAGAAGATGTGAATTCAGTTTCTGGGATATTTAGTTCGTTTTGTGGGGTAATGGTTTCTGGAATAAATTCTTCATTTTCAGGGTATTGATCTGTTCCGAGCAAATTTTTGAAGTGTTTATACCATTTCTCAACTCTTTCATCATTGTTAGTAGCTTTAATAATAACTTTTTAGTATTCTTTCTTCCAGTTATGGCATCTATAAATTTCCAGCATGTTGCACGAATTGCTTGATTATTTGCTTCCTCTATATCTTTTACAGCAGTATTAAATTGATCAATTTCTATTGTATCATATGAAAATTCAATTTTGCAACTTGTAAGAATGTTTGACTTTAGGTACTATTTATTTCAATATGTTTCTTAAAAGCTTCATTTACTTCTTTACGTGAATCAATGTTAGTACTGTATAGAAGTGTGTTTATAACATATGTAGGTTTCTTTGGTAGCATGGTCTTTATGTCTTATTGGATAGCAATGATGAAATGTTCATACATTATAGATGGATCAGTATTCTCACTAAGATTATTTAGTTCTCTGTATCTTCTTGTAACCGTGTAACCGTATTCCAGGGCTTTATCCATGTTTTTCAGCACGGACTAAACCTATATATAGGTATTGGAGTTTTCTTCTTATATTCTTCTATCTTAACCGTAATTATTATTATTATTATTATTTATTTGGGTTTATACACTTTTTAAATGAATGTTAACAAAAGTGTTTGTGATAACATGGTAATATAATATAAAAACAAGGTAATATATGCTCGTGATATATTAAATAATAAAAATTACATTATAACTCATATGCAATTATAAATAAATGAGTTTTTAATAATGTTTTAAATTATGATGTTGATACACAAGATGCACATTATACGATGGTCTGATCCGATGCTACTGAAACTGCTGTATTTTTCACAGTTCTTTAAACTATTTCTCCATTTACGACGTATCATAATAAAGTCTATCTGAGATTTCGCTCCATTGATATCTGACATATATGTCCATAATTTACCCTTTCTCTTTCTAAAAGTAGAGATTGCTGTAATAATAATAGCTTCTTCTGCAAAGTTTATAGCAAGCTATCCGTTAGAATTTGTAAATTCATTGAAAGTATATTGGTTTATGGATGTTTTACCGACGTGTGCATTGAAGTCACCAATAATAATAAGGATATTATGCTTTGGAATTGAAACGATTGCGTTAGTTAATTGTTCGTAATAGTCTTCTGCTTCCTTACTACCTTCACATGGTGCGTAATGTATTATCATTGTAGTTGTTGGATTTCCATCAAAGTTTACTATAATTATACGTTCGTTCTATTTTATTATCCCATATAATGATGCTAGTATCTTATTGTTCAATATGATACTAATTCCTCCTAAGGATGCAATATTACTATTCATCCATGCAGATGTGGTTAGTATTGTATGTTATCCTATTCTTTCATATCGTGTTTCACTGTATGTACCAATTGCTGATCTACTACACCAATTATACTTATATCGTGCTTATTTAATAACTCTGATATGTATTTTTGCTTATAGTTCTTTCTCAAGGTTCTTTCATTCATTGTGGCTATATTTATATACTGCCTGCAGCTGAGCAGTTTCATCTTTTTGTCTTCGATATAAAGTGTACCCCTTCCTTGCGGGTTTGGAGGTAGACCGTCATTCTGACTACTTTGAAATGAAGTCTCGTTGACATTGGACAATATAAAGGCAGGGGCTTTAACCCTGGTGCTGGTTTGTTGTAATTGAATTGTAGGTTTATATATATATATATATATATATATATATATATTTAACTATAGGTATATTAATATGAATAATGATATATTATTAATATATATTCTTGAATCATTTAATTAATATATATCTTCATATTTTACTATACTATATATCCATATAAATAAATAAACAAATCATATTTATTATTTCATGTTGTAAAGCATGAAATAATGGAGAAGTTAATAAACAAATGTATTTGTTTTTTTTGCTAGAATTTCCCCAATCATCATATTCTAGATAAGTTAGATTCGCATGAGTAACAAAATATTAATAACAAAAATATAAATAATTAAGATGTAAAGAATAAAAATATGTATCAATAACTCAAGTTAAGAATAGATTATGTAAAGAATACAAAATATGCATCAATAAGTCAAGTTTAAAAACAAAAGATGTAAAGTTATAACTTTATATATATATATATACAAAATCATAGAAACGAGTTTAATACTGAATACCAAACTATAAAAGGATTAAATAGCTAAACAAATACAAATGAAAAAAATAAAAACTAAAACAAACAAGCTGAAGGTTTAATAAATAATACCCGTAAAAAATAATAAAATTAAATAATAAATTGTTGAATTGATTTTCATATTTTGATAAAAGATGTTTTTTTTAATATTTTTGTTAAAGTATTTTTGTATAAATTGTTATATCTAGGAAAAAATAATAATATTCTGTTTGGGATTTTCTTTAAATATACATTGTGTATGAATAAAATAGTTTTATAAGTTAATAAATCTTTAAATTTTAATATATTAAAACATACAAATAAATTGTTAGTATTAGTCAAAATAAAAATATGATTGAAAATGTTAAAGATATTTTTATTTACAATTCGAACAGCCTTTTATACATTGAAGATTATTATTAAAATTATTTCCCCAAATTTCTAAACAATACATGATATGAGGCAAATACAAAGAATTGTAAAGTAGGTTTAAAATATATATTGTTAAATATCTCAACTTTCTTAATATATAAATAACATGTGATAACTGCAATTGTATTTTTCTTATATGTTCTTTAAATTTTAAATTATTATCTAAATAACTCAAGAAAAGTATAACTTTATACTAAACCTATGTCAGTTGAATTAATTGAAAAAAAGTTTAAGATTAAAATGTATAGGCTATATTAATTAATCCTATTTAAATTATGTAAGGCCATATGAATATCATTTATATATAAAATAAAAAGTAAGGGATCCAAATGGATCCATGAGGTACCCCAACATTGATTACTTCTTCCAGAAAGTTCGTTATCTATTCTAGTTGATAACATTCGATCTTGCAGATAGCTCTCAATTAAACGAATAGTACTGCCCCTAAAACCATAATATTTTAATTTGTTTAATTTGTTAATAGAATCTTATGATCTACAAGATCGAATGCTTTTTTAAGATTTAGAAATAATTAGGCTAATTTATTATTTCTTTTTAAGTTTGATTCAATAAAACTATAGTGATCATAGAGTGCGTGCGAAGTTGAAGAATTTCTAAAAAATCATATTATTTTGCATATAATAAATTATATATATATATATATATATATATATGCTTACTTGCTTAATTTCGAGGATGATCTTCATCGTCTACTCGAGTATCAGTATGAGTCAACTCCCGCCAGATATCTCTATCTAGCATACTGGTTCTT
Organism: Osedax fenrisi; assembly: GCA_964019155.1. Classification (NCBI taxonomy): domain Eukaryota; kingdom Metazoa; phylum Annelida; class Polychaeta; order Sabellida; family Siboglinidae; genus Osedax; species Osedax fenrisi. The sequence goes on from OZ025242.1 coordinate 89,121,390, forward strand.
ATATCGTCCTTCTCTAGGAGACCAGTGTCCTTTTTTAATACATCAACATAGTTCAATCGTCGGCGACCTCAGTTAGCTTTTCATTGTGTGGGTTCCCATAAAATGAGCGAGTGTGTTGATAGTTCCGGATGCAGTATACAATGACCATCCATTCTCATCCTTCTGGATTTTTATTTTAGATGAAACAAGAGGTAGTTTACCATACACCTTTTTTATTTGTGGAGTGTTCTTGCCAATATATATTTAGGGCTTTACGAAGCATTCGCGTGTATTCAGATCCAGTGATTTCTACTGTTGAACAGTCAGTGTCCATGACTCAGATACATAGGTTAATACACTTTCTACGGTTGTTACAAATAGTCTTCTTTTAAGTGGTAAGTTTATCATAAACTTCCATATATATATATATATATATATATTCATTTTAAAATATGCTTATTGTTTAAAACTCTAGTCAAAATTAGCATATTTTAGGAAAGATAAATAAATAATATAATCCTTTCATTGAAAAAAATGTATTATACACAATTAAATTGTATGGATTTAGATCCTATAGTTTTATCTGTAATATAGATTTAGTTCCTAATACATTAATGATATATTGTACATACTATATAGGTATACTATAGCCTTTATACTATAGGCTATAGTATAACTATAGTCTAAATGTATACTATATGATGCATATGGTATACATAGAGTCAACTGGGTATTTTCTTTGATAATTATTTATATCTCATTGTATTTACATGTTATATTACTTTATGTGTCATAGATTTCATAGCTTCTACAGTTCATTATTCCTACAAAAATCATAACAATTTTATAATACTGATAATATTGTATACAATATTATCAGTATTATAAAATTGTTATGATTTTGATTATAGCTAGATAATTTCTTATACGTGATTCGATATCAATAAATGTCAATAACCGGTATGTCATTGTACTAACCTTCACATATACTGCACACAAATAGCTTTATTTAATAATAACAAACTGAACCCCTCAGTTTTAGTACACTAACACCGTTCTTATCCCCATCTTGTAACACATGGTGTTCCCCAAGGGTCGGTCGAGGATCCTTGAACAAGGATCCTTGTACAATAACTCTTTAACATCTACCTAATTGCCATCATCAACATTATCTCGAATTATACATTCAGCTTCCATATGTACGCGGAAGATATCCATAGTTTTGTAAAATACACATAAAATACAAAACATCAGAACCTGACATTCTCTCCTCTACTATTACTACCATTCACAACTGACTCCCACTTAACTCCCTCATCTTCAATCATATTAATATCGAGTTTATCTTCCTTCACCTCCCACTCCGTAGTAAAACTTTACTAACATCTCATTCAATAAATATTAACGGATAATTTACAAGTACTCGACCCATGTCAAAAATAGTAGTATTATATTTGACAGTAATGCCAGTTTTTATGGAAAACTTTCCCACATCACAAAGTTACCAAACTATCAACTACACTCACTACGCCTTATTCGTCATTAATTAACAATATCCACCACTACTATTATAGCTTCTGCCTATAGGCATGTATACATACTACCTCTATTAGACTACTACAATGTCATCAATACTCCTCATCATATATTTCTAAGCTACAAATTCTTAATAATTCTATCGCAAGGTGCATATTCAATATACAAATATACTCCACTCTTATATCTGCATTCCTAACTAAACTCCACAGCCTATGTATACTGGCGTATACCTACTGCCAAGGGGCGGATACAGGGGGGCTAGGGGGGCTCTAGCCCCCCCTCATGATTGTCAAATATATGTGGTTAAGTCATAAAAACTTAAATATCAATTATAGGTAGGTTTATACATATTTTATTTTAAGTATATTCATTAATTGTAATCTAATTTAAATATATTGGCACTATTTATAATGAAATAATAAGTAAAAAACGCGAAGAAAGGTATATTCTGCTAAAGAAAATATTCGCACAACAATCCATAACAGATAACGTTTTTAAACCACATAAAGAAAATGGAAATACTCGTACATTTCAAATGAAGTGTTATACACATACTCTTGGTTATTCTACAGTACATCTTTAAATGGCGGATTATGTATAGGTTATGTATGTACCTGATTATGTACGGCTTATGTATATACCTACTATGTATTTTTCATTTACAAATTAATCACAATCAAGTTGGACAATTTATCACTTCGCCCTTGATTAAGTTTAAAGATCTTTAGTCGCATCGATGCGATTGCTGATTTATGAAAACATTAATCTACTATTTACCACACGCACTATTTGGAAGAAAATTCTCATTTTATTGCATTTATGGAAAATAAGAAGCAATCAGCTATATTACAAGTCAACAATTCCATATCTAAGCATCTATTGAATTCAACAGAGCAACATTGAAATCAATATTAGATATAATCATTCTTTGTAGAAGAAAACCTTCCTAGAAGAAAACATATTTCATTACGTGGTCATAATGAGTATTCTACTGATCCAAATTCTAATCTAGGAAATTTCAATACACTTCTAAAACTATGTATAAACTCTGGAAATGATATATTATAAGAACATTTAATAATGTGTAGTAAAAATGCAAAATGCACCTCAAAAACAACACAGAATGAATTGATATTTGAATGTTGTGAATATATTAAAGAAAGAATAATTTATGATATACAAAATTCTAAATATTGTAGTGTACTAGCTGATAAAAACACAGATGTACTGAACAAATGGGTTTAGCATTAGATATTTTTATGGTAAGTGTACCACTGACAATTTTATTTCTTTCATAGAATGTGAAAATCTTAGTGGAGAAAATAGAGCTAACTTGATTATGGATACACTAACTAAAGCTGAATTAAATATGGAAAATTTAAGAGGGCAATGATACTATGGAGCAGGAAATATGCCTGGTAAAGTAAAAGGAGCGTCAACTATAAGATATTATGAATACGAACACTAAATCTACATATGTACACTGTATATACACATGATGATATATATCACATGTATTAAATCTATCAATAGTAAATGCATGTAAAATGTCATTAATTCAAAATATGATGGCATATTATTAGAAATAGGCATATTTTTAAATATTCTGCCAAGAGGCAAGGTTTATTAGAAGAATATATTACATATATTTGTGTCAGACATGATGCTTTACGAGTATTCATCGAACTGTATCAAACAATACTTGAAACAATGTTATACATCAATAAAGATAAAACATTGAATTCAGAAAGTATAACAAAAGCTATCGCTCATTACAATTCTATGATTAATACATACTTTATGATGTCATTAATTGTATTTAATAATTCACTTAATTTCATAGAAAATTTAACAACTGCTCTCCAGGGTAGGTCAATAGACACATATAAGGCAAATCAAGATATTCATAGTATAATTTAAAGGGATACAAGTTTGTAGAGATAATATCGATGAAGTATAATTAGAATTAAATGAAGAAGCATCACATTTATTATCATATTCAAATCAAGTAATATCTTTACCAAGTTTAAATAAAATACATCGTGCAAAAACACATGATTAGTTGAAGAGTATTTAAAAAAAAGTAATATCTATTCAATTCTTGGATCATTTGATAATGGAGATGAAAGAAAGACATATTGTATAAATATCTTGGAGCATTATTAATTCAAAAAGTAATGAATGAAAACAAGTATTTATGGAAAGAAAATATATTAAAGTTTTATGAATTAGTCAAAGATGATTTACCAAAGATACATTTAATAAAAAACTGAATTGATTTGATAGGAAATTAAATGGACGAGACTAAAGACCAACCTAGTACGATAACAAGTACTTTCAATAACATGTACGGGTAAATTGAAATTATTAAATGTATTTACATTAAATTATATAAATATATATAGGGGCGCTGCAACAGGTGGGGCGGGAGAATATGTCTCCCCACTTTAAAATCGAGGGGAACTCCTATGTATTGGTCCCCCCACTTTTTACCACAACATTTATTTGTATTAGTTGGTCCCGCCTACATAAAAAATCGTTCCAGCGCCTCTAAATATATATATATATATATATATATTAATAATATATAATTTATAATTTATAAGTGTCTTTTTCTAATACAAATGAAATGCTTTTATTGATGGCTACTACCCCTGTTACCTCGTGTGAATGTAAACGTTCATTTAACCGATTAAGAACAATAAAGACATATTTACGTTCGACTATGAGTGAAGATCGACTAAATGGACTTTCTTTATTAAATATAGATAAAGACATAGAGATCGATTGTGATTATATTATTTCCAAATTTGTATTACGTAATCCAAGTAGAATGTAATTGATTAATATATTGAATTAATAGTTTTTATTAAATAAAATATAAAATATCATTCTATTTAATTTAATGTAGTATTTAATTTATATATATATGCATACATATTATTAAATTGAATAGTATCATTGTAAATATTATTTTAAAAATAAAATTGTAATTGAATTTCAGCCCCCCCCCTTGTAAAATTCCTGTATCCGCCCCTGCCTGCCTATAGGTATACGTATAAAAACACTCTATAATCAAATAATGCGTATTATGATATTTAATTTATTTATAATTACGTTATTTATTCAATAAGATAACATATAAATTTTAAATTATTATTCGATAATTGTAAAATAAAGATGTATAATGTAAAGTTCACCACAAAGCACACGTAATATTACCTCTACCACACGATTAGGTATTTATATCGCTATTATATACACATACACATACCTTTACACATACACACACACACCTATACACATACCTTTACACATACATACACGCACACCTATACTCTACGACATACAGTGTACGTCGTACATACACACACACGTATATACACACACAAATGTATATACACACACAAATGTATACACACACACAAATATATATACACACATATTTGCACATACACACATATAAAAATAACAATGTATACAGTGTATGTGTTTATATGTATACATAGGACCTACATATAACATATATACACATATATATATATATATATATATATATATATATATATATATACATATATACATATACATTGTATACAATAGACCTATAACCTATAGGTGTATGTGCAAAATATTGTGCATATGTGTGTGTGTATGTGTGTATGTGTGTATGTGTGTGTGTGTGTGTATGCAATACGAGTGTGTGTGTGTGACGTACATGTAAATATAGTACCTATAGGATAAGTACACACATACACACACACATACCTACATACACACACATACCTACATACACACACATATACATACACACCTACATACTAAACTCCCACTCACAGTGTCGCACACACACCACCTAAACACACCCATAATTATGTAATATTAAAATTGTTAGGTTTCATAATAAATTTAAATTTATGTATTTCTAAATGGGATACTATTAGTATTTCCTGTTAGTAATAATAATGTCCGGAAATTTGTTCTAGAAAGTGATTTTCTAGCAAGTTAACTAAAATTGTAGTGGGATAACCCCTTTCTTTCCGGCAAGTTTCCGGAAATATAATAACTGTAAAGAAGTATCCTACTACAACTTGTTAGAAAATCACTTTCTAGCAAACATTTCCGGACATTAATTCCGGAAATACTTATAGTGTGAAACTCCCTTGAGATAGCTTTACTATAATTTAGTTTGACAAATGTGTTTCCCCAGTCTAAATACTTATCAAGCCGTTCATGGATTAATTACACCTATCCGAAACCTAATTTAACTATTATGATGTTTCTTTATCTAGTTTAGTTATGTGTAAGCATTGCTATATCATATAGCCTATAGGCATATGTATATTATAGGTATTAATATAAAGGTATAGGTATAGGCATTAATATAGGTATATGTATAAGCCATATACTATATGTATAGGTTTATGTGTATATAGTCATATTATAACCATTTGGTAGACAGTATCGAATATAATCATTTGGCATTTTTTAAAAGATAGCCATGAAGTTGAACATTAACATATTAATTAATTATGGTGTACTCTTTGCATATATTTAATTATTTTTTTTAAATAATGAGTAATAAAAAACATATACAAATAATCACTACCAAATATATATTATGAATAATTTATGAATTTGTAGACAATATTAAAATTTATTTTTTATGGACATTTTGCATAAAGCATTCACTCGAACTTTGCTATTGTCTGAGATATGTTCTATATTTGCAAATAATCATGATTATAAAATAAATTACGCGCATATGCAATTATTTTTATACATATGAATTAATTAATTAAAAATATATATTAATTATGAATGCACAATTTTATTTTTGTATGTACTATACTATATAGTCTATATATAATCCATAAGTAATATAAAATCGAAATGTATCAATACCCTTTAAACATATATCCAATAATACTATATATTTCATTTAACTTGGTATGTCTACTAAATAGTTATATTTATGAATCCAATATATATATAGTGTAAAGTAACCTAATACGGACAATTTAACAATAAATGGTCTTAACATTTTATTATTCATGATTTGTATTCAAAAATTACAATATATTAATATTATATGATTATAGATATTATTGTGATTTTAAAATTTATTTAATCTTTTAATTCAATAGATAACGGGGGTGTCCGTATTTGGTACCCATGTTCGAATACTGACACCCTATTTTATAATACGGACAGTGTCCGGACACCCTATATACTACTAGATAAACTATATATTATTGATGAATCAATCAGATAAATTACAATTACATTATTTATAATTAATTTTATTAATAACTTATTCTAATTTAATTAGTTAATAATTTATTTATTTTTATTATTTTTTTAATTAATAATACAATTTAATTATCTAAATAATAATAAAATTAGATTTAGCTTTATTGGTGGTACAGTCAACTCTCGGTAAGTCGGACTACGGATAAGTCGGACACATTTAGTTGGTTTGGTTGGATTTGTATCTAGTTCCATGTTAAATTAATGAGATAAGTTGGATAAGTTGGATTGGATAAGTCGGACTTTTCTATAAGTCGGACACATATTATAGTCATTTTTATGATTTGTATACTGGATAAGTCGGACTTTTTATAAATTGTCAGAAATGTTTACTTTAAATAATGAATATTATAATTTTAGTAAGTAATATAATTGAATACAACATTTTATGTAGCTGATTGTTGCATAATTCCATATGTCTGTAACCATTTAACTCGCGCTGCGCATTTCATGTCTTATTTACATGATATACTTAATCTCGGATAAGTCGGCCATCTCGCTAAGTCGGACACTTTTCCCGGTCCCTTGCGAGTCCGACTTATCGGGAGTTGACTGTATTCATATTATAACGCACGCGATTATTATGAATATCAGAATAGTTTATACGCTGCGTGCTGATTGGTTATATGGTGTCCGTATTAGGGACTTATTACCTCTATATATATATGCTTATAACTTAATGAATATTTGATACAAAATATAGAAATTATATATATAATTTTTAGAATGCTTTATTTTTTAATAATATAGTTTTATATTTTATATCGATACATTTGTATATTCTTGAGAAGGTTTTAAGTTGACATTTTTTTTCATAAATTTAAAAACGTAATAAAAAAATTAGTTTATTGAATATATCATCAATATTTTGAATAATTAAAAAATAAAAAATAATTGTTTAGCCTATTTATATAATTATGAATATGTTATTCATTAAACATTTTTTTGTAGGATTTATGGTTTCTGATATACCGAGAATGTCCGTATTCGGTTACTTTCCCCTATATAGAGTAATAATTCAATACTTAAGTATTTTACTTAATAATTATTTAAACACACTTATTCTCTAGATTTTAATACTATTAATAAATAATATACAAATATAGTTCATGTATATTAGTGATATACTGTTATTATAAGTTAAATTTAAACCAAAATGTATACATTATTGCCTTCAATATTTGGTGGATAAGTAATTGTCTATAATGTGTGTAATATACATATGTATTATCTAATCAATAAATTCGTTATTCGTATTTATGAGCTAATACAATACTAAATAAGTTATACATTACTAATTTCTTAGATTATTTGATCATTATTTAATTAGAGATAATTTTTGAGTTAATATTATATGTTTAAAAACATAAATATATATTACTTTTCTAATGTATTATTCGTGATCATATTTAAGTGTACTAAAATATATCTTTATAGTTTTACACGAAAAGAAGATATACAGATTCTTCATATAGGCTGAATTAATTTTATAATTGAATATTTATTTTTTTGATATCTTCATAGTTTTATACTACTACCATATATATACCACTACTTTATAAGGTAGTAACTAGGTTATATATTTACCTATAGTTACTTATTATTTTGCTAAACATATCGTGATACTTAATATTTATATTATTAATAGATGCTTATTGCTTATCGATATCAATAAATGTCAACAACCTGTATGTAATTGTACCTACATTCACATGTAATGCACACGAATAGCTATCTTTAATAATAACAAACCGAACCCCTCAGTTTTAGTACACTCACATCGTTCTTATCACCACCTAGTAACACGTGGTGTTCCCCAAGGTTATGTCCTCGGGCCAATACACGTTAATATCCAACATAATTGCCATAATCAACCTTTTATTAAATTATCCATTCAGCTTCTTACTTATGCGGATGATATCCAACCTATGTATAATATACGTACAATAAAACATGTGTACCTGACATCCTCTCCTCTACTATTACTACCATTAACAACTGACTCCCACTTAACTCCCTCATCTTCAATCATATTAACACCGAGGCTATCTTCCTCCGCTCGGTAGACAAAACTTTACTAACACCTCATTCAATAAATATTAACGGACAACTCATCAAGTACTCAACCCATGTTAAAACATATTAGTATTATATTTGACAGTAATGTTATAGAAAACTTGACCACATCACAAAGTTATTAAGCTATCGACTACACTCATAAACGCCATCATATATTTATAAACTACAAATTCTTAATAATTATATCGCTAGGTGCATATTCAATATACAAATATACACCACACTATTATATATCCACTACTAACTAAACTCCTCAGCCTATTGTCTACTATATTATACGTAATTCATACACGTATACGTATAAACACACTCTTTAATCAAATAATTCGTATTATATAATTATATAATTATATAATCATATATGATGTTTAATTTATTTTTAAATTACATGTTATTTATTCAATATTGATAACAAATTTAATTTTAAATTAACATAAATAAACAATACAAATATTCGATAACGGTAAAATAAAGATGTATAATTTAAAGCTCGCAACAAAGCACACGTAATATTACCTCTACCACACGATTAGGTATTTATATCGCTATTATATAGCTACACACCTATACACATACCTTTACAAATAGACATACCTACACACATACATATGAACACTGAACAACGTACAACTACAGTTGTATACACATTATACACATTGTGTGTAATACACACACACACACACACACACACACACACACACACACACACACACACACACATATATAATATATAATATATAATATATAATATATAATACCATATAACCAAAGATTTAGCGAAGTAGATTTTAGAAAATCTTAGAAAAAACTTTGATATAACTAAGAATTTTAATTAAAACAGTTATAATACAAAATCATATTTATTAATTATAACATAATTATTACATCATAGGACCTACCTTATACGTAATAACATATATGTATTACCTATACATGTCTTACGTAATACATGCGTTCATTATCGTATCTATATACATCACTATATCCATCGCTATATCATACAGGTTACTGGCATGTAAACCCTTGACTGATGTGTTTTGTAAAGAATATTTACATACGAGTAAAGATAAATATAGTTAGTTATTTAAATCATATATATACACATATATATATATATACATATATTCATATATAGTTAGTTATTTAAATCACATATATATATATATATACATATATTCATATATAGTTAATTATTTAATTCATATATATATATATATAAATAGTTAATTATTTAATTCATATATATATATATACATATAAATATAGTTAGTTATTTAAATATATATATATAGTTAGTTAATTCATATATATATATATATATATATATATATATATATAATATTCACTCACTGTTAAGCGACTTATTTATTTGTATAAGGTTATCCTTTATTAGTATTGGTCCCCCCTATTGCATTCGTCTATTAGTTTTATTATAAGTATACTTATCTATATACATGTATATATAAACATGTATGTATAGGGGAATAACGGGTAATTTGGCCGACTCTAATATCTCAGAAACTATTAATGATACCACAACAAATTCTCTATACAATTATAGTATTTCATAATATCTTTAAAAAAGGTTTCACACCAACTCGAATGCAATTATTAACTTTAATTATTAGAGGTTAAAGTTTAACTATATTTAAATCTCCGTAAAAGTGGTTTTACACCTAATTATTAGAGTTAATAATTGCGTTTGAGTTGGTGTGAAACCCCTTTTAAAAAATAATTTTTAAGAATAGTTACAATTTATTTTAATAAATAATCAATAATTATTAGTATTTATTGATTTTATTAAAATACGGATTTTTAACAAAATAGGTGTTTGTTAATCTGCTTGTTATTTCATAAATAATTGCTGGATTGTGATATTTTGTACACCCAATTAAAAAATAATATGTTATTGATTCTATATGTTAATATCTAAATTATATATCAATATGTTACGCAAGATATTGCTGAAATAATAACGTACGTCAAAATGGGTAATTTGACCGATGCAAGTCGGGTTATTTGGCCGATTATTAACCAATCAGATATCAGATAGTATTGTAATAATAGAATTGATATAAAAATTGATGACTAACAATATGTATGGCTTTTACTATGTCTACACTATTCCACCTCATGTATAGACATATTATGTATCATATCACCTCTTGTATAGACATATATGTCTTACTTAATATACAATATATGTTATTTGATAGTATACAATTAGGCCTATTAATAAATCATACTAAAGTGCGTAATACGGAGTTCTATAAAGAACAAATATAATCTAATGTGGCGGTGGTATTAAGTGTGCGCCTAATTATTCATCATTTTATTCAAGAAATGTAGGATTTATGTATGTTAGAACATAATGTCACCTATCGAGTAAAGTTGTACTATCGGCCAAATTACCCGACTTTTATATATATATATATATATATATATATATTATAGTTATTTAAAAAATGTACATTTTGAGTTAGAGCAATTCTAGTAACATACATACAAATCGGACAAATTACCCTTCCTTCCCCTACATAAATATTGATATATAGTATATAATCTATACAGTATAGAATAGTATATATTATATACCAACATCTATGTCGCTCTATAGAAATTGTTAATGATATCTGAATACGATATAGAATTATGTAGCATAGCATTAGCTCCGCATCTAAATAACTATGCATTATAGCCACGGTCAATACATAGGTATATAGGTGTATATCGGTATCCTATTATTGATACGATACTGCATTGTAAAGAGGTTATACTGTAAACGGGCTATGTCCTTGTAGGACACACTGCCGGTCAATGTAACGCATGCGTACAGAACGACATTGTTCGGTTATTATAAATAGATAATATTACATATTAATAATTATTAATAATATAACATATTACAATATGTTTACAAGTACTTATATATAATATGCCTACCCCTAAACAGATAACACACGCGTGTATTGGAGCATCTCTATACTGCGTAGGCTAGCATTAGTAGATACCTTACTAGAGTTCCATTGATAATACATTCAGTTATACTAATAAGGGTCAGATATTCGAAATTTAAAAATAGACAATTTAATATTTTAAAACTGTAGATAAAACTTCAATGTAGATCAAATTACTATTATTATATAACTAGGAAGAATACAAATATGGAATAGTATACAACCACATATACAATTACACTCACACGTTTACAAGTATCTCCAACATATTAACATAATGTCGTCTAATATTGTATATGAATTTGTTCTTCATAAATCATGTTATTATAAAATTTAATATATTATTTTACTACAGAGTAATTCATATAAAATATATATATTATATATATAGTATGTGGTATTAACTGCTTAATATAAGTACAGTCAACTCCCGATAAGTCGGACATGCAAGGGACCGACAAAAGTGTCCGACTTAGCGAGATGTCCGACTTATACGAGATTTAAAATATCATGCAAATAAGACATGAGATGCGCAGCGTGAGTTAAAGGATTACCGAAATGTGGAATTATGCAACAATCAAAAAAATAAAATGTTGTATACAATAATATTACTTACTAAAATTATAATATACATTATTTAAAGTAAACATTTCCGACAATTTATAAAAAGTCCGACTTATCCAGTATAAAAATCATAAAAATGACAATAATATGTGTCCGACTTATAGAAAATTCCAACTCATCCAATACAACTTATCCGACTTATCCGATTAATTTAACATTGAATTAGATACAAATCCAACCAAACCAACTAAATGTGTCCGATTTATCGAGAAGTCCGACTTATCCGTAGTCCGACTTACCGAGAGTTGACTGTATATGTAATTAAATATATACCTACTCATAAGAAGTAATAGTACTTTAAAATATTTAATTACATAATATAAATATAAAATAAACATAAGCTGGATAAATAATAACTTATATACATAATATGTGATATTAACTAATTAATACAAGTATACATTATAAATTACTCATAACATGTGATACATTTATCACTATACGACCGGTGAGTTTATCACTTTTACGAGGCGCTGTAGAAAAGTATGTCCTTCGTGTGATGCTTTATCTCATATAGCTAGAGAGGCAGTTTCTCTCTAGCTCTATGCTTTATCTACAATTAGAGTGATTTCATTTATTATTTAAATATAATATAAAATTGGTATATATTATTGATACAAAATAGTGATTATTATTAACAACATCGGATATATTTTTATATTTGAAAGTTCATTAATCAGTAAATATATATATATATATATAATATATTAATATATATATATACATATATATATTTATATTTATGTATATATTATATATATATGAATATATACCCTGACCCCTGCTTCTGAGTCATACATCGAATCGTCTGAATTATCGTCATCTGTAGTTACGTACGAATCTCCCCTTGTGTGTGCGCGAGGGTGTATGCACAGACTTTGAGGGGGTAGACTGCTATTGGACATCCATGTTTGTTCACCAATTTGAATAACAATCCGCCATTGTGTTTGTAATGTTTGTATTTTTACATCATATTTTCAATAAAAAGTAAAATTCACTTACAATACTATAATGACTCGTTGTTGTATTATTAATTGTCTGTCTTCCATAAAAATAAACCAAACGGTGTAGGATCTCACATTTAAGTATATATATTAAATATTATTATAAAATAATAATTTTAACATCGAAAAAACGAAGTTATATAATAATTAATTTTAAATATTTAAATAATATATTTTCAATTATCGACTAAATATTAATTTTCTACAGAATTAAAATATATTGTATAAAATGGAGATTGCAAAATTTTAAATTGATATATTTTTAATATATACATAATTTAATATATGAATAATTCCCATTAAATGTATATTATAATCAGATATTTAAAACTACTATTTAAATATTTTTTGTATTATTTTATAAATTTAATTTAAAATTTCATATACATTTTATATACTTTGTAATAAAGTTTATTAATATTATATTGTAAGTTAATATATTAATATAAAGTCAATGTAAATATTAAATACATATGCATACTAATACTTCATATAATAATACATTACAAAATATATAACTATCTACCTATACTATATATATAATACATTTAGACTTAAAATGTATTATTATATATTATAATTTATAATTAATTAATTTTTATATTATAATTTATTATTTACCTATGTGATAAATAAATTATTAAAATATTAAAAAAAATGCATCAATATATATATGTAATATAAATTATAATATATAATAATACATGTTAAGTATAAATAGAATGTACTATTATCATAAATATAGTAGCCTAGTCTAGTAGGTTAGTATCGAATCTGACCGCTGAATCATGTCACCCTCTACACCCTTAATGATTCTCTATTGCCGTACGGTGGTCAACTTCACTGGTCGGTACGGTCCTAGCGATGTCCGGGGCAGGTTGTGCTGGTCAGTGTCGAGTTAACCGAGACCTTCGTTATGTGTGGGTTAACTATACTACTATGTAGTACAACTGATATGAGAGTAGAGTATATACAACCTGTATAACTTGTAGTATCGTTTATATGTGTATTATAGTGGAGTATCGCTTGTATAATTTAGAATAAAAAGTGTTGATTGAAATGTATTGATAATTATATTTCGAAAATTATTATGAATTTTTGTATACGAAAAATGGTAAATTTGTTAACCTTTAAAACTACAATACATTTCCAATCCTGTTAATTGTATAAATATATATATTTATACAATTAACAGGATTGGAAATGTATATGTATATTAAATATATGAATATATACCCTGATCCATACTTCCGAGCCATATACAGCATCCGAACCTTCTTCAGATTTATCATCATCTGTTGTCACGTGCGAATCTCCCCGTGTGCGTTAAGAGTGATTTAATTTTAAAGATCCTAAACCGGCATAGTAGATTCTATAGATATGATGCTCATGATACTATTGTATTAAACCATATACATTTTGGTTCATTATTGGTGGTGCGCCGGAGGTTTTAAAAAACAAAATTATTTAAAAAAAAAAAATCTCGAAATGTCGTTATTCCTATGTAATTGTATTGTATATGTTTATAAATAAATGTCCTTGAGGACATTTATTTGAATTCTGTACATTTTATTTGTATTGTATTGTAATGGGTATATATATAATAATGAGTACTTTTTTTAAATACTATATTATTCTAATAGATAACATTAATATATAGTAAATATTATCTATAGTATCCCTAATTACAATATTAGTTATTAGATAATTAATTTAAACAATAAAATAAATTTTATATATATACAAATTTTCTAAAAAATTAGGCCACTTTGACTATTTATTAAAATTATAAAGAGTTATTTTTTTTAATTTATAATACTTGTACGTTAAAATATAACATCTTAAGATGAAGTAGAAAAAAAAAAAAAAAAAATCTTAAAATGTGTAAAGGTACCAATCCACAGAAAAAATTGTCATTTTTTGATGATTTTTAACAAAATTAAAGAAATACCAGGGTAGTTATTAATTTTTCGGCCAAATTGTAATATATAGTGATTAAATAATTGTTTTTTTTTGTTATATATAATATAAATTGATAAAATATAACAATTCTGTACACAATTATGAGAGGTCAACAAAAATTCTGGAAAATCCTATAATTTTAAAAAAAATCCTAGAAATAAAATTAATTTTATTATGAATTTATAATATTCAAAGGAACTATACACATTACACATATTCTGAAAATTTCATGATTGTAGCTTAATTATAACTGTGAAAAATATACATATTTATGTTTTTTTGGTATTCTCCTATCTATTCCCATGTTAAATGTTGTTAAATTTGACCAGCCTGGCGCATGTACAATATTGACCTAAATTAAAAAAAAAAAAATGTGTGTATTCTCTATACTCATATTTTGATGTTCCAAATGCCGGTAAGGAATCGATAACCAATAGCATGTTTAAAATCACTCTTAGTGTGCGTGCGCGAGGGTGTATGTATACCTATCGTTAACGAATGTGGGCGTGTTTAATGCATTCGACCTTGAGGTATATCACTTTTTAATTTGATGCATATCAATAATAAAGCATCTGTTTAAATGCAACATAAGTAATACAAACATCTAAATTTAAATATTTATTTTAGGTAGTTTATAAGTTTATTTCGTCTACTAATGAAATTTAGATATTTGTTTTAATTATTATATAATGTAATAGATACTTTTTTATATACATTTATATATATATAAACTAATTGAGAAATAATATAGTCAGCGATTTTAATATAAAACTTCAGATCACGTGATAGATGATGTCCACAGCTCTATTGTAGCCATTATTGACCAGCACTGTGTCTGCCAGCCTCACCTTCTGGTAGTAAGAGGTATGAAGTTTCTCTCTCTTGACGTAGTAATAGGTTAGCCCGGCTACCGTGCTGAACTCAGTCATTGTCATTCCACGTCCGTCCTTCACGAAACGGAACCTATATTTACTGGTCACTTCCGGTGAGAGGTGGTCCACTTCTGTGTGATTATAATTGATTAATATTATTTTAAATCAAATAATAATCCTACATATGTATGAATAAAGCATATTATTTTACATTTTAAAAGTTTATAGGTTTTATTCTATTTTATACGAATTTACATTTGAAACAAGATACATTTTTCCGAAAATTGACCCTATATAGGTGGCGCTGTATATTTTTGTAAGTGCAATTGAATGACAAATTATGTGTATATGCTATATTGATCCTTAAAACTATATTTGTTTATAGTAATCAACATTACCATAATAGTATAGATAATAACATTATATACAACTTTATTATCTATACTAATATGATATATACTATAGTTTATGATATAGTATATATATTATAGTATATATATATATATATATATATATATATATATAATATATATCGATCGATATCGACTTTTGAACTTTAGATAAGTCCGATTTCTATTTGGGATCTAAATAATAACATTTTATTATCTATGTATTATATTAATATAAAGTCAATGTAAATATTAAATACATATGCATACTAATACCTCATATAATAATACATTACAAAATATATAACTACCTACTTATACCATATATATATAATACATTTAGTATAGTTAATAAAATTATATATACAACTTTTTATCTATAAGGGAAAGTAACCTAATACGGACCTTTAACAATAAATGGTCTCAATTTTGTATGACTCATTATTTGTTTTCAAAAATTACAATATATTAATATTATATGATTATAGATATTATTGTGATTTTAAAATTGTAATTAATATTTTAATTCCATAGATAACGGGGGTGTCCGTATTCGGTACCCATGTCCGAATACGGACACCCTATGTTATAATACGGACACCCTATATACCACTAGATAAACTATATATTATTGATGAATCAATAAGACAAATTACAATTACGTTATTTAAAATTAATTTTATAACAAATATATTGCAATTTAATTAGTTAATAATTTATTTATTTTTATTATTTTTTAATTAATAATACAATTTAAGTATCTAAATAATACTTTTTTTTAGAATTAGCTTTATTGGTGGTATTAATATTATAATGCACGCGATTTTTATGAAAATCAGAATTGTTAATACGCTTCCCGATGATTGGTTATAGGGTGTCCGTATTAATACATTTAGAGTGTCCGTATTAGGAACTTATATGACCTCTAGATATATGCTTATAACTTAATGAATATTTGATAACAAATATAGAAATTAAAAATCAATTTTTAGAATGCCTTATTTTTTAATAATATAGTGTTATATTTTATATCGGTTCATTTGTATATTCTTGATAAGGTTTTAAGTTGACATTTTTTTTCATAAATTTAAAAACGTAATATATAATATATATCGGTCGATATAGACTTTTGAATTTGAGATAAGTACGATTTCTATTTGGGATCTAAATAATAACATTTTATTTTCTATGTATTATATTAATATAAAGTCAATGTAAATATTAAATACATATACATACTAATACGTCATATAATAATTCATTACAAAATATATAACTATCTACCTATACTATATATATAATACATATAGACTTAAAATGCATTATTATATATTATAATTTATATTTTATAATTATCTATGTGATAAATTAAATGCATTAATATATATATATATATATATATATTTTATTTATTTTTTATTTATTTATTTATTTAAATCAGACATGAAATACAGAGGTCCATAGAATATAAACGAAAATTAAAAAGAATAAACTAAAAAAAAAAACAATTAGTCTAAGAAACGAAATTTAAAATACTATACAAACAATGAGTTATACCACATGGTAAACAGTGGCGATGGGAACACAATATATATATATATATATATATATATATATATATATATATAATATATCGGTCGATATAGACTTTTGAATTTGAGATAAGTCCGATTTCTATTTGGGATCTAAATAATAACATTTTATTTTCTATGTATTATATTAATATAAAGTCAATGTAAATATTAAATACATATTCATACTAATACTTCATATAATAATACATTACAAAATATATAACTATCTACCTATAGGTATAGGTAGGTATATATAGCATATATATAATACATTTAGTATAGATAATAAAATTATATATACAACTTTATTATCTATACTAATATGATATATACTATAGTTTATTATATAGTATATATACTATAGTATATATATATATATATATATATATATATATATATATAATATATCGGTCGATATAGACTTTTGAACTTTAGATAAGTACGATTTCTATTTGGGATCTAAATAATAACATTTTATTTTCTATGTATTATATTAATATAAAGTCAATGTAAATATTAAATACATATGCATACTAATACCCCATATAATAATACATTACAAAATATATAACTACCTACTTATACCATATATATATAATACATTTAGTATAGTTAATAAAATGATATATACAACTTTATTATCTATAAGGGAAAGTAACCTAATACGGACCTTTAACAATAAATTGTCTCAATTTTGTATGACTCATTATTTGTTTTCAAAAATTACAATATATTAATATTATATGATTATAGATATTATTGTGATTTTAAAATTGTATTTAATATTTTAATTCCATAGATAACGGGGGTGTCCGTATTCGGTACCCATGTCCGAATACGGACACCCTATGTTATAATACGGACACCCTATATACCACTAGATAAAATATATATTATTGATGTATCAATAAGACAAATTACAATTACGTTATTTAAAATTTATTTTATAACAAATATATTGCAATTTAATTAGTTAATAATTTATTTATTTTTATTATTTTTTAATTAATAATACAATTTAAGTATCTAAATAATACTTTTTTTTAGAATTAGCTTTATTGGTGGTATTAATATTATAATGCACGCGATTTTTATGAAAATCAGAATTGTTAATACGCTTCGCGATGATTGGTTATAGGGTGTCCGTATTAATACATTTAGAGTGTCCGTATTATGAACTTATATGACCTCTAGATATATGCTTATAACTTAATGAATATTTGATAACAAATATAGAAATTAAAAATCAATTTTTAGAATGCCTTATTTTTTAATAATATAGTGTTATATTTTATATCGGTTCATTTGTATATTCTTGATAAGGTTTTAAGTTGACATTTTTTTTCATAAATTTAAAAACGTAATATATAATATATATCGGTCGATATAGACTTTTGAATTTGAGATAAGTACGATTTCTATTTGGGATCTAAATAATAACATTTTATTTTCTATGTATTATATTAATATAAAGTCAATGTAAATATTAAATACATATACATACTAATACGTCATATAATAATTCATTACAAAATATATAACTATCTACCTATACTATATATATAATACATATAGACTTAAAATGCATTATTATATATTATAATTTATATTTTATAATTATCTATGTGATAAATTAAATGCATTAATATATATATATATATATATTTTATTTATTTTTTATTTATTTATTTATTTAAATCAGACATGAAATACAGAGGTCCATAGAATATAAACGAAAATTAAAAAGAATAAACTAAAAAAAAAAACAATTAATCTAAGAAACGAAATTTAAAATACTATACAAACAATGAGTTATACCACATGGTAAACAGTGGCGATGGGAACACAATATATATATATATATATATATATATATATATATATAATATATCGGTCGATATAGACTTTTGAACTTGAGATAAGTCCGATTTCTATTTGGGATCTAAATAATAACATTTTATTTTCTATGTATTATATTAATATAAAGTCAATGTAAATATTAAATACATATTCATACTAATACTACATATAATAATACATTACAAAATATATAACTATCTACCTATAGGTATAGGTAGGTATATATAGCATATATATAATACATTTAGTATAGATAATAAAATTATATATACAACTTTATTATCTATACTAATATGATATATACTATAGTTTATTATATAGTATATATACTATAGTATATATATATATATATATATATATATATATATATATATATATATATAATATATATATCGGTCGATATAGACTTTTGAACTTGAGATAAGTAGGATTTCTATTTGGGATCTAAATAATACATTTTATTTTCTATGTATTATATTAATATAAAGTCAATGTAAATATTAAATACATATGCATACTAATACTTCATATAATAATACATTACAAAATATATAACTATCTACCTATAGGTATAGGTAGGTATATATAGCATATATATATAATACATTTAGTATAGATAATAAAATTATATATACAACTTTATTATCTATACTAATATGATATATACTATAGTTTATTATATAGTATATATACTATAGTATATATATATATATATATATATATATATATATATATATATATATATGTATATATATATATATAATATATCGGTCGATATAGACTTTTGAACTTTAGATAAGTACGATTTCTATTTGGGATCTAAATAATAACATTTTATTTTCTATGTATTATATTAATATAAAGTCAATGTAAATATTAAATACATATGCATACTAATACCCCATATAATAATACATTACAAAATATATAACTACCTACTTATACCATATATATATAATACATTTAGTATAGTTAATAAAATGATATATACAACTTTATTATCTATAAGGGAAAGTAACCTAATACGGACCTTTAACAATAAATTGTCTCAATTTTGTATGACTCATTATTTGTTTTCAAAAATTACAATATATTAATATTATATGATTATAGATATTATTGTGATTTTAAAATTGTATTTAATATTTTAATTCCATAGATAACGGGGGTGTCCGTATTCGGTACCCATGTCCGAATACGGACACCCTATGTTATAATACGGACACCCTGTATACCACTAGATAAAATATATATTATTGATGTATCAATAAGACAAATTACAATTACGTTATTTAAAATTTATTTTATAACAAATATATTGCAATTTAATTAGTTAATAATTTATTTATTTTTATTATTTTTTAATTAATAATACAATTTAAGTATCTAAATAATACTTTTTTTTAGAATTAGCTTTATTGGTGGTATTAATATTATAATGCACGCGATTTTTATGAAAATCAGAATTGTTAATACGCTTCGCGATGATTGGTTATAGGGTGTCCGTATTAATACATTTAGAGTGTCCGTATTATGAACTTATATGACCTCTAGATATATGCTTATAACTTAATGAATATTTGATAACAAATATAGAAATTAAAAATCAATTTTTAGAATGCCTTATTTTTTAATAATATAGTGTTATATTTTATATCGGTTCATTTGTATATTCTTGATAAGGTTTTAAGTTGACATTTTTTTTCATAAATTTAAAAACGTAATAAAAAAATAAGTTTAATGGATATATTAACCAAATTTTGTATAATTCAAAAATAAAAAATACTTTTTTAGAATATATTTATAATTATGAATATTTTATTCATTAAACATTTTTTTGTAGGATTTATGGTTTCTGTGATACCGAGAGTGTCCGTATTCGGGCACTGTCCGTATTCAGTTACTTTCCCCTACTAATATGATATATACTATAGTTTATTATATAGTATATATACTATAGTATATATATATATATATATATATATAATATATATCGGTCGATATAGACTTTTGAATTTGAGATAAGTACGATTTCTATTTGGGATCTAAATAATAACATTTTATTTTCTATGTATTATATTAATATAAAGTCAATGTAAATATTAAATACATATTCATACTAATACTTCATATAATAATACATTACAAAATATATAAATATCTACCTATACTATATATATAATACATTTAGACTTAAAATGTATTATTATATATTATAATTTATAATTTATTAATTTTTATATTATAATTTATTATTTACCTATGTGATAAATAAATTATTAAAATATTTAAAAAAATGCATCAATATATATATGTAATATAAATTATAATATATAATAATACATTTTAAGTATAAATGTAATGTACTATTATCATAAATATAGTAGCCTAGCCTAGTAGGTTAGTATCGAATCTGACCGCTGAATCATGTCACCCTCTACGGCCTTAACATTAACCTTAACCTTAACCTTAACCTTAACCTTAACCTTAACCTTAACCTTAATGATTCTCTATTGCCGTACGGTGGTCAACTTCACTGGTCGGTACGGTCCTAGCGATGCCCGGGGGCAGGTTGTGCTGTTCAGTGTCGAGTTAACCGATACCTTCGTTATGTGTGTGTTAACTATACTACTATGTAGTACAACTTATATGAGAGTAGAGTATATACAACCTGTATAACTTGTAGTATCGTTTATATGTGTATTATAGTGGAGTATCGCTTGTATAATTTAGAATAAAAAGTGTTGATTGAAATGTATTGATAATTATATTTCGAAAATTATTATGAATTTTTGTATACGAAAAATGGTAAATTTGTTAACCTTTAAAACTACAATACATTTCCAATCCTGTTAATTGTATAAATATATATATATATATACAATTAACAGGATTGGAAATGTATATGTATATTAAATATATGAATATATACCCTGATCCATACTTCCGAGCCATATACAGCATCCGAACCTTCTTCAGATTTATCATCATCTGTTGTCACGTGCGAATCTCCCCGTGTGTGCGAGGGTGTATGTATACATATCGTTAACGAATGTGGGCGTGTTTAATGCATTCGACCTTGAGGTATATCACTTTTTAATTTGATGCATATCAATAATAAAGCATCTGTTTAAATGCAACATAAGTAATACAAACATCTAAATTTAAATATTTATTTTAGGTAGTTTATAAGTTTATTTCGTCTACTAATGAAATTTAGATATTTGTTTTAATTATTATATAATGTAATAGATACTTTTTTATATACATTTATATATATATAAACTAATTGAGAAATAATATAGTCAGCGATTTTAATATAAAACTTCAGATCACGTGATAGATGATGTCCACAGCTCTATTGTAGCCATTATTGACCAGCACTGTGTCTGCCAGCCTCACCTTCTGGTAGTAAGAGGTATGAAGTTTCTCTCTCTTGACGTAGTAATAGGTTAGCCCGGCTACCGTGCTGAACTCAGTCATTGTCATTCCACGTCCGTCCTTCACGAAACGGAACCTATATTTACTGGTCACTTCCGGTGAGAGGTGGTCCACTTCTGTGTGATTATAATTGATTAATATTATTTTAAATCAAATAATAATCCTACATATGTATGAATAAAGCATATTATTTTACATTTTAAAAGTTTATAGGTTTTATTCTATTTTATACGAATTTACATTTGAAACAAGATACATTTTTCCGAAAATTGACCCTATATAGGTGGCGCTGTATATTTTTGTAAGTGCAATTGAATGACAAATTATGTGTATATGCTATATTGATCCTTAAAACTATATTTGTTTATAGTAATCAACATTACCATAATAGTATAGATAATAAAATTATATATACAACTTTATTATCTATACTAATATGATATATACTATAGTTTATTATATAGTATATGTACTATAGTATATATATATATATATATATATATATAATATATATCGATCGATATCGACTTTTGAACTTTAGATAAGTCCGATTTCTATTTGGGATCTAAATAATAACATTTTATTTTCTATGTATTATATTAATATAAAGTCAATGTAAATATTAAATACATATGCATACTAATACCTCATATAATAATACATTACAAAATATATAACTACCTACTTATACCATATATATATAATACATTTAGTATAGTTAATAAAATTATATATACAACTTTTTATCTATAAGGGAAAGTAACCTAATACGGACCTTTAACAATAAATGGTCTCAATTTTGTATGACTCATTATTTGTTTTCAAAAATTACAATATATTAATATTATATGATTATAGATATTATTGTGATTTTAAAATTGTAATTAATATTTTAATTCCATAGATAACGGGGGTGTCCGTATTCGGTACCCATGTCCGAATACGGACACCCTATGTTATAATACGGACACCCTATATACCACTAGATAAACTATATATTATTGATGAATCTATAAGACAAATTACAATTACGTTATTTAAAATTAATTTTATAACAAATATATTGCAATTTAATTAGTTAATAATTTATTTATTTTTATTATTTTTTAATTAATAATACAATTTAAGTATCTAAATAATACTTTTTTTTAGAATTAGCTTTATTGGTGGTATTAATATTATAATGCACGCGATTTTTATGAAAATCAGAATTGTTAATACGCTTCCCGATGATTGGTTATAGGGTGTCCGTATTAATACATTTAGAGTGTCCGTATTAGGAACTTATATGACCTCTAGATATATGCTTATAACTTAATGAATATTTGATAACAAATATAGAAATTAAAAATACTATTTTTAGAATGCCTTATTTTTTAATAATATATTGTTATATTTTATATCGGTTCATTTGTATATTCTAGATAAGGTTTTAAGTTGACATTTTTTTTCATAAATTTAAAAACGTAATAAAAAAATAAGTTTAATGGATATATTAACCAAATTTTGTATAATTCAAAAATAAAAAATACTTTTTTAGACTATATTTATAAATAAAATAATTATGAATATTTTATTCATTAAACATTTTTTGTAGGATTTATGGTTTCTGAGATACCGAGAGTGTCCGTATTCGGTTACTTTCCCCTACTAATATGATATATACTATAGTTTATTATATAGTATATATACTATAGTATATATATATATATATATATATAATATATCGGTCGATATAGACTTTTGAACTTGAGATAAGTACGATTTCTATTTGGGATCTAAATAATAACATTTTATTTTCTATGTATTATATTAATATAAAGTCAATGTAAATATTAAATACATATGCATACTAATACTTCATATAATAATACATTACAAAATATATAACTATCTACCTATAGGTATAGGTAGGTATATATAGCATATATATAATACATTTAGTATAGATAATAAAATTATATATACAACTTTATTATCTATACTAATATGATATATACTATAGTTTATTATATAGTATATATACTATAGTATATATATATATATATATATATATATATATATATATATATATATATATATATATATATATATATATATATATAATATATCGGTCGATATAGACTTTTGAATTTGAGATAAGTCCGATTTCTATTTGGGATCTAAATAATAACATTTTATTTTCTATGTATTATATTAATATAAAGTCAATGTAAATATTAAATACATATTCATACTAATACCTCATATAATAATACATTACAAAATATATAACTACCTACCTATACCATATATATATAATACATTTAGACTTAAAATGTATTATTATATATTATAATTTATATTTTATAATTATCTATGTGATAAATTAAATATTTAAATATTTAAAAAAATGCATTCATATATATATATATATATATATGTGTGTAATATAAATTATAATATATAATAATACATTTTAAGTATAAATGTAATGTACTATTATCATAAATATAGTAGCCTAGCCTAGTAGGTTAGTATCGAATCTGACCGCTGAATCATGTCACCCTCTACGGCCTTAACCTTAACCTTAACCTTAACCTTAACCTTAACCTTAACCTTAATGATTCTCTATTGCCGTACGGTGGTCAACTTCACTGGTCGGTACGGTCCTAGCGATGCCCGGGGGCAGGTTGTGCTGTTCAGTGTCGAGTTAACCGATACCTTCGTTATGTGTGTGTTAACTATACTACTATGTAGTACAACTGATATGAGAGTAGAGTATATACAACCTGTATAACTTGTAGTATCGTTTATATGTGTATTATAGTGGAGTATCGCTTGTATAATTTAGAATAAAAAGTGTTGATTGAAATGTATTGATAATTATATTTCGAAAATTATTATGAATTTTTTTATACGAAAAATGGTAAATTTGTTTACCGTTTATATAAAATATTTAAATGAATAATTAGATTATAATATATATATATATATTATATATAATACTATATGTGTTTTATAATACTAATAAGTCATTTAAATATGAATAAATATTACTGTACGTTAAACCGATTCAGATAGGTCAGTGTTTTAATAATATTGATAGCGAATATTTGTAGTTAATTTAAGTATACCTATAGGTAATATAATAAGTATACCTATATATATATGTATATATATATACATATATATATATATATATATATATATATATATATATATATATATATATATAGGTAATACTATGACGTTATCTAATAAATCATAATATATATAATATAAATCATAATATATCTAAACCATATTTCATATATATATATAATATATATCATAACACTAATTATTAATTTAAATATGAATCACCTATTAAATATATCGTATACCTATGTATATGTATACGCACACGTAGTATCTCTAAACAACTTCTCCTATACATTCAGTTTATGATCTATTACCAACTATTAGTAGTAAAAGTCTATATGTGTCTAACGATACATATTTATTCTCTAGTCTCCCCTATTTGATACCCTAAATGTATGTATCATCGTAATGTGTTAAAATCTATTATTATGAAATGTTTAGTTGTCTGACTTTTAGTATAATTTAATTATTATCAATGGAACCGTTAAGTTTATCTCAAAATGCGTTCAATGATGACAATAAGTAGGACAAAGTTCACACGTATGACCTATACACCGATAAGAAAACTGAGGTATTTATACAATTATAACTAATATACACACATACCTATATATTCATAATATTAACTAGTATTATATAATATATATATACATATATTATAATAAATTAAAATATAAATGATGATTTTAAATATATTTTTAACTAAAAAGTAATATATAATATTTTTTTAAATTATCTACTAACAAAATAATAATATTTGTATAATCAAGATAGAATTAATTGAAATAGGTGAATAAAGCACATTGTCAATGTTATACTATCAAATCATAATATCACCGCGATATATATATATATATATATATATATATACATGTATATATATATATATATATAGAATTATGAATTTTGAAATATGTCTAACAAAATGCTATAATAAAATATAAACTTTACCATTATTAGGGATACCAAAATAGAATCATCATCATCAACATCAGCATCAGAATATTCGTCAGCTAGAAAAGCGGAATCAGCACTATAATCATCAGCATCAACATCATCATCAACATCAGCATCCACTTATAATGTGAATCGCTGACTTATTTATTAATAAACTATAAAAAATATAACTTATTACTTTATATTAATAAAAGGGTTCCTATATTTCCTATATTTCCTATATTTAATTAAAGGCTGGTGAATATATAACGATTTTACTTTGCATCTATTATACGTTTATCTGGTAATTGAGCAAGGAATGCCTTGTTTTGTTATTATCTAGAAAAATTCATATTATAATAAGTGATGTAAATGTTATGATCTTCAATGATACGACCTGAGAATTTAGGTAAATACCCGACCCCGATATGATACTGATATTTTTTGAAAATATAGTGACACTTAAGTCTATAGGGGAAAGTAACCGAATACGGACAGTGCCCGAATACGGACACTCTCGTTATCTCAGAAACCATACATCCTACACAAAAATGTTTAATGAATACAATATTCATAATTACATAAATAGTCTAAAAAAGTATTTTTTATTTTTTAATTAATCAAAATATTGCTGATATATCATATAAAGTGATTTTTTTATTACGTTTTTAAATTTATGAAAAAAAAATTCAACTTAAAACCTTCTCAAGAATATACAAATGTATCGATATAAAATATAACAATATATTATAAAAAAAATAAAGCATTCTAAACATATACATAATTGCTATATTTTTATCAAATATTCATTAAGTTATAAGCATATATCTAGAGGTCATATAAGTACCTAATACTGACACTATAGATGTATTAATACGGACACCCTGTAACCAATCAGCGCGCAGCGAATGAACTATTCTGATTTTCATAAAAATCGCGTGCGTTATATATAAAGTTAAATCTACAATTAGTATTATCTAGATACTTAACATGTATTATTAATTAAAAAAATAATAAAAATAAATAAATTATTAACTAATTAAATTAGAATAAATTGTTCATAACATTAATTATAAATAATGTAATTGTAATGTATCTGATTGGTTCATCAATAATATATATTGTTTATCTAGTGGTATATAGGGTATCCGTATTATAATACAGGATATCCGTATTCGGAAATGGGTACCGAATACGGATACCCCCGTTATCTATGGAATTAAAAGATTAAATACAATTTTAAAATCACAATAATATCTATATATAGATTCTAATCATATAATATTAATATATTGTCATTTTTGAATCAAATTAATGAGCATAAAATGGTAAGACCATTTATCGTTAAAGTATCCGTATTAGGTGCGGTCCACTTTCCTCTACATTTATAAACATAGTAGGATCGGTAAATATTATAAATTATTAATATTCTTATTCTAATTATTGTCCTATCTAATAATGACACCCGTATAGTATCAATGATCGTGGTTTTGAGTATTTTTTTCTGCAGAATTCCATGTCGTTTATGATAAACCGTTATCCCATGGGATAGGTTACCATCAGGTTACCCATGGGATACCTACTGCAATAGGCTATCGTTACCTCGTTACTTATTTAACAGTATGCATGCGATCGATCTACATCCTGATTATTACCATTGTATCCATAATCCACATCTAACCCTATATATATATATGGTTTTATATAAAACCCTAATATAATATTACAAAAATTATCTCATATTATCACGTAATTTTCTTCATTATACTGTATATAACTTATATTATATATTATAATCAACACGTCTTTATTTTCTATTAAGTTCATGACACTTATAACAAATACGTTATAATATCATGGAATAGACTATTAATAACCTAGGTATTCCTACAAATGAGGTAACGATATAAAAGCCCTTTTCAAAGCGGGCTTTGACGATATGCCATTGGTTGATATTAGTGATGTAAATGATACGATCTTTTAATTGTACTAACTTATACTTTTTAATATGTTACCCGATCTGAAACTTTATTATTTGCAACTAACCGAACACGATCTGATAGTAATATTTATTGAAAATATAGTTCGGGAATCATTTATAATTATATTGATTTACATCAATGTTATCTAGCGAAAGTTTTATATTGTATATATATATATATATATATATATATATATATATATATATATATATATATACTAATATAAGTAGGACCGGTGTGGCAGTCTGCGATTACCCCATCCGGTATAAATAAATGAAAATAAATATATATATATATAATACTTGAAAAATTATGTTTTATGGAGTATATGCCTTATTTACTACCCCTCTATAATTTATAAGTAACTTATATAAATTGTATTATATATCTAATTAAGTTGTATCGATCATAGGAATCTTTTTTATCCTATATAAAAGTTAAATATATATTCTGCGCGCTAATTGGCGTGTTAACACACGAATTTATATTGTATTCAGTGGTTACGCTACACCTCTAAATTGTAATGGAATTGGATTCAGTGTTATTAAATAATATAGAAATATTACTTACTTACTTAAGTAAGTAATTACTTACTTACTTTTTGTTTATGGACTGCATCAGTGCGTGATCAATCGGCCGTCCATGGGAGGGAATTATTGAGTGGGAGGTAAGGCAATGGAGAAGTAATAATTATTAAGGTGGCGTTTAAAGGAGGCAGTTGATGTGTTTGTTCGTAGGTGATTGGGTAGGGAATTTCAGTGGTAAGGGGTAGAGAGGGCAAAGGAGCGTATATTGGAAGAGTGGTAAGGATAAAGGTGTTGGAGGAACGGGTCTGGAGTGGAATGATGGGTGTGTTTATATGTAGGAAGGAGGCAAGGTAGTCAGGGGAGTTGTGGTGAATAGCTGTGTGGATGGTCAGGGAGAGTTTGTACTTTATGCGGTAGGGGGGACTGGCAGCCAGTGTAATTGTTTTAGGAGAGGTGTAATGGAGTCAGAAGAACGACGGGGAAGTAAATGGACACAGCGAATTACAGCGTTTTGGATTCGCTGTAGTTTGAAGAGTTTGTATTCAGGGAGGTTAAAGAGTAGGGAGTTGCAATAGTAGAATAAGGGGATAATGTAGGAGGAGGCAATGGTAATAGCGATGGGGAGGGGAATGGAGCGTCGAATTAAGCGGAGGCAGTGTAGTTGGTAGTGGATGAATGTGTGCATATGTATAATATGGTAGTCAAGGGAAAGGGTGGTATCAACATGGAAGCTAAGGTTTCGGACGTGTTGAGAGTAGGGGAGTGAGGTGTTGTCGAGTGAGATGGGGTGGTTCAGGGAGGGTGGAGGAGCGTAAGGGTAAGTGGAGAAAAATATTACCTGTTAAATTAAATAATTATTGTATTATTAATACATAGTAGTTTATTTAGTTTATTATATTTTTAAATGGTGATCCTATGTATAGTATGGTAAGTATGTAATTGTATTATAACAATAATAATTATTATATAGTAAGTATATATATGTTATAGCATATATATACTGCATATACCTCACTTTAATTTCAGAAACAGCTATTTAATTTTGAAATGATTTTAATTTTTAAAATGTGTTATTATAATAATTATAAAAATACTAAGTGTAGGTATATATTATATAATACAAAATTATTATACTTAAGTATACAACTTAGTTACTACATATATATACACTTAGTAAGTAGTATATTATTATAATTATATGACGTATACTTATTATATTATTATAATAATATAATATGTATATATCGTATACTTATTATAATAACACGATCATCATAATGATGTATTTATATATATATGATGTATATATATATAATAAATTGTCTCTATCTATATGCCCTACATCCCCTACATGCGCGTAATAAAAAATGATTATGTTCTCATATTATGATATATATATATATATATATACAGTGTATATTATACACTATAACAATTATAATAAAATATACACTGATAACATAATCATTTTTTATTACGCGCATGTAGGGGATGTAGGGCATGTAGATAGAGACAATTTATTATTTTGAGAAAAATTAATTTGAAAATTACTAATTAGGGTTGTTACTATTATGCATCAATATAGAATATATTTTTTTCTTAACAAAATTACTACACTTTTTTTTGGAGTAAATAGGAACATTTTTTTTCTTTAAATAATTCATGAACCCCTCAATATATTAGTCCCTGGGAAATTGTCCGATTTCCCCACGCCTTAAGTCGGCCCTGCATATAACATAAACACAATTATATCTACTAATGTGTTACTGAAAACATAATCAAATCTACTTTTGCATGCCTATACTACAATATAGTATACAATACTTCTAAAATATACGTGGTGTTTAATTTAATAAATTGGATAATATTATAAGATACAACAAAATTAAAATGTATCAGCTCTCCCTATTTATTAGGGAGAGCTCCCAACAAGTGGGAATAGACACAAGCCATTTTGTAATTTGGTAATTTTTCAATAACAGTTGTTACGACAAAATTTAACAAAATGTATTCCATGTATTAATTATCATATAGGTACTAGCATATCATTTATTATTATCCTAATTATCATATCCTACTATACAATGTATATACATGTTATACACTGTATAATATACAGCCTATATAATGACTAATGTATAGGATTATATATAGGATACCTATAGGATACATTTATTATTTTAGATTTTGTATAAGTTTTTGTAAAATATGGTTCAAGTCTCCCTAACGTATAATATATTATGTATTATTATGTATTACAATCATATATTTGTATTTTACCTGATTTTTATTGGTAAACTATAAATCTATGATTACAATAAATGGTACAAATACATGGTACGTAATTAGTGGAGCGAAACGGAAACATGCTTAGAAACCGAAACGGCTAGTATTCGAATGCATTTTAGCCGATATGGTATATATATAATATATATATGTGTGTATAGACACGTTTGGTGAATTCCCACCACTATCAAATAAAAACATTAACTCCTTAACTCCGGCATTAACTATTGTATTTAAAATTAATATTCAAACACAATAATATTTGTATCATATTTTATTCTTTGAAAATTAACTATTTGTGTTAATATCTTTTATTATATAAATCCATTTTTATCTGAAAAACAACCTCATCCAGTATAGGTAGTATTCTTTATATAAGTAAAATTATGTAATAATACATATATAAATAAAGTATATATTTATTATGTTGAGACGTTTATCAAAAATGCACTATACATCATTTATTTATATACTTATTCCAATTTTGAATGTCCTAATTTTTAATATCCCTAATTAACCAGTATTCATTTTTAAATATTTAATTGTTTGGTAAACACATTTCATTAATTTATAGAATTATAGGCATTATAGAATTAATTTAATTTTTATAATTTGAGTAGTCATATTAAATAATCAGGTTATTTAATATTACACATGATAACACATATTTCCCATTATTTAGAATACATTGTATAACTGCTATGATATATTAATTACGGGTATTTACCAAATAGTAAATTATATATGATATTTTAAAAATAATTTTTTAAACAATTTTATAATATACAATTTGTATATTGTTAAAATAATGATATATACTATGTAGTATATAATATTCTATATATTATATACTAAAATATAATATTATATACTATCAAGTATTATCCGATAGAAAGATATTTACATAATTTAAAAATATATAATAATCATTATTATAATAATGATAATGATTAACTTAGTTAATAACTAGTGCAAATGCGACGGGTATGTGAACTAAAATCTATTTTTGGATTCGTATCTGTTTACATGTAAATTCGAAAAATAATACCCTAATATAATTTTAAATTAAGATTATCTTATTATCTTAAAGGGGAATACGGACGGTAGGCAACAATTAAATAACTATAAATAGCAAAGTTCGCGCAAGGTGTGGGTTACGTGAATTCATTATACAATCTAGTGCCCACGCAAATAAAATCTAAATGCGAAACAAGTATATATATATATATATATATATAGAATAATGCCCTTATACAAATATACGTATACATCATTCATATTAATTAATATTTTCGGATTGATATTTTTGGGTTGTTTGATTTATTTGGTTTAGTTTTATAATTCTTTAAGTTTTTTAGCTGCATTATTATAATGAATATATCCCGAAGTGAGCCTATACAAAGTTATTAATAATTAAAAATAATATATTCGCATGAGCCACGCTTGAGCTAAACTTTGTTATTTATAGTTATTTAATTTTTGCTTACCGTCCGTACCATCCATCTTAAAGGGTTACTGCACGAGTTGGGAACGGTTTTAAAATGTTTAACATTTTGTTACCAGCAATTGAGGCGGGCGGCGAACGCGCAGTGTATACACTGTATACACTATGCCATTTTAACTGTATAAATAATACAGTGTATAATACAGTTAACAATATATTATATGTTTATATTCACTTATCAATGCCTACCGATATTGATAAAGCTTATATAAAATATATTATATATTTTATTTATATTTATATTTATATATATATTATATATATATATATATATATATTATATTATATAATTTATATATAGGATATTATATATACTATATATATATATATATATACACATATATAGCGATATAATATATAGTTCTATGCCCGTTCGATTCGTTATTCCGCCTCAATTACTGGTAACATTTTGAAAACCGTTCCCAACTCGTGCAAAAAAACTCGTTCCCCCTCTTAAAGATATGTATACAAATTTGATATATATCGAAAAGTAAGTGTTCCGCTAAAATATTATTTGGAGATATAAAAAGTGAATTCATAAAAATTTTACCGAATTTGTATAGGTCAAAAGTAGATATATTCAGTCATTGTTATTTTCATATAAAATTTCAATGTCGTGAAAATGTCGTAATTTTAAAATATATTTTTAAAAATATAATTCACATATATAATATAATATTAAAAGTATATTAGTTTGATAATTAGTTTAATTACCTTATGAATTAATAATATTAAATTTAACTTAAATAATACATGTGTACATAATAATGATGGATACTATCCATCTAGTGGTTGGTATGGGAACTAAATTAAAATAATTACATAGCTTAGATAGGGAGTGAACCATCTTTGCTTCGCAAAATCTTTGTCATTATCTATACATAAACGTAGTCAAATTAACTATTTAACCAAATATATTATTATAGATTTAATCTATGATTATCGAAATTAATATAGTAATCGCTGAATACAAATTGTTAAATTATAAATTTTAAAATATTTTAGGTTTAATTATTAAACCTAAAATATGTTTTTATATTAAATTTAAATATTTAAATTAATAAACTAACAAAATTCAGATAATATTTATATATACATATTCAGACTTTACAATTAATTATGATCATGTTACATGACATGTATACAAGAAGTGATGGGTACCGATCCTTTTTTTCCTGGATCGACGATCCCGATCCTCTATTTATTCTCTTGTGCGATCCTTTTCCCGATCCCGATCATCCATTCATTACCCGATCCGGATAGCATTGCCAATCAATGATCGCGATCCTGCCCATCACTGTATACAAGTAACTGATTGATTCTCTTATGAGGGACTCGGTTTTAAAAGCGAGTTATTTTCTTAATAAAAAAATCTAAACTATATGCGTTTCTAATATTATTTTGAAAATAAAGTACTTTCTTTAATTAAGAAAATGACTCGATTTTAAAATCGCCTACCTTCTTCAATTAGAAAAAGGACTCGCATAATTCTATGGAATTAGATTTTAAAATCTCATACATAATAAGTTATGATAAATTTTAGGGAATTAAAATTTTATTTATTTATCAAATTTATTCGATATATAATATAGATAAAGTTATTTATTTAACGTATAAAAGCATAGTAATAACCAGAACATTATCCGTAGAAGTATCGACATTAAATATAAGATATGCTTTATAGAGAAGTGGAAGTTTAAGTTATCCCAGCTATTTATATAGATTTCGTTATCTAATTTATTTATTTAATATGAAATCTCTATTTATATTTATGTATAATATATATATAGATAGGAAGATTTGTGAAAATTGACACACAAAAGTTGTGAACAACCACATTTTATATCATCATCTACTATTATATCATCTATTGTTATAGTGAATATTTAACAAAAATTTAAAATATAAGGTTTTAGACAAAATAATTTATATAAATAAAGATTTCCCGGCGTTTACTTTTAAAAGTAAAAAATGTGTATCCTAAACAGATGACTTTTTATATCGATTACAAAATTACTAATTATGTTTATTATGTAGATAACATTCATATATATATATATAATATATATTATATATATATACATTATATATAATATATATAAACAAGTATGTTATAAAATCATAAGACAAGTATAATATAATGAAAAGTTAACTTAGAAATTTATGAAAAAATAATATTTATTTATTTTGCCCGATTTTGTAATATAATTATATAAATATAAAATTATATACAATTTATATACTTTATAAAAAAAGGTATAAATTATTATCTATATATTAGGTATAATATATATATATATATATATATATATATATATATATATATGTAAAGTTATACAAAGATCCATCAAAGCCCCCAGTATAGTATATTACTCTAAATATTCAATTTGAAATAGATATATATAATTGTCACAAAAAGTAAATAATATTATATAATATTTGAAATGTATAAACAAAGTATATAGAATAATTTCATATATTATTTTTGAAAATAATTTTTTTTTAAATTTGTAATGTCACATTATAATTTTTTGATAATTTCCATAAAAAATGATTAGTAAATGTACATATATATATACATAAATATATGTTTATACATATGTTAACATAAATATATTGTTCTCGTGAATATAGATATCATATCCCTGTCCGTACCATTACAAGTGGTCTTAACATATTATTTAGAAGTGATCTTATATAATTGTGTATACATAAATGATCGGCTCTCATTAAAACCATGGTTGCCTTAATATTAGAGATGCTCCGAAGGGATATTAGAGCCATATGGTTATAAGTGAAAACTTCATCTAGGTTCCTGGATGGGATAAAAGGACTCCACCAAAATAACAATAACAATAGAGACATAGATAGTCCCACACATTATCACTGTCTATAGTCGTTAATAATACTACATGTGTTTACAGATCTCATACTGCTCGGATATCCTCTAGTCGCTGACCTACAAGTATCACTTTCACCTTGAAAACACATCAAAAGTTCAACATCAAAGTCAATATATGGAAAACTTGGAATACGGTTAATAATAAATAATGTTCGTTAATCACTAATTAAACTATATCTATAATAATAATATTAGTCGTTTATTAGAAGTTTAAATGTTTATAATATTGGGACATATATATAAGAGACATTAGAGCCATATATGGTTATAAGTGAAAACTTCATCTAAGTTCCTGGATGGGATGAAAGGACTCCACCAAAATAACATAACATAATAATTATAAATAGAAATATTCAGTATATTTGTACTTCTAAAGGTCTCCAGTTAAACGTATATTACTTTATTATTATTATTATCGTGATCCAGTACTCTCTAAGTTAATAATATAATAAAATATAGGTTATTATGACGCGACAAACGCGTGGTGATGATAGCCGTCGTTAAACAACAAAAAAGCGAAAAACTAAAATAAATAGAAAATGAATACAAAAATAGAACGAATCACGATGACTTAAAATGGACGTACGGTTTACGTTTAAACAATGAAAGTGAGACTATGCACAGCGAATAAGTTATACGTATCGCTTGCGATGTGTGTGCGCGTCGTATAGTGACTAGTGACATACATTTAATTTATTAAACGCCTCTCTATCAGAGCAGTCCTCCGATTGTATTCGTCCCATACGGGGCCCGTTCACCCCGACACTTCCGCTCTAGTTTTTGTTTCACACACGTTCAGTTTGTTGTATTTAATGCTTTCACTATATTCATATTTATTTTGGGATATGTTTAGTACACGGCCCGTTTAAATCAATTTTTGTATCGATTTTATAATATATTTATTTTAATTTCTCGTTTCGCGTCGGTTTGTTTCACTTTATTTTAAATTCACTACTATTATTATAATTGTATTCGCGTTGCTAAACAATAAACTAGTTATCTATCTAAACATGAGTCGTGTAGCGCAAACAATAGTACGACGGAACATCAACGACTAAATAATAACGAACGGTAAGGAATAAAGGGGGAGTACACTGTACATTGATAATTGTTTATAAATATTGATAACGATAGCGGTTATGGTAAATGATAAACTCTTTTAGGCATACATTCTGAGACTTTTATCCGATCTGAGACTTTTTATTCGTACCCGAACCGATACCGGTACTTTTTGAAAACATAGTGAGACTCTATAAAAATTCTGAATATAGCTGTTACTATTTTATGGTTAGCGAACAAGACATTTCGCTACTTTATAATAATTGTGATCGGTGACACTCACTACGGCATGCGTAAACCATTATTCTTTGTTTCCATTTATCTCATCAAATTATTGTTTCGTGTGATTTTGTATGTATTTACACGCGTATTATTATTTTTAACACTATTAGTATTTAAACTATATATATACCTATCTATCGTTAATGTGACACCTGTGACCTTGACCTTCAGATCTAACGACCCCGAAGACCCCGGAGGTACGTTGGCGTCAACACTCGAAGACGGCGCACGTAATCGCGGCCTCACCCGACCTCTTAAAGGTCACCGATTGCAGGTCGTCGAGTTCGTCGCATCATTCCTCGGGCGGTAAGGGTGCCGAGCAATTCGACTCCATATTCAGGTAAGTGGGGGGGCGGGGCATAGAGAGGGGAGACATCAAGGGGCGGGGCGTAGAGAGGGGTGACATCAAGGGGCGGGGCATAGAGAGGGGAGACATCAAGGGGCAGGGTATAGATAGGGGAGACATCAAGGGGCGGGGCATAGAGAAGGGAGACATCAAGGGGCATAGATAGGGGAGACATCAAGGGGCATAGAGAGGGGAGACATTAAGGGGCGGGGCATAGAGAGGGAAGACATCAAGGGGCGGGGCATAGAGAGGAGAGACATCAAGGGAGGGGCATAGAGAGGCGGGGACATCGAGGAGGTGGGGCATAGAGAGGCGGGGACATCAAGGGGCGGGGCATAGAGAGGAGAGACATCAATGGGTAGGGCATAGGGAGGGGAGACATCAAGGGGCGGGGCATAGAGAGGCGGGGACATCGAGGGGTGGGACATTGAGGAGGTAGGGCTAGGATGATTATGGGAGCATATACTTTCTTAGATTTTCTTACACATATGTATGTACTAACTTCATAATACAAATAGCACACCTATTTATTATTAGTGGGGCATTATTCGACCATCGCATAACAATTTTTATATACATAGAAATAAAATTTATTATGAACATATTTTTGTTCTGTTTTTATTGATTTGTTGCCCCCTTTGAACAAGTGATGTAGATAAGATTTT
The DNA here is from genome assembly GCA_964019155.1 of Osedax fenrisi. Classification (NCBI taxonomy): domain Eukaryota; kingdom Metazoa; phylum Annelida; class Polychaeta; order Sabellida; family Siboglinidae; genus Osedax; species Osedax fenrisi. The sequence goes on from OZ025242.1 coordinate 89,160,592, forward strand.
TGTATTATATAATTATTAAAATAAAATATTGCACACATTTTATTTTTTTTATTTTAATTATGTCAATTTTAATGTGTTTTTCAATGAAATCCTAGAAATAGGAGAAATAAATTACAAAATTCTTTTTGCATAGTAAATATTTATGTGTTTGTACTTATGTACTTATTAACCATTATGATATATTACAGAATTATATAATATTAAAATATTAATCAAATAAGGACACATTTTCTTAAACTTTTATTGATCCTATTTTACACAAGCTAAAAAAGGCATTTAATTTTTTTATTTTTTTGCTATTTGCATACTAAATATTTAATTTTAATTCATTTCACCCAAACATGATAAAATAACAAAAACATTTATTTTTAAAGATATTAAATAATTATTTATAACATTAAATAATTTTTATAAAAAAATTTAACAAAATATATTTATGATTAAATTACGATTATTTTATCAACATATATATATTTATTTCATTATGAAATATTAATGAATAACACAGGTATCTCGTTACGAATAATACTTCATTTTAATAACTCATGTTTTATTTATAATTATACGAACACACCTCAATATTTGAACGAAAACTCAAAAATATAAGAAAACTATAGAATACATATAGTTATGAAACTGTTACTTCTGAAGAACGTATACTGTAATGTCCACGTAGATGTCCTATCAAAATGCAGTTTCCGATACAGGTATTATTACCAATATATAGAGGCGCTGCAACAGGGGGGACGGGGGGATATGTCCCCCCCCCCTTTAAAATCTAGGGTTACCTCCTATGTATTGGTTATACCCCCCACTTTTACCACCACATTTATTTTGATTGGTTGGTCCCCCCTACATACAAAATCGTTCCAGTGCCCCTACCAATATAACGTAACACCAGGCTTACATGGACGAGAACCGAGATCTAACGGAATAGTGTAAATGCCATGGTGTATTTTACGATATTCATTATAATTTTGTTTAGAAATACTTTTTTAATTTAATTTATTATAATAATTAAAAAATAATTTAAAAATAATTATTTTTTAAACACCTGAGAAATACTTATTTACTTAATTCCATTAAGTTAATCGACATAATATATAGGTATAGATTCATTATTCCAGATGTCCATAAATTTACCACAGTAGAATTGATTATATTTTATTATTTATTAATATATATAAATAGATCTTATATAATCAATATATTACTATAATTGTGGTAATATCGGTAATTGTTTAACCCTTTGAGCTCCAGAAATGTGTTAAAATATGACTCTGAGTACCGTCATACACTTCTTATAAATAAATATATTATATAAAATGTTCAAATACATTTTAAACACATATTTTTTAATTATTTTTACAATAAATGTATACAATATACAATAATTTGTATTATAAGTTGAATTATTTGTAAAGTAAATATTAAGTTGAATGTTCTATTAAATTTGATTAAAATAATTTATTTATTAATTATTTATTAATTAAATAAATAATTTTAACAGTTTAATTTATTATTTTAACTTAACTAATATTATATATTTTCTAATAACATATATTTTATTATATTACCATACTGATATAATAACTATATGATACGCAATATTTTAATAACTATAGGGATATGTTATAGAATGTTATATCTTTAAAATAATTAAATAAATAATTATATTATTTTTTTTTTTTTTTTAGTTTATAACATTTTTAAAAACTCTCCAACTTTTAACATTTTAAATATTTTTACATAATTTTGTCACTGTTATAATACATCATTCTATAGGACCACCTTTTTTATTTTTCAAATATATATTATTTTAAAAATAAAAATAATATAAATAAAATATGCATTTTTTTAAAAGTGAATATAATGATAGAAATATGATATAACATTTTAATTATTAAACTATATTATTTTTAAAATGGTATATATACGAAAATATGTGTTATATAAATATACTATTTCAACAATTTATATTCAAGAAGAAAATAATTCAGGACTTTTTAGTTTTAGAGATTAATTAATATTCATCAAATTAAAATACTGAAAAAATAGAGTTCAAAGTTTACTGAGATATTTTGATTGTATTATTATTAAATGTATAGTTTTAATAGTAGGTGTATATATACAATATCATTAGTACCTATTAATATAGATAATTTAGGTAACATTTTACTTGATATGATAGATGATAAATAATTTTATAAATTATTCTTTAGATAACAAAAAATACATAATACATAACATTTTTCTTATAAATGTTTGTTTTTTTTAATGGGATATATATTTGAACAAATATGTCCTACCATATAATATGAATCATTGTCTAAATGCCAGAATTACGAATGAATACCTTTCTGGTGGAGCAAGGGATGGTTGTAGTAGTAGTCGTAGTAGTAGTAGTAGTAGTAGTAGTAGTAGTAGTAGTAGTAGTAGTAGTAGTAGTAGTAGTAGTAGTAGTAGTAGTAGTAGTAGTAGTAGTAGTAGTAGTAGTAGTAGTAGTAGTAGTAGTAGTAGTAGTAGTAGTAGTAGTAGTAGTAGTAGTAGTAGTAGTAGTAGTAGTAGTAGTAGTAGTAGTAGTAGTAGTAGTAGTAGTAGTAGTAGTAGTAGTAGTAGTAGTAGTAGTAGTAGTAGTAGTAGTAGTAGTAGTAGTAGTAGTAGTAGTAGTAGTAGTAGTAGTAGTAGTAGTAGTAGTAGTATTAGTAGTGGTAGTAGTAGTAGTAGTAGTAGTAGTAGTAGTAGTAGTAGTAGTAGTAGTAGTAGTAGTAGTAGTAGTAGTAGTACCACTAACATTTAACTTAATTCACAGTTACAAGGATGAATCATTTGAAAGCGAGAACATTTCAATACTTGATAAGGTTCCTGATTACATCATATATTACATTGTATGTTACATCGTACGTTACATCATTAGTTGTATTTATTGTTAACAAACATTGAAAACAATCCTTTTTAGGTGGAGCATTTTCTGTTCAAATAAAATATCTGAATATATTTGAACTAGCTCACGTAGAATTATGTGTATCACTTATCTATAATAAAGTGTGTGTGTGTGTGTGTGTAAGTGTGTGTTTGTGTGAGTGTTTGTGTGTGTTTGTGTGAGTGAGTGTGAATGTGAGTGTGTGTATACAAATAATGACAATACCCTATTTCTCCTATAGACGATCTACCCGAATGGTAAATACATGGTTAACGGTTAGTGATAGATAACAATGATACACATATTAACAATTAAGTTTGCCCAACATCTATTAACAATAAAATGAAAAGAATTATGTATTTATTTGTAATCTAATATTTGTAGAAAAAATGTCCAGAATTTCTAGGATATTATTATTTTTACTCAATTTTTTTTATTAGTAAATATATTTATATAGTCACTATACCATATATATATATATATATGTTTGATAAATTAGTATAAATATTTAAAAATTAATTATGGTAAATGTGTACTGTAATATTTTACATAAATTGATGTTTTTTTATTTTATAAAAAAACATAATTATTTGAATCTAAATTACTATATACATTTTTTTTAATATTTAATATTAATTTTTTATATATATATATCAAATAAATTCAACTAATGTAGATAATTGCATTTAAGGGTGTGTTTTTGGTCAACCACAGGTGTAACAACCACAGGTGGAAAAACCACAGGTGTACGAGAAATTCGTATTCACTGCATGTAAAAATCCAACTGTTACAAAACACGTCTGGTTGTGCTATTTATTCATACCGCAGCACTTGCCATCTGCGCTACACTAGTGTATCATAGATCCAGAGAGAACTTTCTCTAGCTCTATGCTTTGAACGCACGCATAATAAGCTCTGCCTATGAAATGAATCATAAAATACATCACAATTGTGATGTTATTGCTATTTATAGGTATGCGCGCATTTATTTACCAAAAATTAAATTGAAGTTATGTATGTTAGCATGTATGTATGTATGTATGTCATCGATATAAAGAAAGTGGATAAGCAATTGAATGTAGTGTATGGCACTATCCGCTACGGGCGCTGCAGTCGAAACCCACTATCTGGCCCACTACTTTTTATTTATAATAATGTTTATTTATACATATATATATATTGATAATTACTACCATTTTTAATGTACTATCTAATAGATAGTATCTATACTAAAAATAAAATTATATATTTAAAATACATAATATCAACATTCCTCGTGATTTTGTGTATTTAAATTGAAGATATAATACTATTTTATTGATTTTAGTGATAATTATAATTTAAATCCATTGATATAGATAGAAGTTACTTTAATCTATTTCGACGAAAAGACTACTGTTTTAAGATTTGACATATATAATATGACTAATATCCAATCAATATCACTGATACCATTTTGTTAATTTATCGATAAAAGTGTCATTCACGTATCTATCTTTAACATGCATTGCGTGCGTCAATTGCTTATCCACTTTCTTTATATCGATGGTGTATGTATGTATGTATGTAATGTATACATGTATGTATGTATGTATGTATGTATGTATGTATGTATGTATGTATGTATGTATACATCATATATGTATATATATATATATAATAATATATATATATATATAAATATATTATTATTATATATATAATATAATGATAATATAATATATATTATATATATATTATATATTATATTATTATTATATTATTATTATAATAATATATATATATATATATATATATATATATATATATATATATATTATATATACATATATATATTATATATACATATATATATTATATATACATATACAAGTATGTATTACATTATATTTACTAGTACAAGTGTGTATGTATATATATATATATATATATATATATATATATATATATATGTGTAATGCATGTTATTTAATGTTATTTAAATACAAATATATCCATACATAAATACTTGTATTAGTGATTGCACTAGTGGTTGCAGTTGCACTAGTGGTTGACGAAAAACACTCGAAATTTGTTTCTACTAACTGCGCACCACCTGTGTTTGACCAAAAACACACCCTAATACTGCATGCATTAGGTTTGCAAAATTAAACTGTAAATATAGAAATTAGAAAAGTATACAATATGTTAAATTTAATTGATTTAAATTATATATAAATGACAAGTAACAATTAACGCCACACGCACACCATAATGTATATAGATATAAAATAATGGGTCTATACAAAGTTAGGCACAGAGCATTCAATTCAATGAATTGAGCTAGTTTTTTTTTCATTATATTAAATACATTCACATGCACAATCCTATAGAATAAACTTTTTCATAGTGTGTATTATTCATATATAAATATATACATAAAAAACTTTATATTTTGTAATATGTAAATTCTATAGAAATTGATATTTTTTCAATTATATATATAACAATATTGAATTATTTGTTGAATAGGATTGTGTATATATTTGTTTTTTATACAATGCTACAAAAATTAGTATGATACATATAATAGTTTTTGAGTTCTCTACATTTATACACACATACCTAGTGTGAATTTATTTATTCTGAGTAAATTCCCTTTGAAGTTACACAGCATAAAAAGCAATTGATTTTATTTAAAAAATATATAAATGTAATTGAAAACAACTATAAAATAAGAATAACTAATTGAATAATAATAATTTATATTATGAATAATATATGTATAATATATATAAGTATATATAATTATATATAATATATAGTATAAATGATATAAAAGTATAAATATTAATGTAAACAAAATAAAATAAATATAAAAACTAAAATATATATAACTAAAATAAATAATATGAATACAAATAAATAATATGAATACAAATAACTAATAATAAAATATAATGTATATATGTGTGAATACAATATATATATATAATATTCAAATAAAGTAAGTAATATAGTAAAAGCAAAGATTTTGCGAAGCAAAGATATAACACTCCCTATGCATGCAACGTAATTTAGTAATAGCCCCAACCGCTGCTAGCAGTAGTATCGAAATCACTGAAATAGATTTAGGTTCGGCTCTGTTTGCATACAACAATGTTTTCATTGCTCTATTAAATTACATGCAATATAAATTAGCTTTTACTCACTAAATATATACTTATAGCATTTAAAACATACATATCATATTTGTTTGTTATATATTAGTAATGAACACTTAGTTTTCATCATATAAATATTAATTTAAAGCATATTATTTAACATTTTAAAAGTGTATAGTTAAATACGAATTTACATTATAAACAACGCATAGTTCCTAAAAGTAACCCGCTATAGGTGGCACCAGGGTATTTTGTATACAAATTCGAATTACATGATTTCGCGTAAGTGTTATATCTTTCCTTCGGAAAATCTTTGGTAAAAGTAATAATGAAATCAAAATCATAAACCAAATAAAAATGAAAATATAGCAAAATGCAAATAACAGAGTTTTCAATGTAAACAAATATAGCGTCACCTGTCTACTCTCTAATTGGCCAGTATGGTCACATGATATAGCATTTATGTGTGCAATGATATAGAATAATTCAATGTAAACAATCTCGTTTTTATTTCATATAAATCGGTAATATATAAGTTATAAAACATTATAAACTAAAATAAATTAGTCAGGAACACTAAATAAATAATAAATAAAATATTATTTTTTAAGTACTTTTATTTTTGAATAGTATGGTCAAAAAACTACCTTTTATGCTATTTCTAGATTGAATTCATGGCTAAAATATTTACACATATTAAAAAACACTCATTATTAATATTATGGAACAAAAAATAAATACAATTTTTAAAAATATTTGTGAATTCAACACGTGCCGCGACATCCCCTTAAGTAACAATGCGCAAACCATGCTAGTTACGTCACAAGTCAACAAACTAAATAATATCATTCTTTTTATCAACATTCATTTACCAACTATATTATACTATTTGAATCGAAAGAAAAATGTATCCACCCTTCACCAATACATCCATATTTCTACCCTCTCTCCCTCAAATATCCCCCCCTACAGCCCTCCCCTACCACCCTCTATTCTACCCCCACCACCCTACCCCCCTTACATCCCTACCCCCCTCCCCCTACTCACCCTACCCCACCCCAGGTTCCCTATCCAGCGGTATCGGTGACGATGACGCCGACACAAGCGATGACGAAGACGACGACGATGAATCTCCTACGAAACTACTCAAGCGTGACTTCTCCAAGTTAACCACCTACTCGGAGCCGCCCCCTCGCTACAGTAAACCCAACCTAGTGGACCAGAGTACGCAGGCCGAGTTACCCTCTCGCTTCCAGACTATACACATCAACCGGCGACCCTACGATATACTCAAGGTCATCGGCCAGGGAACCTTTAGTAGAGTTAGTGCGCGTGCGATATTCTCTCTAAAGTATATATTTATAATCTAAAAAATGTTGTTTAAATATTTGTGAAAAAATAATTCCAGCCATTTCTGGGATAATTTTGTTTTCCGTTAATATTTTTAAACGACATTTTTTTATTTTTAAATATAATCATATGGTTAAACCTATAGGATATATTCTATATTTACGCGATCGTCGAGAAATAAATATCGTTAATAATATTAATCGAAGAAAGTATTATTATATATATAGTAGAATTTAAAATATTTTACTCAATATATTTTAAGTTAGATAATTAGATAATTAGAAAAATATGTTGACAATAATGCTATAGTAATTCAGTTTATATAATAATTATATAGTAATTTGTGTGTGTGTATATATATATATATATATATATATATATGTCAAGAGCTCCTACAATGTCACACACTGATTCAATAAGGAGCTATAACAAGCATCGATTTGTAAACAAATTCACATTTTTAATACGAATAATACAAACTATTTAACAAGCTATTATAATAAATCATTATTTAAAAATGTTAAATTCTAGCTATATCTAGAATGTATATCCGTACATTAATACATGTGTATACAACTAATAATATAATAATGGTTATAGTATCTAAGTATGAGTACCAACATAATAACTACTTTAATACACAGTATCCCTGAAATATCAACAGTTTCATTGATAATATTTAACTTTATAAACCGGTATATCATTCAAAACAACTACATATTTAGCTATGACTACGCTTTATATTATATTCATAACTATTAACTTTAAATATATGAATTATTAAATTTAATATACTATTTCAATGCGCTTGCTTACTTTGCTTATTTCGGGATTGTCGTTTCCCGGACAGTAAAAGTTCTCCAAACTTCGCGGTTCACCATAGCTACTTTCATCTCTCATTTCAATGTATAATATATATATATTATAAGTTTGAGTATTAACAAATGTGAGGGTATGCATAAAGACAGCTATAACATATACGATGTGTACATATAATGGTATCCTACAGTTAATCGGCAATGTTTAATACTATCTTTCTGATAGACAATATTTGTCGTAGTATAAATGAATCGCTACTACAATATATGTAATGTAATACGGTATGTATGGTTATGTTTTGAATGTTGCAAATATATATATATATATTTATATACATTTTAATGTATAATATCGGATTCTACTTATATGTATACATCAAGTACATGGTATACATTTTAAATAATATGTAACGTTATAATATTTTAAATATTATATAACCATATTACATACAATATATATATATTGTATTAAGACGTTATATTACGAGAATTATTCTTAGAATAAAGAAAATAATAAAAGTAATTATTTTAATATAAGTTTTTTTTGTATTTTTATTTCACTTCGTTTTTTTAAATTTATAAATCAATTTTTATTATATTGAATAATTATATTATATAATTAATTATCTTTTATTTACAAACAAATCTTTAATAAATTTGCAATATAACTATCAAAATTCGATGTTTTATAACACTTACCTGTCTGTCATATTCTAAATACTTTGTAAATAAATAAAATAATAATTATTGTAAAATATTAGATATTATAAATTCATTCCATTTTATGAATATAAGATCAATTTTAAAATTTTTTGAAAAATATGTTTATCTTGTAAATATTATACAAAATATTCCTTTATTTTTCAACATCAATTTAAATTTTTTCAACATCAAACTAACTTTTTTTTATGATAAGTAATGTTACTAAAACATTAATATCTTTTTTATTATTGAATATTTTTTGATAAAACCTTCTGCATTGGAAATAATATATTTATATATAGATTAAAAATAAAATAGAATAATATCTAATAATTTATAATTATATGTGATATATTATTATTATTTTTATCATTATCAGATTTAGGCAATGTCAGGTTAATTATAGAAGCAGTGTTGCTTATCGAGAATATTACCCCTTTATGTATTATATTTCTCACATACAAGATGCAGGTTACATCACACCTATTATATAATATCTAAACACCCACGCTTAGCGTCACTAACTGAACAGATAATGGATTTATATATAACGTACTTTTTTCAAAATGATACAAATATATCTTTATACATACAATACGCGAATATCATTTAAAAAGCCACCTTATCGTGTTATTGTTATTATTATTATGTTATTGATTGATAATTTATTTAAGCAAATACATAGCCGAAAATATAATCGAAAGTATAAAGTATAAATATTTGCTAACGATAACATACGTTATAGAAATAAACCAAGAATAATTATTGTTATTAGTTATTGTTATTATCAGTATAGTTAAATGTTACATAGTCTGGTGAAATAACTGTATATGTATGTATGTGTGTATACGATGTGATATTATATTAGTGATTTACTAGATATAGTTAATATGTTAATTATACTATTATATAACTTATCTAACATTATGAGACCTCGTATATAATGTAAAGTTTAAAGTTACCAAAGTTTCATCAAAAGTTTTTATATATATATATATATATATTTATATAATATATTTAATTTTTCAAATAATGAACATACATAATTCTAAATGTGTTATATTATATGATAGTTACAAGTTACCTATAGGTATAGTTTATTTTGAATTATAACCGTTTTATCAAGTTGAACACATTTTATAAATAACATTTTTCAATATTAAAAGTATATTTATATATATATATTAAAAATTATAATTTCGTTGATAATGTATATATTTTATAGATATTTTCTAAATACAGAACCATTATTTACTTAATCATTATATATATATATCAAATTGATATTTTCAATGTATTATATGTAGTTATATCCTTAAGGGCATACTGCAGTTGAGAAATCAGCGAAAGTCACAAAAATAATTTAAAAAATGTTATACAATATTAATAATTTAGTATATGTTATTTGTTATCTGTCAACAAATATTATCATTGAAAACGGCCTTAAAATACCATAAAAAACATATTTTATAACACACCTTTTAAAATAAATAACGTTGGCTTATAATTTATTTGAAATCTAAATGAATAATTTTATAATAATGCCTACATTTTATTTTATATCATTTTTATACTTATATATTGTCGATTTACAAAATTTAAAAACCAAATTGTCTATCTTTATGTATTCTATATTATTATCATTGTAAGCATATGTCATGTGATATTATACATCAATAGAAAAGCTAATATTATACGCTATATATTTCTTACCTCCTTTACATCATTTCACTTCTACAATTTATATTTGTTCATCATTTTACCTTTATTTGATCTAATATTTATATTATTTACATATATTTATAGTTAGTTTCATTTATATATTAGTTTTATATCATTAGTATTTTAAAATAGTGTATACCATTATTCATTATTAGCCTTTATATTAGATTTTTAGTTTATTTTATTTATAATTTGGTTTTCAAATTATATTTCTACGTATATTTACATTTATTTATATTACTTTATATTAATTACATTTTGTTATAGTTAGTAATATTTAAATATATATTTATTAATTATTATTAGTTATTATTAGTATTAGTTTTATTTTATAATATTAGAATTTATATTTGAGTTATAGTTGTATTTATAATTTTTATAGTTGATTATAATATTTATAATTTATCACTATTTTTTAAATTCATTTCATTTATTTACATTTATATTTTTTCTATTCACATATAGTTATTAATATTTATATATTTATTAGTAATTATTAGTTATATTTAATTGTATTGGATATCATTTATATTGAATAATTATATAATGAATGTGTTTTACTATTACAATTGACAATTATTTATTCAATGTATTTTACAATTCCAATTTATAATTATTTATTGAATTTATACATCTATATATATATTATTTTATAAATTATATGACACTATTATTGCTTTATTTTATCATAATATATAAACTATACATAATAACATATTTTAATTCTATATACTACTATGATACATAAACTGTATTTGCTTTATTTTATAATAGTGATTTTTACTTAGTAAAACTTTAGATGCGTTTTACTCATAATAATTATTTTGTACTACCTAGGTGAATGTAAATATAAATGTATGTTTAGAATAATATAGCATAGGTATCCAATAACAATTTTTGTAATTATTATTGAAAAGAGACAATATTGGTATAAATTAAAAAAAATATTGGTTTAAATAAATTATACATAATAATTAATATATTTATACATGAAATAAATAATATTTTAAAAATATATAAACACACAATTGTAGCGGTATATATATTGTATACAATACAAAAATAGATAGTTAAATTCATTTAATAGTTTTACCTAAACATAGATTTTAATGGACCTTTGTATTTCCTATCTCTTAACATGTAAATGCATGAAATGGCGGTCGCACTGCCGTATGCCCTTAAGGGGGGGCACGTATTCATCTAAACAATGCTATTTTACTTGAGAAAATGACATTCAAAGTTTTTTAAAACAATTAATCACAAAAGATTATAATATATATATATAAATGATAAGTAAAATATAATGGTATATAAACAACACTGACATAATAATAATTCGTACTAATATATAGTACTAAAATATATATTATAATGCGATAAATAAATATATGTATAGAATTTATAAAATAGAAAAATTTATATTTATAGTAATAGTTTAATAATAGTTATAAAGAATTATAAAAAATACATACAAGAATATAACATCTTGACTAGACGGAGATAATTATAGAAAGAACGCATTTCTAAATGTTTTGTGGAAGTGTCTCCTTCCAACCAATGATATCTTTTTATACACATACGTTAATTGTTTATTAATTATATAGAATTTATCTATAATCTATGCTTAATGTAAAAGTAGAAATAATGTAAATTTAGAAATTTGTTTAGTAAAATAATTTTATACAATATCAAAATATACAATTAAATGTGACAAGTATTTACAAAAATAACGAATATATTAATACATTTCCTGTCAATTTCAAATAATTATTATGTCGATTACACTTATAAAAACACTTTATATTGATATAAATACTCAAAAATAAAAATTAGAGATATTTTTACAAATTTATAAATATTAGACATGTTAGATATGTAATAACATTTTTTTGTTAAAATAAAAATATTAATCATATTTTAACCTGCGCCTAAATGTAAATCCTTAAATATAAAGATTTATATAATACTTTTTAAAACTTTTATTGTTTACATTATAAAATGTGATTTATTTATCAAATCCTTGGCAAACCATTTTGAAATAGTTTTGGCTCAAAACTTTTGGGGCTTTAAATTATAGAGTATATATTATATACTGCCTTACTATACAGACAAATTAGCATTACTATTTGTATTAATATATATATATCTAAATATTTTAAAAGTAGTTTTAAAATATCTAAAATTATATCATTGATCATCAGGCCTTTCTAAATGCGTACATTTAAAATGTGCACGAATTAAACCTAATTCATTCATATTTATGCAGATAGAATTCGTACATGCACGAATTTAAGAATTTCCATTCTTTAAATTATTTGTAGTACTGTATTTTATTTATTAGATAATTTTAAATGGCTAATATATACATCTGTCCTAATAACGATATGTATACAATTTTAAATGTGTAGTTTTATTTTAGGAATATGATCTTCCACATCTTCTTTTCAGTAATTACTATAGAATTTACACAACACCGATATAATTTCACCAGTTTGTTGATATCTTTCACTATATTTAGTCCTTATTTTATTTCATGTATTTCAAGAAAATGTAATGTAAATAAAATAAAATTAATAATTTTAAATTTGTATGAATAATAATCTTTGGTAAATTAACTAAAACATAGATACTGTCCTAAAATATAGCAATACATTTTATTTTCATTCAATTGTATATACTCTATAATATATATTCTATAGTCTATATTATATATTTGTAAATTAAATTATGAAATATGTTAAAATAAGTAGAAATAAGTTAAAGTAAAATAACCCCATCTATAAAGTCTATATTATAGAAGTTTCATGACATATCGTATCATTATTTATTCATAACAATTCCAATCGGTATTTATTAATCGCATAAATGTTTATTCATATAAAATAGACGTATAAAAGAAATAATAAATGAAAAAATAAGTGGCCTTTCATTTTTTAAATTTATATTTTTTTCATTCGCCGTTCGCTCATGAGGTTATAGGAGTTATAGGTTATATAGTCTTGTATATATATATTTAACTGCCTGTGTGGCTCAGTGGCTAAGGCGTCATACACACAAGCAGTAGGACACGGGTTCGACCCTCGTCCGGAACATTAATTAATTTTATAAAATGGGTCTTAAAATATTATTTAGAAGTGATCTTATATAATTGTGTATAAATAAATGATCGGCTCTCGTTAAAACCATAGATGCCTTAACATGATAGCGGCTTCGAAGGGACATTAGAGCCATATGTGGTTATAAGTGAAAACTTCATCCAAGTTCCTGGATGGGATGAAAGGACATATCAAATAAAAATAACAATATATATATATATATAATAATGTAGTGTATGTAATAACGGTCGCTGTTTAAGCAATTGTCTGATATCACGAGATACTAATACACGTGCTGCCCCCTACCAGATATACAGAGCCCTAGACAAAGACTACAGAGAGATTATCATCAAGATCATTAACATCAAGAAGTGTACCCCTCATCAGATCAACGGTAGCTATGTACTTGGGTTTGGTCGGAGGGTGACATTAACACCCCCCCTTCCTGGCCCCCATCCGATAACCAATCTATACCTTCTTACCCATTCCCCCGACTTATAATCCATATGTACCCTTTTGTCCTTACCCCCATCTAAAACCCATATGTACCCTTTTGTCCTTACCCCCATCTAAAACCCATATGTACCCTTTTGTCCTTACCCCCATCTAAAACCCATATGTACCCTTTTGTCCTTACCCCCATCTAAAACCCATATGTACCCTTTTGTCCTTACCCCCATCTAAAACCCATATGTACCCTTTTGTCCTTACCCCCATCTAGTATCCCATATGTACCCTTTTATCCTTGCCCCCCCCCCATATCCTATAATCAAATATACCCTATTGACCTCACCCCATCCGTACCCTATTGTCCTCGCCCCATCCGTACCCTATTGACCTCGCCCCCTCCTCGCGCGTAGATTTCGTCAACGAGGTGAACCTAATGGACGAACTGCGCAAGGTCTGCTCCAACCACGTGATCCGTATGTTCGACTGCTGTCAGACGGACGCCGAGATCAGTATCGTCATGGAACGGGGCGAAGTAGACCTGCACGTGTTCCTACACAGGGCCCATCACCGGCGCACCAACAGCCCCTCCTTCGTGAAGTTCTACACCAGACAGATTCTCTCCGCGATACAGACGCTGCACTCGGCGGGTTCGTACGAGAGGGGTGCTGCGGGGTCGTACGTTGGGGGGGGGGTGCTGGGGGTCGTACGTGGGGGGGGGTGAGGATGCTGGGGGGGGGGGGGGGGTGACGATTATAATACGTTTAAATTGATTGGTTTCGGACTGAAAACTCTGCTAATTAACTAGTTGGTGCCATGATGATGATGATGATGATGATGATGATGATAGTGATACTGATGACTATAATATAAAGCACTACTAACCCCACGACCTCTACTAACCACACGACCTCTACTAATCACACGACCTCTACTAACCACACGATCTCTACTAACCACACGACCTCTACTAACCCCACGACCTCTACTAATCACACGACCTCTACTAACCACACGACCTCTACTAACCACACGACCTCTACTAACCACACGACCTCTACTAATCACACGACCTCTACTAATCACACGATCTCTACTAACCACACGACCTCTACTAACCACACGTGCTAACCTCGTTCAGGTATAATTCACCTGGACATCAAGCCGGCAAACTTTGTCCTGGTAGCAGGGGTGGTCAAGATAATAGACTTTGGCCTCGCTATGCTGGCTGATGATGATATGACTATCGACCGTAAGAAAAATCAGGTATGCTCAGTCCTACTAGCACCCCACCCCCACCCTCGTAGGTGATAACTAGTGATGTAAATGATGCTCAAATCTAAAGCATGATGCAGTCTCAGTCTCAGTTACCTAAAGTCTCAACTCGGTTCGGGCTCGTTTTGTTAGAGTCTCGGCTCGGGCTCGCTTGGCTAGAGTCTCGGCTCGGCTCGGGCTCGTTTTTTTTCCAAAAATGAAAGTCTCGGCTCGGCATCAATAACCAAAAGTCTCGGCTCGGCATCAAAAAGCTCGGTATTATTTACACCACTAGATGAAATTTACATTATTATTCACTGAATCGCGAAGTTGGCGCAGATTATTTTTTTTAAATTGATGTAAATGTGAAATATATAAAAATTAGTATTAAAATGTAATTTCAAAAAAGTATTATTTCGACTCTGTAATGTTTTGTAAAAGTCTCAACTCGGCTCGGGCTAGTTTGGCTAGAATCTCGGTTCGGCTCGTTTGGCTAGAGTCTCGGTTCGGCCTGGGCTCGTTTTTTTCCCGAAAATGAAAGTCTCGGCTTGGCATCAAAAACCAATAGTCTCGGCTCGGCATCAAAAGCTCGGCATCATTTACATCCCTAGTGATAACACTTGATAACTACCCTCATAACCACCCCCACCCTCGTAAGTGGTAACAATTGATAACTACCCTCACAACCACCCCCACCCTCGTAAGTTGTAACACTTGATAACATTTCTTGTCATTCAATATTTCTTAGTTTTAATTATTATTGTTTATAATCTATTCAACAATATATAGCTCTAATTTATTAAATTATATTAATGATTTTCACTATTCTAAATTTACCTAAACTATAATACAAATAAATCAAGTCGTAGTGATGAGCTTAATTAATACACGCACTATTCTATTTACGTTATCGTAATACTATGTATATGTGTAATGGCAGCGATCAGCAGTGTATGACTTTGTGCGGCTACTTTATGTGTAGAGTAACGTAATACTATAGAAGTCATATAATACTATAGTTGATTTTATATATAATGTATAGTAAACCTATAAGATATATATATATATATATATATATATATATATATATATATATATATATATATATATATATATATATATATATATATATATATGATATATATCTTTATATACTTACATACACTACTATCCAAATAAAGTATTATAATAATTAATATAATAACAATATTTATTTGGATATACAATTGCACTAATAGTTTGTTAATCAATTTGTATACTTTATTCAGACATGGTTTGTATAACGTAACATTAAATGTTGTCGTATTTAAGTTGAGAATCATATATAGGTAATTCTGTTGTATCTAAACATTGTATATATTAATATTATATTATAGATTATAGTCATGTATTATTAACTTTGTTTAAGGGATGTATGTACATTGTACACCAAATAACATTTATTTGTTTTATATCTGATTTCTATATATATTATTTTTATTTATGAAAATCATAGATAATAATTGTAATTATAAAAATGCGTGTACAACAAATATACAATTTTTATCGTAGATTTGTATATTCCGAAATAAATTGAAATTCAATGGAATACAAGTTATAGATTCTAGATCTACCTGATAAGCAGGTGATAGTTTAATAAAATCTTGAGATATGCAATATGTGACATGAGCGTAATATGTATATTATCAAATTAATATAAATTAAAGTGCAAAGAAATATACACATATATGACACTGTATATAAGCCGTATATTATCGATTTACTATGAATTAAAACTCAATTAAATATACAACATATAGATATATCTACCTGTAAATACAGTCATGTACATTACTATGGCTACTCTATAATAACAAAGATATTGCCAAGCAAAATCCTTCGGATAATACCTAGTGATATAAATATATATAATATAGTGTTATCTTTGTATTATAAAATTACTCATAAGTATGGATAGATCTCGCAAAAATAAACTTATTATTACATTATCCAGTATTATATATATATAATATATAATATATAATATATAATCATTGCGAATACGACTACTTGTATGTATACTAGAATATGTTTTACATGAATTGAATTGAATTGAATATGGTTTATTGAGAAGAAATAAAATATAATGCAGTATATACAATCTCTGTTCAAAGGAGAATACCAGAGATTATCTTGTAATCTATACTCACAACGAGGGTACCCTCCAATAATATAATAATACAATAATATGACAACGATAAAATTAAGAATAGTAAAACGTGAAAGAAAAAAATAGATAAACTAATTTAAAATTATATATACAACACAATTAGTAAATATATTTATATATAACATATATTAACTGTTATATTTATTAAAATTATAATAACGAGTGTTAATAATGAAATTAATATTTATTTAAATATTTTAAGTTTTTACATGTATTATTTAATCCATTCCAAAGTTTAATACGACATGAACATATATTTAATAATTACATTCACATATATTTAATAAATATATTCTATTTAATAGTTAATCAATATTGTATTACTTAATTAATTATTAATATAATATTTATAGTAAATTTGAAAACATTTATTGACAAATATATTTAATAATTCCGAAAAGAGTTAATATATCTAGGATAAATAATTAAAAATACGGTTATATAATAAAACAATGGATATAATATGAGATTATTTATATTATTTATAAATTATATTCTATTCTGTAATTATAATAATTTATATACCAATATTATATTTATATTGAATGTTGAACATTTTAAAATTATAATTCTAATAAATATTATATTTTGAATATATACGTACATATTTATTTTATTCATAGTGTTTTTGATATTACTTATATAATATGCATTTTAATTATAATATTAATGATATGCGATCAAGTTGGGCTAGGTTTTGTAATCGATTGTACATATACTAGCTAACTCTAACATTAGGCATAATACACGTAACTTTAAAATAGAGGTTGCTGACTTGCTGACATTTTATCACATATTATTATTATCATTATTATATTATTTATAAATATATATAAATATATAAATAATATTAAAATTCCTATGAATAACATAAATATATATATTCAATATATAATACTTAGTATAATTGTAATATTTAAATGTTCAATATTCAATATAAATATAATATACCAGGTATATAAATTATTATAATTATAGCATAGAATATAATTTATAAATAACTTCCAATATGGTCCATTATTTTATTATTAACAGTGTTTCAATTCTTTATCTTATTTTGATGAGTGTGCAAAATAAATAACTAAATACAATACTATACAATAGAATTAGCGTTTCCAGTATTTCGGCTATAGCCACACCCCTAGCACCCATAGCCACACCCATAGCCACACCCCTAGCACCCATAATTTGAAAGCATCGGCTACAGTGCATGGAAACGCTTAATAACTAACACTATCACCCTCACCCACCTCCACAAGTGGTTAACCCTATCACCCTCACCCGCCCCCTAACACTCTCACACTACCCAACGCCCGCCCGCCCCCTACACGAAGCAACTATGAACTACCCCACCCCTAACACCCTGACCCGCCCCCTACCCAGGAAGGTACCATGAACACCCCTGCCCCTAACACCCTCGCGCCCCCTACCCAGGAAGGTACCATGAACTACATGTCGCCGGAGATCCTCGACCCCAGTCTTCGTATCTCTGACCGGTCTGACGTGTGGTCATTCGCTGTGGTGTTGCACGAGTTCCTTCACGCCTTCACCCCGTTCATCTACGACGAGAACGTAGACACCACCAGCTCCATACTGAAACGTCTGTACGAACCCCACTGTCTCATCGATACCGACCCCGTCATCCTCAAAGTACTCGAGGTACCCTATCGCACGCACATTATCCCCCTACGCCCGCGCCCCCCTATTGTATACGTGTATAACGTAGAATTGAACAGTTTTCGGAATACCTTAATTTTTAGGGGATGTACGACACTCATTTTTTCGGGAAAAAATTTATTTTTAATTTTTTAACGAATACAATTATTATTATAGAAAATCATTTTAAATGACATTTAAATTGCATTTATACGTGGAATATGAATATTAAAACTAAATATTATAATCAATTTAAATTTAAATATTTATATTTCTATTATAATTTATACTACGATTTCATTAGTTATCGATTTTTAAAATTGAAGATTATATTAAAGCTTGTTTATATCAGTATTATAATATAATGGATAGGTAGTGTTATTTATCACTCGATAGGCTTCGCATTGAAATACATCATGACGGATGGGATTTAAATGTAATTGTAAAATAAGAAAAAATAATGCTTTAAACATTATTTACTCTGAATAATTAATTTTAACAATTGTGCCGATATAAACTATGCTAACTTTTTTATTATTGTATAATGTTTACTTTAGATGTTCAATATAATTAGAATGTACTTGTATGGTAAAAGTTATCTGTATGCATTTTATCTATATGGATAAGTAGGAAAGAACAATTTTTGTTTCAAATATTTTTGTAATATTTTACATACATATGCATGTTTCATATTAATAAATACAAGTTTAAAAAAGTATACAGATAATATTAAAATTTGGAGATGTATTAGTATATTAACCCTTTGCGTCTGAGCTGTTTATTTCTGTTGTGTTACAAAATGCCGAGCTGTTGATTTCTGTTGAGCAACCACTATATATCATATATTAGTCCATTTTATTATTTAAATATATCAAAATTATATAGTGAATTGTTTTCTTTTTGATAAGATTTAGAAAAATAGGTAATAAAATAAATAGGTTTCATATCTTAGTTTTCAAGTTAATTGGTGTAAGGTTTTTTTTAGATATAAATTTAATCATATGATATAATAATTTATATAAATTAAAATTGAAAAATTAATATAATTTGTGGTATATAATAAATTTATTTTAATATAAAATAGCTTGTATATTTTATTTTTTATAGTAACTAAAGTAAATATCATTGTAATACATATTTATTTCAATAAAAAGCATTTTATATCAATACAAATTTAAAATTTGATAAAAAGTTAAATAAATATTATCATTAATTATTTATGTTGTAACTTTTTAACGAAAATAATTTATGTCTAATTTTTAAGTAATTATATAAATAAAATCTGCATAGTAATATTAATATTGGAGGAAGAAAACGTTGCAATATTATTTACACCGATAGTACAGAATTCTAGTATTACATTTTATTTTTTTAAATATGTAATATTATTTGTGCGTTATTACTTGTAAATTATTCAATAATGAGTCATTATTAATGACTCAATTTATATAATTTATTCAGTTTATTGTTGGTTTATATATTGTTACCACTTTTTTAAGACTAAATGCATAATTAGTTTAGGTTTGAAATATAATTATTTTATTTTAAAGAATTAATTATAATTTTTACTTTTTAATTGATTATAATATTTTGAATAATTAATAAATTACTAATTTTTTTCCATATTAATAAACTATAATATACTAACAAAATATTATAATTTGTAATAGAACATTTTTATATTTATATCAACATATTCATTTATTAAAAACGTGCGTACATATTTTTTTTTAAAACAAGCTCTCGGAACTGGGCGACATGTAATTATTAAATCCTCGGATGCAAAGTGTTAAAAGAAACAAATTTTTATTTTACGATGATGTTGAAAAATTTATAATCTTACTAAAAATAGCATTTGTTCGTATCTTATATTTGTAAAGTTAACCAGTGTAGTGCATCCCCTTAATTTTCTTTCTGAAAGACCAATAAGATACGAGTATATCAGGTTGTTGCCCGTGATATATATACATATATTGAATTGAATTGAATTGAATTGAATATGGTTTATTGAGTAGAAAACAATATAATGCAGTATATACAATTTCTACTCAACGGAGAATACCAGAGATTATCTTGTAATCTATACTCACAACGAGGGTACCCTCAAATAATATAATAATACAATAAAATGACAACGATAAAATTAAGAATAGTAAAACGTGATATATACACATATATATATCGTACATTATCGTACACATATATCGTACACTATTGATATTAGCGTATAACGTTGACACACTTGTTGCAGGATTGTCTACAACTGAACCCTAAGAAACGGCCGACCAGCAAAGTATTACTGACTTATGATTACTTCAATTGATGAACGTAAACGCATTTAACCTACCCCCCTACCCCCCCACCCATGCCTGTATCAGTAATTTATGTATATCGTACGTGCGACGCGCAACATTTTATATGCATCTATCGAATCTATTAATTTCAAATAAATATATATATATATATCTATGTCTATTTATTTGATTACCGTTACTATATTAATTTCCTTAAAATACTGGTAGTGGGATACCCCGTTTAGATCAAACATTAAAAGTTTGCTAATAGTAGCGCATATATAGCGGGTATTTCGATAGAATATTCGCCTGGAGTACGGCATCAACTTTAAATGTAAATATAAATTTAACTAAAATGCAAGAATTTGAGATTTCAATATTATGAAAAACGTGGAACTAATTACTTTCTAGAATGAAGTCGATCAGGAAAGTGTTGCGATTAAGTTCAATTGAGATAATGGCGGTAATACAAATATTGATGCACTCTCTAAATATATAGGCGCGAAAATAAATGATAAAGAGGAGTTGATTGGAGTATACAAACAAAACAAATTACAAAGAATCAGTATAATAACAATACGTGGTCAAATATAGAATTTACATCATATGAGACGTTTACAATTACTATTTTCCACCAATATTTGACAATTTAATTGATAAAACAAAGATAATCATGTAGTTATTATTAATTATATTATATAAATAATATATATATATATATCATCTGACATCAGAAATTATTAGTAATAAGATGATTAGTAAATAAGATGATTCGTAATTAAACAACTATATTATACTATATTGATATAAACACCTATACACCTCAAAGATATGAACTATCCAAATATGGATATATAAAATATATGGTAGGATAGAATTATATCCAAATGTATCAAAATATCCAACCATTTTCTTCCGAATATATCTGTATTTAATTGCAAATAATTACAACTAAAGCTTCTCGAAAATTAAAGAATTTTCTATGAAATTACCTGAAATAATCATCGACTTGTATTGGGTATACAATGGAAATAATATAGACTTTCAAGTTGGGAATTATCTTCAGAATCAAAGCTAATTAATGAAATGAAACTGAATACATAATTATTGTGTAGTGAGGATATCGAATAAAATAAATATTTGAATTAAACTTGTATTATTATTTTTATCAATTAATTTATAACTTATAACATATTATATCGCAATGATTTTAGAGGGTACCTTAATATTTATTTACATCCATAGCGTGAAGGAGACCCCCCTATATAGTATACGTATCTTAATGGGGTATCCCAGTGCAAGTAGTTCAGGCAACTTGCCGCAAATATTGCAACTTAACAACGATTTTCTATCAAGTTGTAATGGAATACCCCTTTAAAGTTACTATATGTCAGGTAAGTTGCCGCAAAGTAAGTGGGTATCCCCAATTGTAGTTAACTTGCTATACAATTACTGTAGTAGGATACCCACTTACTTTCCGGTAACTTGCCTGACATATAGTAACTTTAAAGGGGGTATCCCATTAAAACTTGATAGAAAATCGTTTTTAAGTTACCCGGCCAGCAACAGTAATAGCCTAATAATAGCAACATAATAGCATAACTAATAGTAAAAGTATATTATGCTGGTATTATGTTGCTATTATAATAATAGAAACATAATAACTTTAATACATTACAAATTTATGGCAGCATAATAGACTTTTAATGGTAACATAATAGTACAATGTAAATATGTGAGGCTATTAGTATGCTATTATGAGGCTATTACTGTTAGCTGGACCCTTTAAAGGTACCTCCTTCATACTGTGCATGTAAATAGATATGAAAAACCAACATTTTTAAAACTCCAAATTTTAAATATGTTTACCAAATTTGATCACAAATATAGTAATAGTACATAATTTATATATAGAATAGTTATAGATATGTTAGTTATGACTAGAATTACACTATTAATATGTTATACAATTTGTATACTTTGTTCCCATATTATGCTTACTTAATTAAGCCGACTCTGTATATATATATATATAAAATAATTATTTTGTTTTCAATTGTATATGAAAACAATATATATATATATAATTATTTTGGAATTTGCCCATCCACCTTCAAAACCTTACATATGTGAACATCTGTTTACAGATTACAAATGTACAATGTACACGTAGGGTAGCCCGTTTTTGAAAGTTTTGCTAGCTCGCTCACAGTAGGTCATAAATGTCGAAATAAACTTATTTGTGAAGTTTCATCAACAAATATTTAATATTGATAAAGCAAAAGCACTTTAATGAAAATATATATATTTGCATTTATGATTCAATGTAAATTTCTATAAATAGAACATTTTACTTATGTATTTTATGTATTTGTGCAAGTATGCGACGAGCACTGCGCGTTGTCATAAAAATAAAATATGTGGCAAATATATTATAATATTAATAAAGTAAAAAATTACGTAACAATTTCAAATTTATTTTTTAATTAATATAATTTATTCGATTATTTCTTTGATAAATTATTTTAATTAAGCATAAAACTTTGTTGTGAGCCTATACTGTATATTTACGAGGTATAATAATAATAATAACAAATTATTTTTCTAACAAAAAAAATGTTACAACTAGTTTATGGACAAATTTATTTGTTGTTCAATATATTCAATAAAAGTAATTTTTTGAATAATTTTATGCTATAATTAATAGTTTTTTAATATTACTTATAATTTCATATTTATATAATGATGATATATAATTTAACATATTTTTAAAAATGATTTCCTTTCATATATCTGTAATTTAAATTTTTTCGTTAATTTTCAATGTAAATTCCTATTTTTTTAAATATTGTTTTGTTTTCTGAATTTTTGTCCGTTTTCAATTATTTTTAATTATATCTATAATGATTAAGAGGAGTTATTCCGAGTCAGGATAGCCCGTGTTGGTAACTTTTTTATCCCCTTTCATAGAAAAGTGTCAGCTATCTCGGAATAACTGTACACTGTACATAAGGTGAGTCGGTTGTCTCAGAAAAGTATGTCTCACTCTGCAAATAATTTCCATATATATTTAAAATATAGGGTAATTTTTTTTTTAATTCGATTATGTTTTGGCATTTCCCTGGTCATTTGAAAATTGGCAAAAAAAATGACAACTAAAAAATCCTACTAATTTCTATATAAATCGCATGTTAGATGTCGCTAATTTTTATAATTTATTTATGTCTATAATTTTTTAATATAATCAAGAAATAATTGTATTAAATTACTAACAATTATCAATAATACAAATGAATTTCTTATGTTAAAAATATTAAATATTTTGTTGAAAATAAATATATATGTAAACATATTTATTTTGAAAATTAGAAATGTTCTTTGGTAGTATTGGTGTAACATATATTACGATGAAGATTATATAAAAAAAAATTAAAATCATCTGCAAAAAATGTTATTGATGAATTAAAAATTAAAATTTGTTCATCAAAATAATCAATAAAATCTGATTTGTTATTGTTTCATTTGATTTTAAAATTAATAAAATAAATAAATTTGTATATATATATGTATGAAAATATATACTTATACATAATATAATAGAAGTTTGAAAATTTGTATTTTTGAAAAAAAATTCTAAAAATAGATAATATTATCAGGAATTCTAGGGAAAATTAAAAAAAAATTAAAAACTTTTTTTATATAATATATAGATATATAATTAATAACATGTCAAAATGTTGTATTAATAAAATAAATATTAATACTATTAATATGGATTTATATAATTCTATTAATAGCCCATGTTAAATCTGTATCTCTGCAATGTTAAATTTAAATCTTCCTGGGAAGCAACTCAAAATTAAAAAAAATTTTTTTTGAATTTAACTTTATTGAATATATAGATAGATATATCTTTTAAGCCAACTTTCTATTCCATAAAACACACCATAGCGGCTCAGCTTAGTATACAGTGTACAGTGACTGTACTTTACTGTACCAAGACCTCCTATAACCTCGAGGTTATAGGAGGTCGTGAGTCAAGACTCTTGACTGTACACTGTACAGTAGGCGAGCCCGTTTTTCTCTCTCAGCTACAGTAGGTCATACATATGTCATAATAAACATATTTGGAAAGTTTCATCACAAAATATGTAATATTGGTAAAGCGAAGTGTACTTTAATGAAGAAATATTTCATTTATTTTACAATGTAAATTTCTATAAATAGACATTTTTCTTATGTATTTTATATATTTGTGCAAGTGCGCGTTGTCATAAAAATAAAATATTTGGCAAATACGTGTATAAATATATTATAATATTAATAAAGTACATAATTATTTAAAATTTAAAATTAATTTAATTTTTTTTTATTTTTTAATTAATGTAATTTATTTGACTATTTTATTTGGAATGATTTTATAGGGAACTAAAAAAGTTACCAAAATGGGCTCTCCTAGTGTACAGTGTATATTAGGATTAGTCATAGATTTTTGGCGCCGGTTATGAACGTGTTCCGTTCCTATATTATTAATATACTATATTATAAATAAGACAGTGTCAGAATGTTCGTCGATTTAAAAAATCGATGGACATTTGTTGTCCCTCGAATTGACCTCCGTACAGATTATTACATTGATTAAAAAATGTTATCGGTTTTTGAGCATTTAAAAAAATAGTGTTTTTAATATTGTTTTTTATAATAAATGATTTACAAATCATAACAATGTTGGTATCGTTGGAAAGCTAATATCGCCATCTATGTAACGGAAATCAAATATTATAATTATCGTTGATAGAAATCCGATTGGATAACAAATACTGTTATATTAAATTAAAGTAATTTTTGAATTTAAAAATTTGAATATATATAAAATTGTATTTAAAGAAATACATCGTTAGTATTATTACATTATTAACTAAATATTAATACCATACATATTATGTATGCACATGCATACTTTTATTAATGTAAACAATGTTTAAAATATTAGTGAGTGCTGGATTTATCTTTAAATTAAATTTTATTTATTTAAACTTTAAATTAAAGGGAATATTATATTCAATATACGGTACCTGGTCAAAAGCTTCGCGATTGATGCGTGATTTTAACGCCCGCACAATTGTTTATTCGAATTAGTGAATTTACAATAGCGTATTTTTGTTTGTTCAAACATTAATATTTGTAGTTTTAGTTATTTTCATTAGTTTAGTTTGGTTTGGTTTGCTAGGTTTGTTTAGCTACATTACATCCCGAGTTAGCCTATAAAACACACACATATATATATGTTAATCATTAACTTAATGATAATCCGTTGCATGTACGCTAATTATAATGGCCAATCATACGCTATAGTTAAATCACTAATTTGAATACACAAGTTTGCGGGCGTTCAAATACGCATCAATCGCGAAGATTTTGACCATAATCCGTATATATATATATATATATATATATATATATATATTATATATACATATAATATGATATATTGTCCATTATATTTATTATATATTATAATCTAATTAATGTTATTAAAGGGGAATACGGACGGTAGGCAAACATTAAATAACTATGAATAGCAAAGTTCTCACGCTGCGCAGGACGTGTGTCGCGCGAATTTATTATACTATCTAGTGCACACGAAAATAAAATCTGAATGAGAAACATGTATATATCAAAGATTTTGCGAAGCAAAGATATAACACTCCCTATGCATGCAACGTAATGTAGTAATAGCCCGAACCGCTGCTAGCAGTAGTATCGAAATCACTGAAATAGATTTAGGTTCGGCTCTGTTTGCATACAACAATGTTTTCATTGCTCTATTAAATTACATGCAATATAAATTAGCTTTTACTCACTAAATATATACTTATAGCATTTAAAACATACATATCATATTTTTTTGTTATATATTAGTAATGAACACTTAGTTTTCATCATATAAATATTAATTTAAAGCATATTATTTAACATTTTAAAAGTGTATAGTTAAATACGAATTTACATTATAAACAACGCATAGTTCCTAAAAGTAACCAGCTATAGGTGGCACCAGGGTATTTTGTATAGAAATTCGAATTACACGATTTCGCGTAAGTGTTATATCTTTCCTTCGGAAAATCTTTGTATATATTAAATAATTCCTTTAGAAAAATATACTTGTAAACCATTCGTATTAATATATATATATATATATATGATATATACATATACGAATACGAGTACCATCCTATTTGCGGATTGATAATGTTTGATTTATTTGGTATAGTTTTTTTCTTCTATTTTTTTTCCTGCATTATATCCAGAAATGAGCGCGCCACGCGTGAGTTTGCTATTTATAGTTATTTAATTTTTGCCTACCATCCGTACCATCCTTATTAAATACATAAAAGAAACTTATATGATATTAATTTAACAATTTTATTATGAAATGTGGATGAAATAAATATTCATTTTATTTATATATATATATATATATAATATTATCATAAATTTGATAGATGGTGAAACGTAAAAAGATACTAGTAAGATCAGGAGTTCGGTATAATTATTTAAAAGAAAATCATTCATTAAATGATTTATCTAATGGATATGTTTTATTTAATTATTATAATTCACAAAATCGCTCAAGTACATTAAAAAATATAAAACTCGAAACTACAGATATAAATTATAATAAATTAGCAGCATTACTAACTAAAAGTTCTAAATTTACATCATTATCATCAGTAACTTCACTCAATAATTATAAAATATTTTGCAAAGAAAAATGTTCATTATTTATTAAACAATCTTACATTATCCAAAAGAAAAATAAAAATCATATGCTTTTAAATTCAGCGATAAATAAAATTAAAGACGATAATATTAAATTAAAAGACGATAATATTAAATTAAAAGACGATAATATTAAATTAAAAGACAAAATAATATATATGAAACAAAATAAAAGAGAATTAAATGTAGTTAATAATATATATAAAGATAAAATAAAGAATATTATAAAACAAAAAAATAAGATTATATCCGAGTTGCGCTATAAACAAAAACTTAAAACGCTACAAATAAATAGAAGGTATGCGACAATTAATAAATATAAAGCTCTTAATTCATTAAATATATCATCATCGATTTCAATAAAAAATAAATATATAAATTATAAAAAGTATGCCGATATTAAATTAACTAAACTACAATTGAATTTAAAAAAATTGGAAAAATTAATTAAAACCGAAGGACTCGTTCGAACAAAAGAAATTGATGAATGTGAAATTATCGAAAATGATGAACAAACTACGTCAAGAATTCCGGAAATGATCAAAAGGTAATAAACCTATTATATTAATACTATTTATACAATTTAATAAGGTTTACTTATTGTGTAGGTATAATTATTTATATAACTGCGCAAATCAGAATATCAATATTCCAGCGATGCAAACTGTAGATTGGATGACGCGCGAAATAGGCATTATTACCGATTATGTCGTAGGAAAATTGTTGTTCTGCGATGTTAATTCACCTATAGATTGTGATGCGACGACGAAAGATATGGTATACACGTTAATTCGTGCAATACATATCTATATACCTATTGACCAGGTAACATGTGACACACTCACACACATACACACACATACACACACATATACTCAAACATACACACACAACACACACACACATACACTAAGGTGGAGTGAAATATATGTTTTTTCGAAAATTGATATTGACTGGTTACGGTTAATAAGAGGAAGTACTTATAAGTATAAATCCCAAGTTTTTTTTAAAACTAATACCTGCAAGGTATTACGATATCACCTAGAAGTTTAACATGGGGTAGATAGCATGTTTTAACATCGAGGACATAGGAATCAAATTCAATCGATTTTTGTGAACGTATAAATTATTCAAATGTAATGAAAGTGAAGTATATGGTTAATAAGCATGACTATAGCAGTATTTAATAAAAAAAATTGAAAAAAAATAATATTTCTATTATTCCTAGTAAATCTAGGAATAATATTTATAAATAATAATTTAATTAATTATAATTAATTTATATTAATAAAACGACTTAATTATTAATTATTTACTATTTTATATAGTCATATATATATAATGTTACTATATATATATAATATATATATGATATATTTATTGATATACCACAAAAACTTAACTTATTTAACAAAATAACGATTTAATATTATGAAATATGTCTAATTATATAAATGTGCCTAGAATTTTTTTTTTTACATATTTAAAAAAAAAAAATGCTATCTTATGTGGAAATATATATTTTATGTGATTTTAATTTTTTACGCATATCCAGACATTATTAGTAATTTTTAACTCATTTGTTAGCGTAAATATTTTCGATATAGCGTTTTATAGTGTATAATATAGTATATTATGGTATAAAAATCGTACTAGGTTCTAGTATACCATAAATTATAAAACCTATACCAAAATGTTTGTCATTCAATAAGCTATAGGTTGCAGACCAGGTGTTATACGTTTTTGAAAATTTTTGAAAATCACTCCACCTTAACATACACACATACATACATACACGCACATATACTCACACATACATACATACATACATACATACATACATACTGTATATACTGTATATTTATATATATATATATATATATATATATATATATATGTGTGTTTGTACAGTTATATGTATTATATATATATATATATATTATTAGGGGCGCCGGAACAGGGGGGGGCGGGGGGTATCGGACCCCCCCATTCAAAAATATGGGGGGGGCTAAGTATGTTTTGCCCCCCCCATGAAATGTATATTAATAAATTGTATATATATTAAATCTAGTATATTGTCTTTGTTAATACATATTTTTGCTAAAGAATTTTACCAAACATATGGGGGGGGGGGGCTAAGTATTGTTTGCCATGAAATATGAAATATCCATGAAATATGATAATATTCATGTCAGAATCTCTGAGAGATACTTGTTATCTGGTGATATTAAGAATAAATTATTCAACTATATAAATCTGAATTATTAAATATTTGATTATAAGATATTAATGGAACTTTCTCAATTCAATGTGATGAAATTCAAGATATATCAGGAAGTGCGCAGGACATTTTGGTGGTTCGATATTTGACAAAAAAACTAGAAATTAAAGAAATATGCATATGAATATGCAATATTACTGAGGATATAACTTAGAAAATATAACAAATTTAATGTTATCTGAACTTTAACATCTTAACTTGCCTATTTCTAAATTAAGAGGACAGTCACATGAAGGTGCAGCTAATATGTCTGGTAAATGTAATGATGTAAAGAATATAATAATGAATAGACAGCCATTAACTTTTTATACACAATGTGGAGCTCATCGCACAAACTTAATAGCATAATCATTAGATAATAATATAAATATAAGAAAAGCTTTGAGAGTGGTTCATGATTTGGGATTATTATATGAACAAACGATCAAATTCCGGATTGTATATAATACTAATAATAAAAAAGCAAAGACATTGCAACCATTATGCCCAACAAGATGGACTGCGAAAATCATGTTTTAAAACAACATTATAGTAATATAGTGGTATAATCGATGCACTGAAATAATATAAAGAATTAGATTATATTACCAATGACCACAAATATATTGCAAATTTATTATCAAAAAATATGAATAAGTAAAATATTTGTTCTATGAATATTTCAAGTTTGATATATGAAAGCATGTAGGTGAAAGCCTATATGAAGGTGAAAGCTTTCATGATACCAACACATACTATTGAAGGTAACATTTATAAAAATATACTTGAAAGCATATATGATTATAATTATATATATAATAATAATAAAAATCAATAATAAATAAACATAAAGGATCAGATAATAGTAAAGATGATTCTAATTAAATTGAATAATGGTAGAAATAATTTGCACACATTCATTGAAAATATAGAAACAAAAGTATTTTATATTTTATATATATAGTATATATTTTATATATATAGTATATATTATATACCTACAAGTTTTTATATTGATTCAAAGTTAATAACCTACTTTTATAAACATATTATATAAAACATTTTTATAAAATACAAAATTGCTTATGATAAATGTTTAAAATAAAATATTATAATAATTTATTTTTATTTTAAATATATCTAATTTAATTTTCTAAGTATATCTAATTCAGAGAATACTAATAATACATATATTATAAATGATTATAAATATGTATGAGATGAATAGTAATGAAAGTTCAAAATACTATGTAAGGTACCTCATCTAGATAAAATAATATAAAATATTTGTTAATGTTATGTTAATATAAGAATGTGATTAGATATGATCAGTTAATATGTTAATATACTTTATCATTAATATTTACAGAATAAAATATACTGAGTTGTTTGATTCCATAATGATGAAAATTAAAACCAAATTTTATACTAAGGAAACATTATTTATACATTCTTATAAATTAAAGGAATCATTATTACAAATAATATAATTCTCAACAAATATTTTCCGGCATAATAGATTTGATCAAATTTTATTGGTTTGCCCCTCAAGTTCTGTGTCATGTTAGCGTGGATTTAGTAAGCTACGAATAATAAGACGTGGTTACGATCTACTATGCTAGATAGTAGATTCAATGCATTATTGCAAAATTTCAATCAACAAATAATTCATACAATTGATATGGGTATATTTATAAGTAAAAATCTATATCTATATAATAATAAATTATGTAATGTTTATTATTTATTTTCTAATATATTCCTACTTATTGTTATATAAATTAAATATTATTAATTGCATATAAAAGGGTTAATATAGACTAAAGAGGTATATGATATTAATAATATATAGTTAGTAATTATATTGGTAATAAATAATAGGACATAGGTATAATATAAAATAGA
Organism: Osedax fenrisi; assembly: GCA_964019155.1. NCBI lineage: Eukaryota > Metazoa > Annelida > Polychaeta > Sabellida > Siboglinidae > Osedax > Osedax fenrisi. Next base: position 89,193,153 of record OZ025242.1, read on the forward strand.
AATAAATAGCCCCCCCCATAACAAATATCGTTCCGACGCCCCTATATATATATATATATATATATATATTGATTTTGTTGACTTACATTTTTTTGTTTATAATGTATACATTTAATATTATACCTACTTATTAAGTGTGTATACTAGTTAATTATTTATTATATAGTAAAATATATATATATATATATATAAATTATACGAAAATATAATATACCTGCTTGAAATAATAAAATGCCACTATAATATTAATAATATATATATATATCAAAAGTATTGATATATGAAATCACATGTACATTTTTAGATGAATGAAGATATATATATATATATATATATATATATATATATATATATATATATAATATATATATATATATATATATATATATTATATATTCATGTAACATTGTATACTAGTTTCTTATTTATTATATAGTATGATATAATATAATTAATTGAGATTAATATAATTATATATATGTATGTATTTGTGTTTGTATGTTGTTAAATATAACACGGAGAGTTATCCTGTTCACAAGTGTATACTTGTATCTACATACATATCTATATTTCAGCTATTATCTGTATCATCATGTGTTATGTATTGATGCGTGAAGATAAACATATATTCCAGGGTTCCATTATTTTTGTAAAAATCTGTTTTTACCGGGCAAAAAGTGAAAAAGAGGTCAAAACCTATCTCTACCATGTTAATCTATGGTAAAAACCAGTAATTACCGGTAAAAACTTGCAAAAAACCTAGCACTCATAAAATATAATACATTTAAAAAAAATGTTATATTGAAATTTAAATAATATTAATATATAAATGTTATGACTAATTAATCTAGCAGAATTATTTGAAAATTTGTCTAAACATTTTATCACTCTGCTTTAATTATGCCATTATGTACATTTATTTTTTTAAATCCATCTGGATTTTGAGGTCTTGTAAAAAATATTTGTTTAACTATATATAATTAACAATAGGTATATAAACAATACCTATCTATAGATATATTTAATTAAATATCATGGTATAAAATCAAATAATGAATACATTCAAATAATTTCTCAATGAAAATATTATTAATTCTATTGTTTAATATATTTTTTTTTACAATATTAAGCCCCGAATAAGTCGGCCGATTTTCTCTCTTTCTGTGCGACACCCCTACCGATATATCACCAATATATCATCGATATCGTGACAATATCACTATTCATCATTTCGAGATATCTCTAAATATTTAACGATTTCTCGACGATTTCGTTACTGAGCATATCGGTGAAAAATCGGCCGCTTTTTTGGTGTGAATAGGGCTTTACCTTTTACCAATACAAAAATAAATATATTATTATATTCAATATTTTATATATATATATATATATATATTGACTTATTTACTCATTTATTTAAATTTCAATATCATATTATTTATTAAAAAAAATGTTTCTTTACATAAAGTCAAAATTAATATAGGTTGTTTTTAAAAAAACATAAAAAAACTAATAATATTGATTTTAATGTAGTATTGTTAACTTTATAATTGTATATTATCTATTACATATAAAATCTATAAATAATATATAATTGTAAATTATATAGACAATAGTAGGTTTAATATAATATAGATAATATTATATTTAATTATATAGACGACACTAGGTTTTTACCATGGTAAAAACCTGTTTTTACCGGACAGATTATTACCGGTTATTACCATAGGCGGTAATAACCTATGGAACACTGATATATTCTATTTATAACAGGCAGGCCCGATGCCTCACATGTTGAATACCGTTCCCAACTCGTGCAGTAAGCACGCATTTCAATTCTATGCTTCAACTATATATATATATATGTGCTTTTATAGGCTCATTCGGGATGTAATGCAGCTAAAAAACCTGAAAATATTATAACTTAACCAAACCAGTGATACCAACTCAATAATATATTTTTATTATTATTATTCCATTGATAATTTTTTTTTTTCCCGATATACATCTCTTTTCTGCTCTCTAATTGGTCACTAAGATTTACCGATATAGTATTTATGCATATAATGATACAGAATAACTCAATGAAAACAATCTTGTTTTTATTATTTTTAAATTGTGAAAATATAAGTTATAAAATAGAATATAATATTCAGGGATAATAAATAAATTAAATAATAATAATTTTTTTGTGAATGGTCAAAAAACTACTTTTTATGGTATTTCTATATTAAATTCATTGCTAATATTTTTACAGATACTAAAAGACACTATATTTATTAATATTATGGAATAAAAGTTAAATAAAAAATACCTTTTTTTATCATTTTAGACTCCCCTAAAGCATATGACTTGAAGAATCCACATTATGAAACTTGTAACCCTATTTCTTTAATTTGTGATATATTTATATGTTGGTGGCGTTGATATGTATATTCATGGATATATAAAATGTTTTCTTTTGGTTATTTAAATATATTTTAAGTTTAATTTTAATATTTTTATTAAATTACTATACATTTTATTTCTATATTTAATTTATATATTAATCCTCTGTAATCTAAAATTAAGTGTAGGATTGGTAAGCTTTGAGTCTTCTTCTATCTGGGCTTTTTTTTAAACAAAACTATGATTATTATATATTCAGTGTCGGACAAACAATGAGTGAAGATGACATCGAGACAACTGAAGATGACATCGAGACAACTGAAGATGAATCTGAACTCGAAAGTGATTCTCCGTTAGAAGATAACAATTCTGAATATTCAGCAGATGATAGCTTATGGAGGTTTAAAATTTGTCTTAACACATAAGTGTATACTATTCAATATATGTATCGCGTATACTTTGTAAACTGTTTATCATTACAATAATAATAATATTTATTAGAAGAATTTTAATTTTTTTTCTTACGTTAAATTATATAATTATTATATACAATGATATTTATATAATATTTTCTTCTAAAGGGCTTCAAAATAATACGACTATTTTCTGTTAATTACGAGGCGACTAAATACTACGAGCTAGTAGCTTACGACGACGGTTGGTTGGAATCCGTCCTAACCAAGGATAGGATTAGGATAGGACTACCGTTTGAACGGCTGAAGAGCTACCGTTTGGAGAATATTCCCGTTTTCGAGTTCGACGAGTTTCCGGGCCACATGCCACATGCTACACGTGTGCGGGGAGTTTCCGTGCCACATGTCACACGTGCGGGGAGTTTCCGTGTCACGTTTCACACGTGTGCGGGGTGTTTCCGTGCCACATGTCACGTGTCACATGCCACACGTGTGCGGGGAGTTTCCGTGTCACGTTTCACACGTGTGCGGGGAGTTTCCGTGCCACATGTCACGTGTCACATGCCACACGTGTGCGGGGAGTTTCCGGGCCACATGTCATACGTGTGCGGGGAGTTTCCGTGCCACATGTCACGTGTCACATGCCACACGTGTGCGGGGAGTTTCCGTGCCACATGCGGCAAGTAGAGAACTGTATGCGCATTGCGTCGGACACTGCGGCGCTGGTATCTGATCCCCTCGAGCGCGATCGTAACATTAGGATAACCACGCTATCGAGACAGTTAATGCCGCATACTATGTTTATATAGTTTATTTGCACTCGTTTACAATTATGTAATAATAATGCTAAACGTGTAACTCTAAAAACGACTTAAAATTTATAAATTATTTAATAAATTTCATAACTAAATTCATTTATTTCATTATTTGTCATTTATTCTAATAAATATATCTACATAAGTATACAGAGCTAAATATTAATTAAACTTAATGATTACAATATTAATATTATATGTTTTATTAATAAAATAATACTGTTGTAAATAAATATATTCAGTTTTCTTTGATGATTAGATCTGTAATATTATAAACAATATTAAAATAATTTAAATATCTTATTATTATTCTAATCAATTACATAATTTTACTTAATAATACCAAATATTTTGCGAAGCAAAGATATAACACTCTTATGCATGCAACGTAATTTAGTAACACCCGATGCCGCTGCTAGCAGTAGTATCGAATCACTGAAATATATTAGGTTCGTCTCTGTTTTCATTTCTCTATTAAATTACATGCAATATAAATTGGCTTTTACTCACCAAATTTATACTTATAGCATTTAAAACATACATATCATATTTGTTTGTTATATATTAGTAATGAACACTTAGTTTTCATCATATAAATACTAATTTAAAACATTATTTAACATTTTAAAAGTGATTGATACGAATTTACATTATAAACAACACATTGTTCCTAAAAGTAACCCGATATAGGTGGCACTGGGGTATTTTGTATAAAAATCGAATTACATGATTTTGCGTGTTATATCTTTCCTTAGAAAAATCTTTGATAATACTAATTGTAATCTTGTTTTCTTTCAAATATAAAATTTCTCATATTTTTACATTAAAAGTAGGGCTTTATATAAATTACCATTTTTATATTATTAATTAATTGCGTTATAATAATATTTCTTGTTATTATTATTGTTACATTATTACACTCATAGACTTATCATTATCATTATTTTTATATAGAATTAATTATGTTATCTAGTACTTGTAAAATTATCGCGATCATTAAGGAATTGGATAATATGTATCACATTGCATGTAAAGTATTTATTAGATGTATCTACTTTTATAATAATATCAATTTTTAATAATTCTAAAACATTTTTTTGTATATGGTTGAACATTTTAAATTAATATTTAATCTAAATAAAATGTAATACATTTTAAAAATTAAATAATAATATTTGTCAACAAATTAAATATAAATTACCTACATATATATACATTTATATTATTTATTATCATACCTATTAATGAGAACCTTTAATTAAACCGAGTAATATGTAACTGTTATTTATTTTTATGTTCTATATAAACTGGGAAAATGTTAAGTAAAACATTTACAAATTTAATTAATAGTTACATTTATTGTAGATTAACAAAATGAAAAATAATTATTTTAATTAAATTAAGTTTAAAGATTTTTGTATTGTATTATAATTTGTATATAATAGTAATTTATACATAATTTTTATTTATGCTATAAAATAAGAGTTACTAATTTATATATATATGCTATATATATAGATATAATTATATAATAAAAGTATGAAAATATAAATTTATATATTAACAAGTTCAATATTTGCATTCCCACACGTATGCATATCACTGCATTTATAATTGATTATTTTTAATTGGTGGTGTTTTTAAAACTCATTTTATTAGTAATATTTTACATATATTCATAATTTTAATCATATTTTAAATGATTAAAATTTACTAAAAATATTGTTGTTTATATAATTTGAATAGTACCCTTAAACGAGCATAGCAAACATCAGTTCAATGTATACTTGCAGTATGAGTTACAGAATGCAAACTATAATACCATGGCTTGTTATATCACTGAAGATGATAGATATGTCCTATCCTTACGTGTAGTTAGTAATGTTAGCCTAATACAGTGACTTATTACACTTCAGTGGTTATTCTGCCTGTGTGGCTCAGTTGGATAAGGCGTCAGACACACAAATAGTACGGGTTCAAGCCTCGTCCGAACAATTAAAAAGATCTTAAAATAATGTTTAAAAGTGATTTTATATCATTGTGTATAAATAAATGATCGGCTCTCATTAAAACCATAGATGCCTTGCGCACATGAGAGCGGATTCGAAGGGGGATATGGTTATAAGATAAAACTCCATCTTCTTGGTTACTGGATGGGATGAAAGGACTCCACCAAAATAACAATACCATACTACATGTATACTTGTTCACTAACCTGGCCCAACTATTTCATAGAATATGGAGAGAATGCTATGGTTTCAATATTGGGCCTTCACAATTTAACATGGATAGGAAAATACCAAAAAAAAACATAAATATGTATATTTTTCACATTTATAATTAAACTAAAATCATGAAATTTTCAGAATATGTATAATGTATAAATTCATAACGATAATATCAAATTTAATTTTATTTCTAGGATTTTTTTTTAATTTATGGTATTTTACATTATATTTGATTTTATATTATATATAATACAATTCATTAATCATAATATACTCATATATAAAAATTTGACTGACAAATTATAACTAACAGAACATTTCTTTAATTTTGTTAAAAATCATCAACAAATTACCATTTTTTCTGTGTAGTTGATACCTTTCCAAATTTTTTTTCTACTTCATCTTAATTATATGTATTTTAGCCATCGATATAAAGAAAGTGGATAAACAATTGACGCACGCAATGCATGTAAAAGATAGACACGTGAATGACACTTTTATCGATAAATTAACAAAATGGTATCAGTGATTTTGATTGGATATTAGTCATATTATATATGTAAAATATTAAAACAGTAGGCTTTTCGTCGAAATAGATTAAAGTGACTTCTATCTATATCAATGGATTTAAATTATAAATATCAATAAAATAGTATCATATCTTCAATTTAAATACACAAAATTACGAGGAATGTTGATATTATGTATTTTAAATATATAATTTTATTTTTAGTATAGATAGTACATTAAAATTGGTAGTGATTATCAATATATATATGATAAATAAATATTATTATAAATAAAAAGTAGTGGGTTTCGACTGCAGCGCTCGTAGCGGATAGTGCCATACACTACATTCAATTGCTTATCCACTTTCTTTATATCGATGATTTTAGCTTAAAAGTATTATTAATTTATAAAAAATAGCTCCCTATAATTTTAATAAATAATCAGTGGCCTAATTTTTAGATAAGTTGTATATATATATAAATTTTATTTTATTGTTTAAATTAATTATTTAAGAACTAATATTGTAATTAGGGATACTCTAGATAATATTTACTATATATTAATGTTATCTATTAGAAGAATACAGTATTTAAGAAAATTACTCAATATTATATAGATTCATTATGATAAAATACAAATAAAATTTACAAAATTTAAATAAATCTTCTTGGTTATAAGTATAAACAATACAATTACACAAGAGTAAAGAAATCTCTATATATTGTTTTTAAAACCTTCAGTGCATCACCAATATAGAACCAACAATATATTTATATTACCAAAATAGTGTGATGAACATCATATCTATAGAATGTGGGCAACTTCATGGTATGATCTGGAAAATAAAATCACTCTTAATGTACAAGTATTACTATTGTTTAGGTGAATAAACCAGAATTTCAATTCTTTAATTATTTTATTATTTAATTGTTCTCTTGTAATATTCTATTGATATCAATTTTAAATTGTTTCCCGCACATGATGTAAACCCCAATATTTTGAATGCATAAATTTAAAGATATCATTAAGATAAATTAACTTATAGCTATTTGATATTGTTCCGTTTATTATCTTGATATTCAGGAAATAAATTCTATCTCTCTATCTATAAGATAATGTGGTCGACGACATATGTTTGTGGTAGTTAGAATGTATGAGAAACGAAGAAAATCAGCGTATTATTATTATCAAATATACATGTATATATTCATAGGACACTTGTACACAATAAGGTATCACCAGTCTAAAGGTTTGTTAGGGTAAAAGAATAGCTGTACACGTAGTACTAATAATAAGAACATATACATGGTATATGGTATATGGCGGCGGTGGGGTGGGGCGGGGTGGGGGGGGGGCTCTATAGCCAGCGTTCTGAACTAGACGGCGGCGATACACACAAACAGAGAGAGGGGGGGAGGGAGGAGCCAATGGGTTGTCTACAGGTTGTCTGGGTCGTCAAGGTCGCGGAGATATATCTCATTAGAGTGTCTGTTGTAGGAGAGCAGCACAGGCATGTGTAGCAACAGCGAATAACTCTGGTCTGTGGTGATGTGGGGAGAGAGAGAGAGCGTTAGATAGTAGTAGCGGGGGTGGTGGTGATAGTAGTGGTGGTGGTGGCGGTGGTAGCGGTGGTGTTGGTGGTGGTGGCGGTGGTAACTAGTTATAACCATGGTAACATACACTATGCATAAAAGGAATTATAGATTTTAGAGATAAATTATAATTTTGTAGAGAATAAATATTGATTATTATATCAATTATGTAGAGAATAAATACTACTTTGAACAACTATAGAATTACTATTCAATAAAATATCAAGTGAATGCATATGTATACATAATATACTATATATAGCAAGGTGATAAGGCATTTCATATGTAGATTAGCACTATTATTAACAGATTTAGATTATTTACACTTGGGTAATAGTAGAAGAAAAAGTGTATTACCTTTAAATAGTATGAAAAGTTCTATTGTAAAATAATATTTCACTTAATAAATACACTAGCATATGTTATAAGGTAGACAGGGAGGGATAACTAACCATTAAGAGAAGAAGATACGGTCACCCAATCACTGAGGTAGTGTACCATGTCAGCCTTGCTGATGTTCTTAGCGTTAAGCCCTCTCTTGAAACAGCACTGTGTGCAGGTAGGTGTGGGTGGGTGTGTGGTTGTGGGTGTGGGTATGTGTGTGGGTGCAGGTGTGTGTGTGTGTGTGTGCAGGTGGGTGTGGGTGTGGGTGGGTGTGTGTGCAGGTGTGGGTATGTGTGTGTGTGTGTATGCAGGTGTGTGTGTGGGTGTAAATACTACATACACTATGTACTAATTGCATCAGATCTATATGTGTTAATATGTATTATGTATTAATAATAAATAATCTACCGATACATTAACTCGATAAGTACTGAGATATGTTAAGAAAGTGATCTCAATCCTCATGGATATGTGGGATCATACGGGGTCATGTGGGGTCATCATATCACACAATGTTTCATTAATACACTATTAGATAACACAACCACAATGAATACGACTTATAGTTAGTACATACTTGTAGCTTATATAATGGGCGACATTAATAGATGGGATTGCGTACTATGTTGAAGCACTTTAGAAGGAACAACCATACATATAATTTATATAACTAAAGAAAAGAGTGTCTTATTGTTATCTTCTAAAATTATTATTATTATTATTATTATTATTATTATTATTATTATAACATCAATGCGAACAGAGCTGAACTTTAGGATTATAGCCGAAAATTAGTAGCTTATTAACGTATCTAGCTTACTACACAAGAGGCGAGGTGACAGGTTACCAACTATTCGTAGGTCATCGTCGCTGAGAAGGTTAAGGTCACCCTCTTGCGCTAGTGACTCATCCATTCGGTGTAGGATCTTCAGGTCTTGTAGCAGGTTATCGTGGCGGGTGGAAGAGAACTGCAGACTGTGGCAGAGATTCCACTGTGAAGTGAGATAGCGTATGAACAGTATTTATTAGGTATATATAGTATCTATTAAGTGTGTATATATATAGTGTGAATTAAGGGTAGGTGAACCTGATTTTAATTGTAATATAATAGATAGGTGATAATGGGTAATTCAACTAAAAACTTTCACAGACTAGTAAATTTACTTAATTTATTTTTTAAATTCCAATATCTTCTTTATTTTAATTGTACATAAATTCGTATCTACAACTTTTTTAGATCTAATATATTGTAATATTGATTATTTTAATTTAAAAAAAATATTAAATAGTAGACTGAAAGTTATTTTATTAGACACACCTATCTATTTTCATTACAAAAAAGCCTGCCTCTGAATCTATATAGAGTGTATAAGTCAAATATTGTAATGTATTAAGTCTAATGTGCTAAGGGTGGGTGTGTTACTAAAGGATGATAGGGTGTCAATCTCTTACTGCGATCACTAGTTGAGGTCACTAAGGTCAAACTATCACATGTTTAGTAAGCTGTATGCACTATATTAATGCTTGAATAATCATGTTCGAGCGTTGCTGGGAGATAATACCATAGTTATAACTGGAGCATGGATGTGTGAGTATCATTGGTTCTATATTCATACGTTTAGTTAAGTTTACAAATATATATATTATTTTATTTGTTATCAATTTAATTGTATTTATCAATATTAGATTAAACCAATGTGATGCCTAATAAGTCAGACTACTTCTAACTTCCCAAATAGTACTAACGGAACATCTAAACTTCATTTCAGCTATATCGTCACCTACTTTAAGTTAGATTTACTTCAAAATTAAACTTATGTATATATAAACATACTGAGGCACAATATATGTTTATTGACCAACTATTAACATGTATACTTATTTGATAACATATAATTAACATACTTTAAAATGGTGTTTATTACAACACACACACATTCTTACTCACACACACTAACACACACACACACATACACACACACACTCACACATACACACACACACACACACTCACACACACTCACACACACACACATACACACACATTAAATAATCAACTATAAAACAATGTAATGATAAACTATATGAATACTTGAGGTCATGACATAATATCATTTTAAAACATAATCACTGGACTAAGTATCTCTCGTTGGAATACTGCCATTACTCTACCTATAGTTATAATTATTTATTTGTTAATATGGATAATATCTTTATGATTAATATTAACTTATTACTTATATCATACTTCCGAACAATTTAATTAAAATTGGATTTTAGTGAATAAATAAAGTATACTCACTTATAAAGATTTTCCGAAGGAAAGATATAACACTTACGCGAAATCGTGTAATTCGAATTTGTATACAAAATACCCTGGTGCCACCTATAGCGGGTTACTTTTAGGAACTATGTGTTTTTTATAATGTAAATTCGTATTTAACTATACAGTTTTAAAATGTTAAATAATATTCTTTAAATTAATATTTATATGATATTTATGTTTTAAATGCTATAAGTATATATTTAGTAAGTAAAAGCTAATTTATATTGCATGTAATTTAATAGAGCAATGAAAACATTGTTGTATGCAAACAGAGCCGAACCTAAATCTATTTCAGTGATTTCGATACTACTGCTAGCAGCGGCAGGGGATATTACTAAATTACGTTGCATGCATAGGGAGTGGTATATCTTTGCTTCGCAAAATCTTTGGTATACTACTACTACTACTACTACTACTACTACTACTACTACTACTACTACTACTACTACTACTACTACTACCATAGATTTGCTGAAGGAAATATATTTATCTCCCTATCTATCTCTAGTACATCGAAATGTAATTTAATCTCACTATTAACACTAGATGGCGAAATATTATATGACATATTATATCACTTGATATTTTTATTTCGTATGTGAAATAATATAAATTATTTGAAAATTGTATTCCTAATTATTATCATCACAACTGTTTTGTTTATAATAATACTAGCCGTACCCGACCATTTATTAATTGTAATTGCATATCAGACTAAGAGATTTATCTAATAAATATGTTATTTGTATATAAGGTCATGTTTACATGGTAAAAGTATGCCCACAAAAATGGCATACTTTTGGACATACTTTAAATGTAACCACTTTTCTATTTATACGGCATATATATTCATATATAAAGAGGGTATACCTTATGGGAATATTTAATGATAAAGTATGGCGATAATAAATACATGTATCTTAACAAATCTTCATAGTTGTAGCAACGATTTATCCCTTTTGTAGTCAAATACGTTATATATTAATACCTATGGCTTTATATTAATTACATAGCTCTATGGGGCGAAGATAGGGCTATTAATATATGATGTATTTGACTACAAAAGGGAAAAATCATTGCTACAACTATGGGGATTCGTTAAGATTCGTTTTAGATCATTCTAAATTAATATTTTACATTTAAACTTTGAATATAATGTGCTTAACGTATATTACAAATAAATACTTATATTTTAACATATAATGATATAGTTTCTCTACGAATTTTGGTATAATAAAATACAAACAATAGTATTGTAATATTTACAATCGATGTAGCTATCAGTTCAAAATTACAATAAATATAGAAAATTATTATCATCTAACTATCAACACTAGGTGGCCATATAAAATGATTAGGTCACACAAATGTACACGAGTGCAATAACTTTGCTACTACTACCAAAACCACCACCACCACCATTACTACCACCGTTACTACCACCACTACTACTACTACTACTACTACTACTACTACTACTACTACTACTACTACTACTACTACTACTACTACTACTACTACTACTACTACTACTACTACTACTACTACTACTACTACTACTACTACTACTACTACTACTACTACTACTACTACTACTACTACTACTACTACTACTACTACTACTACTACTACTACTACTACTACTACTACTACTACTACTACTACTACTACTACTACTACTACTACTACTACTACTACTACTACTACTACTACTACTACTACTACTACTACTACTACTACTACTACTACTACTACTACTACTACTACTACTACTACTACTACTACTACTACTACTACTACTACTACTACTACTACTACTACTACTACTACTACTACTACTACTACTACTACTACTACTACTACTACTACTACTACTACTACTACTACTACTACTACTACTACTACTACTACTACTACTACTACTACTACTACTACTACTACTACTACTACTACTACTACTACTACTACTACTACTACTACTACTACTACTACTACTACTACTACTACTACTACTACTACTACTACTACTACTACTACTACTACTACTACTACTACTACTACTACTACTACTACTACTACTACTACTACTACTACTACTACTACTACTACTACAGTACTAACCATGTGAAGTTTATGAACTTTAGAAAGGTAGTTCAGATGAAAAGGCCTCTCTACGAACAGCTCTTTAAATGAGAGAATCTCTCTAGGTTTCAATAGTGAAGGCGTATACAACTGTGTATGGTGTAGATTGCAGTGTTAATAATATCAGTGTGTGTAGATTGCAGTGTTAATAATATCAGTGTGTGTAGATTGCAGTGTTAATAATATCAGTGTGTGTAGATTGCAGTGTTAATAATATCAGTGTGTGTAGATTGCAGTGTTAATAATATCAGTGTGTGTAGATTGCAGTGTTAATAATATCAGTAACTATAATATGGGTAGATATGTAGATATATGTAGATATCAATGTATACACCACACAAAATAACTTCAATAACCATAGACCTCATCAAATTACGAATATTATAATATTCACATAAAGTGATTGTATTAATAGCATTAAGATATATGTTAACCTGTAATTCCTGACATTTGTAAATGATTATATTAATTTAATTATAATCATAATTATATTAATTATCATTGGTGCTTCTCTGTATATATTTAATTCTAAATTTACTAGTGCTATAATATATATATACATAAACAATTATGTGAATATTGAATAGGAATATTCCGTAAACAATTATTACTAATTTGCAGTATACTGTTATTATATATATAAACAAATTAATGAAAAAACGATGGCAATTAGCCAATTAATACTAACAAATACACTTTTAAAGTTAGATCACCCTCACCTAACGATCTAAATACAAAGGTGTGAGGAGGTAAAGATCCCCTTAATGATGTTCATAATATGTGATCATAATTCAATATAATATATATATATATATATATATACATATTACAACTACACATATATACATTGCAAATAAATGCGTATGTTTAATGCTGAATTAGCAGTCATAGAGGTCAATATAATTATATTCAAGGTCGGTAGTTAATTACAATACATCAGATAGTCGTATAAGATTTATAGAGGTATATATATATATATATACATACTAGAATTTAGTCATATATAGTTTACAACGATAAATTTATATATAATTAAGATATTACTGGATTATAGTATGAAATATTAAATATATCTACATATATAATATATATATATATATATATATATATATATATATATATATATAATATATATATATAAAATTATGTATTCATTATGATAAATAAATTAAACATATCATAACATTAAAACATGTGGTTTTAATCTTTAATGAAACACCTAAAGGTGTGTTCGATTCATACTGTTACAATGAATACATAGTAGATACATCAAGTGGATATCTGATATATAGATCAATGCGAGTGTAAACACATCATTGAAATCCTGCTTTAGAATACGGTATGACTCATATCGTATGAATCACCTTTCTCACATTATAAATGTTGTTTAGTTTATAGACTAAAATGAACACGAGTACAATAACTATTATTAAAATAGATTTGTAAGATATATACAATTCTTCAATATATATATACACATAAAATATACATGTTAAAAAGATAGATTTTAAATAAAATAATTTGTTATACTAAAACATGATATTCATAAATATATTATTAATAATTCATCAGTTATTATATAAAGTACTATAATAGATAATACACATGTTATTAGTGATATCTATTTTATAATATAATATTATAATTTTTGTAATCTAAAATTATAAATTCTATTCTATATTAGCGTTTATATGGCGTGAATTTGATGAGAATTGAACAAAAGTAAGAACATGTGAGTGTGGTTTTGTGTGGAAGCATTAACAAAGTTTGTAACGTGTATTACAATGTACAAACACGGAAAATTACCGAATTATAACGAGAAAGGAAAATAAAATTGGTTTATTATTTCGGCAACAATAAATGAAAATAATTTCATTATAATCTTTGAGGAATATATTTGGATATTATTTATTTTTAAATTATATATTGATGAAAATAATAATAAAATAAATAGAATTGTAGAGCTTAGAGAATTATAAAGCCAATTGAATGCTATTCACTAATTATTTTTAAATAATTTAGATTTCTAGAGATTTAGACATTATCACATATACTACTTGATACTATTAAAATGTATACTTTTCATAATAAACTTAATATATCTACATATTTTAACTAAATCGTCGTATGTGAAAACGTATGAAAAAAATATGAATTATAATAAATTATATAAATATTATCATAATTCAAGTACAAGAATAAATTTCTAAACACAAATATATATCATTATGAATGATAAATGTCATCACAAAATTTTAAAATATAATGTTATCAACAATTTCAGTGGGTCATGTAGATTATGTAGGTCTACGATACGTTAAGTTATTCTTTACAAAATTCATCCTATTTGAACACTACTTAAAATGGTGCAAGATGTATAGTGATTTAAAACCTATATCATTGGTGTCTAATATGAAACTTATACTTATTTGTTAATGAAATAACAAGCATAAGATATCTAAGGTTTATCACACTATTTATATAATATATATATATATCAATATTATAGATATAACTTTATTGTTATTATTATTATTTTATTTTAACACCGTTTAAATATAATATATATTAACAAGTGTATAGATACATCAATATAATAAATATATAATATTACATATATATCAATATAATATATATATAAATATATATATATATCAATATAATAGATATATCGCTATATCGACATTTTTGAATAGCTTCAAAAGATTACCAATAAACCCTATCGAGTAGATTTCTAAATTTGTCATCGTCTCGGCCGGAATCTTTGTGCGCGTCGTTGCAATGTTTGTACAGGTAGCGCAGGATACTCGGGTAATAGGTCAGACGTTTACGAAGGTCGAGCAAGGCGAAATCGACGCGCTGCTCTTTGGTCCAGAAGTGTCGACTGAGCATGTGCCGCGGGAAAAAATATCTATGTGTACAAAGCATCTATGAGGGGAATAAAAGTATTTTTACGATCGACGTTAGCATAGAGATAAGCATCTAGATCTAGGCTGTCGTACACTAGTCATGTAAATGATCTAAAGCAAATCTAAAGCATGATAAGGTCTCAGTCTCAGTTACCTAAAGTCTCAACTAAGCTCGAGCTCATTTGGCTAGAGTCTCACCTCGGTTCGGGCTTGTGTTTTATCCGAAAATGAAAGTCTCGGCTCGGCATCAATAACCAAAATTCTCGGCTCGGCATTAAAAAGCTCTGTATTATTTACATCACTACTGTACACTGATAATCAGCGGTTAACGTTAGCGTTTCTATGTTGGGTGTCAGGTGACAGCGTTCTGAGAAAATAAACTGTTCTAGGATTAGCATAGGACACTATTTAACGTTACGGAGATAGCCGATAATTGTAAGGATTACGCTAAGATAATGCTAGGACAATATGTATGTTATCGGAACAACTGGTCCTGGTGTAAGATAGATGAAACTGAATGATATTAATGGTCAGCATTACAGGTATGAGTGTAACTTTATATAAGGTATGTACATTACTATAATAATGGTAACCGTTGAACAAATGAGATTAGAATGATGTTTAGAATAATCTTAAGCAACTAAATTGACGATGATATTTCTATAGAATTGTATGCGGCGGGATAAATATTAGCATTACATTGATATTAAATTTAACTTTTTCATTCTACTTTTATAACTATATCAAATATTGATTTATTGTTATTAAATTGATTTTAAATGAAATAGTGATGATGATTTACTATATAGTTTATATTTATTGATTTTTATAATCGGAATCTAAAATAAATTATAAATCAAATGCTTGAAAAATAGTATAAAATATTAGTTACATTTATAATAATATATTTACAGTTACATATTTGACATATATTGGTTAATATTTCGATATTTATAAACTGTATATTGAAGTGTTAACAAACAAATAGTAACAAAATATAGCTAATTTTAATATTTAAGTTAAATTATTTACAATTTAAGGCGTTCACAAATGAAAGTCAGGTAGATGACCCCGACAGAACACAAAGAAGCTAGAACTACACAACAACAACAACAACAACAACACTGTGAATACGAACGCGATAGGAAATATGATGTAGTTCATGAAGGGCAGGGCGGCGAACGCTACTACGGGTCCTACCCGCATTAGATCTCCTGGTATCTAGTGGGGGGTGTGTAGGTGTAGGTGTAGGTGTTAGGGGTAGTGATGTGTTAGGGGTAGTGATGTGTTAGGTGGTAGTGATGTGTTAGGTGGCACTAGTACTGTGCGCTTACTTGTATTAGTAATTTTAGTGTGGAGGTGCTGAAATAATGCGGGGGCTGAAATTGTGCAAATACTACTAAATGTTATATAAAGTGAAAGTTATATTTATATAGAGCATAGACAGCTAGTGCGAGTGCTATTTATATAGTACATAGAGAGCTAGTGTAAGTGCGAGTATAAATTTAATATCTGCCCAATATTGTTTACGTGTCAACATAACACTAATGAATGTACTACGGCATAATTCACTACTAATTCATATTATTTAGACGTTCAAACTAAGTTCATTTGTCCGAAAGACCAATCGTTTCATGGTAAC
The DNA here is from genome assembly GCA_964019155.1 of Osedax fenrisi. Taxonomy (NCBI): domain Eukaryota; kingdom Metazoa; phylum Annelida; class Polychaeta; order Sabellida; family Siboglinidae; genus Osedax; species Osedax fenrisi. Next base: position 89,210,502 of record OZ025242.1, read on the forward strand.
TGGATGTTTTACGCTGTTACATCTCATATCCCCGCACGAGCGAATGGGGCCCCATTTAGTGCATAATAAACTGTATATCATCATCATATGATACGATTGATATCGTATATATTATAACATGGTTTCGAAAAGTAATTATTACTATTTTTATAAAATTAAAATTATTTTATTTCAAAAATTTCTCAAATAGAATATTTCACTTTTATGACTGTGAGCAGTTGTCAGGTTGATTTGATCCCTGTTCAGTGTAACATGACAACAAAGCACTTAAAAACTCAGAAGTACTACTACACATATCTAGATGAATTAGTTCTAACTGCGTTGATCTAGTACTTGGTTAATAGGATTATGTATATTTTATTAAATAATATTTATAATATAATTAAAATTATATTTAATATAATCTAAACTTCGATATAATTTAAATAACCAATTTATAGTTTTCCAATTCCTTTCTTGTAAATGAATGTATCGGTTTATTAGACCAAAGATCTTTACTTACTATGAGATAGGTTTTAGTATCTGTGAAAAATTCTCCAATTCCTATAGATAGTAAAATAATAGTATTAGTAAAAATAGATTAGTATATTTATAATATATTTAAACTTTGGATTAAAATATTATTAATATTATAATAATTATATCTTTAACATTATACTTATTACTTTTATTATAGAATATTGAAATATTATATATCATATATGGTCAATTATTTAATTATTATTCTCTAATATATCATACACATTATATTGTACTTATTACTTGGAATGAAAATATAAATCTCAATTCATATTTAATTTTAATCTAAAATACTATTTAATAAATATTATTTATAACTACAAGATTCATATATGGCTGATGAAATTGCATTGTAATACATTTAGTAATGTATCTTAAATTTCTTAGTTATATTACTACTACATGCATAAATAAAAATTAAATTCATTTTAACGGAATTTTATGTTATATTATATTAAATTTCTTAAAAAATTCACTTTAAAATTGAAAATTAACAAATATATGGTAATCATGCGTACAGTTTACTTACCAACTTTGAATAATATGTAAACTTTGAATACATTAGGATATCTCTTTTCGAATGAATTCTCTAAAATGGACAACCCCTTCACGTACTTGTCGATCACGTAGTACTTGATCGAACTTTTAGGGGAAAAGTTTGAGAGTTCATTTCGCTTTTTTTCGGTCGAGTAAGTTCTACAATTAACATTTCGTTATCATTATAATTACATGCATACGTGCACAAGTATTATGTCTAATGGATAGGATAAAAGCAAATAAGCAATATAAAATATTATAAACTTATATAAAATATATAAGATATGATAAACTCGATTACTATAATATTATAGATGAAATAAAGATTATCATGGTCTGTATGGAATATGGCCTCCGTTGACTTATATTACGATTAATAAGGTCAAATTGAAATTATCGTTACGATAGTTAACACATTATAGTGTACACGAATAACTAATTAGAAGTAATATATATTATAAGATATTATACCCATTATATATATTCGGGCGACAGCATAGAAAAGATATTGATCTTTATCTGAAGCCCTTTAGAGGAAATAACAATATAATTAATTTATATACTTCATACGAACAAAATGTACAACTTTCTTCTAATAAATATTTATTATTATTATTATTATATGTAATCATGATTATAAACTATAGTGATGTATATACAATATTTTAAAGTTGATTTCAGCTTCAACGTTATCAAAATAAACTGGGACCATAGTTAGTACGCTCCGTTATCAGATAATTTATCATTATATAAATCATAAATGGGCTGTCCCACAACAAATTATAAGATATAGTGTCTGGAAAGTCTTGCTAGACAACTATTTTCTAGCTTGTTGTAGTGGTTATAAAGTTATTATATTTCAGGCAAGTTGCCGGAAAGTAAGGGGGCTTCCCACTAAAATGTTAGTTAACTTGATAGAAAATCGTTTTAAAGTTAAAATATTTCCGCAAGTTGCCGGAATTACTTGTAGTGGGATACCCCCTTAACAGCCAACTAAAGGGAATAATTCATGTAGTTCAACTATATGGGCATTCGTTGATATCAAATTATTATATTAATAAAAGCCTAATATTTACTTGATTTTACTTTGTATATAAAACTATTTATTATACAATATAAATACACATGTTTATACATGATATAAATGTAGAGATTCGTATTCTATATTAAACTATAATCATTTACAAGATATTCCGATATTATTTCGATATCATTAGCGCCATCTGTAGTTGAACTGTGGTAGAGTATTGTTTACAAATGTTGCCTTTAGAGATATAGCATATAAATAAATATAAATTATAAATTACTTGATATTTATTTTTTGAGTACAAGTTTAATTTTAAATATTATTATATTATTAACCACATTTTTAACATGTGGTTAATAATATAATTATAGATTCTTATATATTAAATATAAAATTTATTATAATATTGAAAATAACATTATATTGAATATATTTACTAGTTTATAAAAAGGTATTTCATAGCATAAATGTAGTTGTAATGTATTCATATATGTGTATAATTATAGTCTTGCTAAATGAATGTTAATAATTATATAATTAAAATAAGTAAATATTATTTAAAATAAGCATAAAAATATAATTTTTGAATATCTATTAAATTAATTATCAAATTAAACTCACTATACGTATTTATACTGTAATATGTATTATAATATATATTTATAAGATATTTATTATAATTGCATATGGCCTTAATTTTTTTAATTTATTGATTATACTTATTAAAAGTAATTTTATATTAAAATCTTATTTTAAATATTTATTTAAAATTCTTTATTTATCTTTATTAATTTTATGAATATAAATCTACAAAAAATACTTGTTATTTATAACCTATTATAACAATGACATATGCTAATTTCTTTAGGAATTCTTGTAATCAATAAACGATTAATTTGCGATAACATCATTTTAACTTATGAACTCTTATTTTAACGGAAGTATTAATGTTTACAAAATAGAGAATCTACAAATTTACAATAATAATAGGTGTATATAAAAATTTTCATTATTATTTTTATATTCAATAAATTCCCAGATTTATTGACGTATTAGAGTAATTGCTATACAAATAATAGTTTAACTATATTATAAATTAATAAATATTTTAATATTTAAATACAAATTAAGTTTGTTTAAAGTTCTTTATTACTCTTATAATCCAGCATGCACGACGTTCCGGTGTTTTTTGATAAATCTGAGCCACAACAGGTTTTAACATTGTATTAATGTAATAGATATGTATATAGAATTCTATTGTATAGTTATCTCAAGTGATATGTTTATAATATAAATACCAGTGGTATGAGTCTTATATTATACGCAAATACATTAAAATTCAGATTAAAATATGTTGTTTACATTAATTTAAAATATTTATTATACTTTTATAGTTTTAATCACTAATTACTTTCTATCATAGAAAGTTTCTATGTCTTTATGCTTTTAAAATAATTTATTTTTTCATTTTAAAATCATTTAATATAACTAATTATAAACGGAATTTAAATGAAACTGCCTATACAATTAAACTCAATATTACGTATTAAATATACAGCTGAGCGAAAATCTGAATATTAAGTTTAACTTTATTTATAATCGTATATATTTACTAACTTTATCCTATGTTAATTTCACAAATTTATAAAAAAAAATATGTTTAATATTCAAATAATAATAATCTCGATTGTAATATATTATTACTTGCATAGGAAGCTAGTAATCTTTGACAACTTTTTAATATTAATTACAATATATATTTAAACCTAAAATATTAGGAGAACCATACATTAAATGCAAGGACATTTGTGATAAAATTAGTATTATTAGGAGAAAATTTTTTAGTAAACAAACGTGATAGTCATCTAAGATTAAATCGTTGCTATCTGTATATCTGTGTTGGAGGTTATACGAAAACTATATTTCCAAGGATATATTTCTTGAGAGTCATCAGAGTTATAAACACTTATATTACAAAATATAATTGTATGATATAGTGGTCTATATATTATGAAAGAAGTGGTTCTAAATAGATTTTGAAATTGCGTATATATTTGTATGTATACAATTATTATTTCAAGTTTCATGTACGTCATTTTTTTAAAATGGCGTTTCCAATTACCATTACTAAAGTAGGGTCATTATTATTTTATACTATCCCATATTATTTATTCGTTATTAAATGAATATATCCAAGCCCCACTAATACCGTATTTGTATAATTGGATTGTTTGAACGAACAGTTATATTTTATTTAATAATATTGATCATTTATTTATGTAAAGAGATAGCTAGTTGAAGTACTTACAAATACGTGTATATATATATATATATATATATATATATATATATATATACTATATAAATTATATAATAAAATATATACAATAAAGTTAGAAACTAACGCCCATATTTAAATTATGATGCGATGCATTATCATTTAATAGGCACACTTGTTAATATTTAATAAAATTAAGTATTATATATGTATATTATATCAAATATGTATACGATAGATAGTTATAAAAATACATCTAAATAGACATTTTACAAATCTAGATTAATCTTAATTAATACAGTACAATGCATAATAAACTAGACTCGTGAATAAATAGAGTGAATGCAACATACAGTGTAGAAATAATTACTCGGCCCTCTAGTTATAATGTAAGTTATATTATGAACGATATAATATGCTTGACATTTTACTACGAACGTGCCTATTTAATGACTATCTAATAACGCACGCAACTATTTATTATTACTAATCACACCCAATTTTAATCACCATACAATAATTATACAAGGATATGTATATTTTTCTAGCCGTATATTTAACAAAATTATTATTTTTGATTTATGAACTTTGTTTATACATTTTATTTATATATTAACTTTATAAATTTATAAATAAATCTATAATGAATATTATAGACAATATATATATATATTGTTATTTTATTTTGTGGAGTCCAGGAACTTAGATGAAGTTTTCACTTATAACCATATGGCTCTAATGTCCATTCGAAGCCGCTCTCATGTTAAGGCATCCATGGTTTTAACAAGAGCCGATACTTTATTTACACACAATTATATAAGATCACTTCTAAATATTATTTTAAGACCTATTTTAATGGTCTAGGCGAGGCTTTAAACCGTGTCCTACTGCTTGTGTGTCTGACGCCTTGCCAACTGAGCCACACAGGCAGTTTTTGTATATATATATATATATATTCAAAATTGTATGTATAATATCACAATTTTCAATTAACAAAACACGTCGGCAAATTATTAATACACATTATTTGAAATACAGGTTCAGGAGTTGCGGGTCTACATCAAAAGTAAAGGCTCGGACATCTCCGAAGAGAGCACCAACGACGTCGTTCAAGACCTCGTCGACGTGATCAACGAGTCGTCGGTATGTTGGCAGGAGAACATCGTCGAGTCGGAGCTGGAGAGCATCTTCAACAGCATCGTATCGCTCATCTACGTGATGCCCACACCTCAGTCCGTCGCCATCATCGACAACTTCTGCGAACAGATACTCGCCGTACAGAACGATAAACGACACCTGATCCGACTTAAACTGTTTGTACTGATAGTAGTGACGTCGTAAGCGATCGTTTCATTGGTCCGTTGTACGAAATATGTTGTCATTTTAGTCATTTATGTATTGGAAAATTTTATTTCAAATTTCAATATTGTTCATAAATCAGCCCAATAGAATGAAATACTTAGATATCATTCACAACTGCACTAAGTCTAAGGACACATATTCGTAAATATCGAATATATTGACCTGTGAAAATCTATTCTTATTCGTAGAGTGACGAATATTTGCAAATTTTTGCGAATATATACTCGAAAAACCACAATTGCAAAATGTCAAATATCTATAAAAACATGTATCATTATTTGCAAATAGTTGCCATTATAATCAGATTCTATAAAATGGTCTCAGCTTAATAATAACTACCCGAATGCCATGCCAGATAGACACACTTAACACGCCTACCTTTACAGTCTGAACAACCTGTTAAACGGAATCGATGACTCACCCAATCTGTCCAACTGTTACACGGTCTACATCAGCATGGTGAAGCTCGCCGGTAAACACAACCTCATGTCGGTGCTGAACCCTACCCTTAACGATATCCGCAGCTTCTTCGACAAGTGGAACACCCCCATCGATAAGCAACAACTATTGCTGTCCACGCTGCATCAGTCATTCGTCAACTGTAAACTTACGTTAGTTTTACAGCTTGTTATGTAAGCACTCGCTACTAATTAGTTATCAATCTATCTCATTATTTATAGGATACCAGTCATTTCATACTAACAAAGTTAAATCAACTATATTTATAAGTCAAATTGACTTTTTTATGGTAATGAATTATATTATATTATATAATTTATAATTTATATATTATATAAATTTTATATATATATATACATATATAGTTATGATGTAAATATTAATCTGTTGTTTCTTTCACACCTGTAGAGAAAATGCTACAAAGATCATGATTGAATTGCTGTCCAAGTACAGTGACGATAATGCCAGTGAAGCCAAAGCTGATGCCATCAAGTATGTTATGCCAGCCTTCATATATAAATATAATAATAATAATAATAATTTATTAGAACTTCTAACATAGAGATCATTTTTATTTTCTGATTTCTTTTCTTGTTTATATTATATTTGTATGATATTTCCTCCTAAAGGGTTTCAAAATAATATTTACTATTTAATGTTGTTTTCTCCCATTATATAAATATCAGGTTTCCATTATTGTTAGCAAAAACCTGTTTATACCGGGCAAAAACCTATCTCTACCTGTTAAGTTATGCTAAAAACTGGTAATAATCTGCAAAAACTTGCAAAATCTAGTGTTCCCAAAATATAATACCTTTTTTTTAAAAAAAATATTGAAATTAAAAGTAATATTAATCATAAAGCATTTATATATAAATTTTTTGGCTAATTAATCTAGCAGCTTTATTTGATAATGTAACCAAACATTTTTGCATTCTACTTTAATTATGTCATAATGGATTTTGAGGTCAGCCACCCTGACCTCTATATGACCTGAATTCATATTGTAAAAGTAACAAGTTGATGTAATGGGATACATTTTTAAATGAAATAAAATCATACTGTGCAATAGAGTGATACAATTGTAGAATGAAAATATTACTATTGTAAAAAATGTATTTAAATTTATCTATAAATATTCTATTCAGTATTTTATATTTATATACATATATAATTAACAATGAATACATTCAAATAAGTTCTCAATGAAAATATTATTATTTCTATTGTTTAATATATATTATTCTATTCAGTATTATTTATATATAGACTTTAGAATTTAGCTAGACTGCTATTTGTATAAATCTGCAATGTATTTTCACCATTTGAATAATCTGCATACAATGAGAATTCATTGAATTACATGTATTGATTCAAATATAATTCAGTAATATTATTTATAATTTTAGTGATAATTGATATGAAAAATATGTAAATAGTAGTTATAAATATCTAAAATTGTGTAATCTCCATTTTATATAATTTAAGCTACTTATTTAGTAAATTGATATTTAATCATTAAATGAAAATATTATTTTAAAATATTTAAAAATAAATATAATATAACTTCATTTTTTACTAGGTACAATTATTTTATAATGTTATATGATTGGTATACTTTTGTATAATTTTAATAATTTGGTTTATTTTAATAGATATATCATACTTATAGCAATTTCGAATCGTTATATGAATTTGTAATGAAAATATGACGTACAAACATTACAAATACAATGGCAGATTGTCATTCAAATTTGTGAAAAAGCTTTATCTCCAATATCAGTCTACCTAATTATAATATATATGGAATATATATATATATATATATATAAATGATTGACTTATCTACTCATTTATTTAAATTTTAATATATTATTTATTTAAAAAAATTTTACCTTTAAAAAAGTCAAAATTAATGAAGGTTGTTTCTAACAAAATATGAATAATATTATAATTATAATTTTAATGTAGTATTGTTTAATTTTATAATTATATATTATCTATTACATAAAAAATCTATAAATATTATATAATTATAAATTATATAGACTTTTGACCTTTGACATTTGACTTTTGCCATGGTAAAAACCTGTTTTTACCGGACAGGTTATTACCATAGGCGGTAAAAACCTATGGAACACTGATGTATATTATATATTATTTATATAATCTTATGAATGATAACACAGGTGTATTGTAACTTCGATGATTGACCCACATACCTTCATTATGGATCATTTGCTTAACTTGAAACCAGTACAGGCTTTAAAAGGAGAGAAGATCTATGAGGTATAGTTAATAAAGATGTACAATATATACACTACTATTTACTTATATATATATATGTAATCGAGGGACCTTTTTTTTAATATTTTTAATTAAATTTTTAATATAAAATAAAGAAATGAAACGATTTCAATTAGATAATAAATGTTTGTGATATATCCTCTTTCATCTATGTCATTATACCTCTGACATATGTTATATACATCCTAATAACTCTAGACACCGTGACATTATTGTGCACAAGCATTTGTTTTTATAATTACTATGACTACAAAAAAGGAACTATACAAATTATTATTATTATATATGTTATAAATATATATATATTATTTATCTTCATTAGTTATTGCAAATATTTGTATCTGGACAATTAAAAGATTATACGAAATTCTACGAATCAAATAAGAAACTAATTGAATTACATGGTTAATTTTTAAATATATTAATTTATTAAATACTATTTATTTATTAATTTGTAATATTGTCTAATGAATATTGACTACATTAAATTACTGATTATGTGTAGATTTAAATAGAAAGTTTTAATACATAATCATAGTATAAACTTTATATTCTCCTATATTTATTAAGATTTGTATAAGATCTTACTATCCAATACCTAGTATGCCACATATCTAACATGATTTAACATAATATGAAACATTACTTTACATCAAATAAATTGGTATTTAAATCATTAAATGTGATCAACAGAATTATAACTAAATCTGCACACTTTCTGTATATTCAGAATTAAACCACGACCAGAACATGCTAAAGATGCGTCACCTGAGCTTCATGGACCTTTGCGAAGACAAACAGAGAATTGAGTTTGCAGAAATAGAAGATAAACTTGATGTTTCCGGAGACAATATAGAGGCTTTGATTATTGATGGTTTGTATTATGTAATAGTCAACCTATTACTAGTGTCATAGTTTGAGTATTAGATTAAACTTTGAAACCACTGATGAATATTCATTACTTACTATTATTTTATAATTAAATGTATATTGTTTTCTATAGTTTAGAACAAATTTTAAATTAAATAATTTATGTTAACATTTAGAAATGTTATATTTAAACATATAGAGTGAGGTTAATTTTTTCGGTATTCTTTGTTTTTATAACATTTTGATATACTATTGAAAAGAATATTACTATATTGTTATACACCTAATTATGTACTATCACAGTTACATCTATATATCATATTTAGATCATAGAATTAAATATATACACTATGTTATATGATATTTGGTATATTTTGATAAATAGTTTGTTCAGAGTAATTTGTTTGATCACTTGTAGTCTTGCTCATGTATTAATCTCCTCTTGTAAAAGTGCAAGTTTGAAACCTGCCTGACATATAACGAATTAGTCATTTTAATAATTAAAATTCCCAGTGTAATAGTAGTATAATAATTGTAGATACGTTAATGTGAATATTTCATGAATTATTTAAATAATATTTAATATATTATAATTAAATTAGTAGAATAATTTATAATTTTAATATTACGACCTAATAATTACATTAAAATAATGTTGAACAAAAAACCATTAAAAATCTATTATTTGGTTTTATCTAAATCCTGAATCCTGATATATATATATATATATATATATATATATATATATATATATATATATATATCTATATACAAAATATGCAAATCTTATTATACTTTGATACTATTCATTAGGAGGATTTTTTCGTTTTTTAAATATTTGTTTTTGTCTTTTTTTTGATGAAACAATTATTTATTAATTATAATACTATAATTACTATTTATTGATATATATTAATTGCTTAGTTCAAAATAATATAAAATAAAACTTGTTAATTATCATCAGTTTTTTCAAATTATGAAATAAATATTTTGAATAAAAAATATAAACAAAAAAATAAAGATTTTTTTCAGGTAACTGGCAACTTTTTTTTACTTTAGAACTAAGATTCCATATCTCTTACTCTATTTAGTTATATTTAGTATATTTTCATCAAAATTTATAAAAAAAATATTGTAACCGGAAGAATGTTTGCTTAATAACTAATTGTATCCGTTGTTTGACTAAATTACTAATAAATTAATATAATGTTTTCACACCTACAGTGTTTAGGACAAAAATGGTGCGAGGAAAGATCGACTACTGCAATAGGTGCGTGAAGATCACCAGCAGCTGTCGTAGACAGTTTCAATTCAACCAATGGAGTTCGCTGAAGACTCAGCTGATGTCGTGGAAGCAGAACCTCAACCTGGTGATAAACAACGTTAACTCGGTAATTAAGAACAACCAAGTCGAAGAAACTTAACCTATTTAGATTGTTATTATCGTTTTTATTTATAATTTTATTAAAAATAAAGTTAATATTTGAGATATCTCTTTATTTAAGTTCATTTCTTAACAAGAATTTCAAGTGTTCTGTGTTATTGATTCTTCTTCTTGGTTTATATTGACAATTTACGTTATTATTAGACAGCAATATTAATTTTTTAAAGGTGTCACTTTTTACCTATTAAATTATTAATATTAATTTAACAAATATTTTTTAATAATTAGAATTAACCTGTATAACTTTAATAGGTGCGACCATTTTATTACTAATGAAATTTTGATATAATTCATAGTTATCTGCCAGAGTGAAATGTATCTAGATGTGTAGTATATGTATTAATTGTATGAATCAGTTTGTAATATACTTACTTTCAATTTATGTTCTTCGCTCAATTTGAAATTTTTACTTTTTAATTCTATAAATAAAATATATCTTCTCAATTCAGTTTTCAAATCTATAAATAAGATTGATAAACATTACCATTGTTATTGTTACGTCATACTAGTAGTGACCAATATAGTCTCTGATTACGCAATCCTCGCACGATGTGTACTCCAGAAGTGATTGGTTGATTGATTTAAGACTTTCCACGATAGCATTGTAAAGCACATTCTGAGGTAGCTTCTCCCAATACAGATTTAATAGCTGACCACTCCTGTAATTGTTTTATGTTGGTATTCGTGTTATTTAAGTTTGTTATATCGGTGGAGTTCTTTTTATCCCATCCAGGAACTTAGATGAAGTTTTCACTTATAACCATATATGGCTCTAATGTCCCTTCGAAGCCGATCTCATGTTAAGGCATCCATGGTTTTAACGAGAGCCGATCATTTATGTATACACAATTATATAAGATAACTTCTAAACATTATTTTAAGACCTGTTTTAATAGTCTGGATGTGGCATTGTAGCTATTAGAAGTTACAAATTAATGAATATAATATATATAATAATAATAAAAATAAATAATTAGAATATATTTTATCTGGAAGTATATGTATTTTAGGTAGTTCCTGGTAGTTCTTAGTATATATATATACGTTGTCATATAGTTTTTGATATATAAATAGTATTTTCACACTACACATCTGACCTATATTTGAATTCATAAACTGGACAAGAGCCTAGATGAGACACCACTTTAATAATATCTCCCAGTCTGTATCTGTATAAGCCCATCTCACTGGTTATCACTACTTCGTATTCATCTCCCTCTCGTAGCTGTAGTAGTAGTAGTAGTAGTTATAGTAGCTATGATGTAGCGATGGTGTTCTAGTTCTGACGATATAAGCACTTGTGTGTATTACGTAGGAAACTCTTACAGTTGAATTCATTTATAGAACTATGATTATACATGCTGTTGTGTATTCCTATAGTGATCGACCGACGGATAGGGGAGATATAAAGGGAAGAGGATGGGAGATATGAAGGTAGTGAGATAAAGATAGTGGGTTAGAGGAAGGAAGTGAAATGGATAAAGAGATAGAGTTAGACATATATAGGGATATAACGGAAGTATACTTCTTATAAGAGGGAGAAATAACAACAACATATAACCTCATCTGCATACAAAGTTTTTGGTTTAACGAGATCCAGATCTGCAACCGGTATGAATTCGAAGAACCCGTAATCTATCGCCACTGTAAAGGGGGTGGAACTATGATAAACTGGGTGTGGCAATGATAAAGGTGTTATGGCATTGATAGAAGGGGTGTGTAGTATTGTTAAATGTAATGTGACATCGGTAAACTGGGTGAGCCGTAGACAAAGTGGGCGTGTTGTATGATATAGTGGGTGTGGCAACCTTAAACTGGGCGTGTCGTAGACAAAGGGGGCGGGGCTCTAACGTGTGTACAGCTGAGAATTGCGATCCGACTGCGTATTAATGCCGATAACGCCTTCGCTCGCCGTGTGAAACATCGATAGCTGGGCCACGTCTTTCATGTAGGTGTCCGCTAACACCTGCAGGTGGGGGAAGGGGAGGAGCTTAGAGCACATTCAGTAGGAGAAGGGGAGGAGCTTAGAGCATATTCAGTAGGGGAAGGGGAGGAGCTTAGAGTACATTAGTTAGGTGAAGGGGAGGAGCTTAGAGCACATTCAGTAAGGGAAGGGGAGGAACTTAGAGCACATTCAGTAAGGGAAGGGGAGGCGCTTAAGTACATCCAGTAGAGGAAGGGGAGGAGCTTATAACACATTCAGTAGGCGAAGGGGAGGAGCTTAGAGAATATTCAGTAGGTGAAGGGGAGGAGCTTGGAGCATATTCAGTATGTGAAGGGGAGGAGCTTAGAGCACATTCAGTAAGGGAAGGGGAGGAGATTAGAGTACATTCAGTAGGGGAAGAGGAGGAGCTTAGAGCATATTCAATGGGTGAAGGGGAGGCGCTTAGAGCACATTAATTACGGGATGGGAGGAGCTTAGAGCACATTCAGTAGGGTAGGGGATGAACTAAGTAAACTCGTCTTTAAACACATAACTAGTAGACACACACGTAAGGACCTTTGAGGCGTGCTCCATAGCCCCCGTGCAGATCATCGTGATGTATCGGAAGTCAGGCCATACACGTCTCGTTATGTTGTAGCCATCTTTCCACTGCGGAGGGGGTGAGGGGCGCTTTAGATGTGTATATATACTATATATATAGATTATATAAATGAATATACATTTGTGTCAACAAATAAAACACATTAGTGTCAACAAATAAAACACATTATGGTATTATATCGGTGTCTTTTGAGAAAAATTATAAAATGAAAATATAAAGAAAACATTAACTTCAAATATCAATAAATTGTTGCTCTTCTATATCACATAGCAAAGATTGTATATTGTAAATACTATTGGAGTAATATATACAGGGTTATTTATTATTATGTAGTGTATTTAATATTATGAATAGGTTGCGATGCACGTTGAGATAATGACAATTTATTACGTAATACCTCCTTATTTAAATAAAGTTTCATCAAGAAATCGGAACGTGCTGTGTCTGGTTTTAACGTTTCGTTCAATTTCTGTATCCTTTGTCTATTAGATTCCTTTGAAGCCTATAGGGTATCAGTTATGCAATGCTCATTTGGAATGGTACTATATATTGAAACCCACAGCCAACGTAATGTTTGCATTGTTGACAATTATATCAAAGCCCTGGGGGATTCAGGGCTTGGATTATATTCTATTTAATAATATTTATCATTTATTTAATATATAAAATATATATTTTCAGTATGTTATATTATAATGATATTAAAACACTGGAGTATCTTATAATACAATAATATACGTTAATCTTATCATGATTCACATATAAGATATTATTGAAATAATTTATGATGTTTTATTAAAATATTTCAATATATATATCTATATATCTGTATACATATATCTATAACTATGTTATATGCTCATATATGAAAGTAAGAATTAGTACCAGAATTTACATGTACAAATCTTCACAGTATGTGAATAATCTATATATATATATACACAAAAATGCATATTTCAGTAATATGTGTTGACTTGCATTGTGATCACTATTGTTGTATTAGAACATTCTAGAAATAATAAATGAAGATTTCACACAAAGAGACAAAAGGGGCCATTTGACATATTCACTGTGAGTGAATAGATACAGCATACTAACAAAGGTCTATTCATCGAACTGAGAAAGATTTTTGTGTGTGTTTATCAAGTCCATGGTTATATTTACAAATGAAAATATTATATTTATAATCCTTCTCAGAGTGTTACTAAACATTATAAATATATATATAAATTTATATTATATTAATATATAAATATATATATATATATATTTAGATAAATTTGTTATTATATCAGATAGCGAGGTTAAAGGTGGCGGTGTATCCAACCCGATAACTAATGGTTCCCATAGCGATATCACCGCACAGTGTGACCCAGTTCTCGCACACGTATATCCAGAAGCTGAGCATCAGGGGAGACATGGGAGTCTTGATCATCGCCAGGTGGGGCTCTCGTAGACATAGCACGGCTTGTACGTGTAGGGCAGCGCTAGGCTCCGTTATCTGGGGGGGCGGGGTGAGGTAGGTGGCGCTAGTAGTAGTGGTTATAGGTATAGGGGGCACTATTAGCACCCCTTGTACGTGTAGGGCAGCACTAGGCTCCGTTATCTGGGGCAGGGGGTGAGGTAGGTGGCACTAGTAGTAGTGGTTATAGGTATAGGGAGCACTATTAGCACCGCTTGTACGTGTAGGGTGGAAATGTGCTCCGTTATCTGGGACAGGGGGATAGTTTATCTGATCCCCGTCGGGGTTGAGGCATTAATAGTAGTGGATAGAGTTTAGGGGCCATAGTAGTGTTTCATTACGGGTATAGATGATACTAGTTGCTATTGCTTTGTTACAGGTATGGGATATATAGTAGTGATTAAAGGTATATAATGACCGATGACCTCGTGTATAGGTGGCATTAGTAGTAATCATCACAATATACCCGTTAAATACCCACTTAACTCACAATGCGCGTTTAACGTATAACATAGGTTAGGTAAAGGAAGGTAATCATTATTTATACACTCGTTATATTTAAAATCATTTTTTAAATACTATTTAATAACGAACTGCATGATTTTGTTATCGTGTATTTCTTATAAGTTACACGTATGTAGTATTAGGTGCTAGGAGTACTGCATTCTTTATCCATGGTAGAGGTCATGGTAGAGGTCATGGGTCTACTAATGGCTAGTTATTGTGGATACGTATTAGGATGTCACTGTGAAATACTATTAGATTCGATGTTTTCAAACTCTATCTGTCCTGATAAAAATATCTATTTTTATTTAAATCATAAGAGAGATTTAAATTATATCGAGTTTTAATTACGATAATAAGTATCGATAAAAAGTATTGAAAATTATAAGAAATTATATTGATTGATATTTAAAGTTCGTTAGAAACATCTACTAATAAGGGCACCGCACTAACATTACGGTTCCCACGCCTGCACACATACATGCACACATACATACACGCATACCTACACATACAGATGCAGACACACATATACTAAATACACACATCTATACACATACACACACACACACACACATACACATACATGCACATATACCTACACATACATACACACACACCTACACACACATACATACATACACGATCCTTACCTTTAACGTCTCTTCGCTGGCAAGGAAGTAGGTCAGACGTTTCGTAAGGAAACTGTGTCATGCAAATAACGTATTACGGTAGGTAATATCTAAAGGAAGGGGCGAAGATAATAGTCGATACGATATGAAATAGTCGATATGATATCAAATAGTCGACACGATATGAAATAGTCGATATGATATCAAATAGTCGACACGATATGAAATAGTGGAATGAGCAACACGAGGCATTCTAGTGATGAGTCATCACTGTTGACCTATATAAAAGTAGTGTATTGCGATGACTGAAGATGGATGCAGTACTTTCACTATATAGTAGTTTGCAGGTAGGGATTTGTTCATCAATAATACTCGCATTTGTGTATAGTTTATATACATGTAAAACAAAACCTAACTGATTTTTACACAACCAATATATTTTAAGTTTGCAAACCATTTTTCAAATAATATACGAAAATTATACGAAAATAATTTACGAATAATATGCAAAGTTTGTATATTTAAATAAAATAATATACACATTTTTTGAAATATTTTAAAATAGTATATACTAATATACGAAAATAATTTTCGAAAACTATACGAAAATAATTTTAAAAGAATATGCAAATAAAGTTTGTATATTTACAAACAAAAAATAATATACAAAGTTTATAAAATATTTGAAAATAATATATGCAAATATATGAAAATAATTTTCGCAAATTATATGAAAATAATTTGCAAATAATACACAAAGTTTGTATATTTTTCAAATAATACCTGAAGTTTGAAAGTATTTTAAAATAATATAAAAATTAAATTTTATTTTTCACATGAATATATTTTAAAATAAATGCATTATAAAAATTACACTCAAAGTTTATTAAATATTTGAACATAATATCAAGTATAATAATGACATTTTATTTTAATTTATTTTAAATAAAGTTATCCATATATAATATTTTAAAGTGAATGCACAATTTCTTTATATACAAAACAATTACTATATGGTAAACAAAATAATGGATACAATTTAAAAAAAATGAACGATTTACTTATACTATATCAAACTTATCATATTAAGAGATATAAATGTGTTTTATACGCGAATCAAAATGGTTATTATTTTTATTGTTATTTTTATTTGGTGGAGTCCTTTCATCCCATCCAGGAACTTAGATGAAGTTTTCACTAATAACCATATATATATGGCTCTAAGGTCCCTTCGAAGCCACTCTCATGTTAAGGCATTCATGGTTTTTAACGAGAGCCGATCATTTATTTATACACAATTATATAAGATCACTTCTAAATAATATTTTAAGACCCATTTTATAAAATTAATTAATAGTCCGTATGAGGCTCGAACCCGTGTCCTACTGCTTGTGTGACTGACGCCTTAACCAACTGAGCCAGTTTTTATAAACATCATAAACATTAGAAATGTCTAACCTCAATGCGTATACCTGAGTGAATACAGTGTATAATATATCATACATTATCCTTCGTAAATGCGTTATTCACTTTCAACGTGTATTATTTATTCCTATACAGGAATGATATAATATCATTCATTTTAAGTGACCGAATAACTGCTTTAATGGTAGGTGTCCTAAGTGTCCATTATCTCTGTGTTATATCTAGCAAATACTCTATTAATATAAATTAATTAATATATTAATAGATTTAATTACATTGTCAAATATAATTTTTATTGCAGATAAATATTAAAATTTTTAAAAAGTCCACTTTATAATATTTATTTCTGATAAAAAATATAAAAGTTTAAATATTACTATCTTAAAATTTATTTTAATTTAAATAAATTTATATACTTAGTTTATATTTAAGGTTCTTATTAAGGTTGTATAACTTTTCAATGAAGAATAACTGAGAATAGGCCTGCTAACTCCTAATTTAATAAACCACTGTTAATTCAGTACAGATAGTTATTCAATGAAGGAAAAAATACCTGTATTATATACTAATACATTTATTATATTTTAAAATATATAAACATATCTTTTGTTTATTATATTCTAATAATTTATCATTATTATTTGTAGATTTATTAAATTCTGAAAATTATGTGATAAGTTTACAAATGATTTTTAAAAAAAATTATTAAAAATTATTGGCAAATTTTGAAAAGTTGTTGTAATATATTTTCAAATTTGGTTTACTAGGTAGTAAGGATACATATCCTATATATAGGGTATACCATATATATAGAGTTGCATTTTTTTATGATTTTATCCATCCTTGAAAGCTTAAAAGCTATTATTTTATATAATGTATGTAGTTACTGGTTGTAATAATGGATATTGTTTTTGTTATTGTTATTTTTATTGTTATTTTGATGGAGTCCTTTCATCCCATCCAGGAACTTAGATGTTAAGTTTTCACTTATAACCATATGGCTCTAATGTCCCTTCGAAGCCACTCTCATATGATCATGTGTTTCAGAAAATATCTAGTTATAGATTTTCATAATTATACGGTTATAAGTTTTCCACAATTCCTTTATTATAGGTTTTAGTCATTGATTTAATCGTATATCTATATATATAGATAACATCTATGTAAACCAATAAATAGATATATTCTGAAACCCATAATCATATAAATTACTACAACTCATAACTAGGAATAACTAGAACCTATAACAAATGTAGAAAAACCCTACCGGCTATCAAACTTTCAACATAATATATTTAGAGTGTTATTAGTTGTACCTAGTACTACCTACTTACTCTTATCTATCCAAACACAACCCACATTCTTCATGTTTTATTAGGGAGGTCGACCCCTACAATATTATTAATAGTATCCTGAAGATCTCCTAAACCTCGGTTGTGGGAAATACCATTACGGTGCCTATGAAGTGGTTGTACATACTATAAACTATAATAAAATATCACCCCCCCCCCCCAAACAAATATCATATCTGCCCCTTAGTTCTATATATATACCCAGTAAAACAAATTTGAAAATAATTTATAAATAATTTTCAAAATTTGAACATTTGTTGACACATTTTTTGCAAACTTTGCAGATGATTTTCAATTATTTTATTAATTTTTCGAAAATAATTTCCAAAATTTGAAACATACTTTTTAGAATTTAATAAATATTTAGTCAACAATCAACACATTTTCAAATCAAAAATAAATGATCTGGAAAATATAATAAAAACAAAAGATATGGTTATATATTTATAAATATATATATATATATATATAGGCCAATAATAAATATAGTAGTATATAAAATAAGTATTTTTTTTCTTTCATTGATTGTTTCAAAAATTAGTTTAACTGAATAAACAGTAGTTTATTCATTAATGTATGAACACCAATTCTCTATTATTTTTAATTGAATAATGAATTGATAAATAATTGAATTTATAACCAGTTAACCTGTTAATGGTACCTATTCGTATATAATGCTATTAGATGATAAATCTACTATATACATATTTAATAAGTATTCACTAATGTGATTTATTAGATTCACGAGATTATAATATACAAATATACTATTAACTTATATTAGATAGGTGTTTAGTGACAACGAATTTTTATAGAACTTATTACAGCATTTCAAAGTGTGTACAGTAACTGCTGTGATATCATTATATAATATTGCGTAATCATTTAGACTTTAGTAATTAGTAGCTATAGCTATAGCCTATAGGCGAGACAATCACCATACAGTTTAAGCAGCTATAAACCAATCAAATAGGTTTAAACTAATATTTAGAAACGGTTTTCTACGGGTACTATAGGTCAAATAAAATATGTCTTAAAATAATATTTAGAAGTGACATTATATAAGTGTGTAAAATAAAAATGATCGGTTCTCGTTAACACCATGTATGCCTTAACACGAGAGCGGCTTCGAAGGGACATTATAATGTCTATAGGGCCAAGGCTCCTAGTTTAACACTTCATCTAAATTAATGGATAGAATGAAAGGACTCCACCCAAATAGTATGAACATAATAAATAATATCGATAACATTCGGATTCAGAAGATACGAATGTCCCGTTAAAAGAAAGAAAAACAATTCTAGAATTTCGGTCCAAGTTTCATAATACAGATTCGATAAATTATAAAATAAATAAGTACGAAGACAAAATAAAAAACTTACATGATATTTTATATATATATATATATATATATATATATATATATATATATATAGTTAGTTAGGGGCGCTGGAACAATTTGTATGTAGGAGGGACCAAACAATAAAAATAAATGTTGTGGTAAAAGTGGGGGGGGGACCAATACATAGGAGGTGCCTCTAGATTGTTAAGTGGAAGACATGCCCCCCCCCGTCCCCCCGCCCCTATTGCAGCGCCCCTAGTGATAGGTGGACGACGCGCACTAACTTTGTAATCGGTGCTTTGGGTATACCGCACGGAGCTCGAGTACCCTCGGTCATGTAGGTGATGAAAGCGAATCTGCCCATTCCGAATGCATTAGCCCAGCCTAGTGGCGGATAGGTGAACTATTACCACACGCCCACACACACACACTCACTCACTCACACACACACACAGATACACACACACACAGACACACACACACACATACACACACATACACACACACACATCGCCCAACATTGATGTTCGTTTCGCATCGTAATATTATCGTGCGAATTATATGCATTCGCTATTTGTATCTATACGTGATATATATTGTTCGATACATATTATATAATACTTATTATTAATTATGCGTTTAAATAAATACTTTAACAACAACAACACACCCACACACACACATACACACACACACACATACACACACACACACGATACGGTGGAGGTTGTCATTATTAATGTGGTTGAGTAGCACATGAAATGATCATGTGATCATCTCTGGGGTGGATGTTGATGATTATTCTAGGTTTTTAGCGAATTAAATAATTCCTAAATAAATATAAATATATATTTATATTTCATAATAATTGATTATGTATAACTAGATCATAACATAAACGTATATATATATATATATATATTCAACTTAATAACTTAATAACTTTAATTTATAGAATATTTATCATTTTTAGGTATGAAATATTGATAATATCCTAATAGATTTCATGTAAAACTTACACATTGTTAGTTTAACAATATTGATTGTATGCAATATATGCAGGGTCATTCAACGAAGCTTCGATCCATGCCACTGAATATATCGGATACAAATAACCAATATATCCGTTATTAATTAAGTTATTAATACCGACATAATCCACCAGGTGGAAACATTTTTATAATTAAAGTATAAATATAAAATTTTAATTTTAAGCCATTCACATTTATTACTATACTTAGGATATTCGTGGACATTCCCAGCAAACAGTAAGAGCAGCATAATAGCAGCGTAACAGCATATTTTATAGCCTCAAATGTTTACATTGTGATATTATGCTGCTATTGTGCTGCTATTAAATGTCTATTATGCTGCTATTAATTTGTCATGCTATTATGCTGCTGTTATGCTGCTATTTAAAGTCTATAATGCTAATATTATGCTGCTATTAATTTTAAAAGTATATTATGCTGCTATTATGCTGCTATTACTGTTCGCTGGGCACATTTGAACCACATGTAAATAATACGTTTATACGTCGTACATCGGGTACAAATAAATTAACAATTACGCATTAGAAGATGGTAATACATTACGAGAGCTAGGTGTGTGAGGTGTGAGGTGTGGGGTAGTGTTCTTACCTAACTTCCGGTAGATGCCGTAGTGCATGGCCACCACCAGGGTCTTCAGGTAGCTCTTGATGTAGGTGGTAACCGGAAGGTACTGAGAATGGGCGACGAGCTATTAATAGACTAGACACGCCCTACACGGATTACGCTCTAAGACGATATTTAAAGTTACGGTGATAGCTAAGGATTGTGCTAAGCTAATCCTAGGACAGTATATTTAGTAGGGGCGCTGGAACGATTTTGTATGTAGGGGGGACCAACCAATCAAAATAATTGTTGCGGTAAAAGTGAGGGGGGGGGCCAATACATAGAAGGTCCCCCTAGATTTTAAAGTGGGGGGACATATCACCACCGTCCCCCCTTAATGCAGATCCGCTAATATTTACGTAGAACAACTTCCCCCACCCCAAATAAACAATAAGCTATGACGCATAGGCTATGACTCATCACGTGACATATTACTCATCGGTGTATCACGTGACGCTTTGCACGTGACAAGCGTGACGTGGGGGATGTAGGCGCCGTTGTCCGATAAAGCATGTGTTAACGTGAATTACTACCTCGTCGTCATTAATCGTAGTGTATGTGTAATATTAATGTCAAATACCAAACGTATAAGACATTTAATATAAGAATAAGTACTTAATTAATATGCATTATGTGTATATATATATATATATATATATAAATATTGATACTATCCCAATTGTATTCCTTATGATCACATGCCTACACTAATATATACCCTTAAGTTATACAAAGGGGTTGAATGTTTACCCGAGCGTGATGAGGTATACACCTAGAGCACGTGACTTAACCTTACAACTTCCGGTAGTACCGCTAGTCATCGACAGGTGGACCACGGGATCCCTGGTGAGTATCGCCTGCTCTCCTTTGTCTATCTTCAGCAGGTAGGGCGCCAGGTGTTCGTACCTCGTTAGAGGTTGTGTCCTCGAGAACTGAACGTAACGCGTGGTTTATCACGTGGGGTAGGATTGTGACGCATGCGCGAATAAATCTGAGGCGAGACTCGCGAATATTCGCGCATTTGCGAATTTCTAATATTTGTAATTTATAAAAAGCGAGAATATTAACGAGTGTGGCCTCAGATTTAATGTAAGATATACACACACGCAGAGCTGGGCAGTATCGCCGATACAGTATCTATTAAGGCAAAATATCAGTATCGTAGATACATTTGTATTTGTATTTGTATCTATTATAAAAATTACAAAAGTATTTGTAATAGTATCTATTAGTCATAAATAGTATCTACGATACGTATCTACTAAAACAATTATTTAAATAGATACATTTTATTAAATGATATATCATTTGGTCATTATGTTTATTTTATATCAATATTTTATAATATCATTTTATAAATTAATTTTAATATATATATACATTATATATATATTTTTTAATATAATATCTTTTGTAAATATTGAAATTAATTCATTGTTAAAAACTATGATATATCAATTATAGTGATTTATTCTCAAAAACCATTATATACATTTATTGAAAACAAAGACATTATTTTGATAATATATTTTATATAATAATTGATTTATAACTCGAAAGTATATATTATATAGAAAGATAAAATCATTTTAATAAATATGATAATTCTAAATAATAATAATTAATAATGTATTAATAATTATTTTTTGTATATTTGATAATTTATTATATTCATGTTTAACATTCGTAAGTAAATGTCGATGATTATTTTTAGTTGAAAAATAGTATGTTGTAATAATGTATATTTCTCTATAGTCTGTAATGGCTCATAGTATAATTTCAGATGAAATAAACGCTGTTACAATAAAATATTCATCGTGGGCATCATTAAATTTCAATAAATATCAACAAATGTATTCTATATCATCTATTGAAGATCGTGTTATAAGGTGTAAATATTTAATATGTCATTTTAAAGGAGGTATCCCACTAGCAGTTTTTCCGGAAATAATGTCCTGAAATATTTGTAGAAAGTTATTTTCTAGTAAGTTAACTACAATTTTAATGGGTTACTCTCTTACTTTCAGGCAACTTTCCGGAAAAATAGTAACTTTAAGGGGATTAACTTTAAGTTTATAAAATATTATTAAAAGTATTAACTTTAAGGGTATCCCACTACAAATTGCTAGAAAATCACTTTATTAAAAAAAAGTTTATTTGTAAAAGACAAATTTCAATATTTAGTATAAATATTTCGTTATTTTATAACATATATATTATTTTTTATAAATATACATAATTCTTGGACATTACATGTAGTTTCGTTTATTTATGCTGGGGCGGAAAGTGTTAAATGGGGTATCCCACTACAAATTGCTAGAAAATCTCTTTCTATAAAACATTTCCGGACATTATTTCCGTATAAAGGGGGTACCCCTACAAGATTTTCCGACAACTTTCCTGAAATATTGTAACTTTAAAACATTTTATATCAAGTTGTAATGGGATACCCTATAAAGTTATTATATTTCAGGCAATTTGCTGGAAAGTAAGGGGGTTTCCCAGTAAAATTATAGTTAACTTTATGAAAATAGTTTTAAAGTTAAAATCATTGTAGTGGGATACCCTCTTAATGTTCCTTTATATGTACTTTCAAATCAACATCGATGAATATATATATATATATATAAATATAATTGTTATATACTATATACTTTGTATATAATTATCATGTATTTGTATCTACTAAGATGTATCTACTAAGAAAAGTATGTATTTGTAATTGTATCTACTATGATTTTTTTTAAAGTAATTGTAGTTGTATCTAATATAAGAAAAAAGTGTGTAATTGTAATTGTATCTATTATATATTTTTCGAGTATCGTGCCCAGCTCTGCACACACGTATATACACACGTATGTATACACGTACATATGTATGTATGTATGTATGTATGTATGTATGTATGTATGTATGTATGTATACGCGTTTGTGCGCACGTATGTATGTATGTATGTATGTAGTCGACGATTTAAGCGGGTGTTTGTACGCCGTACAGTTTATGACCTACATTTTAAATATATATAACCTTTTTATATATAGGTTATATATAATATATAACCTATATATATATATTAACTTCTATAGAAGTTAATATATATAGGTTATATAACCTATATATAAAAAGGTTATATTTAAAATGTAGGTCATAAACTGTACGGCGTACAAACACCCGCTTAAATCGTCGACTACATACATATGGGTATATCCACAACAACACATCTTAACACCTAAAAGTAACACTAATCATGATGCTGAATAATGATACAGTAAATGAAGCTCAAATCTAAAGCATCGGTGAGGTTTCATTCACCTAAAGTCTCGGCACGTCTCGGGATCGTTTGGCTAGAGTCTCTGCTCGGATCGGGCTCGTTTTTTTCCCGAAAATAAAAGTCTCGGCTCGGCATCAATAATCAAAAGTCTCGGCTCGGCATCATTTACTCCATCACTAATTCAGAGACACAGTTACAACAACATAAATACGATACTGACACCAGTAATCATACCAAAGGAACGCAAGGAACGCTATAATCACCCCGATCACTAACTATTCGATACTCGACCACTAATAGTTAACTACTTATAGATCTTAATGCCGAGCGAACTCGACCCGGTAATGTAAGGTAATGTAACCTATATATATCGCTCTATCATGATGTAGCATGGGTACACTGCATTCGGTTACTAGTCACGTTAGCCTACTAGCTAAACAATGGACAACTCTACCCATACTCGATGTGTATTCTTACCTAAACTATAATACAATACCAGAAAATCGATAAAACTCCTCCGCATATAATCGATGTGAATTAATAATGTGTTTAAGAAATACTTCAACAACAACAACAACTCCTACAAAACAACAACAACAACATGACATACACCTAACACACACACATCACAGTGAATTTCGTTAAACAATCGCGTAAACGTCAATTTTAGTTATAATAGGTGCTAAATAAGGGTCTTGCTTGTACCATCTGATACTCAGGGGGAAGTATCCGAATACGAACAGTTCACAAAAATGTTTAATGTTTAATGAATAAAATATTGAAAATCATATACATAGTCTAAATAAGTATTTTTTATTTTTTATTATTTATAATAATACTAATATATCCAATTAACTGATTTTTTGTATTACGTTTTTAAGTTTATGTAAAAAGAATTCAACTTAAAACCTTCCCAAGTATATACAAAATAAAATGTATTAATATAAAACATAAAAATATATTATTAATAACTAAAGTATTCTAAACATTATAAGATTATGCTATATTTGTATCGAATGTTAATTAAGTTATAAGCATATATCTAGAGGTCATATAAATCCCAAATACGGACACTCTAGATGTCTAATACGGACACCCTATCAGCGCGCAGCGTGTGACTATTCTAATGTTCATAAAAATCGCATAGGTTATAATATTAATACCACCAATGAAGCTAAATCTAAAAATGTTATTATTTAGATACTTAAATTGTATTATTAATTAATAAAATAATAAAAAATTATTAAATTAATTACTAATTAAATTATATTAAATTATTCATAAAATTAATTATAAAATATGTAATTTATTTCATTGGTTCATCAATAATAATCTATATAGTTTATCTATAGATAATTCTATAGTGGAATATAGGGTGTCCGTATTATAACCTTCGATGTAAATACATTATTTATATCGATGATTATAACACAGGGTATATTCCATACCGTATTCGGACATTAGTACCGAATACGGACACCCCTGTTATCTATTGAATAACAAGATTAAATAAAATTTCAAAATTACAATAATATCAATAATCATATAATATAAATATATAGTAATTTTTGAATAAAATATTGAGTCATAAAATATGAAGACCATGTATTGTTAAAGTGTCCGTATTAGTTTACTTTCCCCTATAAAGCTAAGCATTTTATAACAAAAACTTAAATTACTAAAACAAATATATATGTCTTGATAACGATACCCCCACATAAACTACTATAGGTATACATAACTATAGTTATATAAGTTTGATATCAGTGTTATATAAGTTTGATATCAGTGTTATATAATCTCATTATTTGCTACTGTTCCGAAAGGAATATTAGTATGATTTATTTACTTTTGACTCACAAGTGAAGATAGTTCTCTAACTAAAAGTACGCTATACCGCGCATTCATTAATAAAATGAGGAAGGACTTAGAAACTATTATTAAATATTATTTTAAGAATTTCAAAATTTTGTTTCTACATAAAGTAAACTATATAATATATAGGTTTATATATATTTGTATATATATATATATATATATATATATATACTATTTTAATTAGTGTCCTACAAAAGAGAAGCGACTTAATTTTAATTCAAACATTCCTATATGCCTTATACAGTAACATCAAGCCTTATTTGGTCATATATTCCATATACGGTCATATCAACGACATGTCCTCGGAATAACTAACCTCCTCTACACTGGTTATCGCGGCGAAACCGTTATCCTCTCCGTACAGAGTGCAAGAGTTCTTACGTAAGATCTTCATCAAGATGTCGGATTGCGTGCGTCGAGTTACGCGACACTTACGTAAGAAAGCCGCGTTTCGAAATACGCCCGCCACGCCGAGAAGTGAGAACACGGCGTACTGTGGCGGGGCGAGGGGCGTGGTTACGTACGAGTAATAAAGTAGCTGTCACAACAACATAATCATGTAGGTAGGTTAACTAACTTATAAATAGTAAGAAATGAGATTGGAACTATTTGATTCAGTATTTAATATAATTTTCTTATAGTTATTATATATTCGTATAGTTATTATCATATTTATTTAGGTTTGTTCTCTTATTCTTATATATTTTTTTGCGGAATACTTTCTAGAAAAATCTTGCTATTAAAGGGTTCATTTATACTTATTATATAACTATATAAGGTATCGAGTGTATTATGGGTACAGGCAAGTATAACAGTGGCAATGCAAATGTAGGGGTGCTAAGGAAGGTGTATAAGCGTAAAGGAATGTACAAGTTAACTACAATTATACACTATACAATGTACAGTGTACAATGTACAGTGTACAGTAGACCTGTTCGTACTAATTTTTTTTTCGCAATTTTAAAAACCTTCACATCTGTGACAATTATGTATGCTATGATGAATAAGTGTTTAAAATTTTAGACCTATATCTTAAATATTGTTATGTCACGAGACCTTTTTATTTTAACATTGAATACATACAAAAGTTAACATGGGGGAGATATAGAAATAAGTTGTATTCAATTTTTATAAAATTGGATGATTTTTGTTAAGCCAACTATGGATATATCCTTGAAACATATATAACAAGTAGTATTAACAGTACAAAATATTTTTCATAACAATCTAGATGCCCAAATTTTATAAAATAATTTTAGTTAAAAAAAATATCTAAAAATCGTATAATTTAATATAAATAAATTATTACAATTTAATTTAAAAAATTAAAATATATAATTTATAGATAATAATAATACAATTCAAATTAATTATTAAAAAATTAAAAATTATTTTTAGAAAAAAAATTAACATCATTTTAAAATTTTGTTGGATTTTTATTTGAAATATGAAATACAAAATAAGTTTACATATTTTTTAATTTTTTAAATTTTATTTGTATAAAGGACATTTATATCTAACTTATATCCACAATTCAATACAATCTGATCACTCAAATTTATGTAAAGTATAATTATATATATTAATTTAAAAAAATTAATTATTTTTTTGAATTATTTTGAAATAAATACTTTGTAAAATGGTGTATTTTATCGAGTTTTAGGAGACATTAATATTGGTAATTTGTATATATAAAAATGAAATATAGATATTATATTAATAATAAATATAAATAATGGCATATATTATATTAATTCATTAAATATAATACAAATACATAATTAATTTTAAATATTAATTTAAATATTTGTAAACATCAAAGATAATAAGATGGTGTCATTACTATTATACATGGAATATTATACATTTTATCTTAAAATAATAATTTATATTTCAAACTTTAAATGCTTCGTGACCAAAGGTAACTATTTTTTTTATAAAAATTGTTAATACATATTATACTAAAATATAGATATGTATTATATTTTACCTGAAGGATTAAAAATTGAATCGAACGAACCGGTCTACTGTACATTGTATAGTGTACAAGAGCGAATGCATAGGTGTGGTTAAGTAGTGAATACTTATGTAGTACATACATATGTATACAGTATACTACATAAATATGATAGCTATAATAGCAATGTCTGTACAGTTTTTACGCTTCTATTTTAGTTATTATATTTTTTATTTACTTTACTTTACTTATACATAAACAATGAGGAATACGAATAACAATACAATATAGTAGGGTATAGTATACTATAGGTATACCTATAGGTTATTATTATTAAAGGTTCGGAAAGACATTACAGACATGTGGTTATAAGTGAAAACTTCATCTAAGTTCGTGAATAGGATGAAAGGACACCACCAAAATAAAATATTAATAACAATAACAATATATATATATATATATATATATATATATATATATATACTAGCCGTACCCGACCCGGCGTTGCTCGGTTTTGATTATTTTCCTATATATTATATATTAATTATAGCTATTCCTGATTCTTAATTGATATATATAATACAATAAATGTTAGCTGACATACAAAACAAAGTAGAAAACATTTTCAAATAATATGTTAAAAAATACAACAAATATTTCAAATATTACAAAATATGTTTTAAAAAAATGTCTAAAACCCAAACCTAAACCCAAACACAAACCGTACACTACCCTGCGTTGCTAGGTTTTTGATTATGTGCCTATTAATTGTAGCTATTCCTGATTATACTTAGCTAATATTTAATTTTTTTCTTCTAACTAATATTTACTAATTCTAACTGTATCCGATGTAGACGGGGCGTTGTTCGTTTTTAAGATTATTTGTAAAATATTTGGTAAGATTACAAATAATAATTTAAAATATTACAAAATATATTTTTAAAAAGTTTCTAAAAATATTTTAAGAAATATAAAAAATATTTCAACATATTAGTAGATAACATATAACCATACCTGATTTTGAATGCCTATTTTTTTTTTTTATTAATCATAGCTATTCCTGATTATTCTAAAATATATAATTGCTAAAAATTGCAAAAAAATATATAAAATATTGCAAAATATGTTTTAAAAACAAACCATACCCGACCCGGCATTTCTTGGTTTTTGTTTGTTTGCCTATCTATTATTTATTATTTATTAATTAGGGCAATTTCTGATTCTATATTTCTAGTATATACAATTAAATAAAGTTTATTTAAAATACAAACAAATATAGAAAAATATTGTTTCTAATATTTAAAAAATTAGTGAACAAATATTTCAAAAAATATTTTAAAAAATACAACAAATATTTCAAATATTACAAAATATGTTGAAAACCCAAACCCAAACCGTCCCAAAACGGCGTTGATCGGTTTTTAATTATATGCCTATCTATACTTTATTAATTATAACTATTCCTGATTTAGAATTGTTTACCGAACCCAACCCGACGTTGCTCGTTATTTTATTATTTGCCTATCAATTATTAATTATAGTTATTCCTAATTATGCATAGCTAATCTTTAATTGTTGTCTTCTAACTAATATTTAATAAATCTAACTGTATCCGATGTAGATCTGGCGTTGTTCTTTTTAAGATTTATTCGTAAAATATTTTGTAAAAATACAAAAATACAAAAATAATTTAAAATATTATAAAATATATTTTTAAAAAGTGTCTAAAAATATTTTTTAAATATAAAAAATATTTCAACAGATTAGTAGTCATACCCTACCCGGCGTTGCTAGGTTTTTGATTGTTTGACTATTTATTTTTATTAATTATAGCTATTCCTGATTATTCTAAAATATATAATTGCTAACAAATACAAAAAATATTTAAAATATTACAAAATATGTTTTAAAAAAATGTCGAAAACTCAAACCTAAACCCAAATACAAATAGTACTCGACTCGACATTTATCGGTTTTTGATTGTTTGCCTATTTATTATTTATTAATTAGAGCTATTCCTGATCCTACATTTCTAGTATATACAATTAAATAAAATTAAACATATGTAGAAACATATTTTTTTTAATATTTAAAAAATTAGATAAAAAATATTTCAAAAAATACAACAGATATTTCAAATATTCCAAAATATGTTGAAAACCTAAACCCAAACAGTTCCAAATCGGCGTTGCTCGGTTTTTTATTATTTGCCTATCTATCATTTATTAATTATAACTATTCCTGATTTGGAATTTCTTGCCGTACCCAACTTTGCTTTACTCGTTGTTTGATAGCTTACCTATCTATTATTTATTATTTATGGCTATTCATGATTCTGCTTTTCATATACAATAACATAAATTGTTGCTAAAATTCAAACAAATTTATACAAATATTAATATCTCAAAAATTAGTGGAAAAATATTTCAAAAATATTTCAAATAAAATTTTTAAAAATACAACACATATTTCCAATATTACAAAATAGTACTTAATAAATATCGAAAACCCAAACCGCACCCTTCGTTGATCGATTTTTGATTGTTTGCCTATCTATTATTTATTAATTATAGCTATTCCTGATTCTGTATTCCTAGTATACAACAAATATTTCCAAATATTACAAAATATATTTTTTATAAATTTTCTACAAATATTTTAAAAAGTATATTATTATATCTTATAATATTTATATATTTATTATATAATTATAATATTTTAATTATATCTTAAAATAATAATATTTCAACGAATAGTTGAAAAATATAAAAAAATATTTCAAATAATATTTTTTAAAATACAAAAAATATAAATAATATTACAAAATATTTTTTAAAAAAATTTCAAAAAAATGTTTAAAAATATTTCAAAAAATTTCAACAATATTTCAAAAAATGTCAAAAATATTTCAAAAATATTTCAAAAAATTTCTAAAATTTCCAAAAATTTCAAAAAAAATTCCAAAAAATTTCAAAAAAATACTTCCAAAAAATTTCAAAAAAATATTTAAAAAAGCGACGCCTAAGATTTTAGATGACAAAAAATCATTTTAATGGCAAAAAGTCAATTTTTCAGGTTTTTCTGGGGTACGCGGTAAAAAATTCAAAAAAATTTCCGGACCAAGACCATACTGTTGAAAATTTATTAAGATCGGGTATAACAGATTTTCGCGACGTACCCCGGTTCTCGAGTTACCTCACCAGATACACACACACACACATATATATATATATATATATATATATATATATATATATATATATAATTAAATAGACTTTCTTTTATATAATAGATATATATATATATATATGTGTATATATATTTGTATACAATACAAATAGTGGATACAAATGGACCACTCAAGAATTCATATACTTATACATGTTATAAATAACTGGGGTGTCTCTCTGAATATATATATATATATATATATATATAAATATATATATATATATATGGATTAAAAAGCAAGCGTTACCAGACAAGGATGATCTTAACGTGTATAAGTAGCTATAGCTAGACATTAACCTGAGAGAACAGACTGCCTATTGTGTGGGACGACGCGGGCTTTAGACGTATCGAGATATCCCATAATGCAATAGTAGTTAACAGTAACGGAAGTAGAATAACTGTAATAATGAGAGTATGAGTTTAAATCAGCTAACAAATAAACTAAATAAATAATAAACATATTTAGCCCTCATAAATATACATATGCACATTATGATATGTATATATATAATATATATATATATATATATATATATATATATATATATATATATATATATATAATTAATAATAATAATAATAATAATAATGATTAGGTTGGTTTATCGTAATAAACTAGAGTAAACCAAGACAGGTATAGAAGTTCACTGAACTTATTGAGATATCTACCTGTCAGCAAAGGGGTAGGGAAAAACAAACATAGAAATAACAGACGT
The DNA here is from genome assembly GCA_964019155.1 of Osedax fenrisi. Lineage (NCBI taxonomy): Eukaryota > Metazoa > Annelida > Polychaeta > Sabellida > Siboglinidae > Osedax > Osedax fenrisi. Next base: position 89,243,277 of record OZ025242.1, read on the forward strand.
TACATATTAATTACTATATATTAAAATGTATATACTATACCGTTACACAGTTGTATTGTTGTTATATATATATATCATAGTATAGGATATTATTATACCTAGAGATATATCTCCGATGATAAAATGCTGCGGACAATATAGGCACCTATCGCAGGATTATATTTCTCAGATTGTCTTAGTCAGGGATATTGTTCTATGGTATGGTATATTCCATACAGTACACAAATATCATACAGTACACATGCACCCGTATAGTACACATGTACCCGTACATATACCATCGCTATTTACTTAGGTGTGTAACTATTGCCAATATATGTTGCAAATCACCTTCCTCTTTACAGGCTGCTTACAGTAAAACACAAACATCACATATAGGTGAATATATATATATATATATATATATATGTAATCTGCAATAGGTTTATTAATTACACATTTACATTATTCGAACAATGCTCAAATGACCCCGAAGAGATATTACAACTCTGCTCCAAACTATTATGTCGTCAAAGAAATACATATTAGCGACACCCAGTAGATTCACTTCCGGACATGTTTGCTATATGTTATCGTGGAAATGTACTAGCATACTTGGTAAACTTCCACAAAAGTTTAACATTCGACACATTACACTATTCTATAGTAGTGATGTAAATGATGCCAGTCGAATGTAAATCATCGATGCAGTCTCAGTCTCAGTTACCTAAAGTCTCAACTCGGCTCGGGCTCGTTTGGCAAGAGTCTCAACTCGGCTCGGGCTCGTTTTTATCTTCCGAAAATGAAATCGTCGGCTCGGCATCAATAACCAACAATAACGGCTCGGAATTACAAAACTCGTCATCATCAGTACACCCCACCTACTACATAGTCACGTGGCCCCTTTCTCTCCCACCCCCCACCATACTACGATATGGTATCACTACCTAGCGAATCAAAAGGTACAACTCCACTTTATTATCTGCCACTCTCACTCCTCCACGCCATAACTTAGAATCAGCATTATCTGAGTCATTCCGATACCGGAAGCGAGAGAGGTTATACCCTGTGCATGAGGTGTACACGAGGGTTTACCCTATGTTATCCAACATTCATTCGTATATCCCACATCAACATCATTAATAACACGTGAGTCTACACTATCCCACCCGCTGTTATAAGGATAAGGATAATGATAATTTATTATTTCAAACAAATTTAATTTTTAGCAATAAATGGCTAAACAAAATAGTCAAATTGACTTTCGAGGTGTTTGGCCAGATATATAAGGCATTATACTCCACGTGGTCCGGCCATCTTTAGAACTATTCACACTGGAACGTATTCATGCAACATATCGCAGCATGTCGCTGGAATCCTAGACGATATACCCTTTAATAATAGCCGTAATGAACGTATAACGTAACTTATGTAACCTATCCACTACCCACTAAGAGTCGCCCACTAGTAGTCGCCCACTAGTATACCTACTACCCCTATAGTGGGCCACTACCCTCACAAATCTCTCGCTGTAATCTGCTAAGGAGGAGGGAAGATCTCATTTATGTTTTTCGAAAATTAATTTACTTGAATACTAAAATATAATTCATTCTCTTTGAAAAATGATGTATACTATTATATTATATTATTAATATGTTATTCGAGATTATGTATAGGTGCTTCGTCTATACTTTATAGACATATATCTGTACAGCATATACTACATATTATTATATAATATTTATGACACACAAAACGTAGGAAGCTTATAGAAGACACCTATATTACCATATTTTATTTACAATTTTTAATACATTTAATTAATATTATAAAACTTAAGAATGTGTATTAATAGTGTATCTAGTGTGGTAGTGATGTCGGATAATAATGGTAAGCTATATTCCCATTTCCCCTTGTTCCTGCACAACTATTTAAATCAATTGAAGATAATTATCATACTACTGACAGGACTAATAGTGATATATGAGGTAATGTATGTATATATATATAATATTTCTTAATTAAGTTTTTATGAGCATTTTTTAATATTGTAATTGAAAATAGCAATAACAATAGAAATATCAACAATAATAATAACAATAATGATAACGATACAATAAGCTGCAGGTACGACGTATATGTTAACCACTACCACTACCACTATAGTAACCGAGTTTAACGTAGAACAATGATGTCGACAGGTTCCATATCGCCGGCAGCAGAAGAGTTGCGCAAACAGCGTATGACGTAATCAGTAGTGAAGTCATCCTGTGAAGTCATAGTGAGAGTGGTCGTTACGTAATCACTTCTAAGTATTATATGTATATATATATATATATATATATATGTGAACATATCCATATATACATTTATGGATATATTCATATAGGGAAAACCCATACTATAAAAAATATCGTATTAGTATTATAAAGTATAGGTAACCATGCAA
>OZ025242.1:89250704-89403204 GCA_964019155.1 Osedax fenrisi
TTGTCCACCTACCTCGGGATGGTCTCCATCTCGGTGGTGGAATCGGACTACTTTATAACAAAAATATCAAACTGACTAACAACAAAGACCTGAAACAAATATATTCCGAAGCCTTATCATGCACTTTCCACCCCACTAACTCACAGCCCATTACATTTATCACAATATATAGACCACCACATCAATCTATCCCTCTCTTTATTGATGAACTGAATGAACTACTCATAACAACGAATAAGCACACTATAATTCTAGGTGATTTTAACATTCCAATATCACCTTCATCGCACTATTCCAAACTACTCAATCAAACTATAAACTCTCACAACTGCACACAATATGTTACATCATCTACTCATTCATCAGGCAATATTCTTGATCTGATCATAACACATAATACGAATACCTCCATCACAAATACATCCGTTAATAGACTTATCACAGATCATCACATTATTACATTCATTGTTAAATCTCCCAAACCTAAACGACAATCACAAACTATACATTACAGAAAATCTAACAACATAAATATTACTGATTACATGCGTGATTTTACTGACCTACTAAATACTTCCAAAGACCCTACTGACACTACCAACCTTGATATAGTTCTTCTTAAAACACTGGACAAACATGCACCCATCACAACAAAAATTATCACTAAACGTAATAATATAAAATGGTTCAACCCCACACTTTCCTTATACAAACGTAAACTCAGATCCGCTGAAAAAACATGGAGAAAGTTCAGAAGCCATGACAACTTAATTTCTTTCAGGCAACATTCCAGTGAATATAGGTTTATGATAAAGAAGGCAAAACATGATTATTACACTGACACAATTAAAGCTGCTGGAAACGACACAAAAAAACTATTCCAGATATCAAATTCTCTACTCGGTCGTATAACCCCCCGTATTCTCCCAGAGGGCACCCTATCTTCCTTACCTGCATTATTTGATATATACTTCAAAAACAAGGTACAGATAATAATCAATTCCCTTCCTCCTCTAACGCTTCCACCACTAACAACATCTATATACAAATTAGATTCCTTTACCATCCCAACTGCAACAATAATCGACAAGCTTCTTCAAGCCGTCAAGTCATCATGTAAGCTTGATCCAATACCAAAAACACTACTACACAAACTATCCACTCATCTCACTCCATACTATAAAAACATAATAGACAGGTCTCTTATATCAGGTATTGTCCCCTCCTCAATGAAACATGCACATGTAACTCCAATAATAAAGAATTCATCACTAGATAAATCAGACCTATCAAACTACCGCCCCATATCAAACCTATCGTACATTTCAAAAACTCTCGAAAGAGTAGTCTGCTCCCAACTTTCAAACTACTTAGATAAACACAAATTATTAAATAAATTTCAAAGCGCCTACACTAAAAATAAAAGTACCGAAACTGCATTAACCCACATATTAAACAAAATAAGACTGTACCCAACACAATACTGCTCCATCATCATCCTACTTGACCTATCAGCTGCATTTGATACCATTAGTCACAACATCATGATTCATCGACTGGAGTATATCGGCATAACTGGTACGGCACTCGCATGGTTCTCTTCCTACCTTAGCGACCGTACCTACTCGATCTCCATCGAATCACACACAACTGACCCCAGACTTATATCACATGGAGTTCCTCAAGGCTCCGTTCTTGCTCCCATCCTCTTTAATATTTATATATCTCCCCTATTAGACATATTTGATAACTACCCTGACATTTACTTCCACACCTACGCTGACGACTTACAAATTTACTGCAACTTACCCAACCCATCAACAAACATAGCCACACTAAACAAATGTCTAGAAGACATTCGACTATGGCTCTCAACCAACTCGCTATCACTAAACACCCACAAAACACAAGCAATACTAATCAATACTACTAAAACTGTTCCAATCGTCCCACTCATTCAGACGTAAAAAATCTTGGAATTACCATTGACCAATCACTGAATTTTACTCAATACACAACAGACTTATCAAAATCCATTAACCGAACACTACACACAATCAGACTAATAAGACCATCTATAACCACAGAACTATCAAAATTACTAGCAACATCCCTCATACTTCCACGACTTGACTACTGTAACTCTATACTTCATAGACTCCCCAAAAACGCACTAATACCACTCAACCGATTACTTTATTCCACTGCACGAACTGTCTACAGAATCCCCAAATACTCCAGGACTCACATAACTCCATACCTAAAATCTCTTCACTGGCTTCCCATCACACAACGTATCCAATACAAAACCTTACTGATATCCCACCAAGTCATTCATCACAATCACCCCGACTACCTTACTGACATACTAATAGAAAATAAACCATCTAGAATACAACGTAAAATCAATAAATACAAATTACTTATACATAATCCAAAACACTTATCACGCAAACAAGAAACCGCATTCTCAATTTCTGCCCCAAAATTATGGAATAACCTCCCTTACAATATAAGAGAAATCACCTCAACCCCACTCTTTAAACGTAAATTAAAAACACACCTGTTCGAAATCGCATATAAATAACCCACGAAAACACGGCCGAAAACTCACACGATGTTGATGGCAGTGTATAAACCATTAGGTTACAAGGTTACAAGGTTACTAATACTACTACTACTACTACTACTACTACTACTACTACTACTACTACTACTACTACTACTACTACTACTACTACTACTACTACTACTACTACTACTACTACTACTACTACTACTACTACTACTACTACTACTACTACTACTACTACTACTACTACTACTACTACTACTACTACTACTACTACTACTACTACTACTACTACTACTACTACTACTACTACTACTACTACTACTACTACTACTACTACTACTACTACTACTACTACTACTACTACTACTACTACTACTACTACTACTACTACTACTACTACTACTACTACTACTACTACTACTACTACTACTACTACTACTACTACTACTACTACTACTACTACTACTACTACTACTACTACTACTACTACTACTACTACTACTACTACTACTACTACTACTACTACTACTACTACTACTACTACTACTACTACTACTACTACTACTACTACTACTACTACTACTACTACTACTACTACTACTACTACTACTACTACTACTACTACTACTACTACTACTACTACTATTACTACTACTACTACTACTACTACTACTACTACTACTACTACTACTACTAATACTACTACTACTACTACTACTACTACTACTACTACTACTACTACTACCAGCACCATACAGGCAGTTATATATATCGTTTTCCTATTACACCCCTTAACCAGGGTATTCCCCGTGGATCCGTTGTAAGTCTCATGTTACTGATCTAATTAACAAATATATCCACTAATATATCCACTGTACTATTTTGTTGTGGTGATATTCAGCTTTTTCAATTTCATCAATAACTTCATTATTATTAATATTATTATTGTAATTTAACATAGTTTAAATATAATATATATCACAAATATATAATAACAATAATTCTACATTAATCTAGTTTTCTTCATTAGAGTATGGTTCATCTCAATACCTTACTGTTAAATACTTCAAAGTCTATATATATACACTCTTATATACAGTTCTCAAATATATCTACTTCTGCTTATTCTTTTCAAAATGTAGCTCAAACAATATGATTATATATTTTTATTTTTATTTGGTGGAGTCCTTTCATCCCATCCAGGAACTTAGATGAAATTTTAACTTATAACCATGTGGCTCTAATGTCCCCATGGCTCTAATCTATATATATATATATCCCTCCTATTATTCCAAAAACTTGTGTTTTTCTTTGATAACACATTATCTTTCAAGAATCACATACCATCCATTACATAAACTTCCATCTATTCAGAATACAAAAATGCAGATGACATAACTTTCTAGATACCTCACGAAGATAAAGACTAACAAACTAACTAAGATATCGTACACACTCTGTATCATAGATATTGTAATATGAATGTAGAGGGCGTTACAATTATTAATCGTTACATTTATTTTTATTTAAAAATCTTACATATTTCATTTATGTAATTTGTTATATAAACATTATATATTTTGTTTTAATTAGTTATGACCTTATGAGATTCTATATACTGACTTTCAGTATTATAGATTATCTCTGATCTAATGACTGACAGCTTGGTATGCTAGCTCTATTCCCCTTGTGTTACATGTAATTCATGTATAAATTTTATAAAATTAATTGAGCAAATTTAAATCGAAAATAAATTAATTGTAATTTGAAATATTATTCGTTATTATAAAATATCAAAAAACTTACATTTGACTAATTATACATATAGTATAGTAACGAAAACCACCACTGAATATTGTTCATAACACCAAATATGGGCATATAAACAGAACATAATATTACGCAATAGTAATAATGCTCTAAAAGTTAGTTACATTTACATATTAAAATGACCTATTACATTTAAATATATATATAAATCTTGTTATTGTTGAATTAGATGAGTTTTTTATACTTGTATCTAAATAGCTCAAATATTCGAAGCCGTTCTCCTATTAAGCCATCCATGGTTTTAAGAGACCCGATCATTTTTATACACAATTATTTAGGGTGCTTTTTTGTAACATACCATGTACAACCTCCCATATGTATTCATTTACATGTATTATACTTTCAGATAGTATTTTGGTACTACATTTTCGACGTATCATCCCAACGTACTAACATCCCAACGTACCAACATACCAATATACTAACATCCCAACATACTAACTTACCGATGTTCTAACGTCCCAACATACCATCTGAAATGCCAACAATTATACTTGTAATTAATAAAGATTGTACGATGTTACGTTAAGATGTTATTTTTGTTATAACATACCAACCTACCATCTGCATTTACATATACATACAGATGGTACGTTGGTATGTTATACAAATACACACTGTGCATTGCACAGTGTGCGTTTTTTGTATGCACAGTGTGCGTCGCACACTCAATATCGCTTCTAAATATTATTGTAAGATCTATTCTACTGGTCAGGATGGAATTTGAAATAAACTATATTTGTGTTTGACGCATTAGTCTGTTGTCTATCTAAATATATATATATATATATATATAGTTACTTTACTTTAGTGGAGTTCTCACTCGATTTTTCAATTATTTCCATCCTTCTCTGTCCTTCATCAGTGTTCGAAATTTGTCGTCTTCTTCGTATTCTTCTTCTTCTTCTTCTTCTTCTTCTTCTTCACAATCACAGTCACAGAATATAATTAATAATCTCTGGTATGTTTAGCTTTATTGTCACCGTTACTGAAGGGTCTGCAATTACTAATAACTTGCTCTGAAGAGTTTGCAATCCATAACTTCATAACATATAACATTGATAAACATTTAATTTTGTCTATCTATTATAGTTCATCTAAACATAATACAGTAAAGTTATACATGAGTAATACACTTTTAAATGTTACTAAAACGATTACATATATTAGAAAGTGGATATCAGAGGACTTGTCTGATGATATGTATATATAGGTATACCTATATACCTATATGATATACCTATATATATATATATATATATATATATATATATAGTAATATCAAACAAAGCTATATGATAGCGAATAACTTTAGCCATTGCTCTAAATCTACTAACTTTATTCTATTTAAATCATTATTTCAAATATCTACCTTTGTAGTATTCGGTTATCGAATAGAACCAACATGCGAACAATTAAGGTATACCTACCATGCTATAGCATATAATAAAGCTTATCGTATACTGATGAACTATAAGCGTCAAAATAGCGCATCATTAATGTTGTGATATGACAATGTTAATAATTTAACAATTAAATTACGTAAATCTTATAATTCACTTTATCAACGGATACGAATTTATCGTAATACGTTAATTGTTCTACTTTATTATTATAATATTATGTTCCCATAGCAACTATTTACCTTATAGTATACATCTTTATTTAGATGATACCTTAGATTTCGTTTTCGTTTAATAATTATTGTTCGTTTTAATTATATGTATATATAAGTATACTCAATGTACCTGTGTTATACATGCATGATTCAAATTCAATTAAATAAATATATAAATATATATATATACTATAGTAAACTATATAATGATATCAGATGAATAAGTGGACTATTAAGGTAGACACCTCAATAATAATACGCTGTGCTATGACATATTTCTATACTTTATAACAAGTAATGTGTATTATTTATAACAATTTAAATTTAAATTCATGATAGAAATACTAACCGCAAATTAGCTTAAGAATTAAGGTCATCTATTTTTAGAATAATGCGTATCGTAGTAATAATAATTCGTTAGTATTTATTTGTATTTACTAATTACTATGTATTGTATGTATCTAATAATTAGTTAGTGAACTTACATTGTTTAATAACAATCTAACTAAGATATCGTACACCATCTGTGTAGTCTGACTAAACTGCAATAGTTAGTAACTATTGGTTACCAATTATGACGTCATCGATATTGTAATATAAATGTAGAGGGCGTTATCGTTACATTTATGTTTATTTAAGAATATTACATATTTCATTTATGTAATTTGTTATATAAACATTATATATTTTTTTTAATTAGGTATGCCCTTATGATATTATATCTCCAGATTTTCAGTATTAGAGATTATCTCTGATTTAATGACTTACAACTTGGTATACTAGCTCTATTCCCTTGCCTTAATAATAGTAATTCATGTATTTTTATAAATATTATAAAATTCATTATAAAATTGTAAATTTTAAATCGAAAACAAATTTAATTGTAATTTGTAATATTATTCGTTATTATAAAATATCAAAACACTTACATTTGACTAATTATACATATAGTAACGACAACGAAACCCAACACTGAATATAGTTCATAACACCAAGTATGGGCATATAAAGGAACATAATATTACGCAATAGTAATAATGCTCTAACAGTTAGTTATATTTATATATTAATATTACCTACTACGTTTAAATATATATATATATATATATATATATATATATATATATATATATATATATATATATATATTGTTATTGTTAACTTATATAATTTTTGTTTACTTATATCTAAATTGCATTAATATCCCTTGGAAGCCATTCTCGTATTAAGGCATCCATGGTTTTGAGACCCGCTCTTTTTTATACAACATTATTTAGAGTGCATTTTTTGTAACATACCAACATACCAATGTAATAGCGTCCCAACATACCAACTTACCAATATACCAACTTACCAATATACCAACTTACCAATATACCAACTTACTAATGTACTAATGTCCCAACATACCAACTTACTAATGTACTAATGTCCCAACATACCAACTTACTAATGTACTAATGTCCCAACATACCAACTTACCAACATACCAACTTACCAATATACCAATGTCCCAATATACTAACGTCCCAATATCCCAACTTAGCAACGTACCAACATCCCAACTTACTAATGTAAAAAAGTACCATATGTATTCATTACAAATTTAATTGTAGGCGTTTCAGATGTACTACTCTCTTTGTGTTTGACGCATTAGCCTTATCTTTCCATGATATTTGTTTGGCCATTCTATGTAGCCTGGTATAACAACCATACATTTTCTTACGCATGGTGGAGTCAATTGTCCATTATTCGCTATCATATAATAATATAGGATCGATTGTATCTTTGAAATTTCTAATTTTAAGACTTTTTTACATTTTGGAGTTCCAGATTTATTTCATCTTATGCATTGCTAACAATGATAATGCTTTGCGAATTTCAAAATATTTTCGTGAGCTAGCCATCTATGTCCCCATGTATTTAAATGTATAACATATGTAATCAGCGTGTCACTGTTTTCTAGTATAATATTGACCGGAAGTGTGTGATTGTAAGTCATTACTTCGGTTTTCTTTGCGTCCAGTTGAATACCAATGTTAGCGACTTTTGTTTCAATGGATGTTAGTAATTGTTGAGCCTATTCGACTTCTTGTGATAAAAGTGCTATAGCATCTGCGTAACTGAGGTCTGTTAGCTGTATTGCTGGATGTCGTCTCCCTTGTCGTTGTATTATATAGAGTCCGAATTCTGCTTCTCGTCATTCAATGGCTTGTCGCATGGCATACTCCAGTGTGATCACAATATATATATATATATATATATATATATATATTATATAAAAGTATAATATATAATATACCTCGTTTAAACTGAATTATTTACCGAACAAAAATAGAATCGTGACTTCAGGAAGTTTCAAATAATTATGAAATCAGCAGAGTTCGAACACGATGAATACACGAGTTAACGTGTAATTATGGAAACAATTAGTGAAGATGACAATACCACTGTTACAAGGACATCGTTAAGTAATAAGGACATCAGGTGAGTTTACATATTTGAATATATATATATTACATAGTTAACATTGTTATATATAACCACTATATATTGTATATGTATTATTGATTATAATCAATATGTATTACCTCATTCCATAGGTCAGGTCGTTATTTCATTAGATTTCGATCGCAGAGATATATGAGATAGTTTAGAGGTTAATGTATATAGTAAATACCGGAAGTAGGTCGAGTATTAGATATATGTTTGTATTAATCGCGTCTAACTAATATATAGTCTATTCGGCAACTTTCTAGTTGTCTCTATAACTCATATTATAACTACGTTTAGTTGTAATATATCTATATATCTATATATATATATATATATATATATATATATATATATATATATATATATATATATATATATATATTATAATACAAGCTATTGCTTATAGGATATACATTGTTCTATCATGGAGTTTTATTATTCATTTTTATAAATAGTTTATCGAATTATTGTGATAATATATTAGTATATATATACATATATATATATATATATATATATATATATATATATATATATATGTATATATATATATAATGTGTAGAAACGACCACGTGGTGTCATTACTTACAATAGTCACGGAGTTTTCCTTGGCCCTTGTTATAATTCATATAAAATATCATTGTTATACCACAATAGTACACATTTCTGTATTTTACTATAATAATATTAGAGATTAAATTGTATAAGTCTAAATACATATCAATTATAGTAGAATATATTTATATATAATTATATATACTATAGTATATTTATGTTATATTAATGTAACTTTCATTAATATATACTTTATTACTAATTAATTAAGTTATAACGCATTTGCGATAATGTAAATATATATATATATATATATATATATATATATACATGTGTGTGTATGTGTATATATGCGTATATTTAAATATGTATAGTATACTACTAGTATATGTATACTATACATATATACATACGAATAAGTACGATATCTATACGCCATGTATCGATATGCAACTTCTCCTTCTTTACGTAAAAGTGGACAATATTGTTTTCCTTGTGTTTCCTAATGATAACATTCTCATATATCAGTGTTACATATGTCCTTAATAATGTCCTTAATAACACAGATCACTGATATATGATACATATATATATATATATATATATATATATATATATAAACCTGTATATATATACCAAGTGGCCATTGCCTTCCATGGACCTATTGATAATGTGTGAGTAACGCGTATATTTCTACCATTCAAGATAACAAGTATTGCATATTTACCTTATAATAGCCATTGTTCTCTTCCTTAGCAAATATAATTCTTCCAGTATAGTTTCAGAGGTTTTTGTATCGTTGTATATGTATGGATAGCTTTCCCAATGTATCTGTAATTTTTTCACCATGGTCCTTTTCCTAAGAATATATAGTTCCTCCAGTAAGGATTATTTCATAGGGTACCTGTATGGTTAATTATATTTAATATATTAAATATATTATAGTGATATTTAATTAATATATGTTTAATAATCATATATATATATATATATATATATATATATATATTTTAGTTTATTATTTAAAATAAAAATGTGTACAAATTAAAAATTAAATTAAAGATTATTCATCTATAAATTAATGTATTATTATACGAACGTATAATTGTTATCTTCATCTTCCCATTGATCTCTTCCTTAGAAAATATAATTCTTCCAGTATAGTTTCAGAGGTTTTTGTATCGTTGTGTATGTATGGATAGGTTTCCCAATGTATCTGTAATTTTTTCACCATGGTCCTTTTCCTAAGAATATATAGTTCCTCCAGTAAGGATTCTTTCATAGGGTACCTGTATGGTTAATTATATTTAATATATTAAATATATGATAGTGATATTTAATTAATATATGTTTAATAATCATATATATATATATATATATTTTAGTTTATTATTTAAAATAAAAATGTGTACAAATTAAAAATTAAATTAAAGATTATTCATCTATAAATTAATGTATTATTATACGAACGTATAATTGTTATCTTCATCTTCCCATTGATCTCTTCCTTAGAAAATATAATTCTTCCAGTATAGTTTCAGAGGTTTTTGTATCGTTGTGTATGTATGGATAGGTTTCACAATGTATCTGTAATTTTTTCACCATGGTCCTTTTCCTAAGAATATATAATTCCTCCAGTAATGATTCTTTCATAGGGTACCTGTATGGTTAATTATATTTAATATATTAAATATATTATAGTGATATTTAATTAATTTATGTTTAATAATTATATATATATATATTTTAGTTTATTATTTAAAATAAAAATGTGTACAAATTAAAAATTAAATTAAAGATTATTCATCTATAAATTAATGTATTATTATACGAACGTATAATTGTTATCTTCATCTTCATATTGTTCTCTTCCTTAGAAAATATAATTCTTCCAGTATAGTTTCAGAGGTTTTTGTATCGTTGTATATGTATGGATAGCTTTCCCAATGTATCTGTAATTTTTTCACCATGGTCCTTTTCCTAAGAATATATAATTCCTCCAGTAATGATTCTTTCATAGGGTACCTGTATGGTTAATTATATTTAATATATTAAATATATTATAGTGATATTTAATTAATATATGTTTAATAATAATATATATATATTTTAGTTTATTATTTAAAATAAAAATGTGTACAAATTAAAAATTAAATTAAAGATTATTCATCTATAAATTAATGTATTATTATACGAACGTATAATTGTTATCTTCATCTTCACATTGTTCTCTTCCTTAGAAAATATAATTCCTCCAGTAATGAATCTTTCATAGGGTACCTGTATGGTTAATTATATTTAATATATTAAATATATTATAGTGATATTTAATTAATATTTGTTCAATAATCATATATATATATATATATATATATATATATTTTAGTTTATTATTTAAACTAAAAATGTGTAGAAATTAAAAATTAAATTAAAGATTATTCATCTATAAATTAATGTAATTATTATACGAACCATTGTTCTCTTCCTTAGCAAATATAATTCTTCCAGTATAGTTTCAGAGGTTTTTGTATCGTTGTATATGTATGGATAGCTTTCCCAATGTATCTGTAATTTTTTCACCATGGTCCTTTTCCTAAGAATATATAATTCCTCCAGTAAGGATTCTTTCATAGGGTACCTGTATGGTTAATTATATTTAATATATTAAATATGTTATAGTGATATTTAATTAATATATGTTTAATAATCATATATATATATATATTTTAGTTTATTATTTAAAATAAAAATGTGTACAAATTAAAAATTAAATTAAAGATTATTCATCTATAAATTAATGTATTATTATACGAACGTATAATTGTTATCTTCATCTACCAATTGTTCTCTTCCTTAGAAAATATAATTCTTCCAGTATAGTTTCAGAGGTTTTTGTATCGTTGTATATATATGGATAGCTTTCCCAATGTATTTTTAATTTTGTCACCATGGTCCTTTTCCTAAGAATATATAATTCCCCAGTAATGATTCTTTCATAGGGTATCTGTATGGTTAATTATATTTAATATATTAAATATATTATAGTGATATTTAATTAATATTTGTTTAATAATCATATATATATATATATATTTTAGTTTATTATTTAAACTAAAAATGTGTACAAATTAAATTAAAGATTATTCATCTATAAATTAATGTATTATTATACGAACGTATAATTGTTATCTTCATCTTCCCATTGTTCTCTTCCTTAGAAAATATAATTCTTCCAGTAATGATTCTTTCATAGGGTACATGTATGGTTAATTATATTTAATATATTAAATATATTATAGTGATATTTAATTAATATTTGTTTAATAATCATATATATATATATATATTTTAGTTTATTATTTAAACTAAAAATGTGTACAAATTAAATTAAAGATTATTCATCTATAAATTAATGTATTATTATACGAACGTATAATTGTTATCTTCATCTTCCCATTGTTCTCTTCCTTAGCAAATATAATTCTTCCAGTATAGTTTCAGAGGTTTTTGTATCGTTGTATATGTATGGATAGCTTTCCCAATGTATCTGTAATTTTTTCACCATGGTCCTTTTCCTAAGAATATATAATTCCTCCAGTAATGATTCTTTCATAGGGTACCTGTATGGTTAATTATATTTAATATATTAAATATATTATAGTGATATTTAATTAATATATGTTTAATAATCATATATATATATTTTAATTTATTATTTAAAATAAAAATGTGTACAAATTAAAAATTAAATTAAAGATTATTCATCTATAAATTAATGTATTATTATACGAACGTATAATTGATATCTTCATCTTCCCATTGTTCTCTTCCTAAGAAAATATAATTCTTCCAGTATAGTTTCAGAGGTTTTTGTATCGTTGTATATGTATGGATAGCTTTCCCAATGTATCTGTAATTTTTTCACCATGGTCCTTTTCCTAAGAATATATAATTCCTCCAGTAATGATTCTTTCATAGGGTACCTGTATGGTTAATTATATTTAATATATTAAATATATTATAGTGATATTTAATTAATATATGTTTAATAATCATATATATATATTTTAGTTTATTATTTAAAATAAAACTGTGTACAAATTAAAAATTAAATTAAAGATTATTCATCTATAAATTAATGTATTATTATACGAACGTATAATTGCTATCTTCATCTTCCCATTGTTCTCTTCCTTAGAAAATATAATTCTTCCAGTATAGTTTCAGAGGTTTTTGTATCGTTGTATATGTATGGATAGCTTTCCCAATGTATCTGTAATTTTTTCACCATGGTCCTTTTCCTAAGAATATATAATTCCTCCAGTAAGGATTCTTTCATAGGGTACCTGTATGGTTAATTATATTTAATATATTAAATATATTATAGTGATATTTAATTAATATATGTTTAATAATCATATATATATATTTTAGTTTATTATTTAAAATAAAACTGTGTACAAATTAAAAATTAAATTAAAGATTATTCATCTATAAATTAATGTATTATTATACGAACGTATAATTGCTATCTTCATCTTCCCATTGTTCTCTTCCTTAGAAAATATAATTCTTCCAGTATAGTTTCAGAGGTTTTTGTATCGTTGTATATGTATGGATAGATTTCCCAATGTATCTGTAATTTTTTCACCATGGTCCTTTTCCTAAGAATATATAATTCCTCCAGTAAGGATTCTTTCATAGGGTACCTGTATGGTTAATTATATTTAATATATTAAATATATTATAGTGATATTTAATTAATATATGTTTAATAATCATATATATATATTTTAGTTTATTATTTAAAATAAAAATGTGTACAAATTAAAAATTAAATTAAAGATTATTCATCTATAAATTAATGTATTATTATACGAACGTATAATTGATATCTTCATCTACCAATTGTTCTCTTCCTTAGAAAATATAATTCTTCCAGTATAGTTTCAGAGGTTTTTGTATTGTTGTGTATGTATGGATAGATTTCCCAATGTATCTCTAATTTTTTCACCATGGTCCTTTTCCTAAGAATATATAATTCCTCCAGTAATGATTCTTTCATAGGGTGATTTCATACCTGTATGGTTAATTATATTTAATTTATTAAATATATTATAGTGATATTTAATTAATATATGTTTAATAATCATATATATATATATATATTTTTTTAGTTTATTATTTAAACTAAAAATGTGTACAAATTAAATTAAAGATTATTCATCTATAAATTAATGTATTATTATACGAACGTATAATTGTTATCTTCATCTTCCCATTGTTCTCTTCCTTAGCAAATATAATTCTTCCAGTATAGTTTCAGAGGTTTTTGTATCGTTGTATATGTATGGATAGCTTTCCCAATGTATCTGTAATTTTTTCACCATGGTCCTTTTCCTAAGAATATATAATTCCTCCAGTAATGATTCTTTCATAGGGTACCTGTATGGTTAATTATATTTAATATATTAAATATATTATAGTGATATTTAATTAATATATGTTTGATAATCATATATATATATTTTAGTTTATTATTTAAAATAAAAATGTGTACAAATTAAAAATTAAATTAAAGATTATTCATCTATAAATTAATGTATTATTATATGAACGTATAATTGTTATCTTCATCTACCAATTGTTCTCTTCCTTAGAAAATATAATTCTTCCAGTATAGTTTCAGAGGTTTTTGTATCGTTGTATATGTATGGATAGCTTTCCCAATGTATTTTTAATTTTTTCACCATGGTTCTTTTCCTAAGAATATATAATTCCTCCAGTAATGATTCTTTCATAGGGTACCTGTATGGTTAATTATATTTAATATATTAAATATATTATAGTGATATTTAATTAATATATGTTTGATAATCATATATATATATTTTAGTTTATTATTTAAAATAAAAATGTGTACAAATTAAAAATTAAATTAATGATTATTCATCTATAAATTAATGTATTATTATATGAACGTATAATTGTTATCTTCATCTACCAATTGTTCTCTTCCTTAGAAAATATAATTCTTCCAGTATAGTTTCAGAGGTTTTTGTATCGTTGTATATGTATGGATAGCTTTCCCAATGTATTTTTAATTTTTTCACCATGGTCCTTTTCCTAAGAATATATAATTCCTCCAGTAATGATTCTTTCATAGGGTACCTGTATGGTTAATTATATTTAATATA
This sequence comes from Osedax fenrisi, assembly GCA_964019155.1. Classification (NCBI taxonomy): domain Eukaryota; kingdom Metazoa; phylum Annelida; class Polychaeta; order Sabellida; family Siboglinidae; genus Osedax; species Osedax fenrisi. The sequence goes on from OZ025242.1 coordinate 89,265,976, forward strand.
TTAAATATATTATAGTGATATTTAATTAATATATGTTTAATAATCATATATATATATTTTAGTTTATTATTTAAAATAAAAATGTGTAGAAATTAAAAATTAAATTAAAGATTATTCATCTATAAATTAATGTAATTATTATACGAACCATTGTTCTCTTCCTTAGCAAATATAATTATTCCAGTATAGTTTCAGAGGTTTTTGTATCGTTGTATATGTATGGATAGCTTTCCCAATGTATCTGTAATTTTTTCACCATGGTCCTTTTCCTAAGAATATATAATTCCTCCAGTAAGGATTATTTCATAGGGTACCTGTATGGTTAATTATATTTAATATATTAAATATATTATAGTGATATTTAATTAATATATGTTTAATAATCATATATATATATATATTTTTTTAGTTTATTATTTAAATTAAAAATGTGTACAAATTAAAAAGTAAATTAAAGATTATTCATCTATAAATTAATGTATTTATTATACGAACCATTGTTCTCTTCCTTAGAAAATATAATTCTTCCAGTATAGTTTCAGAGGTTTTTGTATCGTTGTATATGTATGGATAGCTTTCCCAATGTATCTGTAATTTTTTCACCATGGTCCTTTTCCTAAGAATATACAGTTCCTCCAGTAAGGATTCTTTCATAGGGTACCTGTATGGTTAATTATATTTAATATATTAAATATATCATAGTGGTATTTAATTATTATATGTTTAATAATCATATATATATTTTAGTTTATTATTCAAAATAAAAATGTGTACAAATTAAAATAAATTAAAGATTATTCATCTATAAATGAATGTAATACTTATAATTAATATACCTATGATTAAAAAGGATCTCCAGCTAAGTAATCATGGCATATAGTAAATTATCGTAATAATGAATTTGTTTATATTAAACATGGGTTATTTTAATCCTAATAATAATTGATATCATGAAATTAGATAGAACTACTGAGCCGGATAATTTTATATCTGGTATTATGTATCGAATATATCGATTAATGATTTGACATCACCAGTCATAATTTCACCTGAGTGTTTTATTATAATTAAATTAGTATTAAGTATTCGTAGTATAATGTAAATACATATATATATATATATATATATATATATATATATATATATATATATATATATATATGTATGTATACCAAGTGGCAATTGCCTTCCATGGACCTATTGATAATGTGTGAGTATCGCGTATATTTCTACCATTCAAGATAACAAGTATTGAATATTTACCTTATAATAGAATATATATATATTCTATTATAAGTTAAATCTGCAGCTGCAGTGCCAACAATCAAGTAGTATTCGCTACAACAGACAAGCACAGCCTCTTAACTTGATTTCGATAAATAGCTTATTTTATTGAATGGACATTACTTTTTCTTGTAAATTAAGATTTATTATAAAATATTTAATATTAAGTAGTAGTAGTTTAATGCAACCCTGCATGCTTAGAGTCCGGAATCTGGTTGTTGTATTGTAGTGTATCGTGTATATATATAATATATGACTATAACATATATATATATATATGTATATATATATATATGTATATATATATATATATATATATATATATATATATGTATGTTATAGTATATATATATAGATATATATATATATATATATGTATGTTATAGTATATATATATATATATATATATATATATATATATATATATATATATATATATATGTATGTATACCAAGTGGCAATTGCCTTCCATGGACCTATTGATAATATATATATATATGTTATAGTCATATATGATGTATTATTAATCTACTTATTGACATATACATACAATTATACAAGTCCTAAATGTGTATAAACTATAGTTTATATAGAGATACATATTACCGACATACACACATATAATAATAGTAGTATAAGTCTGTACACACTGCTAATAGTAGTATTATATACGTATGCCTAAATGCTACGTATATTGGTGTAAGGTGGCTTTAACGCAACGTGTGTACTGTGTATTGTAAACAGCTGCTGTAATATCTGACAAAGGAAACTAACAAATGAACTTTATCTTGTAGTGAATTTATTATGTTCTTCTTCTTTTTAATTAGAATTTATTTATTAATCTAGATTATATGTATATATATTACTTTTATTTAAGTAATGATTAAATTAGGTGAGAATTAATTAGGTTATATTAGTTAAACGCGATTAATACAAACATAGATCTAGCATATGACTCACCTAATACTTGCACTCGAATCTGTAACGTATGTAAGCTATCACAATACATGTTTATAACATCACAACCGACGTCAGAACAACCGGGTCACGTCATAGCTAAAGCACACGTCAACAGTTAAAGAAGAAGATATGTTATCAATAAATATTATAATCGTTAATCTTCTTAATTATTATATATATATATATATAATTAATATATTATTTGTATAGGTATATTCCTACTTATATATATATATTTATATATATATATGTCGATAATCGGATACATGTGCCTAATACCGACCCCTTCTCCTATTACCGACCCCCTAAAATAATCGTAGTATAAATAATTGTATTATTATAATATCCAATAAAAATAGTAGATATACATTCATATAATTAATTATAATATACACGAAATTTATTTGTATTGAATTTATGTTTTAGTATTAATATTAAATTTAAATTTAAACTTTATAGTAATTATATTAAAATAGTGTATATTATAATTTAATATTTATTTATTAATCAGTATGTATATAATCAACTGTAATCATGAATCCTAAATCTATATCAATGATACACAAACAACGTACGACATATTTTAAAGTAAAATACGGATATATTTTTATTGGATATTATAAATCACATGGGGTCGGTATTAGGGTAATTTAGGGGGTCGGTAATAGGAAAATCATATGGGTTGCTATAATTAATATATTGGTTAATAGTTATTCAAATTGAATTATTTTTATAATAGTTATAAACATTTTATTGATCTACAATATTATACGCAGTATTAAGTTTTCTTTTAATTATTAAAGTATGTACAATGATTTAAAAAAAGTTATTATTCAAATATTTAAAAAGAAAAAATAGAACATTACATTTTATCAAATAACAATTGTAGGTTTGAATATTTAAAAAAACAAAATACTTATTCATATTTATCATTACATTACTAAAAGTTTATGTATAAATAATTGTTTGATATCTCTTATAATTACTAAGATACGAGAGGGGGTCGGTATTAGGAGGGGGTCAGTAATCGGAGACTTGCCCCTATATATATTTCACCAATATATTTTCGTGAATTTCAACTAATATAAGTGTTAATAATAGGTAAATAAATATAACCTACATATTCTAAATATAAAAATATATATTCAATAGGTTTCAGTTATTGGTTATTTTATATTTATAATTTGTATTAATTAATTAGTTAATTAAATAGCTCTAAAGCTATTTTAAATCGCGCATAATCACATTCAATCTAATAATCTATTTGATATAAATCATATTCAAATACCTATACATTAATTATTAGCTTGGAGCAATAGTTGGTAACTATATATAGCTATTATTATTTCATTAAATAATAGAAATTTAATAAACTATTATATAGATAATAATTTAATTGACAGATTTATTAATGATAAGGTTTTACAGTTCATTTTTAATTATTTTAATATGATAAGCATATCAGCTCCATTCACGTCTGATAACAATATAAACTGATACACTATGATACTAACCAACTAATAAACTCAATATAATCTTACAATAATTACTTTAAAACAATATCCGATACAAATTACTAATACCCACTGATAAATAACTTATTATTACATTATTGAATGCCAGCTAACTTTCTGCTAATACCGAAGTGATTAATCAACACATCCCCCAACCTACTATGACGTATACCCACTGACAGAAACGTGGCTAAATACACTAGACGAATGCACTCCATCTTCTATTAAAGGACAATAATGTAACATTACCTGCCTTACGCAAACCCATTCATATAGGAATACATGTGGAGGTAGTTATCTTAACGAAACAGCACATACACATAGTAACTTCCGAACTACTATAGCAAGTACCCATTCTGACATATTAATGATCATACTTTTAATAAACAAAATACCCCTATATATCATCCTATTCTACTTTCATCCAGACAACCCACGCAGACTATTCTCAACTGAATTATCCGACACATACACAAGTATTTTTGTATAAAAACTAATACTAGGTGACCTAAATATCACGTTACCTAAATATTCACTATGACTCAATACAAAATACACACTATTTCCAACTATTATACACATAACTAAACCTAACTCAACATGTGACCTGCCATACACGGATACAGACATACAGTTTAACTTTTACTTACATAAACTGACTCTCTCACCTTATAATTTGTCCCCCGAATAATGCTCTCTTCGAACTGACTATTATTCTATACTGCCAAACTTACCTCCCCACCAAAACCCAAACAACCCAACTTACTTCACATAGGAAACTAAAAATAATCAACTACGCTTCTTTTGAGAATAATCTCGAAATCTCTTCATAAGCACCTACTCATAACCCACACACTATGACCACTACACTAACTGCCATACTTGACAAGCACGAACCCCTTTATATACGCACAATAAAATTCCACATTACTAGACCTTGGTACAATTCAGACCTATGTATTCTCATGATAGAAACGAAAATACGGCATAATTTTTAGAAAATTCTAACCACATACAAATATAATACCTTGCTCACTATAGTGAGTTTTTGTTATAACAAAATACATCACATGGATATTTCTAAATCCAAAAACTAAAATTACTGACGGTATAACTAACTATAATCATCTCTATAATATAACTTATCGCCTACTTATAGATGCACATATATATGCACCTATCAACTCTTCCTGATATCTGATAATATACTTTGTTAACATTTCTCTGATTTTGTCTCTGATAAAATGCAGGACTTAATAGCCAAATCCTAACTCCACGTAATTACATACCTACCATAAACCACCGATCTTACACTCTCTAACAGAAAGGTCACCTCCAATACACTTTTATATCCACCATATCATTAATATTGAAAAACGTTGTCCTAAAATGATCAAATGCCACTGACTATAAATTTCAACAAATATTTCAACTACTCTTATTGATCTCTCACTAGCTACTTGAATCACTCATGAATGACTAAAAGTATAATAAATGATCACCTCTTAAAAAAATCAATTACAGACAGATATTCACTTGTAAATTACTACCCTATATAATAATTATAAAACTATTATCTAAAACACTTAACAAAAGAAACTTTATACAGAAAACTGAATTAGTATTTAAATAAAAACGCACTATTAGACAAAATACTACACGATTTTAAAAATAATAACAGTACTGCAACTGATGTGGTTTCACTTCTTGACGATGTACCACTCTACGCTGACAATCACTAATCTACCCAAGTTATTTTCTTAGCTCTTTCTACTGCTTTCGACACACTAGACTTTGAAATATTACTCACCGACTCTCTGGTATAACGGATACTGACGTGTTATGATTCTCCAACTACATGCATTTAAGTTACTATTCTGTGAAAATAATAAAATACACTATCCATTCCGCATAAAATCAACGATGGTGTCCCACAATGCTCTGTAATATCACTGCTATAGTTTACATGCTTCCACTGTCTACGCTCAATTTATAAATGTAAACTTCTCACCTATAAATCATCATACGTTACTGGTAAGCTTAATGACTTCGGTATGTCCTCTAAACAAGCATTTAAACTCTCATTTAAATTGATTGGTCGAGATCTTAATAGACATATTCCAGATTAACCAGACTCTTTTCTGTGCACTACCTTTTCCAGTTTCTTTCAACGAAATATTTCTTTGATAATTGAATCTCTCCCTATATTTGATCACGCACTTTTTGATGTAACACATATTAGCTCTACTAACCATTGGTCATGCTTCAAAATTCTATCTCAGACAGTAGTATTCTCGTTACTGAATTCTCTAAAATATCACTCTCCATTAGATCCTGTTCCATTATGCCTATTTCACTCCATCTCTCCTTATCTCATTGGTTTTATTACAGATATAATCAACTTGTCTCTTATCACTGCTGTTGTTCCACAATCGATGAAATACTCGTATATAACACCATTACTCAAGAAACCGACTTTAGATCACTCCAACTTAGCTAACTACATACCAATATCCCAACTCTCATCTATGACAAAGACTTTGGAACGAGTTGTCTCTTCACAGCTAATATAGTATATTACTTCCAATAATATTGTTGATTGCTTTCAAAGCGCTTATCTCCCTCACCGTAGCACTGATATAACCCTAAATCTTATTATTAGCGAAATTCTCTTATCCTCGATGCCAAAAGTCCTTGCTATCTTGTTCTGTTAGATTTATCATGTGCCTTCGACTCTCTTAATCTTCAAATTATTTCGTTTCATCTACGTGAGATTGGTATTAACGGTCAAGTTCTTAACTGGTTCAATTCATTTGTATCTAATAGATCTTCATTAATACAAATTAATTCTTCGTTATATGTACATGTTGTCCACTCCTGTGGTGTTCTACAAGGATCTGTCCTTGGTCCCATTCTATACACAATATATATATAAATTATCAAATCAATATTTCTCAAATTTCCTCATATACATTATCATCTTTATGTTAATGATCTCCAAATATACACGTCCTTCCCGCCTTCCAGCGATCCTGAATCCATTCAGTTAACTATTTACAACTGCATTACTGAATTAACTAAATGGTTTTCTAATAACTCACTTTCACTAAATATTTCTAAAACTGATACTATTATTTTATCTCGTCCAAGTTCTCCTTTAAATATAACACGTGATGTACATCCATTTTTACTCTCCCTTCACACTTCCCAATTCAATGTCACAGCGTAAATAGTAAATAGTATACATAGCCTACTGCTAACTACTATCTATACAACATTAGAAAGAGGCGTAATAAGCTAACTTTTAATTTAACCAAGTACATGGCACGTGCCTTATTCATGATATTGTGTTCAGTAAACTTCGTTCTATATTTACTACCCTACCCCTTCATTTATTGCACAGACTTGAAATTATTCAGAATCGTGCAGTAAGAATCCTCTATGAACTTAATCGTCAAACGATGGTTTCCATCTCATCTCTGATGCATTCGCTTGGATGGTTAAATTTCCGGCTAGTTTGCAAGTTCCGTATCCTATGCATCGATCCATTTATCAAGCCAGCCCTAAATATCTCGCTAATGTTATTACCATATGCACGGACTATCGACCTCGTCGTGTTGGCTTGAATATGATGCTCCATCAACCAATCACTACGACAGTATATGCCGAATCGGCATTTGCAGTCGCAGCTCCTAAGTGTTGGAATGCATTGCCAGCTGACATCAGATCAACTGAATCTGAACCTTTATTTAAACGTAAAGAATATAATTATTTTATTTCTTTATAACTGTATTATTTAATATTGTTCTTGTTAATTTATATATATATATATATATATATATATATTGTTCTTGTTATTGTTCTTATATTTATTTATGTTCAAATTGTTATTACCTTCATTATTATTGTCTTATATGACGCCGATAAACATATGATATTTTGTAGTCAATAAACTATTTAATAATAATAATAATCCATAACCTTACTCTCTAATAATTCATTTATCCGCAAACAAACTGACTGTCAGCCATCCTCTGATCTAACCATAATTTTATCGTTTTGTGATATTGCTAAGTGACATCTCACCACACAATATATTACACTCTGGAACGACCTGACAAATAATTATTTTAAATTGGACACCATTTTTGATTCAAATCACAAATTAAAAACTACTTACCATCAAATCTAACTATTTAACCTCTATTATTATCATACTTCGTCGCTATAATTAGACATTGTTATCTTTGTTATTATTGTTATAGCTGTTATTACTATTATTGGTATTATTATTATTATTATTATTTAAACAACATAACTAGTAACACTTCCAAGTATATTAATGTTATCTAGGATTATCATTATCCTATTACGGAGGTATTTCATTAATATCATTGATCTATATATCATTAAGTAAATAATGCCTAGTGAATGGATCAAATAAGTTGATCCGGTCACATGGCTTGATCGAATTTATTATCTTTGTAATTTTAAATATTATTCTTTTTAACAAATTTTAGAAATTAAAAAAAACTCAAATACATTTTATTTAAATTTAAAAAATGTAAATAAATGTTATCAAATTGATGCACCATTTATTATTATAGAATAGGGTAATTAAAAAATCGCTTATATGTATAACTTTTTTATATACTAAGCAATGCAATTTAGTTTATAGTAATATATTAATATTAAATGTCTGTAAAAATGACGATAAAAAATGACGAAAATATCTTATTTAATTTAAAAATACAATTGATTACAATTTATATTATTATAAAAAAAAATCTAGAGTCATATTCATGTTCGACAATCTAATCAGATAAACTAGTTTGAAAATCAAGTATACGACAATCTAATTTTACAATTGATTTTGACAATCGAGTACGAAATTCAAATCGAGTATGAAAATCTAATCAGATAAACAAATTCGACAATCAAGTACGATAATTGTTTGTAAAAATACAAGTAGTTGTAGTAGGTTTAAAGAAGATAATTACCTTTGATATTCGAGATATTTAAACGAGATACTGTATGTGTTTGGAGCTATAGTTCCTACTATTATAGTAGTTAACTGTATAGAAGAAGTATGCTATAATTCTATATCGTTTAATAGCATGGTGAATGATAAATATACACATACACACACATATATATAGTAAACTATATAATTATATCAGATGAATAAGTAGACTATTAAGGTATGACACATCAATAACAATAGTATGTAGGCTATGGCCTACTATGGCCAGTATTGGGAAAAGTTCCTGTTTTTAGAGCTATCCGTTCCCGTTCCCATTCTATTAATGTTATCCGTTCCCGTTCCCGTTCCTTTTAATTTATCCGTTCCCGTTCTTTTTATATTACCCGTTACCGTTCCCGTTCCCGTTCCTTTGATATGTAACGTTCCAGTTTCAGTTTTTTATTATTCATAAAATACAGTATACAATTTATACTTTACAATGTACACTATAAAGTATACAGTGTACAATGTACACTGTACAGTGTACAGTGTATAGTAGGCTACTCACTAAACAGTTTATAGTGAATATTTTACGGAATAATTCCAACTGTAAGTACATGATATTACCGGATTATCCAGTAATACCGTGTACTAATTATACGGTAAATTGTACACGGTGTAATATATATTTATGTATATATACATAAATATATATATATATATATATATCTATACAGTATAATCTAAAATGTACAGTGTGAAATGCACATTACCCATATTACAAGCTATATAATAATCTCTATATAGTTAAATATAGTCTATAGTTCAAACAATTGGACATAATTAATAATACATGAATTAGATGGATTTTAGTGCAAAAATAAATAGAATTGGCGATAAAACATTTGAGTATATGGTAGTATTACGTGGTAATGCATTAAATGTTAAATGTATTTATTATTATTATTGTATATTTGTTTATTATATTAAAACTTGTATTATAATTGTAATGCTAATCGTTGTAATTCTGTATTTATATTGTAATAGATTATGAAATAAATATAAAAAATATCTTGAATTAATACTATATAAATCCCGTACTAGTAAAGGAACGCGTTCCACTTGAACTAGTTCCTATATTTCTGTCTAAGCATTCCCGTTCCTCGTTCCCGTTCATTATTCTGTATCTGTCCCTTTTTGCGTTCCCGTTCCCGTTCTTTTTTGCATTCCCGTTCCAGTTCCTATTTTTATATCAGTTCCTGTTCACGTTCCAGGAACGGGAACTACGCCCAACACTGACTATGGAATATGTCTATGATTTATAACAAGTAATATGTATTATTTATAACAATTTAAATTTAAATTCAGGATAGAAATACTAACCGCAAATTAACTTAAGAATTGAGGTCATCTATTTTTAGAATAATGCGTATCGTAGTAATAATAATTCGTTAGTATTTATTTGTATTTACTAATTACTATGTATGTATTGTATCCAATAATTAGTTAGTGAACTTACATTGTTTAATAACAAATTAACTGATAAGATATCGTACACTCTGTGTATTCTGACTAAACTGCAATAGTTAGTAACTATTGGTTACCAATTATGACGTCATCGATATTGTAATATGAATGTAGAGGGCGTTATCGTTACATTTATTTTTATTTAAGAATATTACATATTTCATTTATGTAATTTGTTATATAACCATTATATATTTGTTTTAATTAGGTAGGCTTTTAATTACCTATGCCCTTATGAGATTCTATCACCTGACTTTCAGTATTAGAGATTATCTCTGATCTAATGTCTTACAACGTGGTATGCTATCATGTATTTTTATAAATATAATAAAATTCATTATAAAATTGTAAGTTTTAAATCGAAAATAAATTTAATTGTAATTTGTAATATTATTCGTTATTATAAAATATCAAAACACTTATATTTGACTAATTATACATATAGTAACGAAAACGAAACCCACCACTGAATATAGTTCATAACACCAAGTATGGGCATATAAAGGAACATAATATTACGCAATAGTAATAATGCTCTAAAAGTTAGTTATATTTATATATTAATATTACCTACTACGTTTAAATATATATCTATATATATATATATATATATATATATATATATTGTTATTGTTAACTTATATACTTTTTTTTTACTTGTATCTAAATTGCTATATTACCCCTGGAAGCCATTCTCGTATTAAGGCATCCATGGTTTTAAGACCCGCTCTTTTTCATACACAATTATTTAGAGTGCATTTTTTGTAACATACCAACATACCAATGTCCCAATGTCCCAACTTACCAACATACCAATATACCAACTTACCAATATACCAACTTACCAATATACTAACGTCCCAATATACCAACTTACCAACATACCAATGTCCCAATTTACCAACGTCCCAATATACCAACTTACCAACATACCAATGTCCCAACTTACCAACATACCAATATACCAACTTACCAATATACCAACTTACCAATATACTAACGTCCCAATATACCAACTTACCAACATACCAATATCCCAATTTACCAACGTCCCAATATACCAACTTACCAACATACCAATGTCCCAATTTACCAACATACTAACTTACAATATACTAACGTCCAAACATCCCAACTTACCAATGTACTAATGTCCCAACGTACTAATGTAAAAAAGTACCATATGTATTCATTACAAATTTAATTGTAGGCGTTTCAGATGTACTACTCTCTTTGTGTTTGACGCATTAGCCTTATCTTTCCATGATATTTGTTTGGCCATTCTATGTAGCCTGGTATAACAACCATACATTTTCTTACGCATGGTGGAGTCAATTGTCCATTATTCGCTACCATATAATAATATAGGATCGATTGTAGCTTTGAAATTTCTTATTTTAAGACTTTTTTACATTTTGGAGTTCCAGATATATTTCATCTTATGCATTGCTAACAATGATAATGCTTTGCGAATTTCAAAATATTTTCGTGAGCTAGCCATCTATGTCCCCATGTATTTAAAATGTGTAACATATGTAATCAGCGTGTCACTGTTTTCTAGTCTAATGTTGACCTGAAGTGTGTGATTGTAGGTCATTACTTCGGTTTTCTTTGCGTCCAGTTGAATACCAATGTTAGCGACTTTTGTTTCAATTGATGTTAGTAATTGTTGAGCTTGTTCGATTTGTTGTGATACAAGTGCTATATCATCTGCATAGTTGAGGTTTGTTAGCTGCATTGCTGGATGTCGTATCCCTTTTCAATGTAATATTTCGTATACAAATTCTGCTTCTCGTCCTGCAATGGCTTGTCGCATGACGTAATCAAGTGTGATCACAATATATAGATATTATATAAAAGTATAATATATAATATACCTCGTTTAAACTGAGTTATTTACCGAACAGAAATAGAATCGTGACTTGGGGAAGTTTCAGTAACACTGATGAAATCAGCAGAGTTCGAACACGATGAATACACGAGTTAACGTGTAATTATGGAAACAATTAGTGAAGATGACAATACCACTGTTACAAGGACATCGTTAAGTAATAAGGACATCAGGTGAGTTTACATATTTTAATATATATATTACATAGTTAACATTGTTATATATAATCACTATATATTGTATATGTATTATTGATTATAATCAATATGTATTACCTCATTCAATAGGTCAAGTCGATATTTCATTAGATTTCGATCGCAGAGATATATGAGATAGTTTAGACGTTAATGTATTTAGTAAATACCGAAAGTAGGTCAAGTATTAGATAGATGTTTGTATTAATCGCGTCTAACTAATATATAGTCTTTGGGCAACTTTCTAGTTGTCTCTATAACTCATATTATAACTACGTTTAGTTGTAATATATCTATATATATATATATGTATATTATAATACAATCCATTGCTTATAGGATATGCATTGTTCTATCATGGAGTTGTATTATTCATTTTTATAAGTAGTTTATCGAATTATTGTGATAATATATTAGTATATATATATAATATATATATGTATATATATATACATATATATATATATATATATATATATATATATATATATGTATATATATATATATATGTATATATATAATGTGTAGAAACGACCACGTGGTGTCATTACTTACAATAGTCACGGAGTTTTCCTTGGCCCTTGTTATAATTCATATAAAATATCATTCATATGATTGAACCACAATAGTACATATTTCTGTATTTTACTATAATAATATTAGCGATTAAATTGTACAAGTCTAAATACATATCAATTATAGTAGAATATATGTAGAGTATATGTATGTTATATTAATGTAACTTTCATTAATATATACTTTATTACTAATTAATTAAGTTATAACGCATATGCGATAATGTAAATATATATATATATATATACATGTGTGTGTATGTGTATATATGCGTATATTTAAATATGTATAGTATACTACTAGTATATGTATACTATACATATATAAATACGAATAAGTACAATACCTATACGCCATGTATCGATATGCAACTTCTCCTTATTTACGTAAAAGTGAACATGATTGTTTTCCTTGTGTTTCCTAATGATAACATTCTCATATATCAGTGTTACATATGTCCTTAATAATGTCCTTAATAACACAGATCACTGATATATGATACATATATATATATATATATATATATATATATATATATATATATATATAAACCTGTATATATATACCAAGTGGCCATTGCCTTCCATGGACCTATTGATAATGTGTGAGTAACGCGTATATTTATACCATTCAAGATAACAAGTATTGCATATTTACCTTATAATAGCCATTGTTCTCTTCCTTAGCAAATATAATTCTTCCAGTATAGTTTCAGAGGTTTTTGTATCGTTGTATATGTATGGATAGCTTTCCCAATGAATCTGTAATTTTTTCACCATGGTCCTTTTCCTAAGAATATATAATTCCTCCAGTAATGATTCTTTCATAGGGTACCTGTTTGGTTAATTATATTTAATATATTAAATATATTATAGTGATATTTAATTAATATATGTTTAATAATCATATATATATATTTTAGTTTATTATTTAAAATAAAAATGTGTACAAATTAAAAATTAAATTAAAGATTATTCATCTATAAATTAATGTATTATTATACGAACGTATAATTGTTATCTTCATCTTCACATTGTTCTCTTCCTTAGAAAATATAATTCTTCCAGTAATGATTCTTTCATAGGGTACCTGTATGGTTAATTATATTTAATATATTAAATATATTATAGTGATATTTAATTAATATTTGTTTAATAATCATATATATATATATATATTTTAGTTTATTATTTAAACTAAAAATGTGTAGAAATTAAAAATTAAATTAAAGATTATTCATCTATAAATTAATGTATTATTATACGAACGTATAATTGCTATCTTCATCTTCCCACTGTTCTCTTCCTTAGAAAATATAATTCTTCCAGTATAGTTTCAGAGGTTTTTGTATCGTTGTGTATGTATGGATAGGTTTCCCAATGTATCTGTAATTTTTTCACCATGGTCCTTTTCCTAAGAATATATAATTCCTCCAGTAATGATTCTTTCATAGGGTACCTGTATGGTTAATTATATTTAATATATTAAATATATTATAGTGATATTTAATTAATATATGTTTAATAATCATATATATATATTTTAGTTTATTATTTAAAATAAAAATGTGTACAAATTAAAAATTAAATTAAAGATTATTCATCTATAAATTAATGTATTATTATACGAACGTATAATTGTTATCTTCATCTTCCCATTGTTCTCTTCCTTATAAAATATAATTCTTCCAGTATAGTTTCAGAGGTTTTTGTATCTTTGTATATGTATGGATAGCTTTCCCAATGTATCTCTAATTTTTTCACCATGGTCCTTTTCCTAAGAATATATAATTCCTCCAGTAATGATTCTTTCATAGGGTACCTGTATGGTTAATTATATTTAATATATTAAATATATTATAGTGATATTTAATTAATATATGTTTAATAATCATATATATATATTTTAGTTTATTATTTAAAATAAAAATGTGTACAAATTAAAAATTAAATTAAAGATTATTCATCTATAAATTAATGTATTATTATACGAACGTATAATTGTTATCTTCATATTCACATTGTTCTCTTCCTTAGAAAATATAATTCTTCCAGTAATGATTATTTCATAGGGTACCTGTATGGTTAATTATATTTAATATATTAAATATATTATAGTGATATTTAATTAATATTTGTTTAATAATCATATATATATATATATATATTTTAGTTTATTATTTAAACTAAAAATGTGTAGAAATTAAAAATTAAATTAAAGATTATTCATCTATAAATTAATGTATTATTATACGAACGTATAATTGCTATCTTCATCTTCCCATTGTTCTCTTCCTTAGAAAATATAATTCTTCCAGTATAGTTTCAGAGGTTTTTGTATTGTTGTGTATGTATGGATAGGTTTCCCAATGTATCTGTAATTTTTTCACCATGGTCCTTTTCCTAAGAATATATAATTCCTTCAGTGATGATTCTTTCATAGGGTACCTGTATGGTTAACTATATTCGTTTTTGTATCGTTGTGTATTTATGGATAGCTTTCCCAATGTATCTGTAATTTTTTAACCATGGTCCTTTTCCTTAGAATATACAGTTCGTCCAGTAAGGATTTTTTCATAGGGTACCTGTATGGTTAATTATATTTAATATATTAAATATATTATAGTGATATTTAATTAATATATGTTTAATAATCATATATATATATATATATATTTTAGTTTATTATTTAAAATAAAAATGTGTACAAATTAAAAATTAAATTAAAGATTATTCATCTATAAATTAATGTATTATTATACGAACGTATAATTTCTATCTTCATCTTCCCATTGTTCTCTTCCTTAGAAAATATAATTCTTCCAGTATAGTTTCAGAGGTTTTTGTATCGTTGTGTATGTATGGATAGGTTTCCCAATGTATCTGTAATTTTTTAACCATGGTCCTTTTCCTTAGACTATACAGTTCCTCCAGTAAGGATTCTTTCATAGGGTACCTGTATGGTTAATTATATTTAATATATTAAATATATTATAGTGATATTTAATTAATATATGTTTAATAATCATATATATATATATATATATATATATATATATATATATATATATATTTTAGTTTATTATTTAAAATAAAAATGTGTACAAATTAAAAATTAAATTAAAGATTATTCATCTATAAATTAATGTATTATTATACGAACGTATAATTGTTATATTCATCTTCCCATTGTTCTCTTCCTTAGAAAATTTCTTTCTTCCAGTATAGTTTCAGAGGTTTTTGTATCGTTGTATATGTATGGATTGCTTTCCCAATGTATCTCTAATTTTTTCACCATGGTCCTTTTCCTAAGAATATATAATTCCTCCAGTAATGATTCTTTCATAGGGTACCTGTATGGTTAATTATATTTAATATATTAAATATATTATAGTGATATTTAATTAATATATGTTTAATAATCATATATATATATATTTTTAGTTTATTATTTAAAATAAAAATATGTAGAAATTAAATTAAAGATTATTCATCTATAAATTAATGTAATTATTATACGAACCATTGTTCTCTTCCTTAGAAAATATAATTCTTCCAGTATAGTTTCAGAGGTTTTTGTATCGTTGTATATGTATGGATAGCTTTCCCAATGTATCTCTAATTTTTTCACCATGGTCCTTTTCCTAAGAATATATAATTCCTCCAGTAATGATTCTTTCATAGGGTACCTGTATGGTGAATTATATTTAATATATTAAATATATTATAGTGATATTTAATTAATATATGTTTAATAATCATATATATATATATATATATATATATATATATATATTTTAGTTTATTATTTAAAATAAAAATGTGTACAAATTAAAAATTAAATTAAAGATTATTCATCTATAAATTAATGTAATTATTATACGAACCATTGTTCTCTTCCTTAGCAAATATAATTCTTCCAGTATAGTTTCAGAGGTTTTTGTATCGTTGTATATGTATGGATAGCTTTCCCAATGTATCTGTAATTTTTTCACCATGGACCTTTTCCTAAGAATATACAGTTCCTCCAGTAAGGATTCTTTCATTTTGTACCATTCTTTCATTTTGTATGGTTAATTATATTTAATATATTAAATATATTATAGTGATATTAATATATGTTTAATAATCACATATATATATATATATATATATATTTTTTAGTTTATTATTTAAAATAAAAATGTTTACAAATTAAAAATTAAATTAAAGATTATTCATCTATAAATGAATGTAATACTTATAATTAATATACCTATGATTAAAACGGATCTCCAGCTAAGTAATCATGGTATATAGTAAACTATCGTAATAATGAATTTGTTTATATTAAACATGGGTTATTTTAATCCTAATAATAATTGATATCATGAAATTAGATAGAACTACTGAGCCGGATAATTTTATATCTGGTATTTCGTATCGAACATATCGATTAATGATTTGACATCACCAGGTATAATCTCACCTGAGTGTTTTATTATAATTAAATTTTATGTATTAAGTATTCGTAGTATAATTTAAATACATATATATATATATATATATATATATATATATATATATATGTATGTATACCAAGTGGCCATTGCCTTCCATTGACCTATTGATAATGTATGAGTATCGCGTATATTTCTACCATTCAAGATAACAAGTATTGCATATTTACCTTATAATAGAATATATATATATTCTATTATAAGTTAAATCTGCAGCTGCAGTGCCAACAATCAAGTAGTATTCGCTACAACAGACAAGCAGAGCCTCTTAACTTGATTTCGATAAATAGCTTATTTTATTGAATGGACATTACTTTTTCTTGTAAATTAAGATTTATTATAAAATATTTAATATTAAGTAGTAGTAGTTTAATGCAACCCTGTATGCTTAGAGTCCGGAATCTGGTTGTTGTATTGTAGTGTATCGTGTATATATATATATAATATATGACTATAACATATATATATATATATATATGTATATATATATATATATATATATATATATATATATATATATATATATATGTATGTTATAGTATATATATATATATATAGATATATATATATATATATATATATATATATATATATATATATATATATTTTATAGTCATATATGATGTATTATTAATCTACTTATTGACATATACATACAATTATACAAGTCCTAAATGTGTATAAACTATAGTTTATATAGAGATACATATTACCGACATACACACATATAATAATAGTAGTATAAGTCTGTACACACTGATAATAGTAGTATTATATATGTATGCCTAAATGCTACGTATATTGGTGTAAGGTGGCTTTAACGCAACGTGTGTACTGTGTATTGTAAACAGCTGCTGTAATATCTGACAAAGGAAACTAACAAATGAACTTTATCTTGTAGTGAATTTATCATGTCCTTCTTCTTTTTTATTTTATTAGAATTTATTTAGTAATCTAGATTATATGTATATACTTATTTCTTTTATTTAAGTAATGATTAAATTAGGTGAGAATTAAGTAGGTTAAACGCGATTAATACAAACATAGATCTAGTATAAGACTAAGCTAATACTTCCACTCGAATCTGTAACGTATGTAAGCTATCACAAGACATGTTTATAACATCACAACCGACGTCAGAACAACCGGGTCATGTCATAGCTAAAGCACACGTCAACAGTTAAAGAAGAAGATATGTTATCAATAAATATTATAATCGTTAATCTTCTTAATTATTAATTATATATATATAATTAATATATTATTAGTATAGGTATATTCCTACTTATATGTATATATTTATATATATATATATATATATATATATATATATATATATATATATGTATATATATATATATATATATATATATAATATATATATATATATATATATATATATTATATATATATATATATTATATATATATATATATATATATATATATATTTCACCAATATATTTTCGTGAATTTCAACAAATATAAGTGTTAATAATACATATTCTAAATACAAAAATATATATTCAATAGGTTTCAGTTATTGGTTATTTAATATTTATAATTTGTATTAATTAATTAGTTAATTAAATATCTCTAAAGCTATTTTAAATCGCGCATAATCACATTCAATCTAATAATCTATTTGATATAAATCATATTCAAATACATAGGTAAATATATATAGCTATTATTATTTCATTAAATAATAGAAATCTAATTAAATATTATATAGATAATAATTTAATTGACAGATTTATTAATGATAAGGTGTTACCGTTCATTTTTAATTATTTTAATATTATAATCATATCAGCTCCATTCACTTCTGATAACAATATAAACTGATACACTATGATACTAACCAACTAATAAACTTAATATAATCTTACAATAATTAATTTAAGACAATATCCGATAAAAATTACTAATACCCACTGATAAATAACTTATTATCACATTATTGAATGCCAGCTAACTTTCTGCTAATATCGATGTGATTAATCAACACATCCCCAAACCTACTGTGACGTATACCCACTGACAGAAACGTGGCTAAATACACTAGACGAATGCACTCCATCTTCTATTAAAGGACAATAATGTAACATCACCTGCCTTACGCAAACCCATTCATATAGGAATACATGTGGAGGTAGTGCTCTTAACGAAATATCACATACACATAGTAACTTCCGAACTACTATAGCAAGTACCCATTCTGACATCTTACTGATCATACTTTTAATAAACAAAATACCATGGGTATCATCCTCTTCTACTTTCATCCCGACAACCATCATAAACTATTTTCAACTGAATTATCCGACACATGCACAATTATTTGTATATAAAAACTAATACTAGGTGACCTAAATGTTCACTATAACTCAATAACAAAATCCACACTATTATTTCCAACTATTATACACAGAACTAAACCTAACTCAACATGTAACCCGCTATACACGGATACAGACATACGGTTTACCTTTTCCTTACATAAACTGACTCTCACCTTATAATTTGTCCCCCGAACAATCCTCTCTACTAACTGACTATTAATCTATAGACTAGTATATATACTGCAAAACTTAACCTCCCCACCAAAATCCAAATACCCCAGCTTACTTCACATAGGAAACTAAAAACAATCAACTACGCTTCTTTTGAGAATAATCTCAAAATGTCTTCATAGGCACCTACTCATAACCCACACACTACTCATACTACACTAACAACCGTACTTGACAAGTACGAACCACTATATATACTTACTACTAATATTCCACATTAATAGACCATGGTACAATTCAGCCTATATATTCTCGTGACAGAAAAGATAATAAGGAATATTTTTTAGAAAATTCTAACCACATACAACCATAATACCTTTCTAAATAACAAAATACAACATATTCGTATTTCTAAAACTAACTACTATAAAACTAAAAATACTAACGCTATAAATAATTACAACCATCTATATAATGTAGTATTATTGATATTTATATTGACATTAATATTGCCTACTATACATATATACGTGACTAACCTAGTACGGAGGTTCCTTGTCTGAAGTATTAATAGTAACGGTATATATATATATATATATATATATCTTTATCAGAGATTAGTAGGCGTGGTTTAATCACGATATATTATTATAGTAGTCTGATACAATAATACTAGATATAATGTAACTAATCATCTACTTGGACGCATTTATATATCAACTCTTCCTGATATCTGTGGACATCTATTTTTTTAACATTTCTCTGATTTTGTCTCTGATAAAATACTTGACTTAATAGCCAAATCCTAACTCCACTTAATGATATATCTATAATAAACCACCGATCCTACACCCTCTAATAGAAATGTTCAAACCTCCGCTTCTCTCATATATCCACCATATCATTAATATTGCAAAAATGTTATCCTCGAATGATCAAATTCCACTACCTATAAATTCCAACAAATATGTAAACTTCTCTTGCCGTATTATTGACCTATCATTAGCGACTGAATCATTCCTGAATGACTAAAACGTATAATAATGTATCCACTCTTAAAAAAAGCAACTGTAGACAACAATGCACTTGTAAATTACAGCCCTATATCATAACTCACACTATTAGCTAAAACACTTAAAAAAGAGAAACTGTATAAAACATACATAACACTGAATTAGTATTTAAATTAAAACGCAATATTAGACAAAAAACAGCACTATTTTAGCAGGGATCACAGAAATTAAAATGTTGTGGTTTCACTTCTTGACGACTTACTACGCTAACCATCATTAATCTACTCAAGTAATTTTCATAGGTGTTTCTTCTAGTTTCGACACACTAGACTTTGAAATAATACTCACCGATTCTCTGAAATTGTATTAACCGATACAAACTTAATACGGTTCTCCAAGTACATGCATGTAAGTTACTATTCTGTGAAAATAACAAATACACTATCCATACCGCGTAGAATCAAGGATGGTATCCCACAATTATCTATATTATCACAGCTATATTTGTTAGTTTACTTGCTTCCACTATCTAACCTCATTAACACCTTCTCTAACATCCCTACCCTCATTAACACCTTCCCTAACCTCATCAACACCTTCCCTAACATCCCTACCCTCATTAACACCTTCCCTAACCTCATCAACACCTTCCCTAACTTCCCTACCCTCATTAACACCTTCCCTAACCTCATTAACACCTTCCCTAACCACCAATATACTATGTTCGCTAATGGTATACCATTACGCATATATGCGACTACATGATAACATAACTAACTACAAATATGCATACATTCGATACATAATTTCAGTTGTCACACAACTACTTATTACTAAATCGACCAACACAGAACTTCTCAACAATCCTTCTTACCGCGATATCCCTAATGTCCCAATACTTTACACCGACAATGCCCACTTATCCCTATAAATATAGATAAATACCTTGGTGTCACCGTACATTCTTACCTGTAATCCACTGATCACATAACACTACTACAAAATCAATAGTATACTATATTTATAATATACGGATACTAATATAGATCATATATTCGTGACTCATTCACTACTAAACTCGTCAACTCATCACTTACGATGTTCCTCCCCAACTACTACTACAACTCGATACTAACCGGAACAAAACTATCGTTAACTGACCCCGAACTCTTATTAATTAGATCAATCAGAACTATCTTCAATCTAAAATCTACTGACTACGTCACATCTGTATCACAACTTATAAAATACTAAACTGGAATATATGGGATACTATCTCCCAAGCTATTTACTATAAAAATCTCCTTCTACTACATAAAATCCTCACAACTACATGAATATATCCATAACCTTACTATCTAATAATTCATTTATCCGCAAACAAACTGACTGTAAACTCTTCTACCTCTGATCTAACCATAATGTTATCGTTTTGTGAGATTTTCTTATTGCTATTTCACCACACAATTGATTACACTCGGGAACGGCTTGCAAAATAATTATTTTAAATTGGACACCATTTTTGATTCAAATCACAAATTTAAAACTACTTAATATCAAATATAACTATGTAACCTATATTATTATCATACCTCTTCGCTCCCATTAGACATTGTTATCATTTATATTATTGTTATTGCTATTATTAGTATTATTATTATTTAAACACTATATATATATAACTATAACACTTCCAAGAATATGATTGTTATGTAGTACGGAGGTATTTCATTAATACCATTGATCTATATATCATTAAGGAAATAACGCACATGTATATATATAGACAAAATATGAATATTTGTATAATAATTATTTTGTTAAAGATAATATGATGTGAGATTTTGAGGTAGGGTATGTATTTGATATTCTGGAGAGGAATTTCATATTCATTATAAATAATTATTTATAATTTATAACTTAATTTACACATACATAAATAATAATATAATATATTTAACAACAACTCTATATGGTACACGACGTACAATATATATCGTACATGGTATAAGGTACAGTGTGCATGCACACATACACATACACATACACATACACATACACTATACTATAGTGTACGACGTAGTGTACGCAGTATGTCATAAACTATCAACTACATTCACTACGCCTTATTCGTCATTCAATATCAATATCCACAGCTACTATTATAGCTTCTGCTTACATCCTACCTCTATTCGACTACTGCAATTGTATCCCTTACAATACCCCCTCATCGTACATTACTAAAATCCAAATTCTTCAAAATTCTATAGCTAGGTGTATATTCAACATACCAAAATACTCCCACACTCATATATCTCCATTCCTAGTTAAACTCCACTGGCTACCTGTACGCCATAGAATCCTATATACAACTCTACTATTGGCTCATAAAGCAATCCACCCTAACTCTCCTGACTACCTAGCATCCCTACTCAAACTTAAATTACCAACTAGTACCACTACACGCTCCACCAATACGTTTCTACTTCAACTTCCTCCTAAACATAACTTACATTCAACCAACACTCGCGCATGGGCAATATCCGTCCCATACTCGTGGAACACTCTCCCCACATCCATCCGTACTACATGGTGTAGTCTACACCATCAACTCCCAACGTCAAGAAACTACTGAAAACCTACCTATTTAATCTGAAACATTAACTTAAAATATATATGGACGGCCGATTGCTTTATAAGCACAGTTCGCAGTCCGAAAACCGAAAAATGTAAATGTAATGTATATATGATTAGGTATATATACCTAAGCATATATGATCATATATACATATATAATTAGGTATACTTAATAGGACAGTGGATGGGGGGTCACTTGATTGTTATTAAGATTGTCTTATTGTTATTGTAAACGATTGGAAAGGTAGTATAGTGCATCGGTACCTAGAGTGTACGACGTACAGTGTATGTCTGGAAGATCACATAATATTGATCATCGGTAATCGATCGACAAAAATATCAAACATAAATTCGAGGTGTTTGTGTATTATATACATATGTATATACATATATGTTACCTATAGGTTATACCTATGTGTATGCCAAGTTAACTATAACCATTATTACCTATGTTTTGTTTGAGTAAAGTGAAACATTTAAACTACACGATAAAAAGACGTTCGATATAAATGTTTGTGTCCTTAACTAGATAATCCTCCCTAATCCTGTAACCAGACAATGTGTGTGTGTGTGTGTGTATAACACAACTCGCAACTAACATCGTTTAAATCACGATCCTATGACTCACCCGAGTAAGCCAATTGAACGGTTTGTTTACGTAGCAACGCCGCTATCAACAATGGCGGATATTTGGCCGGCCAGCGGAACGTTATACTAAACCAGCGGCTCTACATAGTTGTGTCGGTGTGTTCGCTGACGTCACGGATAGTTTGAATTGTGTGAAATGAAGTTGTCGGTATGTCGTCTACTTCAGATGGTATGTTTACTATGTATGTCCTATGTATGTCCATTAGGCCCTGTGTATGCTTTACAAGGTCACATGTGCTTCTTCTTTATGTCCTATAACTATGTACTCCTTAGTGTCTTGCGCGATATAGTATTACGTAACCTGTAATGTATCAACTGCAGTGTGATTACGTAATATACACATGTATATATATATATATATATATATATATATATACATGTGTATGTGTATGTGTATAAACCATATGTGTATATATACAATATACGATACTTCAATAAGTATAAAATACGCGTTTACTTATGTATGTGTATGAACTACAATGTAAAATGTATAGTATAAAGTGTACACTGTACAATGTACATTGTACATTGTACAATGTACATAGAGTAGTAAGAGATATTATTAATATCCGCCTACTACTAATCATTGGCAATGATTCGATGCTATATTATGTGTCACTTGTTACTAATGATATGCTATATACAATAGGTACTGTATGCTATATATTGTGTATATGGAAGGTATTATGCGCGCCTATGCAATTTTAAATATCTAGTTATTTACTTTCAAACCGAGTACGTCTATGTGAAAGTAAACAAATACAAAATGTACTTTACGGTTTACTATAAATAATCTATTAGCATGTTTACGTATCTATGGGTGTACCTAATTGTATTGTGTATATACTTACATTATGTATGTATGTGAGTTACATATATACATATATATAAATTAATTAATTATTTCCTTATAATAAATAAATATAATTAAATAATAAACTGATATTTTATAATTTTCATTTAATTTTTTAAATTCGTAGGGATTGTTGTGATTACTGATATAATACTCGATCTCTTTTGACGACTTCTCCATCCATTGTATTTGTAATAATTAATAAATTATAGTTATTATAGATAATGCTATAAATAAGCATATAATATAGATTATAGGATAATCTATAATCTAATATCATAAATATATAAATATACCTCAAAATTTGACATTTTCAATATAACTATAGGTAGTATACTAACTCCCCTTCATTCCCTTCCTTTTACCTTGACAACATTCTTATTTCACCTTCCACTTCAGTTCTCAGTCTTAGTGTCGTGTTCGACTATGCTTTATATTTGTATAGCCATATTGCAAAAATATCTAAAGCTGCAAATTATCATTAATTTAGAATCATATGTACTACCCGTAAACATATTACTCGTCCCCTATGTGCTGTCCTTATTAATTCACTTGTAATTTCTCGTATTGATTATTGTTATTGTTTCTTTATTATATAACCTTCCTGCTTACATAATCATAATATCATCCATACGATCCATTTTCAATATTAAACTATCTGGCTATTCCTAGTCTGTCTCCTTTTAACTTCTATCAAACTGGTATCCTATCCTATAAAAACGATCTTTACCCAAATTATTTTCTATTACCCATATTACCCATATTACCCATTACCCGTAAATATATATATATATCCTCCACTCCTTCATATATGTTTGATGTACTTTAATTCGCTACACTATCCACGATGCACGTTCAACTTTCAGTATAAATATCGTTATCCCACAGCCATCCTCCCTTAAATTCCAGAAACGCTTATTCTCCTATATTATCCCATATATCTGGAATACACTCCTCTTATCTTATGATTCATTCAATCTCCCATCTACTTCAATACCCATATCAGATTATATCTATCATATATCTAATGTCATTATATTATTATTATATTTTATATTTCGTTCTTATTACTTCCACTTTGTTAGTTTTTTCGTTTTTTGTTGTTGTTGTATTTTATTTTTATTTACGTGCACTTACGAGGAGTGTCATCACTTTGTAACGGTGCTTAATAAACCTTATCTCATCATCATCATCATCATCATCATCAGCATCATCATATATATGTTAATAAACTATGTTAATAAACTATTTAATATTATATTTCAGATGAAGATAGTCTGAACTGCTCCGGTGAATTAAGTGAAATTGTGGTGAGGGGAAATAGACTAGGAAAAGTTAGTATGTATAATATACATTGTATACATTGTATATATATACAGATATATATAAGTATATTTCTAGTTATGCCTATAACTACCTGTGCGGATATAATCATATTAATTGAACTATATGAACTATATAACCTAGTTCAGTTATAGTAGATATAAAGTAGAAATCGGTATCCATGTTACTGGTTCTAACCTCGCCATAGAAATAAATATAGGTATATATATAATAAATATACCTATAATATCTATATGTATAATGATATATTTGTGTAACATTCAAATGGATCTATATAGCTAATATCATATTATATACTATATATATATATAATGAATACTAATAAATATGCTGAACTGTAGTAAGTTACTAGATTCGTATAAATCTATATATAACAACATTCTAAACATCGAGATTCCCTACTAAGCGCGACATAAGTCACAATCGTAACACTATTACACCAGTTGAGAATACGATTTCCGCCGTGTCCTCCGGCACGCGACCACAGGTCAAAGTTCATCAGTAAGCCACGCCCCTCGTCCGGAGAAAGTGTTGCGGATAGCGGTATATTTGAAGATGCGACGATATCTAGGTAGGTATAGGACCAACCATGTAGGACATATGCCCTATATGCCCTATATGCCTTATATGTCATATACACATGTATACCATTATATATCTGAGTTAGGTTGGATAAATTATAATACACAAGCAATTATAATTTGAAACTATGTTGCTAAGTTGTAGGTTGTAGCATTACATATATAGGATGTATATAAGGTATCCCCCTATTGATATACATATGGGGTTCATTCATACCTCATATATACGGTATTAATATACATATATATATACCACAATATGGCGGTTATACGTGTATACATTGTATACTATACACATAGTATACATGCGTGTATAACCATATCATATATGTAAGATCTGGTCACATGTTCGAAGTAATATACATTATAACTCCTGGTTGTACTAGAAACTATCATGTTGCTTATATACCTATAGTCTATAGGCTATACATATATGAATTAAGATATCTAAATTCATATAGGATGACCTATATACATATATGTGTAATATGTTTCTTGAAGAGTCGACCTTTTTTCTATAAATAGATATTTACACGTAAGTAATTCGAAATATTTACGTGCACAATACACGTACCAACATAGTCCTTTAAAGGACTTACAGTTGTAAGGGAATTTATCGTAATAATAAACTTAACGATTTAATCACCGCAAAACATATTAATATACAATTTCCAGAGAACAAATCATACATTTATTAAATAATATTTAATATAAAATGTACAGAAAATGTAGTAATGTTTGTTATAATAAGTGTACACATATATGTACAGTGTACAATGTACAGTGTACAATGTACACTGTACATTAGACACTACGAACCCTATAGGATACGTTGTAATTTAGTAAGTTTGAATTTATTTCATTCATATAGGTTTCATTCATACCATTATTAGGCTGCATTGATATAGGTAACCTATTGTTAACCTACATTACCGCATATCCTTACTGATATATATATATATATATATATATATATATATATATATATATATATATATATATATTAGTAATGACTTCATATTAGTCGTCTATAGTAATATAAAGTAGATCATAAATCTGTTTACCCTACATTGTACCGTCGAATCGAAGCCTATCCATGGCGACTTCCATGATAGCTAGTAGCTAGTAGCTATTATACATCCCGCTTTGTCTCTAGCATATACTCTGAGATTCGTAGGATATCTATAGAGAAATATGTTGTTATATTGTCGAGCCAAGTGCAACGTGATCTATTTCTGCTTCGATGACCTTCCATTCTTCCCAGCATCGTTTTCAATGCCATCACATCTGCTCTAACAAAGTGTTAGAAAAATGTTAGGGCATACTTGACAATTCTAGATTCGAACGTACTTTTAGGTTTTATTATATAAATTATCTCGATATTTCTCTTCCTATCTAAGTAGGTAACTGCGAGCAGTTTCCTCCATCACTATAGTTCGAACGCATCCATTTTCACCTCTCTACCTGTTTAATAGTCCAGGTTTCTGCTCCATACAGGATAATTAGAAATAACAGTGTTTGATTAATAATAGTTATTATTAATACATATATTCTATATGTAGGGTGATACCTTTTTGCTTATATGCAATGCTACATGCTACAACTTATCAAAATAGTTTCAACTTATAATGTATTGTATATTATAATTGTTAGATATATATAATCGTATACAAATGTATATAGATAAACCTATTATATATTAAAATATTAATATTTGATACAAATAATATATAGAAATAATTAAAATATATGTAGGTATATTATAAAATCAATAAATGAGAAACTAAACCTTAATAATACTGATTATCTCTAGGTCATACAATTATTTTTAAGATTTTATTATTTTAATAAATTATTTACTGATATCAATATATATCGCATATTAAATAGTGTATATATAGAGTATTCAATAGGTATTATATAATATATGTTAGCAATTCCTATATGAATAATGTGTAAAAACTGTGTTTAATAGCGAATCGGAAACAACTGACACTGACATAGATAGAATATTTAACAAGTTAAAGAAAAGAAGAAAAGTTAATCGAAAAGGTTTAAATATAGGCCTATATGTATGTTTCAGAAAAGCACTAATAATATGTAAAGTGATCAAATACTGATGTATTGAAACACTAATACAAATAGCGGATACTAATGACCCGCTACAGAATGCGTAGACTGACGAAAATAACTGTAAGGTCAATACAAAAACAAATATGTACTTTTTTTTTTTGATTTATCGTTTATTAAGTTCTTGATAAACACATGAAGTAAAACAAGAACTGGTCGGGGTCGAACCCCGGACCTCTTGCGTTACAGCAAGTGAATGTTCCACAGTGTAACTTACACTGAGTCATATACCTCAGACTATAAAGTATGTAATAGCTATTACATAATATTAGGGGAAAGTCCCCGATTACCGAACCCTCCTAATACCGACCCCCTATTGTATCTCTGTAACTATAAGATATATCAAAAAATAATATATAAACGAACTGTTAGTAATTTAATGATAAATATGAATAAGTATTTTATTTAAAAAAATATTTAATCCTACAATTGTTATTTGATGAAATGTAATATTCTGTTTTTACTTTTTAAATATTTGAATAATAACTTTTTTTAAATCATTGTAAAAACTTTATTAATTAAAAGAAAACTTAATACTGAACATAATATTGTAGATCAATAAAATGTTTATAACTATTATAAAAATAATTCAATTTGAATAACTATTAACCAAAATATCTTAATTATAGCAACCCATATGATTTTCCTAATACCGACCCCCTAAATCACCCTAATACCGACCCCATGCGATGTATAATATCCAGATCCATAGTTTACTTTAAAATATGTCGTAAGTTGTTTGTGTATCATTTATATAGAATTCGGATTCATAATTCCAGTTGATTATATACATACTGATTAATAAATAAATATTAAATAATAATATACACTATTTTAATATAATTACTATAAAGTTTAAATTTAAATTTAATATTACTAAATATTACTTAAAACATAAATTCAATACAAAATAAATTGCGCGAATGTTATAATTAATTATATTTATGTATATCTACTATTGAATAACTATTAACTAATATATCTTAATTACAGTAACCCATATTATTTTCCTATTACTGACCCCCTAAATTACCTTAATACCGACCCCATGTGATTTATAATATCCAATCAAAATAGATTCGTATCTTACTTTAAAATATGTCGTAGGTTGTTTATGTATCATAGATATATATTTTGAATTCATGATTCCAGTTGATTATATACATACTGATTAATAAATAAATATTAATATACACTATTTTAATATAATTACTATAAAGTATAAATTTAAATTTAATATTACTATTAAAACATAAATTCAATAACAAATAAATTGCGTGCATGTTATAATTAATTATATTTATTCAGTATTATATGTTTCATTTTTATTATATCATTTTACCTATTTATCTAATATATTTGTTTCTTTTTTCTCTTATTTCTTTTATATTTAAATATTGGCTTTTTCCTATTTAGGTTCTTTATGTTTTATTTTATTTTATTTTATTTCATTCTTTATGTATTTTTTCGATTTGAATTTTATTATTTTATCATTTATTTATATTATTACATGATGATTACATTTAGTTACATGATAAGTTTGATTTTATTTTTTTTATCATATATATGTAAACAGGAAGTCATATTATTATAACATTATTATTTATTTATTATTCTTATCTATAATGAAACTTATCATGTTAATAAAGGGGTAATTGTCTCGATAAGCTGCACTGCTTCTATAATTACCCTGGCATTGCCTAAATCTGATAATAATAATAATAATAATAATATCTACTATTTTTATTGGATATTATAATACTACAATTATTTATATCACGATTATTTTAGTGGGTCGGTAATAGGAGAAGGGGGTCGGTATTAGGTACATGTATCCGATTACCGACCCCCCTGTTTATTCTTGTAAATATAATTATATCAAAAATTTAAAATAGCCACATTATTCATTACCATAATATTAACCTAATTACAAAATGTCATATAAATATATTTAATATTGAATAAGTTATTACAAATAATCATTTAGGGGTCGGTAATCGGGGACTTTCCCCTACATACTGTATACAGTCCATACTAGTATACATACTTTATAAAGTGATCAAATAGAGATATTGATATCACACTCCAAAAGATGATAATACATATCAGACAAATTAACCATGTTATTAATTATTAATTAAATAGTTAAATATGTAATGTAATCCATCAATCTGCGATCTAATTTAAACCGTTAACACTCGTAGAAATCAAGTTATTACGTTATCAGAACATTCACCTGAAAGAGAACGCCACCGAACAATGGAAAGCGAGGGTCAAGGCCGAAGAGTTGATGCTGGAATTACGTCATCACATCGCCACTTCTTCCCCGTCTCCATCTCCTCCGTGCCATCCTCCTCTTCCTCCTACAACATCATCTCCTTCTCCTCTGTGTCGACATCCTCCTCCTCCTTCTGCCGTTGTTTCGAGTCAGTGTTTGGCTCCGGATAAAGCGGAGACCGACCAACTGCTACAACAGATCAACTCGCCTCAATCCGACCACATCGGCCGACCTCCCCTCCCTCCTCCTTCTCCCCCCACCACTACCGCCTCAACCTCGACTCAGTGTTCCACTAAAGTGGAGACTGCCCATCTCCTCCAACAGATAAACGCCCTCGAATCGGACATCAGTCGTCTCCTAGCGGCGAAGAGAACCTCCGCCGAGCAACGGCTCCACCTGGTGAACGAGAATCAGCGCCTGCGCAGTCGTAACCAACAGTTGACGCGACACCTAGTGACGGCAACGGCGGATAACTGTACTAAACGTACGTATCACGTGACCGATACGTGGCCACCACCTGGCGAGAGACTAGTGCGAGGCGTAGCAGAAAGATTACCTCCAGTCTAGAGCTGCGAGAGCCTGAACATCTCGAAACACCCACATTAACGTATATACGTAAACATCTATAGGTTACAACGTGTTACGTCTATAAAGACCGCGATTATTAGCGTGCGTGTCAGTGTTAAAGCAGTATACCTACTGAGAATGACGTCACCTCGAAGGTGTTGTCTGTATATGTACGTTATGAGTCATAACTTATGACTGTATTTACGTGTTCACACGGGCAGTATCTATGACGCTACATTGTCCTACTTCTACGACTCACAATGTGAGGGATTGTCGTAGATCTGTGACGATGAAATCATTGCAGACGAGTTTATTTACCGTGTAACACGCCACCTAACTTCTCACCTGTCACGTGATATGACCTTCTATAAAACACGTGTGGCGTTGTTTACGCTACGATAAACTCCACGAATCATCACTAATGAACTTGTTATACGTATTACGTAACTCGCTGGTGTTTACTATTGCGCAACATTTGAGTCGATTGCGTAACTTGTGATATTGTCAAGAACATGGCCTTGATATTTAATTTATTTAATCGTAGACATGTGGTATTATTAACTTTCTGTTCTATTACATAGATTTTATCATTATTATTTACTATTTATGAATTATTATTTATAAAAATAATACTCTACATTAATCATATTCTTAATCGATTATATAATTAAATAACCTTTATAATATTAATACCGATATTAATATGATATATATGTGATATATAACCTATAGTACCTTACAACATACATGCATACAATAGG
Source organism: Osedax fenrisi (assembly GCA_964019155.1). Classification (NCBI taxonomy): domain Eukaryota; kingdom Metazoa; phylum Annelida; class Polychaeta; order Sabellida; family Siboglinidae; genus Osedax; species Osedax fenrisi. The sequence continues at coordinate 89,298,710 of OZ025242.1, forward strand.
GGAAAGTAAAATAATACGGACAGTTTAACAATAAATGGTTTAACATTTTATGACTCATTATTTGTATTCAAAAATTACAATATAATAATATTAAATGATTATATATATTATTGTGATTTTATTTAATCTTTTAATTCCATAGATAACAGTGGTGTCCGTATTCGGGTATTCAGGTATATTATAACACAGGGTACCGAATAAAGATACCCTGTTTTATAATACGAACACCCTACATATATGGTATACCACTAGATAAAGTATATAGTATTGATGAATCAATCAGACAAACTACACTTACATTATTTATAATTAATTTATGAACAATTTATTCTAATTTAATTAGTTAATAATTTTTTTATTTTTTAATTAATAATACAATTTAAGTATCTAAATAATACAAATTTAGATTTAGTTTTATTGGTGGTATTAATATTATAACGCACTCGATTTTTGTGAAAATCACAATAGTTGATACGCTACGCGCTGATTGGTTATAGGGTGTCCGTATTAAGACTTCTAGAGTGTCTGTATTAGGAACTTATATGACCTCTAGATGTATGCTTATAACTTAATGAATATTTGATAACAAATATAGAAATTATATATATATAATTTTAGAATACTTTATTTTTAATAATATATTGTTATATTTTATATCGGGGAAAGTCTCCGATTACCGACCCCTAAATGATTATTTGTAATAACTTATTCAATATTAAATATATTTGTTTGAAATTTTGTAATTAGGGTAATATTATGGCAATGAATAATGTAGCTATTTTAAATTTTTGATATTATATTTACAAGAATAAATCTGTTTAAACGGTCGGTAATCGGATACATATGTCTAATACCGACCCCCTTCTCCTATTACCGACCCCCTAAAATAATCGTGGTATAAATAATTGTAGTATTATAATATCAAATCAAAATAGTAGATATACATAAATATAATTAATTATAACATGCACGCAATTTATTTGTTATTGTATTTATGTTTTAATAGTATACTATTAGCCTATAGGCCTAATAGTAGACCTAATATTAAATTTAAATTTAAACTTTATTGTAATTATATTAAAATAGTATATATTATTATTTACTATTTATTTATTAATCATTATTTATATAATCAAGTGGAATCATGAATCATAAATCTATATCAATGATACACAAACAACTTAGGGGAGAGTTCTCGAATACCGACACCCTAACAATAAGTCACCATAACTTTATTATTTCTCAATTAAATATTTTCAAATTTTATTTATAAGTATTAAGTAGTTATATACATATAATAGCTATTTTAAAATTAAATTAAATTTGTTTAACTCTGAGATAATAGGGGTGTCGATATTACAGGCACTGCCTCGAATACCGACACCTTGGCACATAATATTGACACCCTAAATATATCGATATTTAGATATACCATATATTATTTAATATCCACTATCCAATCAGAATTAAATGCGCGTTACTTTTAGTTAACACACGCAATTCATACGTTGTATTCCTATAATTAATTTTCAAAATATTTAATATTTTATATTATATTATAAATATTAAGTTTTAAATTACATAATACAAATATTGTACGTACATAGGAGTTTTATATAGTTTCTGAAATACTATTTAATTCCAAGTAGAATCAATTCCAAGTATATGTGTATATTATTAGGTATGTCTATCAATTTATGAATATTATCATAACGCACGCACATTATAAACAAATAACGCTGATTGGTTAAATGGTGTCGATATTACGTTCAATTAGGGTATCGGTATTATGAAAATGTATGTTGCTTAGGTAAACGTCAATAACTTTGTAACAAATTATGAAAAATACAAAATCTTTTCGACACATTGTAAAATATAATTAGATCTATAAGATGTATTACAAATATTAAAAATATATAAATTTTTAAATGATTGAGAATCGATATTGTACTTCAAAAATTTCATAAATTTATAGTTCTAACGAAAAAATCAGTTTTTTGAATATTAAAAAAATATAAATATTAAAAAAAAAATTATACTTTTATGAATTAGAATTATATTGATTAACATTTCATACATTAATTATTTTTTGATTGGAATTATATTTTAGGAGATATCTAGGGTGTTGTAGAGATATTACGTGCATGTCGATATTAGAGAACTCTTCCCTACGACATATTTTAAAGTAAAATACGGATCTATTTTGATTGGATATTATAAATCACATGGGGTCGGTATTAGGGTAATTTAGGGGGTCGGTAATAGGAAATGCACATGGGTTACTATAATTAAGATAGGGGAGGGAAGGGGGTAGTGGCCGAGGACGGAGTAGTGGCCGTTTTAATTAACGCTTAAATGGTGCTTGATAGGATAAAAAGTTCTATATACAATATTTAGATAATCAAAATATCTATAATATATAGTAATTTTTTTTTTAAATAATTAATTAATTACTCTAATTTATTATATAATCATTTTTTGTCAAATTTTGACAAAAGACATGATTATATATATTTATGCTTATTTATATGTAAGAGTATGTGTATATATAATTAAATCATTGGATCAAATAAGGTGCGTATGCATCATAAATATAATTATTTAATATTACATAATTAAAAAAATATAAATCGAATATATTACGAGACACCTATCGCATTTTCTGGTACTAGCGGCCACTATATGTAGTATACTACGGCCTTGCCTTATTTGAGTGATTTTTTTAATGCTTAATCAAACGTTTATATTATTAGGTAAAACACTTTATATATAAAAGTGAAATCACAGTATTCTAGAACTATATAATTTCTAGTTAAATCAACAAAATAATAGCCTAAAATTTAGTATTTATCGATATATTAGAAATCTTCTGAGGCATATTAATTATCGGCCACTACTCCCTTCCCTCCCCTATATTGGTTAATATTTATTCAAATTAAATTATTTGTATAATAGTTATAAACATTTTATTGATCTACAATATTATGTGCAGTATTAAGTTTTCTTTTAATTAATAAAGTATTTATAATGATTTAAAAAAAGATAATATTTAAATAGCAAAAACAGAATATTACATTTGATCAAATAACAATTGTAGGATTCAATATTTGTTTAAACAAAATATGTATTCATATTTATAATAAATTACTAACAGTTCATATATATAATTTTTTGATATCTCTTATAGGATATATCCTACCTACTGAGATACGAGAGGGGGTTGGTAACCGGGGACTTTCCTCTACTGGCTACCTACAATTGACAACATAAACATTAAACTACTAACTATACTTTACAAAACTACAAAAACAACTCAACCTCATAATTTACATACTTTACTTCACAAACAAACCACTAACAGACAACTGAGACAAACATATAGACTTGACATACCGACTACACGACTACGAAAGTACGGTATCAAACGATTTAGCTGGAGAGGTGCAACTCTCTGGAATAAACTTCCCCAATCCATACGCAAAGAAGATATCTCAATCACCACTTTCAAATATAAACTCAATGAGCTATTCAAACGTTCCCCACTAAAATACCACATATCTAACCCTCTTTGAAATGTAATCGTGTTATTATATTATTATTATATTATTATATTTAAGAATGTTATTTTATTTTATTATATTATTTTTACGGATGATCGTTAAATCACGGAACCCACACCTGTAAACTGTTCGACAAACAGTAAAACACATTGTAGAATATTATATTAATCTTTGTGTATAAATAAATACTATTACTACTACTACTACTCTATAGCTATTTCTGATTCTTCATTGCTATATATATATAAAATAAAATAAATGTTATCTGACAAAATACAAACAAATGTAGAAAAATATTTTAATATTTAAAAAATTAGTAGAAAAATATTAAATAAAAAAAACAACAAATATTTAAAATATTACAAAATATGTATTAACAAATTGTCGAAAACTCAAACCTAAACCAAAACCGTCCCCGACATTTATCGGTTTTTGATTATTTTCCTATTTATTATTTATTAATTAGAGCTATTCCTGATTCAAAATGTATAGTATATATAAATACAATTGTAAAAATATAAAAAATGTATATATAATTGTATATTAATTAATTAAATAAAGTTTATCTAAAATACAAACAAATGTAGAAACATATTTTTGTAATATTTAAAAAATAAGTGAAAACAATTTTTTTTAAATTAAATAAAAAATACAACAAATATTTCAAATATTACAAAATATGTTGAAAACCTAAACCCAAACCGTCCCAAACCGGCGTTGATCGGTTTTTTATTATTTTCCTATCTATCATTTAATAATTATAACTATTCCTGATTTTGAATTGCATGCCGTACCCAACCATACTTTACTCATTGTTTGATAGTTTGATCTATTATTTATTAATTATGACTATTCATGATTCTGCCTTTCTAGAATATACACTAACATAAATTGTTGTTAAAATACAAACAAATTTAGACATATAAGAATATTTCCAAAATTACAAAATATATATTAACAAAATGTCAAAAACCCAAACCCAAACCGTGCCCTGCGTTGCTCGGTTTTTGATTATTTGCATATCTATTATTTATTAATTATAGCTATTCCTGATTCTGCATTGTTAGTATATAACAAATATTTCACAATATTTGTTATATACTAACAATGCAGAGAGCTCAAAATGTTCTAAAAATATCTAAACAAATATAATATTTATATAATTATTATATAATTATAATCTTTTAATTATATCATAAAATAATAATATTTCAGTTAGTTGAAAAATATAAAATATATCAAATAATATTTTTTAAAATACAAAAAATATAAAAAATATTACAAAATATATTTGAAAACAAATTTGAAAAAAAATTCAAACAAATTTTTAAAAAAAATCAACAAAATTTCCACAAAATATTTCAAAAATATGTTAACAAATATATCAAAAAAATATTTCAAATATTTCAAAAAAAATACAAATAATTTTTTTTTAAATTTCAAAAAATTTCAAAAAATATTTCCAAAAAATATTTAAAAAAAGCGGCGCCGAAGATTTTAGATGACAACAAATCATTTTAATGGCAACAATTAAAATGTTTGCAGGTTTTTCTGGGGTACGAGGTAAAAAAATACGCTATTGTAAGCGATTATGATTATAGTAGTACGTAGTACCTATTATGACCTTTAACCTTTAATAAAGACGATATAGGAAGCGATTATAATGTTGAATATTTGAAAGAAAATAACATTCGTAGGAAATATAATCAAGACAAGTTGAGATATGAAACAATATAAGCTTTATCTGATTTAGCTGAAAGCTTTTCAATTAATAAAATATGATGAGGATAGTGACATGATCACAAACAACTTCAATGATATCATCTTGTAACATAGTAAAGTTAACACTAAACCTATGTAACCTATAGTTAAAACATACTGTGGTTTTCTAAAGAAATCTTGGAGGTGTGACAAAATATGTATTATAAACCCGCTTATCAAATATAAATAGTGTGTACACAAATATTAGTGTTATAACAAACTTTAGTCAACAAACTAAAGTGTAATATATCGTAAATAAAAAGTGAAAGCGAAGAAAAAAGGCTCGATGACCGATGTCAAGAAATAGACGATTCTATATTAATATATAGGGTATAGAAAACATATGATTTATCAAGATAAAATCTTACAAACAGAAAATAAAATAAATTACCTTACCTTAACGGATCTGGATTGTTTCCCGAGCACTTTCAACAATTTTCTTCCACTTAGTCCTATATTTCATATATGTCTTTAGTTCTTCAGTAGTCAGTCCCATATCATCACATAGTTGTTTTACATAGGTTTTTCTGGGTCGTCCAATCGTTGTTGTTCCATGGTTCGGTGTCCACAACAAAACATCTTACGATTTTTTCTTCACTTCGATAACAGTGGCCTGCGAAACGTGTTCTTCATATACGTATTATATTTGTTAGTTGTGGAATATTTCCATAGAGGCAAATCTTCGTTGGATGCTCTTTCCATGATATATTTAATATAGCTCTCAAAATTCTTGTGTAAGTGCCATCGAGCTTTTTCTCATGTTTTTTAGTTAGGGTCCAAGCTTCAGAGCCGTATAATAAAACAGATTCTACCACGGCTCTGAAGAAGTTCCTCTTTAAAGTTGTACTGAGTGGTGCTTTCCATATGGAACTTAACGTGTCTAGAGCTGTCCAGGATTTAGATATTCTTATTTTTATTTCTTTATCGGTTGATTCTATTTCGCTTCCAAGATAAATGAAATTATCTATATGTTTGACTTCCCCATCTATAGATTTTACCGTTTTATTTGAGTTTATGTGTTGCGTCTTTTTAATATTTACTTAGAGACCTAATGTTTTCCCACTTACTTCTAAGACATTCAGTAGTTTTTCAGCATTTCTGCTAGAATCTACAAATATTACAAAATCATCAGCATAATCTGCATATGTAATATTAATTGCTGGATATCTTCTATTTCGTTGTTTCGATAGTGTTAACACTAATTAGTCCTAGATTTTTATTTTCGTCAATAGATGTTCTTAAATACGTAATCTAGTGTAATAATAAACAACAATGGTGCCAGAGTATCCCACTGTAGAACACCTGCATTTATATCAAATTTATGTGTCACCATCAGGTGACCGTACCATTGATTTAGTATTTCTATATAGTATCAAAAGTGTATCATAAAGGTCACCCTTCTTTGGGAATGGGAGGATTCAACCTTTCGTCCAGTGTTCAATTGGTTTCTTAGAGTATACAACGTTGCAGAATTCTAGTAATATGTGATTGAAGTGACCTGTATTCCATACTTCGGCTGGTATTTCATCTAATCCGGCGGTTTTATTTTTCTTTGTTTTTCTGAGTACCATTCCACGTTCTTCTATAGTAAATGGACCTTGCTCAATCTGAAGCTCTTTGTCCACTATTTTTTACTATGTCTAGATTGGTTGTTATCGGATTTTTTCCTAGTAATAGAGAGAAATGTTGTTTCCATTTTTGTATACGCTCTTTGTCATCTTTTGCTTTAATTTTAGATCTATTTGTTGTCTTTCTACCAGTAATGTTGTTGACAATTTTCCATACTATAGCGGATTTCTTATTATCTGCAGCTGTCTTGATATCATCTATTTGTTTTTGCAAATATTTGGTTTGCTCGTTTATATATGTATCTTATATGTTATCGTTTATATGAGATTTTTTCTAGCTTTGTTAAACTCAATTTTTTGGTTATTGTTAGTATTAACATTTTCTTTCATTTTCAATGATAATTGTTTCAGTGCGTTTCGTTTCTCTATTAAAGTCAATACTATAGTATAAAATATATATATCCTACAAAGCGTATTGTCTTAAGAAGAATTATTTTTAAGATTTCAAAAATATATGGATTTAATACTGTAGTGAACTCTATAATTACGAAAGTAGAGTAGGCCATAATATCCAAGTAAACCAAATTTGAAAATCTATTACAAATAATTTTCAAAATTTGAAAATAATTTGTAAAAGTTTTCGAAAATGTTGTGAACACATTTTTACAAATTCACAAAATAAATTTCAATTATTTTCATACATTTTTCGAAAATCATTTGTTTTTATTTTTCATTATTTCATTTTCAATTCTGCACTTAAATTAAACCAACATTTGAAAATTGTTATAATCAATTTACGACTTTTGAAAATTATTGTAAATAATTTACAAATTTCCGACTTTTTTTTGAAAATAAAACAAAGATTGTAAAATATTTGAAAATAATATACGAAAATAATTTAAAAAAATTGTACGTAAATAAATTGCAAATAATATGCAGTTTGCAAATTTTTTAAAAATAGAACATGAAGTTTAAAAATCTTATTATTATCTAGAAAATCCTATAGGATATTAATATAAATTAATTAATATATTAATTGATATATAATATTTATTGCAGATAAATGTTTAAATTTTTTTTAAAGTCTACTTTCTATTATTTATGATCAAAAACAAAAAAAAGAAACAAAATAATATAAAATAGATAAAAATTTACTATCTTAAAATTGATTTTGATATACATAAATTGATACACACATTTTATATTTAAAGTCCTTATTATGCGTTGTATATCTATTCAATGAACAACAGTGGAGGATATATCCTATAGGTCTACAAACATCAATTAATGAACCACTGTTTATTCAACTAATTTTAAATCAATCAATGAAGAAATACTTATTTTATATACTAATATATTTATTCTAGGCCTATATATATATATTTTTAAATATAAAACCATATCTTTTATGTTCATTATATTCTCCATATCATTTATTTTTGATTTGCAAATGTGTTGATTGTTGACTAAATTCTTTATTAAATTCTATAAATTATGTACTAAGTTTATACTACTAAGTTTAGTAATTATTTTCGAAAAATTTATGAAAAAATCTGAAAATTATTTGCAAAGTTTATGAATGATTTTCAAAATAATTAAAAATGATTTGCGAAGTTTAAATCTATTAATATATTAATTAATTTATATTAATATAGGCTTTGCTACATATGAAAGAATTTCAAGCTATTTTACATTCACTTTAAAATATTATTTATTTATTTATATATAGTTTATTGACTTCAAAAACACTGTGTGGTTATATATAACCACACAGCCTATAGGCATATAGGCCTACACGCCTATAGGCGTCGATAGATAATAAAACAACAAAAACAAAAATAAATAGAGAACGAATAATAAAATAAAATAGAACGAATTACAATGACTTAAAATGAACATACAGTTTACGTTTAAACAATGAAATTGATGTAATACAACGAATATCGTAAGGAAGAGAATTCAAGCTTTTCGGAGCAATAACCGAGAAAGCAGATTCAGAGAATGCCAACGATGTAGATTGTTGCACCAACTTCATGATGTGGCACTTCCGACTGGATCTGTTCGAACTCTGAATAGTAATGGATTGAGCTAAATATTCAGGAAATCCACGGTGAATAGCCTTATGTGTATACACAATAACCTATGTATACAAATATATCTAAACTTAAGCCAGCCTAATTATCTCATTAAATCAGATATAGAAACAATTGAAGCAAAGTTTAGTTTATATAATACACGTATAGCACGACGTTGGATACGCTCAAGTTTATACATAAGGTTGACAGGTAAATTACATAATAATGAACAGCAATATATAAGTCTGCTGAAAACTAGCGAGTGAATTAAACATTTCGTCATTGCGAAGGTAAGCTTATTACGAGATTTTCTAATATTATATAGAAAATAGGTGGCAGTGCGAATCATGTTATTAATATGTGGAGAGTATTCTAGGTGATATGTTAGAGTGAAATCGAGGGTAGTTATAGATTCAGAAGTTGGTAGAGATAGTAAAAAAGGATGAGTGATTGATAGTGGAGAACTGGGTATCGAAAATATGATAGTGTCAGTTTTAGTCATATTTAAGGAGAGAGAGTTATGAGAGAACCATTCAGTGAAATCAGTAATACAGTTAAACATAGACATTTGAATCATATCAGAATCACTAGAACTAGGAAATGATGTATATATCTGTAGATCATCAGCATAAAGATGATAGTAAATATTGGGATATTTGAGAAAAATTGATTTAATAGGGAGAATATAAATAATGAACAATATAGGCCCAAGAACAGAGCCTTGCGGTACACCATGGATGTTAACATAAGGAGGAGACAACGAGGAGTTAATCTTCACGGAATATGTTCTTGATAACACAAAAGACATAAACCAACTGTGTACTTGACCGTATATGCCAATTTCATTAAGTCTAATTGAAAGAATATTGTGATCTAGGGTATCAAAGGCACTCGATAAATCAAGTAGTACGAGATAGCATGGGGCTTTATTATCAAGAGATATGAGAATATCATTAATGATTAAAGTAAGGGCAGTTTCGGTACTACGATGAGGAAGATACGCACTTTGATATTTATCAACAATAGCATTTGACGTAATGTAATTAATAAGTTGACTGGACACAACTCGTTCTAAGGTCTTAGATATTGATGATAACTGAGATATTGGACGATAACTTGATAAATTAGATATGTCAAGAATAGTTTTTTTTTTAAATCGGAATAATATATGAATATTTCATGGAGTGTGGAACAATAGATGATATAAGAGATCTATGAATTATTTCAGTGATAAGTCCAATAAAAGATGGTGATAATGAACGAAGTAGATTGAGTTGAATTGGATCAAGTGGGGAATTCATTTTCAAGGATGTCATCAGAGAGAGTACAAAGTCATGTGTGGGAAGCGTAAAACATGACCAATGATTCAGATTGGATGTTAAATTGGGATTGAGTCGTACCGAGTTGATGTTTGGAAGTACATTGATAATATTAGAAATTTGTTGTTGGAAGAAATTAGCAAACAATGAAGAAAGAACTGAATCAGGTTTGTCAGGAAGATGCTTGATATAAAAACCCTGGATAAAAACTTTATTTAAAATATAGTTATACAAATTAAATATATAATTATACTTAATATTGTGTGTAATTTTAAAATATATTCATGTGAAAATATAAATTATTTTTGTATATCATTTTTAAATATTTGATAAACTTAAAAAAATATATAAACTTTGCGTATTATTTGCAAATTATTTTTTATAATTTAATATAATTTTCGAAAATCATTTTAGTATATTATTTTCAAATATTTTAAATACCTTGTATATTATTTTCAAAAAAATGTATAGAAATTTTTAAATTGATTTAACTTTATACAATAATTTTAAAATTAGTAAATAAATTATAATTTTGTTTGCAAAGTTTACAAATATATGGTTTACTAAACTAATGAAGATGATAAAGAGGATGAAAAGTTTATAGAAATCACTGAAATATACATGAATACTATTTAAAATAAAAATATCCTATTGCTGTTAAATATTAGTAATGAACACACATACATTTGTTTGATCACATAAATAATAAGTGAAAACTATATTTTTACATTTAAAAAACGTTTGATATGAATTTACATTATGAACACAATTTTCCAAAATATTAACCTACGTGGTTCTGTTCATGTTTTATGTACAAAATAGAAGTACACAAATTTGCTTGTTATATCCATCGATATAAAGAAAGTGGTTAGCAATTGAATGTAGTTTATAGCACTATCCGTTACGGGCGCTGCAGTCGAAACCCACTATCTGGCCCACTACTTCTTATTTATAATATTTATTTATACATATATATATATATTGATAATTACTACCTATTTTAATGTACTATCTATACTAAAAATAAAATTATATATTTAAATCATATCAACATTTCTCGTGTATTTAAATTGAAGATTTCATACTATTTTATTGATATTTATAATCTAAATCCATTGATATAGATATAAGTCACTTTAATCTATTTCGACGAAAAGCCTACTGTTTTAATATTTTATATATATAATATGACTAATATCCAATCAAAATCACTGATGCCCTTTTGTTAATTTATCGATAAAAGTGTCATTCAAGTGTCTATCTTTTACATGCATTGCGTGCGTCAATTGCTTATCCACTTTCTTTATATCGATGGTTATATCTTTAAAAGTTAATAATTTTATTTTAGAAAATTATCATAAACCTCCACAGTGGTGCCCACAAATGTATGATTATTTCGTACGATTTTTATCTTAAAAAGAAATACTTTTATAAAAATTTATCATTTAGTATTCAAATCTAAAATGGTTTTAAAAAATCTCCCACTGTAGATAACTATTATCCATTAACAGGGTATGCATATTAGTAATATTAACATTATAACTATAAGTATCACATGCATATAATGAAGAAGAACATATGAACTTATGGAACAATCTAAATTTGTAATGGAGATTAACGTAAAAAACTAATATTCAGCGACAGTACACACTGCACAGCTGGACCATTTTTGGTTTCATTTCATCAAATAATACACATACTAAAAATAGAGCCGAGGAAAGATTAAATCCAGAAGTGACTATTCCGCTATTCCAAATAAATTAACTTTTCCATTATAAATTACAGTATATATATAGCAGTTTGCATTATATTTGTGAAATATTTTGTTATTTGAAATTATTATTATATTTATATATAAAATTCTAAGATGCATATTTAAAGCAGAGTATATTAAAAATAATATAGTACGAAGGCCCCTCATATTTACAAGTTATTAGATGTTTGTATAAAATATCTGAATGTAATAATTTGTTCAAATTAAATCGAATACCTTTTTAATTTTATCTTTATAATTACTTTTTATACAAAATATAATTTAGAGATAAATATTTCAAAATCAAGTAAATTATTTAACATTTTAAAGAGTACAAAAACAATTGAACCAACTAAACACAATATAACAGAAGACTAATGAACAAATAATATAAAAAAATCACCCTATTTATATTTGAATGCATTGATTTGTAGTATGAATAATCATAAATTTATTTATATTTTATAAAATACATTCACTTTAGTTAAATAGAACAGAATATATAGATCAAATATCATTTTGGATTTCGATCGGAAACAAATATTTGTAAATTACCTTATTAGTTTTCAAGAAATACTGACATTTTATAGTTTAAATTACAATCATTTAGGAAATATTTTATCTAATAAATTTAATAAAAAAAATCTATATATTTATTATATATCATTAAGTAGTCTTTTAGAAGTTTTCTAAATTTATATGAAATTAATATCCAATACAATTTAATATTATTTTTCAATAAGTATATATTTCTAAATTATTATATTTTCATAATTTAGCATTTAATTTATAATTGTAACATAAATTTATTATAATAAAATCTCTCTTGAGAATTGTTTATTCTTCTATTTTCATTCTTCTATATTCAATTTTGATTTCTTTGTAATAGATAATATATTAATATACTATTTTTAATATAAATGTAATAGAATAATATAGTTAGATTGTTGTGTTACTTTTGTATTAATCTTTTATTTATATAATCAATTAATTAATTTATTATTTATAATAATTTAAAAAGTATTACAAATAAAATTAATAAAAATATATATAAACTAACTTGAGGATATTCATCAAATTCTATTATATTAAGGGGATGTCACACTGAATGCTAATTATGCACAGTTACATGTTAACAGATAGGTATACTATGAATGTATCCGGTGATAATGTTTGGAATATTGGAAACAATATTTTCTTACATAAACTTGACACATTAAAAAACATCTCTAGAGATAATATAAAGTAAATTTTGATTTAATAATTTCACATAATATAATCAGTAGATGTCAGACACACATGCAGTAGAATGCAAGGTTCACACCCTGTTAGTACAATCAACATAGGTCTTAAAATAATATTTATAATTGATATTACACTAAATTTTGATAGCTATTTACTCAGTATTTTAATTTGATGAATATAATTATGTATACAAAAATGATCGTCTCTTCCGGAAATAAACTCAATAATTGCAATAGTTGTACACTGTGACATCCACTTTAATCAGCACAGCTTATATCAGCATATGTTCATCTTTTCATACTAAAATTAGTAATAAGTAATATAAATACATGCACGTATATGAATAAATATATATATATATATAAATATATCTCAGGTGAAAGGCAGGGCCGGTTTTCATCAATGTCAATCTCTATTGACTCGATGCGAGCTGGGTTAGAAACATCATAGTATTTTATATATAAATATAATAATATAAATAAATCTCAGGTGAAAGGCAGGGCCGGTTTTCATCAATGTCAATCTTAATTGACTCGATGCGAGCTGGGTTAGAAACATCATAGTATTTTGTATTTTATATATAAATATAATAATATAAATAAATCTCAGGTGAAAGGCAGGGCCGGTTTTCATCAATGTCAATCTTAATTGACTCGATGCGAGCTGGGTTAGAAACATCATAGTATTTTATATAATACGTATAATTTATCATATCATAATGTATACAATAATGAATATAAACTAACCAGTATATTTTTACTTTTGTCGACATTGCATCAATTCATACCATCTTTCCATTTTCATGAACTGTCAAAAATAAATATTGTATATAAATTGAATTTAACATATAAATATATATCTCAGGTGAAAGGCAGGGCCGGTTTTCATCAATGTCAATCTCTATTGACTCGATGCGAGCTGGGTTAGAAACATCATAGTATTTTATATATAAATATAATAATATAAATATATCTCAGGTGAAAGGCAGGGCCGGTTTTCATCAATGTCAATCTCTATTGACTCGATGCGAGCTGGGTTAGAAACATCATAGTATTTTATATAAATATGATAATATAAATAAATCTCAGGTGAAAGGCAGGGCCGGTTTTCATCAATGTCAATCTCTATTGACTCGATGCGAGCTGGGTTAGAAACATCATAGTATTTTATATATAAATATAATAATATAAATATATCTCAGGTGAAAGGCAGGGCCGGTTTTCATCAATGTCAATCTCTATTGACTCGATGCGAGCTGGGTTAGAAACATCATAGTATTTTGTATTTTATATATAAATATAATAATATAAATAAATCTCAGGTGAAAGGCAGGGCCGGTTTTCATCAATGTCAATCTTAATTGACTCGATGCGAGCTGGGTTAGAAACATCATAGTATTTTATATAATACGTATAATTTATCATATCATAATTTATACAATAATGAATATAAACTAACCAGTATATTTTTACTTTTGTCGACATTGCATCAATTCATACCATCTTTCCATTTTCATGAACTGTCAAAAATAAATATTGTATATAAATTGAATTTAACATATAAATATATATCTCAGGTGAAAGGCAGGGCCGGTTTTCATCAATGTCAATCTTAATTGACTCGATGCGAGCTGGGTTAGAAACATCATAGTATTTTGTATTTTATATATAAATATAATAATATATATAAATCTCAGGTGAAAGGCAGGGCCGGTTTTCATCAATGTCAATCTCTATTGACTCGATGCGAGCTGGGTTAGAAACATCATAGTATTTTATATATAAATATAATAATATAAATATATCTCAGGTGAAAGGCAGGGCCGGTTTTCATCAATGTCAATCTCTATTGACTCGATGCGAGCTGGGTTAGAAACATCATAGTATTTTATATATAAATATGATAATATAAATAAATCTCAGGTGAAAGGCAGGGCCGATTTTCATCAATGTCAATCTCTATTGACTCGATGCGAGCTGGGTTAGAAACATCATAGTATTTTATATATAAATATAATAATATAAATATATCTCAGGTGAAAGGCAGGGCCGGTTTTCATCAATGTCAATCTCTATTGACTCGATGCGAGCTGGGTTAGAAACATCATAGTATTTTGTATTTTATATATAAATATAATAATATAAATATATCTCAGGTGAAAGGCAGGGCCGGTTTTCATCAATGTCAATCTTAATTGACTCGATGCGAGCTGGGTTAGAAACATCATAGTATTTTATACAATACGTATAATTTATCATATCATAATTTATACAATAATGAATATAAACTAACCAGTATATTTTTACTTTTATCGACATTGCATCAATTCATACCATCTTTCCATTTTCATGAACTGTCAAAAATAAATATTGTATATAAATTGAATTTAACATATAAATATATATCTCAGGTGAAAGGCAGGGCCGGTTTTCATCAATGTCAATCTTAATTGACTCGATGCGAGCTGGGTTAGAAACATCATAGTATTTTGTATTTTATATATAAATATAATAATATATATAAATCTCAGGTGAAAGGCAGGGCCGGTTTTCATCAATGTCAATCTCTATTGACTCGATGCGAGCTGGGTTAGAAACATCATAGTATTTTATATATAAATATAATAATATAAATATATCTCAGGTGAAAGGCAGGGCCGGTTTTCATCAATGTCAATCTCTATTGACTCGATGCGAGCTGGGTTAGAAACATCATAGTATTTTATATATAAATATGATAAAATAAATAAATCTCAGGTGAAAGGCAGGGCCGATTTTCATCAATGTCAATCTCTATTGACTCGATGCGAGCTGGGTTAGAAACATCATAGTATTTTGTATTTTATATATAAATATAATAATATAAATAAATCTCAGGTGAAAGGCAGGGCCGGTTTTCATCAATGTCAATCTTAATTGACTCGATGCGAGCTGGGTTAGAAACATCATAGTATTTTATATAATACGTATAATTTATCATATCATAATTTATACAATAATGAATATAAACTAACCAGTATATTTTTACTTTTATCGACATTGCATCAATTCATACCATCTTTCCATTTTCATGAACTGTCAAAAATAAATATTGTATATAAATTGAATTTAACATATAAATATATATCTCAGGTGAAAGGCAGGGCCGGTTTTCATCAATGTCAATCTTAATTGACTCGATGCGAGCTGGGTTAGAAACATCATAGTATTTTGTATTTTATATATAAATATAATAATATAAATAAATCTCAGGTGAAAGGCAGGGCCGGTTTTCATCAATGTCAATCTCTATTGACTCGATGCGAGCTGGGTTAGAAACATCATAGTATTTTATATATATAAATATAATAATATAAATATATCTCAGGTGAAAGGCAGGGCCGGTTTTCATCAATGTCAATCTTAATTGACTCGATGCGAGCTGGGTTATAAACATCATAGTATTTTATATATAAATATAATAATATAAATAAATCTCAGGTGAAAGGCAGGGCCGGTTTTCATCAATGTCAATCTTAATTGACTCGATGCGAGCTGGGTTAGAAACATCATAGTATTTTATATATATAAATATAATAATATAAATATATCTCAGGTGAAAGGCAGGGCCGGTTTTCATCAATGTCAATCTCTATTGACTCGATGCGAGCTGGGTTAGAAACATCATAGTATTTTATATATATAAATATAATAATATAAATAAATCTCAGGTGAAAGGCAGGGCCGGTTTTCATCAATGTCAATCTCTATTGACTCGATGCGAGCTGGGTTAGAAACATCATAGTATTTTGTATTTTATATATAAATATAATAATATAAATAAATCTCAGGTGAAAGGCAGGGCCGGTTTTCATCAATGTCAATCTTAATTGACTCGATGCGAGCTGGGTTAGAAACATCATAGTATTTTATATAATACGTATAATTTATCATATCATAATTTATACAATAATGAATATAAACTAACCAGTATATTTTTACTTTTATCGACATTGCATCAATTCATACCATCTTTCCATTTTCATGAACTGTCAAAAATAAATATTGTATATAAATTGAATTTAACATATAAATATATATCTCAGGTGAAAGGCAGGGCCGGTTTTCATCAATGTCAATCTTAATTGACTCGATGCGAGCTGGGTTAGAAACATCATAGTATTTTGTATTTTATATATAAATATAATAATATAAATAAATCTCAGGTGAAAGGCAGGGCCGGTTTTCATCAATGTCAATCTTAATTGACTCGATGCGAGCTGGGTTAGAAACATCATAGTATTTTATATATATAAATATAATAATATAAATATATCTCAGGTGAAAGGCAGGGCCGGTTTTCATCAATGTCAATCTCTATTGACTCGATGCGAGCTGGGTTAGAAACATCATAGTATTTTATATATATAAATATAATAATATAAATATATCTCAGGTGAAAGGCAGGGCCGGTTTTCATCAATGTCAATCTTAATTGACTCGATGCGAGCTGGGTTAGAAACATCATAGTATTTTATATATAAATATAATAATATAAATAAATCTCAGGTGAAAGGCAGGGCCGGTTTTCATCAATGTCAATCTCTATTGACTCGATGCGAGCTGGGTTAGAAACATCATAGTATTTTATATATATAAATATAATAATATAAATATATCTCAGGTGAAAGGCAGGGCCGGTTTTCATCAATGTCAATCTTAATTGACTCGATGCGAGCTGGGTTAGAAACATCATAGTATTTTGTATTTTATATATAAATATAATAATATAAATAAATCTCAGGTGAAAGGCAGGGCCGGTTTTCATCAATGTCAATCTCTATTGACTCGATGCGAGCTGGGTTAGAAACATCATAGTATTTTATATATATAAATATAATAATATAAATATATCTCAGGTGAAAGGCAGGGCCGGTTTTCATCAATGTCAATCTTAATTGACTCGATGCGAGCTGGGTTAGAAACATCATAGTATTTTATATATAAATATAATAATATAAATAAATCTCAGGTGAAAGGCAGGGCCGGTTTTCATCAATGTCAATCTCTATTGACTCGATGCGAGCTGGGTTAGAAACATCATAGTATTTTATATATATAAATATAATAATATATATAAATCTCAGGTGAAAGGCAGGGCCGGTTTTCATCAATGTCAATCTCTATTGACTCGATGCGAGCTGGGTTAGAAACATCATAGTATTTTATATATAAATATAATAATATAAATAAATTCTAAATTGAAAGGCCAGTTTTATCAGTGATAATTATATTATTATAATATAATAATTATAATAATTATATATATATATATATATATTATATATAATATATTATTAAATATAATATAATATAATTATTATATAATAATTATATATTTAGAAAAGGCTATGCTATCATATTTCAATAGAACGCATTTATAGAATAATGATTAAATTAAAAAACAACATTTAAATAATAAATAAAAAATTAATATTAAGTTGAGTATGTATGGTATATATTTATTAAAAATAAAATGTATTAAATAAAAATTAAAATGTAAAATATATAAAAATTGTATTTTAAATACACGTAATAAGATAAATTAAAACTATGTTTGTATAATTAAATGTAATGACTTTTGTCATAAATATACATATACATATAATGGCAATATATTTACTAAATATATATATATGATGAAATATTAATATATACAAACATGTGGAACATTCTATCAATGGCGGATAAATATGTCGGAAGTTGATAACATATTTATTAATGTTTTATTCATAGATATTGAGATATACTAGTTTCCGGATATTTATGGATATTTTCAGATAATCATTTCAGAAATAAATGTTACATTATATCATATAAATTATACAGATGAAATATTTAATTATTATATAACATATAACTCACTATAACTTACTAAGGATATAACTTACTAAGGGGGTATCCCACTACCGATAATTCCGGAAAAAATTTCCGGAAATGTTTGATGGAAAGTGAATTTCTAGAAAGTTGTGGGATAACCCCCTTACTTTACGGGAACTTACCGGAAATATAGTAATTTTAAAGGGGACTTATTAACTTTAAAGGGGACTTATTAACTTTAAAGGGGACCCTTTACAGTCATAATATGTGAATTTTCTGAAAAAAGTCGTGAAATATCCAAAAATATCTTCCTTTTGAGCACTGGTAACTTGAGGCACATTTTTAAAGCGATCAATATTAAATAAAGTTATATCATTATATTTTAATTTATAGTAGGTATTTAATATATATATATATATATATATATATATATATATATATATTCGTGCATATAATATTACAATTTATACATATAGGGATATATATGCTGGATTTCTTGAAGATAAAGGTAAACTATATTTAAAATATATATTAATAAAATATAAATAAATATACCTTTAACTTATTTCTTATATGTATACATATAATCTATAGAATCAGTAATTCTTCAGGCACATACAAATATAAATCATTAAAAGATGTTTCAGATTTGAGTACGGACGAAGATATTGGTTAGTCATTTATTTTAATATATTTTATTTATTTATAATAAATCAATTATTTTAGAAAGCGATGAATATAGTTTATAAATGACCATCAAAAAAACAACAAGAATGTAAATCGTCTAAATCTACAACAGCTGGAATGACTACAACAACCAGGACATCAATTACTACAACCCTACAACAACATCAATTACATCAATAATTAAATATTATTATAAAAAAGCCCTTTTTAGGGCTACCCAAATTTAAATGAGTTTTATAAATTTTTAGATAATTTATCTCAAATTATCTCATATAGTAGAAAATGTATCTCAATTTATACAGATAATATCTGACAATTTTTAGATACATTATCTAGCTCATAGATAATTTATCTAAAATTCTACAGATAATATCTGATTAATATCTGATTTAGAATGCCATGGACCAGTACCATGGCCCATGGTACTCTAAATATAGGAATTAGTTAGACTGATATTTGTATCAATCTACAATATATTTTTGTTCACCATTTGAATAATCTACATACAATGAAATGTCATTGAATTAAATATAATTCAAATATAATCAAGATATCCTATAACCTCGAGGTTATAGGAGGTCTTGATATACTTCTATGATAATTGACAACTTAAGTTATAATTATAAGTTATAATTATAAAGAATATCACTGAATTATATTTGAATCAATATATTTAATTCAATAATATTCTTTATAATTTGTCAATTGATATGCAAGATATGTAAATAGTAGTCGTAAATATCTATAGATTATAATTATAATTATAATAATATACATTTAATTGGAATTTTTCATATATTAAATTACTTATATATTAATTATATATTAATCTAAAATTGTGTAATTTTATATTATTTAATCTAATTATTTAGTAAATTGATATTTAGTCATTAAATGAAAATATTATTTTTAAATATTAAATATTGTACTAGGTTTTGTACAATTATTTTATAATTTAATATGATAGGTGTACTTATTTGTATACTTTTATAATCATTTGGCTCATTTTAATAGATATAGCATACGTATTAAAGAAATTGCGAGTCATTATAGTAATGTAGGTGAATTTGACTTTTTATTGAAAATATGATGTAAATGAAAAACTTGACAAACACAATGACGGATTGTCATTCAAATTGGTGAAAAAATTTATCTCCAATAGCAGTCTACCTAATTATAATGTATATGCCTTAATTATGCTGCGTTCAAGGTGGTGAATTACAAGTTGTAATTTACAACTGATGATAATCTCTGCTTTTATACGTTATGCGATTTATGTTGTAACCAACGTTTTTATGGGATAATATTGAGTATATAATTATTAAGTAGCCATAATAAGAACATACATTTAATAGTGAAGATACAATATTATACAATTCTATGAATTAATTTGATTAAATCATATAATTATGTACACACATCAAATGTATAGAATATATTGAAATAATTATTGATAAATCATATATTTTAACCCATTTTAACAATCTATATACAAGATAAAGCCAAGACCTCCTATAACCTCGAGGTTATAGGAGGTCTTGATAAAGCCCAGGGATAAATCTTTTGATCTAACTATTTTTATAATCCTGGGTTTATAATTATATTTAAAAGTCTTTGTAAAGTCATTTGAATTTAATTTGAAATTAGTAAAAAATATATTTTATTATAGATAATTTCATAAAACCATATCATATATCATATGTTAACTACATTTACAAATTACCAGTCAATCTATTATACGAATAATTATATGTATATAATAAACGTATTAGTGATTTGCTAGTAATATAAATTATAATGAATATATAAATATATTTAAAATATAAATACATATTTTTTAAATTTGTTCGCATTAAATAGTGATGTATTAACTAAGTATTAAGTAGAATTTTGTTATTAATTTAATATATATATAAAATATATTATAAGGGCCATATAATTTATTAATATTACCATCGATACTATATTATAATTTTTAGTATTATTCACATCAATATTTTAAAATAATTTTAAATATTATTATTTATTATAAAGTTCATATTTAATATATAAACCATCTATATTGATTTTAAAGGTTACTATTATTACTGTAATATATTATAATTTGATATATAATATATTTAGATTTTATTAATGGAGTATTCCCTTGTTTTAAAATAATGTTTGTTAAATACATTTTTGTTTAATACTTTCTACATATATTAACAATTATTAAAAGTGTAAATTTAACACGTATTCTTATACATTACTATATTGTTTATTGTAGTACAAGCATACTTACCGTGTAAGTATGCTTGTAGTATTGATAAGTAACTTACATTGTTGTTATTGTTATTATTATTTGGTGTAATCCTTTCATTCCATCCAGTAACTTAGATGAAGTTTTCACTTATAACCATATATGGCTCTAATGTCCTACTATAGTAATACTGCAATTAACATAATTATCATTGATACATTCTATAATTATTTATAAGTATTTAAAAAAATATTATTACTAAAACATAGGTTAAACAATAAATATTTAAATAATTCGTTATAAATTATGTATATTTCGTGATATAAAATCAATGCAATATTATGAATAAAATTATTGTATTTTTAAATGTTAAAATAAATTAAATTTGTTTAAAGAAACTTGTTATTTAATTGTGTTGTAGTCAAGTTTAAGTTCATGACTTGATTTCTTTTAGTATACAATGTATACTATTCATCATGCTATTGGCTAACACGCTAAAACCCTAATAAACAATTGTCTAAAATTCTAAAACCCTAATAAACTATTGGCTAACAAACACTATCGCAATGATTAATGTTACGATTTTATCATTGAATTAAAAGTAAAATATAAAGATCGTCGTCGATGCGTTTATATAGTATTTCTATAGTGAACACACGATTTACAAGGGTTTGCCTTGAATGTACATCACAATAAGCGTGATAATATTAAATTAACGATAATACATAAATCGGTAATAAATATTATTACCGCACGTTGTTGTTGGTGAATATCGTGTTCACCTTCATCTAAGTTCCTGGATGAGATTAAGGACTCCTCCGCCCGAATAACGTTAACGACAACTTATTGGTATACGTGTGCGCGTTTCTCTATGATAGTTGCACGCCCAACCTACCCTGCTAGTAGGTGGAGAGTGCCATGAGTGCAAGTACTATTTGTGCTAAAGTACGAGTGCTGAAATGTATTCGTCTGAAAAATTTCAGAAATTTTTTTCAGAAATTTTAAAATTGTATAATTTTATGCAATTTTGAGTTTTTTTCGCAACTTTTAAGTAATCGCCAAACACCATTAAATATAATCATAATTTATATAGCGTTAAGCGTTGATTACATGATTAATGATTGCCCGCCTCCACCGTCGCCTGCTAGGAACACTGCGATGCGTCTGCTGTTGAAGCTAACCGCGGCGTCCAGGCGCTTGTACTGCACTCAGCGGCAGTCGATTACACCTCTTCTGCACGATATCAGGGACAGATATCAACTCTATACCATGGTTACTATTACCGTGGTTACTGGACCGCTACGTTCGCGTACGCGCGTCGATATTATTCATGACTTTGTAGTGGCCGTAATGTTTTTCTTATTATATAAATAAATCAGATTTATCGTTCCTCTCCAACAGGCGAGGAATAATGGGCAAATTAATAAAAAAGTTAACGTTTTTACTAGAATTTCCCCGAAAATATAATACGTCATTACGATGTGTTTATCTATCTATCGTTATCTCATTTACAGTCGCGATACTACAATATTACGCGATTATTTAAATACATTATTATTACTTTCTTACTCGTTTAGTCACATTCCTACTAACTTCTTATTAAGTTACACACTCATTTACTTACTACATACCCACCTGCGTGTTTACCCTCACACTTTCCATACTCACTCACCCTCCCTCATTCCCGCACTCATGCCTCTAATCTCACCCCTTTATTACTTTTCATTACTTTCCCTTTCCTTACCTTATTCGCCCTCACTACTCGTAATCCCCTTGCCCTCTCCCCTAACTCTCCTAACCAGCCCCCTTCCTCACCTCCCACATATACGACTACTATTAATGTACGATTATTAATTAAATTACTATTACTTTCTCATTCGCTTAATCGCGTACCTACTTACCTATGTACCTACCTTCTCGCCCCATCACCCCCACCCCACTCACTCCCCTCCCTGGCCCCCCTCATCCCCCGCCCCACTCACTCCCCTCCCTCGCCCCCCTCATCCCCCGACCCACTCACTCCCCTCCCTCGCCCCCCTCATCCCCCGCCCCACTCACTCCCTTCACTCGCCCCCCTCATCCCCCACTCACTCCCCTCGCTCGCCCCCCTCATCCCCCGCCCCACTTACTCCCCCTCTCTCGCCCCACCAGTCCTATCACCCCCACCCCACTCACTCCCCTCCCTCACCCCCTCATCCCCTTACTCCCCCTCCCTCGCCCCACTCACTCCCCCTCCCTCGCCCCCCTCACCCGCCCCCCACTAACTCCCCCTCCTTCGCCCCCACCAGTCCGACAAACACACCCAGCCGATGTTCGCCGACGACCCCGCCGACCGCCGCACCGTCTCCGAGATGGCGCCACTAGCCTCACGGATACACGACCTCGACCTAGTCGTACGCGACCTCTCCGACCTCGAAAACATGGCCGCCCAGTGCGAAGGTATGGAGGAGGATATACAGCAGGAGAGAGGCGAATACAACCGACGGAAAGACGTTCTCTACGACGAGGTAACGACTACTATCGGAGTGACACTCGCGGTGGTGGTGACACTCGGTGGTGGAATGTAGCGTTAAGGTGTAGCGCTACACTGCGTTTATTTATGGATCAAATATATTCTATAATAATTTATTAATTTAATATTCTATGAATAATCCCAAGTTTGCGCTCACCTTTAATGTATACTAAAGCATACTTTAAAGTATAACTAGCGACATCTTGTGGGTAAATACTGAATAAGTCTCATGGCTAATGGTTGTGTCGTAATAATACTAGTGGTACCTGGTGGATAAATACTATATAAGAATATCAGTGGTGATGTCCATAATTAGATCACGTCGATTTCATTAATAACCCGTCTAATACTTCAATCTAAATGTTCACGATCAATGTGATATGTACAATAATATACACGTACTACATGCGATATGTTTGTGGTATGTAAATAGACTGTACGTAATGATAGAATATATTGAAATATTAAAAGTAGTTTATTTTCGGATAATTAACAATTAATAAATTGATTAATTTATATTTATTTCATTAATAGTTATCTATAATATTTGATAAAGTTGCTTACTTTTTAGTAACATTCATTATTTACAGCTAAATTTTAATAGGAATGTAATTAATTTGATAATGATATAATGGCAATAATTCAGTATTCTAGTTTTAAATATTAACTACTACGATCAAAATATTTGATAATTATATATTAATAATATAATATATTAATTAAATATAATAATATAATATTATATATATAAATTTCTGATTAGAATAATAATTCTTTAAACAAATAATATAAAAGAAAGAAAACATTTAAATTAAATTATTAATGGAGTTATATAATTTCTATATTTAAGAGAAGAATTCTAACTACTTAAGGTCAGGTGATACGTACTAAAATCGTAGATATGATGCACTATTTTTTGTAATATAATATTTAGTAATACATTTTTTTTAAATTAAAAAAAAATATTAAAAATAAAGTTATAGTTTTGTACTAGACCCATTTTTAAAAATCTATGATAGTACAATTAAAATCTGGTACTCCTACCCTTAATTAATAACTAATTCAGCAACATTTAGAATAGTTACTAGATATTTATTAAAAAGTATTAAATATTTGTCATAGAAACTACCTGGTTACAGTTACATGTTTTAATTTCTTTAATTTTTTAATTTCGTATTATTTTTCATTTATTTCTACAACGTATGTTATCGTTAATAAATATTTATACTATATACTTTCGATTATATATTTCGACTATCTATATTTGCTTAAATAAAATATCAATCAATAGTAATAATAATAATAGAAATGTTTATTGACTCAGTTGAAAACGATGGACGTTTATATGCGTCAAATTGAAATAATAAAACAAATAAATAATTACACGAATAATAATAAATTATCGATCAATAGTAAATTCTTTTCTTCTCTATTCACAATCATCGCAATTGAACACTCTTCTCCTCCTCCTCCTCATTAGATAATCGAACTTCTCGTACCGTTGCAAACTAGCGACGACCGCGACGTAAGTCTAGAGGTCACGGCAGGGGTCGGAGGCGAAGAGGCGTCACTTTTCACCGGCGAACTGTTTGAAATGTATCAGAAATACGCCCTATTTAGGGGCTGGAGCTTCGAGATACAGCAATGCGAATTCAACGACGGAGGTTTCTATTCAATGTACGTGCACGTATAATGTTCTAGAGCAGTGGTTTCCAAACTATGAGTCATTAGGTTTTTGTTTGGGTCACGGGCTAATTTCTAAAAAAAATGATTGTATTTTAGATATAGTTTAAATACAAATCTATCATTTAACATAAGTTTAATAATAACAAAATAAAATTTTTCATTGGGTCATGGTATATTTTTAAATTAAGAATTATCAAAAAAAGGGTCACGGTGAAAAAAGGTTGGGAACCACTGTTCTAGAGACAGTCTAACCTCGTTTATCACCTGTCTATTATATTATAATTCACGAGCGCCATTTAAGCTTCTCATCTTTTGCTCACTATCCGAATAGATTAATGATACTTACGTAAAATGATATAATTTACTATTATTATTATATTCATATATATATATTATACCATTTAGAATATATTTCATGTAGCTTTATCGATTAACGGTAATTTTTACTTATTTTCAACACAATATTAGTCTGCGATAAAAATACTTTCTACTGATATATTTAATTCATAAATTATAATTTACTATTTTATTCTATGTATATATTTTGTAAAATGTAAATAAGTTATTGTTATTGGTATTTACAGTGTGTTATGTCAAACTTTATAATTACGTTCGTTTACTTCACTAGTTTACACCTACACCTACACACTCAGGCGGTATGAGGAAAGCGACTGCTGTTATCGGAGGCAGTGAGGCGTTC
Organism: Osedax fenrisi; assembly: GCA_964019155.1. Lineage (NCBI taxonomy): Eukaryota > Metazoa > Annelida > Polychaeta > Sabellida > Siboglinidae > Osedax > Osedax fenrisi. The sequence goes on from OZ025242.1 coordinate 89,325,673, forward strand.
CGAAGGCTCAAGTTTGAGGGCGGGGTGCACAGGGTTCAGCGTAACCCCAAAACGGAGAGGTCGGGCAGGGTTCACACGAGTACCAGTGCCGTAGCGGTGCTGCCAGTACCTAATGAGGTCACGTAGACATTCGATACCTCACACTAGGATACCTCACACTAGTATACCCATACATGACTCATACTTACTTTATTGATACCGATACATGACTCATGCTTACTTTATTAATACTGATACATGACTCATACTTACTTTATAAATACCGATATATGACTCATACTTACTTTATTAATACCGATACATGACTCATACTTACTTTATTGATACAGATACATGACTCATACTTACTTTGTTGACCAAAGTGACAACATCAATATATACAGTGCACTCTCGACGTATACCGCCCCTTGATAAGTACCACCGACCTTAATATAATGCCACTCGTAGTATTGTCCAGTCTATCTATTACATGTTAGACCGCCGTCCTTGATATGCTGCTGAAAGAGTCAGACTCTTATAGTTGGGCGGTATATCATCGGTGCATTGTATATATAATATATATAGTGTACATTGTATATTGTATATTAATAAAGTATCTACTAATTATATTAATATCAGTGATGGGGTGTAGAGTTACTCGTTACGTTGCTTTCTCCGTACAAGTGTAAACAAAGTTAATTGTGAACGTCTATTATAAACGCAAAGTTACGCTGAATTAGTTATCAATAATTACTATTTATATAGGTTACTTCTACACACACACACACACACACACACACACACCTCTTACTGGCAGATGAGATATACTACCGCGCACAGTGTGTATATTATATAATAATAATATTTATTTTATTGAATCTCATATATATATATTGAATACAATACAAATAGCGGATACAAAATTATACTTATTATTCATATTTCATTAACACGCATCCATTAATTAATACACTAAATTCATGCCATTTTGTATTAAATACATTAATAAATATTCCGTTTAAATTTCATCTTTAAATCAGAATTACGCTAGCTTACACACGCCATTATTGTTAGCCTATCCATCAGCATAGCGGCTAATAATGATACTCGATCACGCCACCAGGTGGATGTAGTGATCAACCCTAAAGACCTGCGTATCGACACGTTCAAGTCTAGCGGCAGCGGGGGCCAGCACGTCAACACTACCGACAGCGCCGTAAGAGTGACTCATATACCCACAGGTTATAGTGCGGGGGCGGGGCGGGGGGTAACGCGGGGTTATAAAGGAGGGTTCACATCTATACTGGGGACTTTTTAGGATTATTTGCCGATTTTATCGCATCACAAAAAATCGTAGATATTTATCTACGATTTGACCTAACAATACTTTGAATTAGTTTGTGAGGCGACGAATATACAAATGTTGTATTTTTATGGGGATTTTATTCTCGATGTTCCACCTATATTGACCAGAAAAAGATTATATATATATATTCATTTATATATATATATATATATATATATATATATATATATATATTAATGTTATCATTCTGAAATATTTTCTAACTTCAAGAAATGTTATTGCACTGATACTGTATTATTTCGGTTATATATAGATTTTGACTAGAGCCAGATTTGACACTATTTGAATCGGTCGATTTCTGACTTTTTTTAAATAATTATCAGTTACAATACTTTTATTCCATTTCTAATATTTATATCTATTCGCACAACCGCTAATGAATATAATGTCATAAATACAGTCATAAAATGTTAAATATGTAGTGTACTTTTTATTATCTCCCACGTTCGCTTCTTTTCGGTCATTACTAGAGAATTTACACAAAGCCGATATAATATCACATGTTTCTGTATATGCTTCACTATTTTTAGTCTAATATTTTATTTCTTGTGTTTCGTGAAAATAACATTCCCTTTTATCGACATTATATAAACAAAATAAAATAAAATTAATAATTAACATTTTTTATAAATAATAATCTTTGGTAAATAAACTAAAACAGATACTTTCTAAAGATATACTAATGAAGTTTATTTTCATTCAAATTGTATATAGTATATACTATATACTATACAATATATATTCAATAGTATATATTATATATTAGTAAATTAAATTATGAAAATTAAACAATTTAATGGTTAAATGGTTAATAGTTTGAATGGTTAAATATATATTATGCATGAATTTAAATAATTTCATTAATTTACAATAAATCGTGTACTTTTTATACATTCATTAAAAAGTGCACGAATCTAGAGAGACTTGTTCATCTCTCTCTTTATCTAACTCTCTCTCTCTCACTTTCTCTTTATGTTTAACTCACCGATGATTCATCTCTCTCTATGACTAACTCAGCGATGATTCATCTCTCTCTCTATGTCTAACTCACCGATGATTCATCTCTCTCTCTATGTCTAACTCACCGATGATTCATCTCTCACTCACTCTCTATGACTAACTCACCGAAGAGTCATCACTCTCTATGTCTAACTCACCGATGATTCATCTCTCACTCACTCTCTATGACTAACTCACCGAAGAGTCATCACTCTCTATGACTAACTCACCGATGAGTCATCACTCTCTCTTTATCATCATCATCACATAGGTACCGTATCCGAATGTCAAACCACCCGCTGTCAACACAAGAACAAGGCGAACGCTATAGAGAGTATCAGAACCAAGTAAGTACGCACGCACTCAACTGTTATGATGCACGCGAATGTTGCACACACCCAACTATTATGATGCACCCGAGTATTGCACGCACTTGCATATCAATACACGCATAATATGCGTAATGGAATATTATAATTACGAGTTTTTACAGCGGGGGGGGGGGGGGGGGTTATATCGAATAATTATGTAACGGAACGTTTCATTATTCGCGTTTACCGATGGGGGAGTTATATCGAATAAAGTATAGCGTAACACTTTCTACGCACGAGCAAACGCGGCTGATATTACATACGCGTATTAGAAATAAATATGCTTTTATAAATGAACTAATAAGACAACATAAGTGGCTCGTATATTCCAATGTTTTATTTTTAATTTACTTCTCCGTTTTTTGTATCGAGTCGTTTTGTCTTACCGTTATCACATTTATATATTTCGTTTACATACGTTATATAATTATATGTTGTTTTTTTGTCTTTTTTATATATAAATTCAATACACTTTTGATCTATCTATCTATCTATAAGTACACGTATTACGGTCGCGCATCCGCTATACAAGAGTATACGGAGGAGGAGGAGTATCGCGCCCCACTAACCCCCTCTATATTCCGCACGCCACAACAGAATATACGAAGCGAAGCTGGAGCAGCAGACGAAGATGATCAACGCGTCTCGTAGGCTGCAGTTCGGCTCGAGTTCTCGCTCCGATAAGATACGCACCTATAACTTTCCGCAGGTAATAACGCTCTATAGGCCAAGCCCCCCCCCGCCCCGCATATATTATCATTGCTGCGCGTCGTCAGTTACCCATAGCAATTAGAATTAGTTAGTAATAATTTGAATGAAAATCCGCCATTGTGTTTGTATTTGTATATCGTATTTTCAATACAAATTCATTTACAATGATTTGAAATGACTAATAATTATGATATGTCTGATAAATTAATAAATTGATTAACATTATATAAATAAGCACACATATCACGTAATATTATAAATAATTGTAACAAACCTAGTAAAAAATATATTATATAATATTTACTTTTAAATATTTAAAAATTATATTTTCATTTAATAATTAAATATTAATTTTCTAAATAATTAGCTTAAATTATATAAAATGGTGATTATACAATTTTAAATTAATATATATATATGTATAATATATAAGTAATTTAATATGTGAATAATTCCAATTATTTGTATATTATAATCGTATTTTTCATATCAATTGACAAATTATAAAAAATATCACTGAATTATATTATAATAATAAATATATTTAATTTAATGAATTCTCAATGTATGAAGATCATTCAAATGGTGACATAAATAGCAGTATACCCAATACTAATGTATATATTAGTTACCTCTCGTGTATTTATTAATTATTAGACGTCGATATTAGTGAATGCGTACCACATCTGACAAATATTGGGTGTATAATATGTAAACTGTCCGTGTGGCTCAGTTGGTTAAGGTGTCAGACACACAATCAATAGGGCACGGGTTCGAGCCTCGTATGGACCATTAAAATAGTTCTTAAAATATTATTTATAAGTGATCTTATATAATTGTTTATAAATAAATGATCGGCTCTCATTAAAATCATGGATTCCTTAACATGAGAGCGGCTTCGAAGGGACATTAAAGCCATATATATGGTTATAAGTGAAAACTTCATCTAAGTTCCTAGATGGGATGAAAGGACTCCACAAAATAACAATATATGTACCATATTCACTAGCCCTATCACACACACTAAAGTCACAGCCTCCACTCTATACTTCACTACATAGATGTACTATAATCCAAGCTTGTGATACACGCTGATCAGGCTCATTGCGAGCAGATTTATTAAATAATTTTCGATACAGAATCTACTTCCTACAGAGTATTCGATTCCGTGTATTTAAATCTTCTAAGTAATACTTCACAAATATCCATATCTATTTTCGGAAATTGGTTGGCTTGACAACCAATTACAATTATCCCATTTATTGACGTTATAAACAAAATAATAAAATAATAAAATAATAATGTTATAAACGAATGTTGGCAAGGAAGAGGCCAAGATAACATGTGGATATTACAATAATCCACTACGGCAGTAATTTCGATAAATATCGAGACCACCGGCAATCACACGTATACTAAGTAACTCAATATCACGTTTATTAAGACCTAGGTTTAGTAGGTCCTGTGTGGTTAGCGCCGAAGGAATACCGCGCCAATTCCAGCACGAAGCGCTGAATAATATTCTGTTCGCACCCGTTATTTGCTTGGCATAAGCGATGATATCTGTAGTATTGTAGTAGTTAGTCTTTTTTGTGTAGTTTATATCAGTATTTTTTGTATCTATTGATATTTGTGTATCTATTATATATGCAGTATCATTTTTATAAATTATTAAATCTGGTTTACGTAGGCCATTTCGAGTTTGGATGTGTGGTTCTAGAATAGTGATATACTTATGTTTGTTTAGTATTGACATAAGTAAACTATTTACATAATTGTGTCTATGTATTCTATTATTGTAATTATAACTACATGTTTGTATTATATGGTTTAAGAAATCGTAGTTATAATTACATCCCCTCATTAAACATTTGGTATTCGTATTAGGGAACATTCGTTTAGATCTAAATTTTGTATATAATAATGCATGTTTTAGTTTGATCGAATCGACGAAGTCTCTACCATTTAGTAATCTAGTAGGGAATTTAATCCAGTTATTAATAAAAGGTGCGTGGTTACCATAATCGAGACCTCGTCCATCCGCCGAATTAATAAGATATTTAGTATGATATGATTTAATGTCGATATTAGTAGTAAATGATGTATTATCATAGTATCTTGGAGATGACCATTTTAATATAATATTATTTGGGAGGGTTTGTATTATAGGATCATCATTTCCACGTATAGAGTTTACTCGTTTGAGGTGCATAACTGGTATTGTTAAAAATAGACGGGTGATCGCCAATCCTCCAATACTACATGGTGCATAAAATACACCAAGGGAAGTATCTTTGAAAGGGAAATATCCATATCTATCTATCTATCTATCTTTCTATTTATTCAAATAACAATTTTAATTTTAATTTTATCAAATTAATATTTTTATTTGTAAATTTCACTTTTATGGGATTTATTAATATAGTAAAGTAATTTTTCATTGTAATATAAAATACTAATATATGTTCTTAAAATTTCATCAAATTTTAGTATAAAAAACAATTATTCTAGATAATTTATTAAATATTAATGATATAGTAATAATGTATACGTGTTTTAAATACCAAAATAATATATCAATTGAAATAATTATTAATAATTCTCAATTAATGAACTACTGAGAAATTAGTTCACTAGTAAATTACCACTGAAGTATAGTAAATCTATACTCAACCCATATTCAGAGGTTAAATATATTGTATATTTATAATTTATTTATATTGCAATTTTTTAAATCTACTTAATGGGATGTCACAAGCTACTGTATTTATAGAGATAGCAAATAATGGGTCAAGAAGAATAGGCATATGTAATTCTATTCATTGAATTTAGCTATTTAAAAAAAAATTCTATTCATTACATGTATACACATGATTCTATAACAAATAATAGTTATAATATATACTATATTACATATAAATATATGCATACAAATTAACATTTTTTTAATTGGTGGTATTTCTATAGAAATTGTTATTTTTTCAATAATACACAAACATTTAGAAAATATTTTCTTATAGGATTATTTATATATATGCTGTTTATACAATGCTATACAAATTAGTATGATACATATAATAGTTTTTGTGATACTAACATTTATACACACATACATTGAAGTTTGACAGTATGAAAATCAATTGATATTATAATATATTTCAATGTATATTCTTATTTATCATAATAATTTACATATACATATATACAATTATCTTTACAAATATTGTTATCTAATGACATTTATTTTTAAATTGTTAAGAACTACTATAATAAATATTATGTATAATATAATTATATACCTAAAATTTTAAAAATAAATAAAATATGGTATTCTTGATATATATAATTTTATTTTTAACACCCTTCACCAAGAACATACTCATCCGTTTTATTTTTTTTAAGTTATATAACATTATAATATAAAATATACTTGTCAGGGATAATAAATAAATAATAATTTAAATATTGATACATTTATTGTTGAATAGTATGGTCAAAAAACTACTTTTTATGGTGTTTCTAGATTGATTCATGGCTAATATTTATACAGATACTAAAATACACTATATTTATTAATTTTATGAAATACTAAATATATACAAATGTTTTTTTTTTATCATTTTGGAAACAGCAGCTGTCTCGAAACCCTCTCCTCTTTATTTACTTATCTATCAATTATACTCCGGTCTTGAAACCCACCTCTATTAAACTGAAACAGTATTGAAACCCTTATTATTGTAAAACTCGATAAAATGAAACTGAAACCTTATTATTGAAACTTTATTATTAGATTTACATTCCCACCACTAATCTACGCCACCCTCCTCCTACGCTATATTCAGGACAGAGTCACGGATCACAGACTACGCCAGTCTCACTTTGACATCGCGACCTTCATGAACGGCGCCGACAATCTCGACGAGTTCATCGAGAACCTGCTACAGATCGAGCGCGACGAAACCATAGACGCTAAACTTTCGTTGTATTTAAAAAAGAATAAAGCCAAATGATTGTCTAAAAACTTTATTTACATTATTATTATTATCATCATCATCATCTAGTTAATCACGTCAATATCGTTACGTGATACGTGGCCGACCTTCGTACGACATTCGCGCTTTGAAGCCGCTGAATCGTGAGGATCTAGTACCTATATTTAGTAGAGTAATCTTTGGGAGATATCACCAAACCACGCCCCTTTCTAGCGCCTCTGAAGATAGTTTCTATGATATCGATAAGCTCCTGTAGTGGTGGGGAAACTTCATGAAGACCATGATATATGTCTGATTATAGCTTAATAACATACATATATAGATATCCTATCTTAAAGGTGGTATCACACTACCAGTATTTCCGGAAATAATGTCCAGAAATTTTTGCTAGAAACTGATTTTCTAGTTATAGTGGTAGTTGTAGTGGGATACCCCCTTATTTTCCGATAACTTGCCGGAAATATAGTAACTTTAAAGGGGTTTTCCCACTACAACTTACTAGAAAATCGCTTTCTAGCACACATTTCTGGACAATATTTCCGCAAATACTGGTAGTGGGATACCCCCTTTAGGGTAAAGGAAATACTCAGTATATCGCATGTAAATCGCATAGCTAAAATAGTAAACGTTATATCTTAAAGATGCTTTGTATTAAACTGTTAATTAATGTAATGAATTCACAATCGAAAATGGAATTACTTTTAAATAATTCTCTATTAATCGAATGTTTAGAATCACGGAAGCGAAGTAATTTTATTAATTTGTCATATTTTAGATTTATTATTAATAAAATACATTGCTACATAGGTATATTAATATTTAAGTATGCACTAGTGATGTAAACGATGCTAAAATCTAAAGCATCGATGCAGTCTAAGTTAACTAAATTCTCGACGCGGGCTCATTTTTTTACGAAAATGAAGTCTCGACTCTGCATCAATAACCAAAATTCTCGTCTCGGCATTAAAAAGCTTGCCATCATTTACATCACTAGTATACACATATGTACAGGTAAGCATACACACATAAGTAAACACGCGCTCGCACACATACCTGTCCATCCTCCATCGACCAGTTGATCTTGTTGTTGTTACCGGTGCCCAGATCGATCATGATGTGTTTGTTACGGTAGAAGAACATGCACGTGCACGGGTCGTACAGTTCGTACATCTTGTTGAAGTCGGGCACTTCTGTGATGTCTACCAAGTAGCAGACGGCAAACTGCTTCACCTTCTCGGCTATCTGTGAGAGTGTGTGTGTGTGTGCAGGTGTGAGAGTGTGTGTGCGTGTGTATGTGCTTGTGAGTGTGTGAGTGAAGATTACTGTTGTTCTTATTAAAGCAAGAATCTTTAGAAATATATATCTAATCCCTGACTATGGGCCATAGTGGCCTACTATTAGTATTTATCTAGATGTATCGAGTATAAAATATGATTCGAATAAAAATAGGCCACGCTGGATAATTGGTTATATTATGTTGTTATCATCAGATCAGTAAGCATTACCGCGCTATCGTAGAAGTATTAATCGAGATAATCGCCCTTTAAAATAGCACGTAATACTTACAGGGCAATCAAATATCCGCGGATATATTTTGTGGACTTTGTAGACATTCATTAGACATTTATTATACATATATATGAATGAATGAATTTTTGAATGAATTTATTTACCGAATATTGGCTATAATAATCGGAGGGATACCCAGAAGCTATGTTTAGCTTATACGTGGGTTATACATGAATGTATTACGAGTGGCGTGAGGGTGTAGAGGTACCTTGTACAACGTTTCGTCCATGACCATGCAGGTGGGGTCCCAGTCGTGCCCGAAACGCATGATCACCACGCGGTCCTCCTCGGACAGGATGGCCTGGTCGACTTGCCACCCGTTGTGCAGATGTTGCAGCATGTACGACATCTGCGAGGGTGTTTAGTGTCATCGAGGGGTGTTTAGCGTCATCGAGGGGGTGTTTACACATAAATATCTACGACGAACACAGTATGAGGTGATTTCAATCGTCGCGTAAAGTTTACACTGAAAACACAACCCAACATATCAATAGTTATATATAGAATCCGATATAACTATACATAACGTTATATCACTTAGCGGGCGGTATCTGCGTTTGAGTGTTTGTTAGCATGGACAGTTGGATAGGTACATAGTAGTGATGTAAATGATGCTCACATCTAAAGCATCGATACAGTCTCAACTCAGCTAGGGCTCGTTTGGTTAGTCTTGGCTCGGGTTCGCTTTTATTCCGAAAATGATTCCGATAATCTCGGCTCGGCATCAGTTACATCACTAGTACATAGTCGGTTGTATAACTCTTGCCTGTCTAACTGTAGCCTGTCTGACTGTTGCCTGTCTACGTTACAAACACCACATCCTTAGTGGCGTGTACCCGTCCATTACTTAGCTAATAGGCTACGCGTAATCGGTGAAGAATATTATACATGCGGATGACTAGTTCACGGATAGACGTTGGGTGTATAGCCCGAAGACGATACATAATGTATGGTGTGGTTACGCAAATAACATTTCTAAATTATCTCGCTTTTATGATATTTATATCATACGAATACTAATGTATTCTATCTAATATATATATTAATTTGACATTTAAACAGATTATTTATTCTTCATACGATAAATAGAGATAGTATGCTATTACGAATAAGTTTATTATTATAGTCTACTAATTGGCAATATTATATATATTTTAATATTACAAAGACGATTTTGTTTCTCGTAAACTAAAATTATTATAATAATAACGTTAATAATTAAAGTATACATTAATAAACATTAGTATTTGACTTTCGATCTAGTAGACACCGATGACAAGATATACATATAGACTATATGATATACTGTATATGATATATTTATAATGATAGAAAAATAATTAAAATGATATTATAAATGCAAAATAAATATTACAAGAATTACATAGAATATATCTGCATTTTGTTCAAATTTAAGATTTCTAATTATATATATATATTTTATTATAATAATTATATATAACGGAGTCTCCGATAATAACGGACGGGTTGAGACGGTTCACTTCGGAATATAATGCAGTTACAAAAACAGAATTATTTTTAGAATAAAACTAAACCAAAGAAATCAAACGACCCAAACATATCAATCCGAAAATATATATATAAAACAAATATTTTACCATACGCTCATATTTACATTCTCAACCCGCCCGTTATGATCGGACATCGTATAATGGTATACCAAGTATAACAATATTTAATATAATAATATATATATATATATATATAGGAGGGTACGGACAGTAGGCCAAAATTAAATCATTATAAAATTAAACAAACTAAGTGAATGCGTGTGTGGCGTTCACTTCGGGATGTAATACAGTTAAAAAAACAGAAGAATAAAACTAAAACAAATAAATCAAACAACCCAAAAATATCAATCCTAAAATAGGATGGTAGGTGTCGTATTCGTATATATATTATATATTATATATATATATATATATATATATATATATATATATATATTAAAAACGAATGTTTTATACGTATATTTTTCTAAAGGAATTAATTCATATATATATGTTTCGCATTCATATTTTATTTTCGTGTGCACTAGAGCGTATAATGAATTCGAGGATCGCACGCCTTGTGAATGAACTTTTCTATTTATAGTTATTTAATTTTGCCTACCGTCCGTATATCCCTATATATAATATATATATTTCCTGTAATAAAAAAAGATATATTTAATATAATATTATTTAATAGTTATGATTGTTATATGATTAACGTATTAATATGTTTAGCATAATGATATAATATAACGATTTAGACTGACATCGGCCCCCAATATGTCACGTGACTAACCGAGAGTTAAAGTAAACAATGCGTTTAGAGCTTATATAATATCATATTAATATATAAACATACGCCGTATGATAATACCGTATGATACGGTATTATGATATGTATGTATATATAAAACACAAATCCACTACTCGGTGATTACTTTACTGAGAAATATAACGCCAGCCGCGAAATGTTTATTTTAACTTTTGTTTGACACGTGACTTATTGGGGGCCGATGTCAGTATTCAGCAATATAACTAATTTAATTCATAATAATTATAATTTATTAATTTAAAAATCTATAATATCCAATATATCGTATTATTACAATATATTTGAAATTATAAAAAAAAACTTTAATAAATTATAAAGTAAATACTTAAGATCATTTCGATATGATTTAATTAAATTATAAATGTTACTAACAATTAGATTTTATTAATAATTTAAATATATATATACAATAAAAAATACAAAATGTGCAACAAAAATAAAATGTAGAAAAACCAAGAATTTATTATATTTAAATATTAATAAACCAATTAGAAAATGTTTATGAAGCAACGTAAATATACATAATCTTTACCTAGAAAAATAATTTTTTTATTTTTTGTTTAGTTACCGGTAAGTTTCAAGAAATATCAATACATTCTATGTAATAAAAAATGTATTAAAATTATTATCATATAAAATATATTTCATAGACAAAGTTTATTTTATTTCATCATAACTAGTAAAATTATTATTTATTAATTAATTATTTATTCAATAATAAAGTTTATTGCCACGAAAACAATTTTAAATTTCAAATTTAATAAAAATAATTAATTTAAATTCAATTCTACACAATATATTTGTAATGTTATATCATATAAAATAGAAATATTGATTTTTATATTAACCTACATTTTTTAATGATTTAATTACATTAAATAATATTTCCTAGAAAGTAACTTACAATTTTATAATTTATTGTAAAGATAATTTTTTAGTATTTTGTATACATTCTAAATTTCGAAATAGAATTTAATTATGTTAATGCTAAATTTAGTTACATTAATATTACTATAATATGTAAAATATTTAATATCGGATTACTCTTATATGCACTGTTTAACTACAAATACTTCACTTATTTCACGTTTCAATTAACCTTGATTTTAAAACAAAAAATATAAATTTTAGTAAACAATTAACATATTATATGTATATTTTATACTAATCCTATATATATTTATTTTCACATACAAAATCTGTATAAATAATAAATGGTAAAAATATGAATATATATAATGTATTATAATAATTAAAATAAATTTTTTAAATTCATTAAATTTATAAATTTAAATAGAATGTGAATAAGTGAAATATAAAATTAACTACACATAAAATGGTAAAGAGTGTTATTTATTTAATTTATAATGTTCACACAGTCTGTTATATTCACATAGTATTATAGTCATAATAATTAATCGACTACTAATCTAATATAGTCTCATATTATATATTGGTAAATACATATAGTTTATATATTATATTATATAATTTATATATATATACATATATTTATATGTTAATTTGTACAGGATATCAATCTAAACCAGAGTATCTCGCTTATCATATGTTCACTACATTTGTTTAATATTTCATATGTTCTCTTCATTAGCTATTCTACACCAATCATTTATCTTCGAATATCAGTATTATTAATGACAGATACTAATACAATACTAAACGATAAAGTCGCGGTTTACTAAAAATTGCGTAATTTATTCGTATGTTGTCTATTGCACCTGATACCCGATCATTAACAGCACTAATATATTATAATAATAATATTTATTTATTGAAATCGCACATATATATATATATTGAATACGATACGAATAGCGGATACAAATATGTACATATATAAAATATATATTTATATATGCATACATACGAGTTAGATAAATTATACGCACACCAGTCTAACTAAACACGCTGAATGGCTCCCACAGGTTTCGCGCGTCCCCTCCTCAGTGATGCATAGCCGTGAGTTATCGGTGGCGTTGGTAGCGTTGGTGTGTTTCGCGTGCGTCTGTTACGCCCACACCGACGACTTCTACGAGATGTTGGGCGTGTCTAGAGACGCCTCCACGCGAGAGATACGCAAGGGCTTCAAACGGGTGGCGCTCGTCAAACATCCCGATAAGAATAGGGTACGTAGCGCTTAGTTATCGGTCGTTTACTCTGCTACTCTTTAATTACCGCTAACATTACAGCGTTTGATAATATTTCGCTCGGAAACTGCTTATGCGAATATTTCAAAACTCCGACATGTTTTATTTATAATAACGCGATTATTAATCACAAATAATGGCCGATATTTGCAAACCTGGTCTCGGCGTTAAGTATTAGGATACCGCTGTACTACTACTACTATCCTTGCCTAACGTAACGTAGTGCATTAACATGAAATATGCTCCCCCTGGTATTAGCCACGCGTACATTATTTATTTGCGATGAAACTCTACAGATAATTATTGACATTATTCTTACATCGTGTGGTGTGACTTACTATTGCATGTATTTTAATATTGTATTTTCTACAAAGTAACGTTCACACTCGGAATAAGATGTAATAAATCACATCATGAACATTCTTTAACCCTTGAATAAGCAATAAATGCCATTAATCAAGTTCATCGTTTAGTGCATAAAAAGTGAGATACAAGCAGCAGCAGGAGAAGGTGTTATGTAAAGGTGAATTAAAAGTTGAAATTAAAGTTGTACGCAAATTTGTGTTCATCATTATGTTAATGTTTCATTGCATGTATTATATGTACGTTAAGTGATGATTTTTAATATAACTTGACATTTTATATTATGAAAACTCTATTATTTTTGGTGTAATAATGTCTGTTTTCTCCTCGATGTTTTCAATGTATACTTTATTAGTTAATATTAAGTTTAACTATTAACGTATACATCCAAAACATCGAGGAGAAAACAGACATTATTACACCAAAAATAATAGAGTTTTCATAATACTATTAACTATGACTCATGACTATGATTCATCATTTACAGGAGGATCCCGAGGCTCATAATAAATTCCTGAGAATCAACAGAGCCTACGAAGTATTAAAGGACGACTCCCTGAGAAAAGTTAGTCGATATTCACAGCTAAATAGACCCCAACTATATATATCTAACTATAACTATGGCATGTGTAAATCTATAATGTTAATACATTTATTTATTTTTTATTATTAGTTTTCTCTCCTGTTTTATGTCATTTTGAATATCTATTTTCTATATTTAATAAATTATATTATTATTATTATTATATCTAAGGGTATGATTGTGTAGAAGGAAAGTTGGTCAGTTAGACAGTTGGACACTAAGTAGCTATAAGGTAGTCCAACTAGCTGTCCATATGTCCCACACTTCATGCTACAATGACCACACTCCGATAGTACACTTGTATATCACGGAGTTAGTCATGGAAACATGTCATAGCCTGCGATGTTGTGCCGAGTAGATATGCAACTTTGTAATGTAACCACATCTCTTGTTTCAATTGATCTAACCACTTAGGGCTTGGTGTAATATTATGTATTATATAATAATACTATATTATAATATGATAATATATATAATAATATACATATATATATAATAATATACATATATATATAATAATATACATACACATATAATAATATACATATATTAATATGCATATACATATAATAATATACATATACATATAATAATATACATATACATGTAATAATATACATATATATATATATATATATATTTGATATCATATCACATCCAATACGATATGCATACATCAAGTAGAAATTTCAAAATATTTGATAAAAGTTGCATTATGGGCAAATCTATAAATCACCTGTTGTCTAAAGATTTCACTAACAATTTCCGTAAGATATCTCTGTTACCATTAGGTGTGAATGCATGATTTTCCAGTGACAATCTATACGAATTTCGTACGGAAATAAAATTCAACTTTTCCATTTTATTTGGGAATCAATTATCATCCAGGTATTCTAAATCTGCTCAATTGTACATTATATATTGTTTGTACATTATATATTACCCGTTTGTACATTGTTTAACGTATATATGTTATATAGGAATATTATTTATGAAAACTATATACATACATACACAAACACATTTTATATTATATATATATATATATAATTTGATATGTACATCGTATAGCCTGTTATATACTCCCGTATAAAGATTACTTAGTAGGCTTTGATTTAGTCTACACGCGTATACTTATGTGATGTGATGTGATGTGAACACTGATTCTCTAATAAAGACTTGTTTACGTGGCGTCTAGTACATGTTGTTCTAATTCAGTGGTGTTTATTTAAATAGTAAACAATATAATGTCACCTAACATGTCATTATCTACGTTTAATTCTCCGAACTATCCTATTTAACCCTATTTAACCCTCTTATTTGTTATACTCCGATAAATAACATTGATAAACGTAAAGCACTTTTCTGTATTAAAATATTTGTAAATTCCATACAATTATAATAATTGATGATAATTAATACATACATATATATCCAGTGAACTCTTAATATTCTGCCATCCTTGATACCACCCAAGAGGTAGGTCCTGAGTCAGGCCGTGTATTAATGGTGCACTCTATACATATGTATTCTAAATATTGATATTAATCAACTTATAATCAATACGATGCATAGATTTATATTTACCACACTACACATCTACGATACGATGCATAGATCGTACGTAAGCCCTGTTCATAAATTAAATGTTATTCTGATATTATGTAAGGACATTTAAAGCCCATGTATCGATGGAAGCAGGAAAAATGGTACGAATTTCCATCGAAAATTTGTAACAATATTGTTTTGGTGCGAACGCTCCTTTACATTGTAACAACTCAGTACTTTACACAATTACCTCCATAACCTCACAATAGTACTTTATACGAACACCTCCATAACCTCACAATAGTACTTTACACAAATACCTCCATAACCTCACAATAGTACTTTACACAAATACCTCCATAACCTCACAATAGTAATAGTAAACCATTGTCTCAGATTTACAACGAGAGAGGTGAGAAGGGACTCGAAAAGGAAGACGGTCCTTCCGGAAACAACTATCAAAACTGGAACTTCTACAAGAATGAATTCGGTAAGCCCCGCCCCCCAACCACGCCCCCTGCCGAGTAAGCCACGCCCCTATAACTGTTATACACCGCCCCCCTAGGTATCTACGACGACGACACGGAGATCATTACTCTGTCGAAGACTGACTTCCAGCAGCTAGTGTCCAACACTAACGAAGTGTGGTTCATCAACTACTACTCACCCCGCTGTTCACATTGCCATACCCTCGCCCCCGCAGTTAGTCCTAACCCCCATCCCCGCTGTTCACATTGCCATACCCTCGCCCCCGCCGTTAGTCCTAACCCCCATCGGGACCTATGGAGCTTAACGTAGAGCTTAACGTAAAGCCCCACATCTATTGTATCGACGACCCTATATTATATGATATTCGCAGTTGGAGTTCTCTACTTCTCTCTACTTCTCTCTCCAGATCTCTACTTGTCTCTACTTCTCTCTATATCTCTACCTCTCTCTACTTCTCTCTACTTCTCTCTACATATCTCTACTTCTCTCTACTTCTCTCTACTTCTCTCTCCAGATCTCTACTTCTCTCTACTTCTCTCTATATCTCTACCTCTCTCTACCTCTCTCTACCTCTCTCTACTTCTCTCTACTTCTCTCTATATCTCTACCTCTCTCTACTTCTCTCTACTTCTCTCTACTTCTCTCTATATCTCTACCTCTCTCTACCTCTCTCTACCTCTCTCTACTTCTCTCTACTTCTCTCTATATCTCTACCTCTCTCTACTTCTCTCTACTTCTCTACCTCTCTCTACTTCTCTCTACTTCTCTCTACTTCTCTCTCGCAGCTATAGTCATTTCTAGGCATCTCCATGAAGTTGTTTACAAGGCTCTGAAGCTTACACTATTATCCCCTATATTTATGCTCATATATAGCTAACCTATTGTATACATACTACACTATACATACTATACTATACATACTATACTATAGTGTACACTCTAGCATGTACTGCTTGTCGGCGCTCTACTTATCTAGTTCGTCACCTGACCATATCACATGACCATATCACCTGACCTAACAGTGGAGAGAGGTTGCCCGAGACATGGAGGGAGTGGTGCGGATCGGAGCCGTGAATTGTATGGACGAATGGCAGCTCTGTAACCAGCAGGGTATTACAGCCTATCCTTCCATCATGGAGTATCCCAAGGTTAGCCCGTGTGTATACGTGGGCGTGTTTATGTGTATGTGGGCGTGTTTATGTGTATGTGGGCGTGTTTATGTGTATGTGGGCGTGTTTATGTGTATGTGGGCGTGTTTATGTGTATATGGGCGTGTTTATGTGTATGTGGGCGTGTTTATGTGTATATGGGCGTGTTTATGTGTATATGGGCATGTTTATGTGTATGTGGGCGTGTTTATGTGTATGTGGGCGTGTTTATGTGTAATAGGATTAACAGTATTGGTTACTTATTCATAAAAAGTCAATATTAAATAAATGTATGTTTATTATGATAATTGTACATTTCACTTATTGATTGCTATGCCCCCCCATTCCAATATAGTATTGAATGCTGCCTATAGCCATGCCTATAGCCATGCCTATAGGCATGCCTATAGCCATGCCTATAGCCATGCCTATAGCCATGCCTATGAATAATGCATAACAACAATGTAATAGTCTGGCTTGCATGTTGTTTACATTATGTTATCTTACAATTAACATAGCATCTGCTACATGCCCCCTGCCCCTAATGTACCTATGATAACACCCTGTTACCACCCTGTTACCACCATTAGCATACTATATCATGTGTGTGTATGTGTGTGTGTGTGTGTGTGTGTGTATGTGTGTGTGTGTGTATGTGTATGTGGATGTGTGGATGTGTGTGTAGTACATCATCTCTGTTAGTGATATTGATTAACTATGAACATGTTGACAACACACACACACACACACATTAGTGTGTGCTAAAACACACATCAGTGTGGACACACACACACACACATTAGTATACACACACTCACATACACACATTGTTACCTACAGCTAAAGTTAGCTTGCAAGTGATCTCTCACATATGGGTCACTTAACTATTTCTATTCATTCTCCACATCTATCTCACTACAGGGTTCAATACACTACAAAGTACCATCAATGTACCCTCAATGTACCCTCCATGTATACAATGTATACATATCAATACAATAAGTTATCCTCAGATTCATAATCTGTGATTAAAATTACTTCATCGTTAATATGAAATACTTGCATATTGAAACTATATTTTAATAATTAATAATAATATTATTTGTACATTATACACAAATACAACAAATTTATTGAACGTAAATTTTCAGAAAACATAACTAATTGAATAGAATATATTAATTTAAACTAATTGTACAATTATGACACGTAGGACAAGAAATACAAGGGAGACAAGAGTAAAGACAGCCTCATCTATTACATGCTGAAGGTAGCAGACATTAACCTTTACGATCTGACCAATGAGAATTCAATGTACACGACCGACTCACAGATTATGGTGACATTCTGCGGGCAAGGAGGTTAGTGTGTATATATATATATATGTATTTATATATGAACTTATTTTAGTGTATAATTTGATTAATTAAAAAAAATATTGTTGTTTTTTTAAAATTTTTTTAATTATCTATTTATATTATACATATTGTAGTTTATTTTTGTATATTTATAGTATATTTTTAATTAGTTCATCTACTGACAGGTTGATATCTCCATAAGACTAATAGGCCTTCTATATCAACCTGTATATTAACACACATCTGATATTATTATTATTAATTATTAATACATTATACAGAATGCCTTTCTAAGATGTCCTGTTTAAAGCTGACCTCAATATTCGTTAGTGTTGTCAATGTATTATTCTATCATATAACATGTTGGACATCGAACATCATCATTACAGTATGTATATATTATGCCGAAAATATTAAAAAAAAAAATTGTAATAATTTGTAAGTGATAAATCTTAATAATACAAATTCTTAGAATATTGCGTGAACTCAATCTTTTTTATAATAATTATTTAAAAAAAATCAATTTAATCAAACTAATATAGTTATTTAACAATTAAATTATAATATTTAATTAAATATTTATTGATAATTAGACACATTTATAATGTGTTAAAATACAATTTTGTTTATTTTCAGTATAGGAAACATCGGGAAAATTGTAAAAATAAATATTTTATATTTTGTTCTTATAGATAAAAGCATATTTTACGTTATTTTTGGGTTTCTACAAAATTAATGAATTACTGGGTAGTACATTGGATTAGGTTTCAGTATTAGTGTTATTAAACATTATTATTGAAGTCGGATTATTTACTGAATTTCTTAGATAATTAATTTACATTTGATAAGCTAACAAATTCCTCAACTATTTTGTTGTTGAATATTCTTATATTATGACTATCTAACATGTCTGCCACACGTCTTCTTAACGTGGAAGACTACATAGGCAACACTACATACTAGGTCACTGCATCAATGTTTCCATACTTAGTTCCTCAAGTGAAATGGGCATAATATATTTAAATATTAGATAATGTGAACATTTTATTTTTTTAAATCTTGGTATAACTTAGGATTATTTAATATTATATAATAGTAAAATTGTAAATAATTTAATTTGATATTATTTATAAGTGTAAATATTAAAAATTTTTCATTTTCATGTTATTTCTAAGTAATTTAAAATTAAAACAGTTATTACCCATATATTTTAGTAATAGAATTAACAAATTAATTGATGTATTAAATTATTATTTTGTAATATTTATACGATGAAATAATTAATGATAGTAATATCTCATTAACGCATTATAACTATGTATACATTTATTGAATAACAGTAAAAATCAACAAC
This sequence comes from Osedax fenrisi, assembly GCA_964019155.1. Classification (NCBI taxonomy): domain Eukaryota; kingdom Metazoa; phylum Annelida; class Polychaeta; order Sabellida; family Siboglinidae; genus Osedax; species Osedax fenrisi. The sequence continues at coordinate 89,346,017 of OZ025242.1, forward strand.
ATTATTTTTACAATGCGGCCTACTTTACAATCTAGCACATAGTACATCATAATAACACTCAAATCTATATGTAGGTCAAAGTGTTATGTAGATGATATATTACATCATAGTTTATGACTTTACGACCCACAAAAAGTCCCAGTATTGCATAACCCCGTCATTATTACTCATAACCCCGTCATTATTACTCATAACCCCCCCCCCATCACAGAAAGGACTGGTGACTATCGCCATGATTAACTGTGACATATACGAAGCCCTGTGTCTGAGGTACGGACAGACTCACGGCACCTTTTACTATGCTAAAGGTCCTCGTTCTACTGCACTGGTAAGTAGTAGTAGTAGTCAGGGTAGTAGTAGTCAGGGTAGTAGTAGTAGTAGTAGTAGTAGTAGTAGTAGTAGTAGTAGTAGTAGTAGTAGTAGTAGTAGTAGTAGTAGTAGTAGTAGTAGTAGTAGTAGTAGTAGTAGTAGTAGTAGTAGTAGTAGTAGTAGTAGTAGTAGTAGTAGTAGTAGTAGTAGTAGTAGTAGTAGTAGTAGTAGTAGTAGTAGTAGTAGTAGTAGTAGTAGTAGTAGTAGTAGTAGTAGTAGTAGTAGTAGTAGTAGTAGTAGTAGTAGTAGTAGTAGTAGTAGTAGTAGTAGTAGTAGTAGTAGTAGTAGTAGTAGTAGTAGTAGTAGTAGTAGTAGTAGTAGTAGTAGTAGTAGTAGTAGTAGTAGTAGTAGTAGTAGTAGTAGTAGTAGTAGTAGTAGTAGTAGTAGTAGTAGTAGTAGTAGTAGTAGTAGTAGTAGTAGTAGTAGTAGTAGTAGTAGTAGTAGTAGTAGTAGTAGTAGTAGTAGTAGTAGTAGTAGTAGTAGTAGTAGTAGTAGTAGTAGTAGTAGTAGTAGTAGTAGTAGTAGTAGTAGTAGTAGTAGTAGTAGTAGTGGTTGTAGTTACTATAATACCTGATTATAATACTAAGTGATTGTTATATTGTTTAATTAATTAATCTCCTATTGTGAAACCTAATTAGATTGTAGGTCATGTTACTGCATGTACACAAGTTATAAACAATATTACATATATATATAGTTGCTATTATTGTATGCAATTATAATTGCATGTAGGGGAGGAAAGGGGGTAGTGGCCGTTTTAATTAACGCTTAAACGGTGCTTGATAGGATAACAAGTTCTATATACAATATTTAGATAATCAAAATATCTATAATATATAGTAACAATTTTTTTTAAATAATTAATTAATTACTCTAATTTATTAAATAATAATTTTTTGTCAAATTTTGACAAAAACATGATTATATATATTTATGCTTATTTATGTGTAGGAGTATGTGTATATATAATTAAATCATTTAGTCAAATAATGTGCGTATGCATCATAAATATAATTATTTAAGATTACATAATTAAAAAAATATAAATTGAATACATTTCGAGACACCTATCGCATTTTCTGGTACTAGCTGCCACTACTAGAGCCTTGCCTTATTTTAGTGCTTTTTTTAATGCCTAATCAAACGTTTATATTATTAGGTTAAACACTTTATATATAAAAGTGAAATCACAGTATTCTAGAACTATATGATTTCTAGTTAATTCAAAAAAATAAGAGCCTACAATTCAGTATTTATCGATATATTAGAAATCTTCTGAGGCATATTAATTATCGGTAACTACCCCCTTCCCTCCCCTATACATATAGAATAGTATATACAATAGTAATATAATATAATATTCAGATGTGGGTAAACCCCAGGCAAGATATAGAAGCTAAAAACTTATCTCGATATCGACCCTGTTCTTAATGTTGGCTGATTCTAATTTAAATAAATAATATAATAAAATAATACCCAACTTCCTGTTTTGACCAACATTATTGTAAACAATTTGTTAGAAATACAAACTACTGGAAGTATTCATTAATACTAATCATATTTACTGGATAACATGGGTATCGTTGTAAATAGGAAATAGTATCGTTGGATGTTAAAGAGATCACTGCCCTGCTCCTGAAACAACTACCCGACCTGATGTTCCTAGAAGAAACAGATGTGCACACGCTAATGGAGAACTCTAATGAGGAACCCTGGCTGCTACATTTCATTGATGGCCAGAACTACGACCATGAACTTAAGAAGATTCCATCTCTACTGGATGATGGTATCAAGGTTTGCATAGCTGTTGTTGTTGTGTATCATGTTGATTAGCTGTATCAACCTAGTAAGTAAAGTAATCAGTGATAGTGGTTAGATTATAGTTTGATCATCATCATGATTTATGATTAACTGATCATAATATGATTACAATCATTGATTAGCAACTATGCTTTGATTACCAACTACACTTCTAAATAATTGATATTAATATGATTATAATCAATGATAGTTAACTGATCACTAATTTAAAATCAATGTTCGTAATCCATTGAATATCAATGATTGTAATCAATACATAGCCCCATGATTGTAATCTGATTACGAATTTTGATTACTTTACTTACTTGGAGTAGTATATATATATATACAATAGTATTATAAACTATGAGAATATTATTAAATATAATTTTTTTATTTTTATAAAAATAAATTTCATATTTTCTTCAAAATTATTACTCTGGTAGAAAACTCTTTTCCATAATAAACAAATATATTCTTTATTTTAATGTATATTTACTTGATCATATACAGATTGTAAATCTTGAATTTAATGAAATATATGTTATATATGATAGCCTAATTTTTTTTAATTTGTACCATTTTATATAATTGAAAGTAAATTAATATTATGTTTATTTTATTTCTATACATTTCATAACAATATTTTCATATTTTATTTGTTATTTTATTTTATGTAGTAGTGTATTTGGTTTACTTATTTATTAATAAATTTAAAAAATTGTGTTTCATCATGTAGGCGTGAATAGTAAACAATCATTATTCCAATTATTAGAGTTTCAACTTAATTATCTGTTTTTAAATTGAATTTCTATTTATTACTCCTCATACAAAATTATATGAATACATATATAATATTATCAATCATATGAACACAAAGGTATCAATAATATTATATACATAATATATACAATGATCAAAGACCTTAAATATATTTCACTTAGTATATTTTTTCCAGTAATTAAATATTTTATTAGTTTGTCTTTAGTAGATAAAGGAGTCATGCATTTATAATAGTATAGTACATAGTAATAGCAGGGTTGATTGGGTTTTTTCATTTGGTTTTTTCATGGTTTTTGGGTTTTTTCGGTGTTTTTTGGTTTTTTCGGTTTTCTCAGTATAATTATAAATAAATATATTTTCATAGCAATAATTAATATTTTGATATTAAATTGTTACTTATATAATTTTATTTACCTAAATAATTGTAAAAGTGAATCCGTAATTATTTTAAAATCCTTGTTAAAATAAAAAAATCTTATAATTATATTAATATATGTATATATAAAATATTTAATAAAATTAATAATCTTTTAATAAGAGTGTTTATAAATATATATTTAATAAATATTATTATATATATTTGCTTTTATAAGATTTTTTATAAATATATATTTAATAAATATTATTTATATATATTTTCTTTTATATCATATAACTCTGTTTGAAGATATAAGATTATTTAATAAATAATATTTATCATAATAGAACAACATATATGATAATATTATCGATAAGCTATTATTAATAATTAATAATTTATTATTATAAAAGTTTCTCTTTGATGATTGTAATTTAAAAAAAATAATCTTTGATTTTTATTAAGCCTGTCACACCGTCGGCTGATATATCACTGATATCGTACCGATCTATCACAGATTTTCTCTCTCTCTGTGCGACACCCCTACTGATATATCACCGATATTGTGACGATATCGCTATTCATCATTTGGAGATGTCTCTAAATATTTTACGATTTCTCTACGATTTTGTTACTCTGCATATCGGTGAAAAATGTTGTCAGTGTGAATGGGGCTTTATATTTATAATTTAAAAAATTATATATATTTATATTATTATTATATTTTATTTAAAATAAAAATTACTTTCATTAATTATTTTATTAATATATTCAAATAGTATTCAATTCAATAGTAAATAGTGAAATTTATTCTGTACCTTAAAGGGGTTACGATCAAAAAGGACGAGTTGAGTTGCAAAGGTTAAATTTTAAATGTGAAATAATTTTATATAGGCTCATTTTGGAATGTAATGCAGCTAAAAAAAAACAAGCAGGACAAAACTAAACCAATTAAACCAAATAACCCACAAATACCAATACAATATATACTTATATACTATTAACTCGTATTTCAAATGTAATCTCTAACCCCAACTCGTCATTTTTGATCGTCTCCCCCTTAAAATATAAGTTTACAGATATAAAAATCATATCTCAATCAAATCTATTATAACAAAGTTTTTTCTCAATATTATTAAATTCACCACAGATATTCTAAGATGTTAACTAAATATAAAATCAAACTAAACATATGTGTACATCATACTAAAAATAATTTTTTTTTAAATTCCTATATCTTTTTATGCAATAATATATTAATGGAAAATATATAATATTTCATTGAAATATTATATTTTTGAAAAAACCCAAAAAACCGGGTTCAATGGTTAAAAAAACGAAAAAACCTCCAACCCTGGTAAATAGTACAATTGATATAACAAATAATACACATTTTATACCATTTACTAAAATTCACAAAAGAAATCAATAAATTGCACCTTCCATTACATTATACAAATTGTTACCTAGGCATCAACTTTATACATTAAATTATAATATATATATATATATATATATATATATATATATATATAGAAAAACTTCTATAATTCTATCTAAATTATGAAAAACAACTATATATTTTAATAATATATTAGTAATTTTGTAACTTATATATTACAAAAAATATTTTAAATGTCATGACTGTTTTAAATTTCATTTTGCATGTTTAGATTTAAAAACAGCCATATATATAATATATATATATACTACATATACGTAAAATATATGTTGTATACATACATTATACAGTAGATATAAATATCATAAATAATATGTTAGTTAATATATTATTCATATATCATAGTTATAAACACAATACAAATTGAACATATTTTGATATTTTCTAATTACAATTATTTCATTTCTATATAATATTTAATTTATAACAATTTGCTTTCATTAATTTTTTTAATTAGAGAGTTCAAATATTTGTTAATAAGGTATATATATATATATATATATATTGTATTCATTAAATAAGTATAATATGTATGTAAATATGCTGTATTATGTAAAATATGCACTTCTAGATAGTATGTTAAGCGTAGTTAAGAACATTTCCACAGACACTAACCACTCCCCTCACTCTCATCGACAGTTCCGATTGGTCGACTGCTCCGCCCTGGCCGACTTCTGTCAACACGTCTACATGTCTAAGCGGCCTAGTTTCGCCGTAATGCGCCCCGAACACGGTATAGATGTGCACTATGGCCGCGCTATTGTACACGACGTGATCGCCTTCGCTCAGGACAGCGTCAGAATGCCTAGCAAGACCCTCTCGCCCGCTGACTTCCCCCTCGATAGCGACATGTGGTTCATTGACTTCTTTGCACCGGTTTGTCTGATCACCTGTCACTCCCCCCGTTGTATCTCAGTATTAGGCTGTAACATACTTCACTCGACATACCCATATCTATGAATATTAGCAATATCTAAAACGTTTGATCTATACAACACGGTGATTATTACGCAAGTAACAATAATCGCATGTGTGGCCCACTTATGTTTGCTGCGTTACCTATATCTATTATGAATTTAATAACATTAGTGTACAACCAACACAAGTTATAACTACAACTATGGCCTTCTACAGTGGTGCCCACCTTGTATGAAACTGTTACCAGAGTTCCGCAAAGCCTCGAGAGAAGTGGAAGATGTTAACTTTGGAACCGTAGATTGTACTATCCATACAGACATATGTGAACAGGTTTCACTCTACTACCTCTCTTTACACGACATATCTCTTCCTATATCTACCTTTATCATATTAAATATAAAATTAAAATAATTAATTAATAATAAAATATATAATTTAATTTATTATAAATTAATTAAATTTAATTTAAAATAAAAAATTATATATAATTATAATATATATAATAATATATATATTAAAATTTGAGTAATAAATAATATTAATGTGTGTTTTACGAGGAAATAATTATTTCATTAAATCCTTCTCCTTCCCTAGTATGGCATCACATCCTATCCAACTACAATTGTATTCAATGTGACAAAACCCATACATTTCAATGGAGAACATACAACGGAAGCTCTAGTGGAATTCATTGCGGTTTGTATTCATTAGATACGCAGTCTTAGTATTTCTTTTGTAATGGTAAACATGTAGTGACCTTGACTCTTAAGTCTTAATGTTACATGTATTACTTTTATCCAATCATTTTTCAATGATATATTATACTAGATAATAAAATATCATATAAATTAGTATTATAACATTATGTATGCATAATAGTTAATCAGCAAATTAAAATAAACCATACAATTACTATCTAATTACTACTATTTATATTTAATTTTATTAAATTATTTGAATATAAATATCGACATTGAAATAAAACTATTAAAAAATGTTTTTATTAATAAATACATACACAATTTATTTTGTAATATTTTTAATATATTGAATTAATAATAATCTAATTATTTATTATATTTTAATATTAATACTTATTTTAATTTAATTTATACCTTATTTAATATGTATACATTATATTAATATGCTATTAGAAAATTGAATATAACATTATTGTATTGTAATCTTCACTGTAACTCTCTGTTATAACAGGACATTAGAGATCCCCCAGTTATTATCATGGATAACGACATCTTCAATGAAGTTGTAATGAAGAGAGGAGATAAGAAAGTGGTGCTAGTAGATTTCTTTGCCCCGTGGTGTGGACCTTGTCAACAACTTGCCCCTGTTTGGCGACAATTGGCAAAGGTGAGAGACAATAGAATATCGAATGCATTATATCATAATCATTTACAATTTAATATATTGATTTTATTATTAAATTGTACATTACATGGTCTTCTACATTTCTTACAGCAATTAAAAAATAACGACATGATAAGCATAGGATCAGTGGATTGTACAGTACACCAGGCCCTCTGTAACAGTCAGGGGGTGTCAGCATACCCTACTATTAGAGCTTATGAAATGGGCACAAATAAATTATCTTACAAGTTTGTATTTCATATATTCACATATTCACATATAATTCTCCGTACATTAACTATAATCTTATATTGAATTTAATTGTTTATTTTAACACCAATATAATGGATGCCCTACCACAAATAATAAAAACAAACAGACAGAAAATACAAAATTAAATTAAATTAGATATAAAGATTAAATAAAGTGTATACAAAAATAAATCAAGAAGTGTTTAGATAATTTGTTAGTGTCTTCCTTATATGTATATGATTATGTACGCAACATGACATCCTATAGGAAATACAGCAACTGGGAAAGGGATGTGTTCTCCCTGCGTGCGTGGGCCTCTGATTTCTTACCCCAGGTTAGCACCACTACTACCACTACTACGAATCGCAGTAGACCACATCTATAATCACACACACAGAATGTCATGAGAATCGATACAGAGAAATTTGAACAACAAATCCTAAACAGACGTGATGACAGCATTTGGTTGGTGGACTTCTTCTCGCCATGGTGTGGTCCCTGTAAACAATTTGCTCCCATATATGAAGACATCGCAATAGTTAGTATACATTGTGTACATCTATTTCCATGTATATATAATGTTTTATATCTATTTATTTAGAGTTTAAAAGGACATGTGAAATGTGCTTCAGTGGATTGTCAGCAGAACGGACATTTGTGTCAATTTGTCGGTATTAATGCCTACCCCACAGTAAAACTGTACCTGAACGCTAACGTTAGTATTATGCAATACTGTACTATACGTAACTATGCTTTATAGAGATTATTATCGTTAGGATAAATATGGAATTGATATGGATCATTTTGATGCCGAAGCTTTGATTAGAATCGTGAAGAAACATGTAGCTGATAAGAAGGTAACTTTTAACTTAGTAATTAGCTTTATATGACACTTAATATATATATGATGATTTACAGGAAAAGCATGATGAACTATAAGTACCGTTGATTTCTAATTGTGATTTTGTGAATCACTCACGCTACAATTACATATAGCTATTTTATATTTATACCATTAATAAAGCCATAACACAGGATGTTGATAAGTTGATTGTTTATTTCATAATATATATATATATATATATATATACATAAATATATACATATACATAAGCTATTAATATGTAATATAAATCCTAAAACATGCACACATAATATAATACACTTGTAGTTGAACAAGTCGTTGTTGTTGTTGTTGTTGATGTTGACACGAAATAAGCGCACTAGTGTCCGGGTGGACGAGTGGATCTGCACTTCCAGTCGTCCAGTTGTTCACTTCAGTGTTTGTTACTCGACGAAATCGTGTATAACGTGCTGCACGGAGTCTTGCAGTTCGACGGGAAGAGAGTCATCGTGTTCGACGACTGTATCTTCGGTAACTATGGTTTCGGGTAGTCCGTCGGCTCCGATGATGGTCTTGGAGTGAACCGTCTTCTTCATTACGATTCTGCGGTCGAGAATGATAGATAGATGTGTTAATCTTGTTAAACGGAGTATGTTTAGAAATAAAGTAGATTAAATTGATATTGTCAGATTGTGGTTATTTATAATTATTACTTATTTTCATTATCGTAATTATATTGATAAATTAAACTAATTATTACTTATTATTATATAATAAATTATTGAATTAATTATAAATATTATAAATTATACAATCATTTAACAAGTATTATAAATACATGGATTTATTTTATATATGATTAATAATTTATTAACTATAATTTCAATATATTACTATTAAGATATTACTATATTTTTGTATATGAAAAAATAGTAATTATATTGATCTATACAACTTTTTAATAATAAAATAATTGTACATAGTATTCAATTTTATACTCATTTTCAAATGAAAAAACTTATTAGATATTATAGAACTGGTTATTATTTATATATTCTGAAAATGTTAATATTATATTTGAAATATTGAATACTGTGGATATTTTTAATGATGATTCCAAAAAAAAAATACTAGAAATTCAAGATCAAAGTAAATACTTTATTTATTATTAGTAAGTTGGATTAGAATTAATAGCTTAACAAATTATCATATATACAAAATTATAGATACATACATAGCTATTGATTATTTGTATATATACAAATATATATATACATACATTTTATTACACTAGTTATTTCACTATCATATATATTTGAATAAAATGTTCTTAAAATCATGATTTTTTTTTAATGTTTATAATGTATTTTCAATAATGTGTATATAAAATGATAGAAAAATTGATTTATTAAGGATACTTTTAATAAACAAAATATTAGTTTTTAAATTATTTTATGTGAAAATGAATGGCCTACCTTCTTTAAGAGTAGATGTGACCTCTTCTATACATATATTTGTACATGTATTTAATAGGAAAAATTGTGGTCTACTAAAAAGTGTATTAACTTTTTTTTTAACTTATTTATTCAGCACAATATTTAACATAATTATAGATATTATATAGATCTATAATAATTGCATTTTTTATAGAATATATTTAATATAAAATTATGTTAACTAATAAATTATTATTATTTTGATAAATAAAAGATACATTTATGAATATTTCAAAATGTACTAGTTGATAAATAAAATATATAATTATGAATATTTCATTACTAGTTATTAAATTAAATAAAATGCAAATATTATATAGTTATATATTCTAAATTGTCTGACAATTTTAATTCATTTAAAGCATTATAGAAGGAGTTGATAGTATTTCAATGATAGAAATTAGTAAAAATAATTATTCTAAGTAAATTCATTCTAAAGATTTACAATATACTTATGAAAAATGTATGAAATATATATATAGATGATAATATAGTTTTAAATTGTTTATTGTATAGTTATATCAAAGATTTTGCGAAGCAAAGATATAACACTCCCTATGCATGCAACGTAATTTAGTAATAGCCCCAACCGCTGCTAGCAGTAGTATCGAAATCACTGAAATAGATTTAGGTTCGGCTCTGTTTGCATACAACAATGTTTTCATTGCTCTATTAAATTACATGCAATATAAATTAGCTTTTACTCACTAAATATATACTTATAGCATTTAAAACATACATATCATATTTGTTTGTTATATATTAGTAATGAACACTTAGTTTTCATCATATAAATATTAATTTAAGCATATTATTTAACATTTTAAAAGTGTATAGTTAAATACGAATTTACATTATAAACAACGCATAGTTCCTAAAAGTAACCCGCTATAGGTGGCACCAGGGTATTTTGTATACAAATTCGAATTACACGATTTCGCGTAAGTGTTATATCTTTCCTTCGGAAAATCTTTGGTTATATTTTAATAATATTATATAAAAAATTGTTTGAAACAATTTTTTTTTTCAATTTCAGCACCTACCATTAAGGGCCGGCGTAACCTTGCCGGCGTTTAAATGTAAAATATATGGAAAAAGTAGCTATTTTTTATACAGGCTATATCTTTTCTATTTATTAGTATTTTTATCTATTTTTTTTTAATTATCTAGATAACATTCATATCTAGTTAATAGGTACATCATAAATTAATAAATGTGTTATTAATTAAAGAAAAGTTAATTATAATATTAAAATTATTTAAAAATAAATTTATTACCGATTTTTTTATTATTTTTCAAATAATTAAATTAATAGATTATATTTAGGTTAACTTACATACCTATATAATAATAACCATATATTAGGTATATACTCAGACAATTTTATAAAGATTCATATAAGAGTTCAAAAGATATATACATATAAAAAAAAAATCAACAAAAAAGACACCAGAGATATTGGCATCTAAAGTTATACTTGCAAGTTTTCTAATTATTAAATCCTACCATTTTGAATAGGTGTATGATTAAACTTCGTATTTGAGGCACTGATGTTTAATTGTATATGGTATATTATACATCATTTTAAAGATAATGAATTACATTTCAATATAAATAAATTTTCCCTAAAAACGAATGTTACGGCCCTTAATAGGAATACTTTTTTTTAAATTTATTTATTCGATATAATATTTAATGATTAAGGGGATCCCGCACATTTAAAGTGATGCTAATTTATTTTTTTTCATATTTATGTTAATTCCATAATAATACTTATTTTAGTGTTTTTTATTATCTGTAAAAAAATTTACATGCATTCAGTCTAGAAATTACATAAAAATGTGTTTTTTGACGATAAGATAATGCTATTATATACTATTCAATATTACATTTTTATGCTGTCAAATTTATACGCTATTTTCTCAGAATAATTATTTCGCGCTAGGTATGTGCATTCAAACATATAGAACATAAAAACTATTATAATTATAATATTAATTTTTTTTGCTTTATATAGAATTTAATTAAGTGAATAGTAAAATAGAGAGATAATTAATCAAATGTATAGAATTCATTGTATAAAATGATAATTTATATAGAAATATCATAATTTTATTATTGCTAATTTTTAATTTAGATAAATATAATATAATAAATAATAATATTAAAAATAACTTACTATTTTCCTATGCGTGTATATGTTATGAATATAATACAACACAAATTAGATCAATTGAATGAATATCAGTTCTATTTTTTTTAGTGGACCTATGTTTTTCCTATCTATTTATACACGAAATTGGCAAATTGCGTGTTATGTGCGGGATCCCCTTAATAATGATAAATATTATATAGATTAATATTAATTGAATTTTGTTATAGAATACTATAGAAAATATGTAATATAAATTATGTTTAACTAATAAATTATTATTTTGAAAATAAATGATATTATAAATTTTTTTAAATTTACTAAATTAAAATTTAATTATTAAAAAAAATGCAAATTTTATGTAGTAATATATTCTAATTTTTCAGAAAATTTCAATTCATTTAAAACTTTATTGAAGGAATTAATAGTGTTTAAATGAGTGAAATTAGTAAAAATAATTATTACGAGTAAATTCATTCTAAATATTTACAATATAATTATGAAATTGTATGAAATATATATAGACAATAACTTATCACTAATTAAATTATAACGATTATTTAATTGAAATATTTAAAAAAACATTATTATTATAATTTATTTAAATGATATACTTTTAAAAGTGTTTATTATATTGTTATTTTTACGTAAAAATATGATGTTTATAAAATTTGAAAGATAATTAAATATATAAAAATATACAAAATATATAAAAATAATTTGAAACATAATTACTTGTTCTCAATTTTTTATCAAACTCATCTACATTAAAGGGTCAGCAAAACATGCAAAAAATTACATGGTGAATATAGGACAATTTTATTTTGATAAAAATACAATCAATTATAGAATTGCATAATTGTCATTATAGTGTACAAAAATACTATTAGACTATTATATACTACAAAATTATAATCTATATGGATATTAATGATAATATTTTAATGAAGTTTATGATATTGCTCATAATTATAATGTCGAAAATGTATTCTTTTGTAATTTTTATATTACATTTTAATTTTTTGAATCCATTTACAAATATTTAGTTTTTATTAATAATTTAAATTATTCTTTATCAACATTTTTTAAATTAGAAAATATTTTTAATTTTTTTGATAACATATCAAGTTAATCAATCGAATGTCCTAGTAAATAACATGTTTACGTAATAAAGACGGACATTACAATTGATATACTATTTATAAACGCATTAAATATCATAAATAACCTAGATTCTTGAATAGAGGTTTCAACGCTTCCCTCCAGAAATTCTTCACCTGCAAGTACGTGAAATAGCGTAAACATAAGCGCTCAGAGGTGCGTAAAGTGCAACATTAACATAACAATAGGTTATGATGCTGTGTGTGTGGTGGTGTGTGTGACGGTGTGTGAAGGTGTGTCTCTCTCTCGCGTGAGTGTAGCTGTGATCGCACAACAATGATGAACACGCAGGCACGCACGCACGCACGCAAGCACAAACTATACGACTGTACGACGTACTACTACATAAGACTACTACTACGGATACGACTACTACGACGCCAGGCTATAGAAACATGTACATGCTTCATACCTCTCTCGATACAGTAGCAATCGCTCGAGTGCGACGTCGGCTCTGTTTCGGTGTCGTCCCCCCCACAGGAAACTACAGTGTCCGCGCTACTAATACCGCTCGACGAGTACTCGCTACTCGTCATGTTGGTCATGTTCAGCGGATCAAAAGAGTCGGTCGACGCTTGCATGATGTCTTCATCATCATCGACATCATCATCGTAGTCGTTATTAGAATCGGCTTCATCCTCCTCGTACTTTTCATCCGAATCGATGGGGGATAGAACCCTCGACGATTCCGACGAGCTCGTCTTGGCGGTGTCGGAGACCTGACATTCGAGACTTTCGAACTCGAGCAGAGACGACGAAATCGACACATTATCGCTGTGCTGGACGTTGTTAGTTTGGCGGGGTTTACATTTGATCTCGCGGCGGTCGAGGGAGTCGCCGTGTTCGGTGGATGTGGAATCGCTGATAGCCCCGGCTGCGCTGCACAGGGAACCGCCTTCCTCGTCTATAGTAGTGAGTTCCGAGACAGCGTAGCCAGCAAACAGACCGTCGCCTAGTATCTCGTGGTCATGCACGATGTCTATGGGTTCGACGTGCTCATCAGGGGGGCGATGTCGGATGCCTTTGATCAGAAAAGGGTACTTGACATCGTCCTGGTCGTCCGAGTGGTCTATAGCGGCGGGGTGGTCGGGGTCGTCGTCGCGGCAACGAGGGTCGGAGGTCATCGAGTCTTGTTCGAGGGCGTCGTCGAAAGCGGCGCAAACGCTCTCGTGATTAACGCCGTCGCTGTATTCCATGCTGAACGTCGAGCGCTCGGGTCGTTCGTCATCGCTTTCGTCATCCAATGAGTCGATAGCGGTCTGGTGTCGGGTTAAATCTATCAGAGAACTACTTTTACTGTCGGCGGTTTCATCGAGGGAGTCGTAGCCGCTCTTGTCGTCGAGGGAGTCGACGGAGCCGGTTACGGCGGGCGCGTAGGATAGAGGGTAATCGCCCTGCGGCACTCGTTCGTGCAGGTGTTCGGTGATCATGATACACGGCACGTCGGATTCCTCGAGGAACGACTGCCTCACTTCGTCCATGATGTTGTCTATGAAGTCGGAGGCTACCGCTCTGACGGCTAGCTCTTCGTCGTCCATTACGTAGGCGGCGGTGTTATCTTTGCTCAGTACTAGCTCATCGGTGGGCTCCTCCTCCACTAATTCATCGCCTAGTTCTATATCGGGAAGTGGAGATTTAGGCCGTAGTTCGGCTTGCGGATCTATTTTTAGCTCAAAGTTATTGTCGTCATCTTCTTCTTCGTCTTCGTACATCTCGTGATCGATATCCACGCTGAATATCCTAGCGAGGGATGCGGATTGAAGGGCGGCTTTACCCCCTGTTACGGCGACCTCTACCTCGGTATCGGATCGCTGGATCTCGGTTTCAGACGAACTGCTTTGAGCGTAGTCCATCTCGGAGATGAAGTCGTTGACTACTTCGAATTCGTGTACGGGATGTTGTTGTTGTTGTTGTTGTTGTTGTTCTACTTCTTCCTCTTCTTCTTCCTCTTCCTCTTCCTCTTCATCGAAATCATCGTCATCCTCATCCTCTTCCTCGGTGTCATCTTCTTCAGCTTGATCGCCGTGTTCTCTCTCCATCTCCAACATATCAGCCTCCATGCGCTGCACGACTATATAGCCGTCGCTATCGTACTCTACAGTGACTGTGGGCTCAGCGACTGTGAACACCTCATCCGATGCGGTAACGCAAGGCACTACGGCGACTATCTTACCCGACTCCAGTTCATAGGAGGCAGCCTGACAAGACATCGACGCTTCTGATGATGTCGATACGAGGGGTTCGCGTTTAGAGGCGGTACCGGGAGGCAGGGGAGACGGGGCGATGTCTACCTGCATCTCGTTGTTGAGTTCGTCTCGTTGTTCATCGCCGTAACTAGCTTCGAGGTCGCACTCGCTGTCGATAGAGCCCGACTGGGTTAGGTCTACGGACGACGCGATATCGTGGAGGATCTCGCGTTCCGTTAACGAACTCGAGCGTAGGATTTCCACGTTGCTCGGCATTAGGCAGTAGGACGAGTCACCGTCTAAAGAGTCGAGACTTTCCTGTTCGCCGTCCATACGATGGCGTTTCAGGATGGTGTTGATGACGGATATGTTGTGCTGTTCGGCTATAGCGTTGTGCGGCTCACGGGTTGCGGGCGAGGTTTCGTCATCGGCGGGTTCCACGACGAACTCGAAAGTGTCGCCGCAATCGTGATCGGAGGTGTAGGAACGGCGCTCGAACGATTCCCCGCCGAATAGTTCGCCGCGAGAGTGCTTCTTTACCCTGTCTTCGGCGAAGGCGTTGAAACTTTCGTCGGGTAGATCTTCGCATTCGTTGTAGAATGTGTTATCGGAAATGTTTTCGGCCGGGAATGTTTCTAGCGGTGAATCGTCCGGGTGTTGCGAGTAGGTTTGTTCTTGGCAAGCGTCTCCTCGACTAGTGAACGCGTGATCGGAGGAGGATAAGCTACGACGCGTGTCAGCCACCTCGCATGAGTGAGCGCGGTCCTTACGAGGGGGGTGAAAACTCTCCTCTTTCGTCGTGAAAGCTAAGCGGGGAGGGTGGAAATGTGATGTTTATCGCTGTTTAACGAGAGTATATGCAAATTGAGAATGTGGTGGTGGTGTGTTGGTGTGGTGTGTGTGTTGTTTAAAATGATATAACGGAGTAATCACATGTATTAAGTAACACGTAAAACGATAAGCCCTACTAATGTGTGGACGTTGGTAGTTAAATGTAAATGGCGTAAGAAAACACACAATAGATAAAATACCTCTACGGGATGCTGCGGTGGTGGTTGCGGTATCTGTTCAAGCGATGGTGATTAACGTAAGCAAAGGGTAGGCGGGCGTGTGTGTGTTACCTTCTAGTCCGCATAGCTCTAAACCCGACGACAACGTAATATCGAGGGGACGCACGTCCTCGTAGACGCGTTCGAAACTACTATCGTGCATGCTGTCGCGACCCGACACCAAGAGGTCGGAGGTGAGCAGGTTCTCCTCGGACACGAAGCGATCGTGATCGATGGACAGGGGTCGTTCGTAGAGACGTTCGTACGAACACGACGTATCCACCGACGTACTATTAGCAAACTTATCGTGGGCTGAGACAATCGCGTCGTTCATGATCGCTAGATAGCGTGTGTGTTAGTGGGGTTAGGGAGCAGCCAGATGCACAGTATCTAGTCAGGCACGCACGCTGCTTCAAACTCTTCTAGATCGGGTGATTAACTCTTTCGTGATTTTAGTGATTCGACGTGATTGAATTAAACGAGTGCGGTATTTTATAAGAACAATTTTTACAAACATTTAACCCGATCTCTAGAGTTTGAGCTTAAAGAATATCAATATGAAATCGAATAATGAATTATATGAGGTGTATGTATACGTATATAGATTAAATCTATAGTAACCTGCATCGTCTTCGTAGTTTTCAAAGTTCATTTGATCTTTAAGAACTTCTGATTCGATAGACATTATAAATATAGATGAAATTAATATTGTATAATGTTGTATAATGTAAGAAATCATATTTGAATATGTTTTAATCGAATAATTATTAGTATTAGATATATTATAAGAAGTAATATTAAGTATGTTATAAAGTATGCTTATCATATTAATAATAGTTGACATTTTGTTATTAGTTTGTAATTTAAATATAAAGAAATAATTTATATATGTAAAATTATTAGTTTTATTAATTATTATCATTTATAATAATAATAAATTGGCATTAGTACACAAGATATACTAGTAAATAGGTTGCATATTTATTGGTTGATGGAGCAAAATAGATCACAATGATAAATTGTAATGAATAAGTGAATGGTGCACATTATACCCGCCCCACTATTCACTGACATTGAATATCTTCTCATAATACACTCGGCTACAGAAATATTATTTTAATTAAGATATTATAATATTAGTATATATATGTGTTTAATTTGATTTGGGTATGGTATTATATATATTTAATGATTGAATATACTTTTATTTTAATGTGTATGAAATTAGATGTGTACTCATCGTAAGTGCAATAAAATAAATATGTGTATAGGTAAAACAGCAATACTAATAAAATAATAAATCAGTTATAAGGTCCCATCGTATAATAGCTTAAGAATAGAACACTTAAATACACGAGAAGATAGAGGAAAGGAGTTCTATGATTCTAGGAGTACGTTTCTTAAAGTTCGCGTTGTTTAAGGAATAGAATCACTCATCGAAGGACATTAATGATGGAGAGTTACGATGGCAAAGGGATGATACGGGAGAAGACAGTAGGATGTAGGTGTATACTACCTGGTGGCTATAGATTTGCCACCGCGGAGGAATCGTACTTTTTTAACGAATTGTATCAATGCGGTATATAGATTTATGAAATTTAATGTATGAGAAGTTTTATTAAATATAATAGAATACCGGTTATTAAATTGAGTACACGTGGGAAAGATTGATATGGTGATGGCGTGCTGCTTTATGTGGATGTTATGTTATTGTTATTATTGTTATTTTTATTTGGTGGAGTCCTTTCATCCCATCCAGGAACTTAGATGAAGTTTTCACTTATAACCATATATGGCTCTAATGTCCCTTCGAAGCCGCTCTCATGTTAAGGCATCCATGGTTTTAACGAGAGCCGATCATTTATTTATAAACAATTATATAAGATCATATGTACGATGAGAAGTGGATTATATGATTGAAAGGCACTATGCATTGTTGTGGAATAACTATGAATAACTTCGATTAATGAGCCGTACCCAATGCTTGATAAAGCTAGGGAAACGATAAATGTTCGTTATTATGGTGATGTTAAATAGTTCGGATTCTATGAAGATGAAAATTAGCTGATTTATATAAGCAGAAATATGAGGTAATGCGGAATACAGAGATTTTCGAATGAGGTTAAGGTTATATTGTTAAGTGTACATCGATGAAAGGAGAACGGGAATGGGCACATCTTGAAGACATTAATCTTGTGAAGCATTAAAGAGAAGCAAATCGTGAATATGCTTTACGCAATCTATTAATTGATTACCGCGTCAGATGGAGGAGTTAAGGCAGGAATGTGTGTATGTGTATATCATCGGCATATAAATGATAATGGATTGTAGAATATTGATTGAAGATAGTGGATGAATATATATATATATATATATAGAAAATAATAAAGGACAGAGAACTGATCCTTGGGGATGCCTAATATAAGTGGCATATAATCCCTTATTTTTATGCAGGCTATGCGATCAGATATATTATATGGTGTATAGACATTGGTTTGGGTTTTGCTTTATATATATATATAAATATACACATATAATGGAGAAATTATAATATAAATGGATTTAAATTATTTATCAAAGGATTTTGATATTTTTTTATAAATGGATTTTAATATTAATATGTATAACTATTAAATTGTATAATTGTAACTATGCATATTATGCCTGTAGAAGAGTGTATTGAGATGTTCATATTTACAGTGAATTGTGTGGCGAGGGGTTAAGATGCACCACACACAATTATCTATTATCCATTTGACTCTATACTCAATATTTAATTTTTATATATATATATATATATACATAATTTATTGTTTACTATGGTTAGTATATATATTTAAATTTATAAAAATGTATTAGTTAATATTTAAAATAATGCTTTGAATATTATTTTAAATTGTTGTTATACTTTAATAGAAGTAAACATGGGTTTTTAATAAAATATACTTAAAACTCATTTTAAGAATACAAGCATTATATAATAAAATATACTTAACACTTATTTTATTTATAAAAGCATTATATAATACAGTATACTTAAATTCATTTAAATTATAAAATTATTATATAATACAGTACTAAATAATTCGCATTATATAATATTATATTACTTAATTTAATTTAATTACATTACATAATAAAATACCCAACACCGCATTCAGAGAATGTAATATCACAGAGACAATAATATATCTACCCATCAGATAAAAGGAGAAGAATAATTGTTGGTTATTAATATGATTTTATAATAAATCATAAAGAACTACAATATATTAAAAAAATACATTATTAATACATTATTTAGATAGAAAAATGATGTAGGTTCATGATTATATTATAAATATTTGGCGAATAATTACAATTAATCCACTCCTCGCGCAAAAGAAAATCCCCAGCCTATGTAAAGAACTCATCTTAATGGTTAAAGTACTTAATTACCAATGTTATATGTTATTAAAACATTAATTAATGAAATAGCTAGGCGTCTATACCGTACAGATGGCTGCAAAATAACACCCGCTTAATTTAGTAACGCTCGATAAATTATAACACGATAATTTATCGAAGAGCTTTCAAATCTCAAAAAAACTAGTTAATAGATAATTAGTAAGTGGAGTTAGCTGCGCTAAATAAAGTAGACCTTTCAAAGTGCCTTCATGCATGTTCCTTTCGATGGTTAGCGATTCGTTCTCCGACGACTGAATATTAGTGGTAACCAGTGAACCGTCGGGCATCGTTTCGCTGGTATCCATACTGTCGGTGTTCTCGGTACCGGGGTCGATGAAGGCGTCGGTGAAAGAGCGGATATCGTCGGAGTCGGCTCCATCGACGATGATCCGCTTAGTGGTGGTGTGTCGACTAGTGACGCGTGTCACCGTACGTCTGACCGTCGAGCCGTCCGGTAGCACCTCGGTGGTGTACTCGACGTCCGTGTGAGTCAGCGGTTCCGACTCGAAGGTGTCGGTGTAGACGCGAGTGACGTCGGACGATGATTCGTCGTCGGCTGCTGCGGCGGTGGTGTCGGAGTCGGTCGATGATGATGAGTCATCGTCGAGGTCGAGGTTGGCATCTGTTGGGATGACGCGCTTGTCGTAAGATTCTACTACGTCGCCGTTGTCGTCTACGTATCTATGCAAAACTCCGGTTGTCATCTTCGTCGTGGTGACGGTGGCGTTGGTGGTGGTGGAAACAGCTTGCTCCGTTTTAGGCCAGTCGAAGCTTAGGTCTACGACGGAGCCTTGTATGGGCGTGTTGGATTCGGATGTCGGTAGCGAACTACACGAGGCGAAGGTGTCGAGGGCCGAGGTGGATATAGCTGGTTCAGCTGGAATGTCGGTGTGGGTCGTCGCGGTGCTTGAATGGTATGATCTTTGTTCAAAAGGTGAATTCTCATCCTCGTCGAAAGATGAATCTACGTCGGAAATAAAGTCTGTCTGTCTGTGTGTCGGTGAATCGACGAGTTGTTCAATGGAACGAATGTCTACTCGTGTCGGGAAGTTTGAGTCAAAGGCGGTAGTGTTTGTGTAAAAAGCAGTAGGTGTTGTATCAAAGTCGGTAGTGTTTGTATCAAAGTCGGTAGTTTTTGTATCAAAGTCGGTAGTGTTTGTGTCAAATTCGGTAGTTTTTGTATCAAAGTCGGTAGTGTTTGTGTCAAATTCGGTAGTTTTTGTATCAAATTCAGTAGTGTTTTTGTGGTAACTAAATGTGGAGAAAGATTGTTCAATTGAAGTTGTACTGTTATTGTGATTCAGTGATGTAATAGGTTCAGTCATAGAGTGTTCTGTAGGTTCAGATATTTTAGGTTCAGTCATGAATTCAAATTGTTTTCCTATGTCAGAGTCAATTGGGGAGATAAGGTCGATTGTTTTTATGTTGGAATCGGAAGAAGCATCTAATTGTTGTACGGAAGAATACTCAAATTGATCCATATTCTGTGACAGGATTTGCCCTTCACTTAAAGTTTGAACGTTTTCATGAAGAGGATTAATAATTTCTTGACGATTGTCTGCCATTACATATTCATCATCGGAATTTTGACTTTCTGTATGAGATTCATTTGAATCAGATAAATCGCCATCTTTAATAGTGGACGTCGCTAGAGAATCTACATTTATATCATCACGATCATCGGAATCATCAATTTGCAATGATATAATTGTTGTAGTTTTCGTTTGTTTCTCGATAAAGCCCGATAAATATGTTTTAGTTTTTTCTTCGATGGAAATTATTTTCGATGTATTTACTTGATGTATATCCAAAACTCCGGGGCAAAGTCTAATTTCATCTATCTCGATATCTCTACCAACAATTTTCTCCTCGCCGTAAATGTAAACAAACTGATCAGTCGAAGTAATGGAAATTTTCACTTGAGTTCCATCGTCTAGAATTTCTTCCATTTTTGTATGTGTCGTGCGAACGGAAGCTTCCGAATTCGTTGCATTTTGACTGTCGTGTCGTAGTATAATCTGATCGGCAGAAATACATTTAACGATTACGTTCTCGAGGGTAAGATTGTTGACGATGCCGTTATCTAGTTGTTCTTCGGATTCCTGGATAGTTATCTTCCGGAACGTTCCGTTAGCGATCAGAGCATCTTGGTCAATCTCTTCGATAATTTCGTAAGTTTCAGTCATAGTTGGAATACGATTATCATCTTCCATTTTGAAATGTTCAGTTTTCGTAATCGAATGTTTGATATGATTTCCATCTTCATTCGTGGAATTATTACATGTACGTGTCACTTCTTTTAATGGGTCATTGACCTCTATGTTTTCAATGAAGGATTTATCAGATTCGGGAAATAATTCAACGGCTGAACTATAATGTGAAGTTATTGATGTATTATTTAAAAGGTCAATATGAGATTTTCCGTCTATACTTAATTCTGACGTTGTCCTATCTTCAGCTGCTGAACTATAAACGGAAAGATTAGGAGAATCTTCCGATATACTTATTTCTGATTTATTCTTAATGAGAGAATCAATATCAAATTCACAACCTGAAGATACTTTAGGAAAGTTAATTTGTTCATCGGTAGATGTAAAAGTAAGAATTTCAGTATTAGATTGTTCATCATTAGATCTATAAATTAGGTCTTCGAAAGGAGAGTCAATTTGTGCGTCAGTAGAAGAGATAAACTGTTCATTAGTAGATGAAAAAATAAGTTCTTCATCGGGTTTGTATATAAGGTCTTCAGTAGGAGAATTAATTTGTTCTACAGGAGAAGATTCAATTTGTTCATAATTAGATCTGTAAATTAAGTCTTCAGTGGTAGAGTTAATAATATCTTCATCCTTAGGTCTGTAAATTAGGTCTTCAGTAACATAGTCAATTATATCTTCAGAAGGAGATTCAATTTGCTTATCAGTTGATGATAAAATAAGTTCTTCGTCATTTTTGTATATTAGGTCTTCAGTAGATAAGTCAATTTGTTCTATTGTAGGAGTTTCAATTTGTTTTTCAGTAGGTGAATCAATTAGTTCTTCAGTAGGAGAGTCAATTTGATCTTCAGAAGCATAGTCAATTTGCTCATCAGAAGAATAGTCAATTTGTTTTTCGGTAGAATAGTCAATTAATTCTTTGGTAGAATGGTCAATTAATTCTTTGGTAGGAGAGACAATTTGTTCTTCAGTAGGAGAAACAATTTGTTCTTCAGTAGGGGAGACAATTTGTTCTTCAGTAGGAGAGACAATTTGTTCTTCAGTAGGAGAGACAATTTGTTCTTCAGTAGGAGAGACAAGTTGTTCATCAGAAGAGTCAATTTGTTCATCAGAAGAAGAGTCAAATTGTTCATCAGAAGAATAATCAATTTTTTCAGTATGGGTTTGCTCTATTGTAGGAGAGATAATTTGTTCATCAGAAAGGTCAATTTGTTCAGTATGTGAGTAAATTAGTTCTTCAGTAGGAGAGACAATTTGTTCTTCAGTAGGTGAGACAATTTTTTCTTCAGTAGGAGAGTAAATTAGTTCTTCGGTAGGGGAGACAGTTTGTTCATCAGTAGGAGAGACAATTTGTTCTTCAGTAGGAGAGACAATTTGTTCATCAGAATAATAGTCAATTTGTTTTTCGGTAGGTGAGACAAATTGTTGTTCAGTATGGGAGACAGTTTGTTCTATTGTAGGAGATACAATTTGTTCTTCATCAGAAGAGTCAATTTGTTCGGTAGGAGAGACAATTTGTTCTTCAGTAGGAGAGACAATTTGTTCTTCAGTAGGAGAGACAATTTGTTCTTCATCAGAAGAGTCAATTTGTTCTTCATCAGAAGAGTCAATTTGTTCAGTAGGAGAGTAAGTTAGGTCTCCGGTAGGAGAGACAATTTTTTCTTCAGTAGGAGAGACAATTTGTTCTTCAGTAGGAGAGACAATTTGTTCATCAGAATAATAGTCAATTTGTTTTTCGGTAGGTGAGACAATTTGTTCTTCATCAGAAGAGTCAATTTGTTCAGTAGGAGAGTAAAGTAGGTCTCTGGTAGGAGAGTCAATTTGTTCTTCAGTAGGAGAGACAATTTTTTCGGTAGGTGAGACAAATTGTTGTTCAGTATGGTAGACGGTTTGTTCTATTGTAGCAGATACAATTTGTTCTTCATCGGAAGAGTCAATTTGTTCAGTAGGATGGTAAATTAGATCTTCTGTAGGAGAGACAATTTGTTCTTCAGTAGGAGAGACAATTTGTTCTTCAGTAGGAGAGACAATTTGTTCTTCAGTAAGAGAGACAATTTTTTCAGTAGGAGAGTAAATTAGTTCTTCAGTAGGAGATACAATTTGTTCTTCAGTAGGAGATACAATTTGTTCTTCAGTAGGAGAGACAGTTTGTTCTTCAGTAGGAGTGACAATTTGTTCTTCAGTAGGAGTGACAATTTGTTTTTCAGTAGGAGAGACAATTTGTTCATCAGAAAGGTCAATTTGTTCAGTATGTGAGTAAATTAGTTCTTCAGTAGGAGAGACAATTTGTTCTTCAGTAGGTGATACAATTTTTTCTTCAGTAGGAGAGTAAATTAGTTCTTCGGTAGGGGAGACAGTTTGTTCATCAGTATGAGAGACAATTTGTTCTTCAGTAGGAGAGACAATTTGTTCATCAGAATAATAGTCAATTTGTTTTTCAGTAGGAGAGACAATTTGTTCATCAGAATAATAGTCAATTTGTTTTTCGGTAGGTGAGACAAATTGTTGTTCAGTATGGGAGACAGTTTGTTCTATTGTAGGAGATACAATTTGTTCTTCATCAGAAGAGTCAATTTGTTCGGTAGGAGAGACAATTTGTTCTTCAGTAGGAGAGACAATTTGTTCTTCAGTAGGAGAGACAATTTGTTCTTCAGTAGGAGAGACAATGTGTTCTTCAGTAGGAGAGACAATTTGTTCTTCATCAGAAGAGTCAATTTGTTCTTCATCAGAAGAGTCAATTTGTTCTTCATCAGAAGAGTCAATTTGTTCAGTAGGAGAGTAAGTTAGGTTTCCGGTAGGAGAGACAATTTGTTCTTCAGTAGGAGAGACAATTTGTTCTTCAGTAGGAGAGACAATTTGTTCTTCAGTAGGAGAGACAATTTGTTCTTCAGTAGGAGAGAAAATTTGTTCATCAGAATAATAGTCAATTTGTTTTTCGGTAGGTGAGACAATTTGTTCTTCATCAGAAGAGTCAATTTGTTCAGTAGGAGAGTAAAGTAGGTCTCTGGTAGGAGAGTCAATTTGTTCTTCAGTAGGAGAGACAATTTTTTCGGTAGGTGAGACAAATTGTTGTTCAGTATGGGAGACGGTTTGTTCTATTGTAACAGATACAATTTGTTCTTCATTAGAAGAGTCAATTTGTTCAGTAGGATGGTAAATTAGATCTTCTGTAGGAGAGACAGTTTGTTCTTCAGTAGGAGTGACAATTTGATCTTCAGTAGGAGAGACAATTTGTTCTTCAGTAGGAGAGACAATTTGTTCTTCAGTAGGAGAGACAGTTTGTTCTTCAGTAGGAGTGACAATTTGTTCTTCAGTAGGAGATACAATTTGTTCTTCAGTAGGAGAGACAATTTGTTCTTCAGTAGGAGAGACAATTTGTTCATCAGAATAATAGTCAATTTGTTTTTCAGTAGGTGAGACAATTTGTTCTTCAGTATAGGAGTCAGTTTGTTCTATTGTAGGAGATACAATTTGTTCTTCATCAGAAGAGTCAATTTTTTCAGTAGGAGAGTAAATTAGGTCATCGGTAGGAGAGTCAATTTGTTCTTCAGTAGGAGAGACAATTTTTTCGGTAGGTGAGACAAATTGTTGTTCAGTATGGTAGACGGTTTGTTCTATTGTAGCAGATACAATTTGTTCTTCATCGGAAGAGTCAATTTGTTCAGTAGGATGGTAAATTAGATCTTCTGTAGGAGAGACAATTTGTTCTTCAGTAGGAGAGACAATTTGTTCTTCAGTAGGAGAGACAATTTGTTCTTCAGTAAGAGAGACAATTTTTTCAGTAGGAGAGTAAATTAGTTCTTCAGTAGGAGATACAATTTGTTCTTCAGTAGGAGATACAATTTGTTCTTCAGTAGGAGAGACAATTTGTTTTTCAGTAGGAGAGACAATTTGTTCATCAGAAAGGTCAATTTGTTCAGTATGTGAGTAAATTAGTTCTTCAGTAGGAGAGACAATTTGTTCTTCAGTAGGTGAGACAATTTTTTCTTCAGTAGGAGAGACAATTTGTTCATCAGAATAATAGTCAATTTGTTTTTCAGTAGGAGAGACAATTTGTTCATCAGAATAATAGTCAATTTGTTTTTCGGTAAGTGAGACAAATTGTTGTTCAGTATGGGAGACAGTTTGTTCTATTGTAGGAGATACAATTTGTTCTTCATCAGAAGAGTCAATTTGTTCGGTAGGAGAGACAATTTGTTCTTCAGTAGGAGAGACAATTTGTTCTTCAGTAGGAGAGACAATTTGTTCTTCAGTAGGAGAGACAATTTGTTCTTCAGTAGGAGAGACAATTTGTTCTTCATCAGAAGAGTCAATTTGTTCTTCATCAGAAGAGTCAATTTGTTCAGTAGGAGAGTAAGTTAGGTTTCCGGTAGGAGAGACAATTTGTTCTTCAGTAGGAGAGACAATTTGTTCTTCAGTAGGAGAGACAATTTGTTCTTCAGTAGGAGAGACAATTTGTTCTTCAGTAGGAGAGACAATTTGTTCTTCAGTAGGAGAGACAATTTGTTCTTCATCAGAAGAGTCAATTTGTTCTTCATCAGAAGAGTCAATTTGTTCAGTAGGATGGTAAATTAGGTCTTCAGTAGGAGAGACAATTTGTTCTTCAGTAGGAGAGACAATTTGATCTTCAGTAGGAGAGACAATTTGTTCTTCAGTAGGAGAGACAATTTGTTCTTCAGAATAATAGTCAATTTGTTTTTCAGTAGGTGAAACAATTTGTTCTTCAGTATAGGAGTCAGTTTGTTCTATTGTAGGAGATACAATTTGTTCTTCATCAGAAGAGTCAATTTGTTCAGTAGGAGAGTAAATTAGGTCTTCGGTAGGAGAGACAATTTGTTCTTCAGTAGGAGAGTAAATTAGGTCTTCGGTAGGGGTGACAGTTTGTTCTTCAGTAGGAGAGACAATTTGTTCTTCAGTAGGAGAGACAATTTGTTCTTCAGTAGGAGATACAATTTGTTCATCAGAATAATAGTCAATATGTTTTTCGGTAGTTGAGAAAAATTGTTGTTCACTATGGGAGACGGTTTTTTCTATTGTAGGAGAGACAATTGTTTCTTCAGTAGGAGAGACAATTTGTTCATCAGAATAATAGTCAATTTGTTTTTCGGTAGGTGAGACAATTTGTTCTTCAGTATAGGAGTCAGTTTGTTCTATTGTAGGAGATACAATTTGTTCTTCATCAGAAGAGTCAATTTGTTCAGTAGGATGGTAAATTAGGTCTTCAGTAGGAGAGACAATTTGTTCTTCAGTAGGAGAGACAATTTGTTCTTCGGTAGGATAGATAATTTGTTCATCAGAATAATAGTCAATTTGTTTTTCGGTAGTTGAGGAAAATTGTTGTTCAGTATGGGAGACGGTTTGTTCTATTGTAGGAGAGACAATTTTTTCTTCATCAGAAGAGTCAATTTGTTCTTCAGTAGGAGAGACAATTTTTTCTTCAGAATAATAGTCAATTTGTTTTTCGGTAGGAGAGACAATTTGTTCTTCAGTAGGAGAGACAATTTGTTCTTCAGTAGGAGAGACAATTTGTTCTTCATCAGAAGAGTCAATTTGTTCAGTAGGATGGTAAATTAGGTCTTCAGTAGGAGAGACAATTTGTTCTTCAGTAGGAGAGACAATTTGTTCTTCGGTAGGATAGATAATTTGTTCATCAGAATAATAGTCAATTTGTTTTTCGGTAGTTGAGAAAAATTGTTGTTCAGTATGGGATACGGTTTGTTCTATTGTAGGAGAGACAATTTTTTCTTCATCAGAAGAGTCAATTTGTTCTTCAGTAGGAGAGACAATTTTTTCTTCAGAATAATAGTCAATTTGTTTTTCGGTAGGAGAGACAATTTGTTCTTCAGTAGGAGAGACAATTTGTTCTTCAGTAGGAGAGACAATTTGTTCTTCATCAGAAGAGTCAATTTGTTCAGTAGGATGGTAAATTAGGTCTTCAGTAGGAGAGACAATTTGTTCTTCAGTAGGAGAGACAATTTGTTCTTCGGTAGGATAGATAATTTGTTCATCAGAATAATAGTCAATTTGTTTTTCGGTAGTTGAGAAAAATTGTTGTTCAGTATGGGATACGGTTTGTTCTATTGTAGGAGAGACAATTTTTTCTTCATCAGAAGAGTCAATTTGTTCTTCAGTAGGAGAGACAATTTTTTTTTCAGAATAATAGTCAATTTGTTTTTCTGTAGGAGAGACAATTTGTTCTTCAGTAGGAGAGACAATTTGTTCTTCAGTAAGAGAGACAATTTGTTCTTCAGTAGGAGAGACAGTTTGTTCTTCGGTAGGAGAGACAATTTGTTCTTCGGTAGGAGATACAATTTGTTCTTCAGTAGGAGAGACAATTTGTTCATCAGAAGAAACAATTTGTTCTTCAGTAGGAGAGACAATTTGTTCTTCAGAATAATAGTCAATTTGTTTTTCGGTAGTTGAGAAAAATTGTTGTTCAATATGGGAGATGGTTTGTTCTATTGTAGGAGATACAATTTGTTCTTCGGTAGGAGAGACAATTTGTTCTTCTGTAGGAGAGACAATTTGTTCTTCAGTAGGAGAGACAATTTGTTTTTCAGTAGGAGAGACAATTTGTTCTTCAGTAGGAGAGACAATTTGTTCTTCAGTAGGAGAGACAATTTGTTCTTCAGTAGAAGAGACAATTTGTTCTTCATCAGAAGAGTCAATTTGTTCTTCATCAGAAGAGTCAATTTGTTCAGTAGGAGAGTAAGTTAGGTCTCCGGTAGGAGAGATAATTAGTTCTTCGGTAGGTGAGACAATTTGTTCTTCAGTAGGAGAGACAGTTTTTTCAATTGTAGGAGAAACAATTTTTTCATCAGAATAATAGTTAATTTGTTTTTCGGTAGTTAAGAAAAATTGTTGTTCAGTATGGGAGACGGTTTGTTCTATTGTAGGAGAGTCAATTTGTTCTTTATCAGAAGAGTCAATTTGTTCAGTAGGATGGTAAATTAGGTCTTCAGTTGGAGAGTCAATTTGTTCTTCAGTAGGAGAGACAATTTGTTCTTCAGTAGGAGAGACAATTTGTTCATCAGAAAAGACAGTTTGTTCTTCAGTAGGAGAGACAGTTTGTTCTTCGGTAGGATAGACAATTTGTTCATCAGAATAATAGTCAATTTGTTTTTCGGTAGTTGAGAAAAATTGTTGTTCAGTATGGGAGACGGTTTGTTCTATTGTAGGAGAGTCAATTTGTTCTTCATCAGAAGAGTCAATTTGTTCAGTAGGATGGTAAATTAGGTCTTCAGTAGGAGAGTCAATTTGTTCTTCAGTAGGAGAGACAATTTGTTCTTCAGTAGGAGAGACAATTTGTTCTTCAGAATAATAGTCAATTTGTTTTTCGGTAGTTGAGACAATTTGTTCTTCAGTAGGAGAGAAAATTTGTTCTTCAGTAGGAGAGACAATTTGTTCTTCAGTAGGAGAGACAATTTGTTCTTCGGTAGGAGAGACAATTTGTTCTTCAGTAGGAGAGACAATTTGTTCTTCATCAGAAGAGTTAATTTGTTCATCAGAAGAATAGTCAATTTGTTTTTCAGTAGGAGATACAATTTGTTGTTCAGAAAAGACAGTTTGTTCTTCAGTAGGAGAGACAGTTTGTTCTTCGGTAGGATAGACAATTTGTTCATCAGAATAATAGTCAATTTGTTTTTCGGTAGTTGAGAAAAATTGTTGTTCAGTATGGGAGACAGGTTGTTCAATTGTAGGAGAAACAATATTTTCATCAGAATAATAGTCAATTTGTTTTTCGGTAGTTGAGAAAAATTGTTGTTCAGTATGGGAGACAGGTTGTTCTATTGTAGGAGATACAATTTGTTCTTCAGTAGGAGAGACAATTTGTTCTTCAGTAGGAGAGACAGTTTGTTCTTCATCAGAAGAGTTAATTTGTTCATCAGAAGAATAGTCAATTTGTTTTTCAGTAGGAGATACAATTTGTTGTTCAGTAGGGGAGATAGGTTGTTCTATTGTAGGAGATACAATTTGTTCTTCAGGAGAAGAGACAATTTTTTCTTCAGTAGAGTAGTCAATTTGTTTTTCAGTAGAATAGTCAGTAAAGGAAACAATATTTTCTTCAAGTGAAGAGAAATCTTGTTTATCAGTTGGTGAAAAACTAAGTTTTGGAGTATTTGTATTAATTTGTTCTTTATCATGTGAGATTATGTATTCAGTAGTCGTTTCAGTATGTTGATCAGAAAGATTAAATGTTGTTTTTTTATGGGTAGATTCACTTTGTTGTACAGTAATGTAGTCATTTTTATTTTCAAATGTCGATTCAATTTTTGTATTGATTGAGGATGAGAATTCAGTTTTTGTGGTACTCTGGGTGCGTATATAGTTATCATTGATTAAATTAGATTCCAAAGTTTGTTCATCGATTTGATGGACGTCAGGTGAAATGCAATCTTGTACCATTTGCACGTCGTCTGAAATATTGTTTATAAGTGATGATGGGCGGCTGCGGCGGGGTGGTGGTGTGGTAGTTCACGGGTGAAGCATCATACACAGCCAACAAGCAACTATAAACGAAAGCAAGCTGTTTCTTGAACCAACATAATTAGAATGACAACAAACGGAGTTTTGCGTGAACGTCCAAAGCTAACGAGAAAACAGTAACTCTAAAAATCGGTGAATGTGTATATGTGTGTATTATTGATAGCCTAGTCTATGTACAATGTTAGTCGTATCGAGAAAATGAGGCACGATAAAACGGCGCTCGCGTAGGCTGCAATATGAACGATGTAACATAGTAACGTAGGGGGTACTTACCACTGGCTGCCTTCAGAGAGCTAACGGTGTTAGCAATCACTGTTTCGGTGATGTACGCAGCTTCCGCAACCATGGCGGCCAGTTCTTCTTGCGAAACTTCATCTTCATCTTCCATGTCTCCTTCTGTGAGGCGCGACGCGATTAGTGATGGGTTCGATGTGGGATGGAGGCCAGACGCACCATAGCATAATGGAGAAGGGGGAGGAGTTTTAGATATCTGTGTAGCCTGTTGCTGTTGCTGTTGTTGCATATCTACAACGTGTGAACGCAGTGTTAACGTGTTGTGGACGACCGGTAACGGATGAATCTTACCATTATCGGAGGTAGACGGGGCAAAGCTGGTTACGGTGGCGGCGCTAGATTTCACAATGAGTTCATCGACGCGCTCGTCATCACTACTGCTGCTAAACGATTCACGATCGTCCATACCGTGAACTTGGTCAGATTTCTGTCAATAGTACGCGGCGATTAAAGGGGGGGGGGCGAGATGTAAAGTGGCAACACTTACTTTATCGACGATCAGTTTGATTTCGAGTTCTTCTTTGCTCGGGGTATCGTTGAGCGACTGAGTCCTATTGTCGAGGTGATCTTGCGAATCTAGCGTACCCTCTTCTATGGATGCATCTAGAGATGGGTAGAGGGCGGCGTTACGACGTGTTAAAGGTGGCGGCGGTGGCGGGGTCACTTACTGGACGCGTCGTCGCTTTCCTCGTTGAACTGAGCGGGATAATGTTCGAGATCGGCGGCTAAGATGTCGTAGGCTTCGTCCACGCACACCTGCGGAGTTGTAGTCGCGGTTTTCTGTTGTCGTCGGTCGTCTACTGTTTTCTCTATGCTTTCTTCCTCTGCATGCGAGTGGTTAAATGTTAACGGAGTGGCGATAAGAGCGATGCGTCGTCGTCGTAAAGGATGAACGAGCGTTAGTTCAACGGAAGCTGTAAGCTTTTAGACGGTAAACCGTGATAACCTGTCGGGGTGCCTACTCTTTCGATGACAGAATCTTGACTAATTGTATCGTCTTCTCTTACTGACTCCTGAACGAGTGTAAACATAATAATGTAAATATTATAATTAAGAAAATTAAACAATTCACACGAGCATTGTTTAAAATAATAAATTTACTGAAATAATTTGAATACGAATATCTCGGATAAAGATAATGTATACATGTCAAACGTAAAATTAAATTGATTAAATATTAATATTCTATGAAATAATAGATAGACATAATGGATAGAGATGATGGTAACCTTGCTGAGGTGATGTACAGGCGTTACGTCTCCGTCTAGTTCACCTTTAGCCATTTCCTTCTCAGAGGGGTCAGTGACTTGTTCGATGTTGTACATGCATTGCAGGATCACGTCTTCTCGGTTTATTCTCTGTAGACCTCTTTCTAATTCATTACCTACGTGATGTCATTATTTAGCTGCAGTTTCCTAGCATACACTTATAATCATGAGATGTTATTAATGATATTTGGATAGGAGTTTATGGTGAAATTTATATATATACTCTTGTAATATAATCAGAGGTTTTGTAATTAAAATAATAATGAATAATGTTATTTAATAAATTATGTTTAACTGATCTACTGCTACTACTATTATTGCTGCTACTACTACTACTACTACCACCAACGTGGTACTTACCAGTGGCTTTCTCAGCCCCATTCTGTACCCACAGCTGAAGCATGACGAGGGCCTGTTCGCTGACGTAAGGGTAGTCGTTCTGTATCTGAAGTATCTCGTGATCGTTGATGTCGAGCTGCTTCGCTAGCAGGATCCAGTCTTCTTGCAGCGAGTCGGCGATGTCGGTTAGTTTTAGTTCCGCTTTAGAGATCTGTTCACCTCCAGGTGTCGCTGTTGTGTGAGTGCATCACGGTTAATGCACGTCTTATTGATGCATGTCACATTAATGCACGGCACCGTTAATGCACGTCTTATCGATGCACGTAACCGTTAATGCACATGACATTAATGCATGTCACATTAATGCACGTCTTATTGATGCACATCACATTAATGCAAGTCACATTAATGCACGTCACGTTAATGCAAGTCACGTTAATGCATGTCACATTAATACACATAATAATAATATTTATTATTAGAAGAATTTTGTTCGTTTTCTCTTTCTTTATATAGTTTATAATATTAATATTCTTTTTCCTCCTAGAGGGTTTAGAAACAACATAGCATATGTTCTGTTGTTATCACCATTGTATTAGTACACATAGGCATAATCATACAGCTTTAGCTAGGCTAAGTTAGGCTAAGTTAGTATAATGTTTAAAGTTTAATAATGAACAACATTTAGATCAGCGTTTAGCTAATATGTTGTAGATGATTTGATTAGAGGTTAGTGTATGCTTGTATCTAGTTATTAGGTAGTAGCAATATAGTGTACAAACAAATATCGGGCGTGAATGAAGCCATGTTGAGTTCATCATGCTCTAAACCTAGACCGTCGGTGTCTATCGCGTACGGCAGGGCAATGTTTAGATTGCATACGGGGGTCTGCGAGTATTGGTCGGAGTCGGTTTTGTTGAGTTTAGATTCTCGCATGAAGGCTACCCTTCCAATTGGTTCCTATAATGATGGTGGTGATAGTGATAATGATTTGATTTGATTTAGATTTGATTGTTTATTTAAACACCGTAAAAATATAAAACGAATTACATTACTCAACAGTGTGTGATAAAAATGAAACAGATAAAAATAAATAAATATAACATGTTGATTTAAATAATTTAGATAAATAAATATAAAACAATATTAATATTAATGAAGTAAAAACAATTTTACTTTACATGATGGCAATAGTGGTGGCAATATTGATGATGGTGATGGTGATGATGATAGTGATGATGATGATGGTGGTGATGCTGATGATGGTGGTGGTGGTGGTGATGATGATGATGGTGGTGGTGATGATGGTGACAGTGATGATGATGATGATGATGGTGGTGGTGGTGATGATGATGATAGTGATTGTAGTGATGATGATGGTGATGATGATGATGATGATGATGGTGATGATGATAATGATGGTGGTGGTGATGATGATGATAATAGTGATGATGATGATGATGATGATGATGATGATGATGATGATGATGGTGATGATGATAATGATGGTGGTGGTGATGATGATGATAATAGTGATGATGATGATGGTGATAGTGATGATGATGATGATGATGATGATGGTGGTGATGATGATGATGATGATGGTGGTGATGATGATGATGATGATGGTGATGATGATGATGATGATAACCTGAGTAAGATCTCGTACTCTTACAATCATGGGGAGGCGGTTCTCTCTAAAGGCTTGGAATGTCAAGAACAGTTGTTCTCCTGACTTCGTAACGGGTACAAGGTTTCCACCCATTTCTATGTATTGAGGCTTTCCTTCGAGTACCTGTAGTCAGTTATTCAGTCATCAATTATATTCAATTACATTTATTTATAATAAAGTAAAAGTATAACAAAATCTAAGGAAAACTTTTTATTTGGTTACAAATTTGAAATTATAAAATAAAAGATATTTACAATATTAAAGATAACTTCTAAACACCCGTACGACGTATACTAACTTCGACATCTCGAGAACGAGCCACTTCTCTAAAATGTTCCTGAGTCTCGAGCGTCTTATCCATGCGATCGTCGGTCATGCAGAACATGCGAAGGCGAGCTTCTCTAGTGTCTCGTCGCTTAGCGAACACTACAAACTTGGACATGAACGGAACGCTCGTGGTCTCCGCGTAGAGTTCAGAGGCTAGACGAGAGGCGTCGTTTACGTTCGGGCAGTCGATCAGCCAGAATCTGTAGAGGTCGAGGGGTCGAGTAGGTAGGGTAGGGGTCAAATAGGTAGGATAGGGGTCAAATAGGTAGGGTAGAGCTTAGGGGGGCATGTGAAGTTGGTGCTTTTCTATTTTTTTTGCATATATCATAATACTTAGTTACATTATATTTACAATTGGTTATATTATAGTGTATATATATTTCTATACAATTATCATCTATATATATTTTTTTTAAGTATTTAAAAAAAAAACACATAAAAAAAATGTATATATATGAAAATTATATAGAAATATATACACTATAAAACAATCAATTATATATAATGTAACTAAGTATTATTGATATATACAAAAATAAAGTATAAAAAATATTCATAAATAACAAAATCTGAATGTTTAAACTACTTCTTTACCCTATCGTTGTATACATATAAACTCTGGCATGCCCTAAATGATGACTCACCTAGCGGTCACGTTGGACGTAAAGAATACGCAGTCGTTTACGAAAGTTAAAGCTGTTGACCCGGTGATGTCATCCCATTGTGCGGGGCTGGAACCTCCTGCGTTAGGGGGGGCGGGGAGAGGTTAGAGTAGGGACGTGACAAGTAGAACATATCGATAGTGTTATACATACAACTGTGCTATACGGTGATAATCTATAAATGATATCAATAATGATATAAATATGAATGAATGAATGATGAAATGTATCGGAGAGGTATGGTTTAATAAAAGCTAATAATAGACAATAGACTTTATCTCGAAATGGCTACCAGTAAGTAGTTTCACACTTGTACGCTTAACGAGCCTATTCTCAGAGCAATCACTAACCGGTGATACTACAAAGAAGACGGAGCGTGGGCGGGTCTTTACCGTACTGGTTGAGCATGCCACGTTGGGAGGCTCTCGGTACCGGTATGGTTAGCACGATCGGCTTGTGGAACTTGCGGCGTCGCGGTTCAACGGTTACGATCGGGGACACGGCCACGCGGTTGCCTAGCATCTTGCTGACGGTGTCGGGGGAAACTGGCTGTACCTGTAGTGGTGGTAGTAGTGGTAGGGCGGCGGTTAATAATCGACGGCATGTTATCATAATCGATAGCTTATTCGATTAGATACTTGGATTGAATTTACTTAATATTATACTGATTAAGAATGTAATAAAGAATGTAATTAACAAAGGCGTGTGTGTGTTTGTGTAGCGTGGACAGATGAACAGACTACGGTATCTATGTCTACCTTAGACTACCGTTTATGGCATGGGTAAATCAATAATGTTAATACATTTATTTGTTTTTATTATTAGTTTTGTCTCCCGTTTTATGTCATCTTGAATGTCTATTTCCTATACTCAATAAATTATATTATTATTACTACAGTTGTATCTACCCAATGTATCTACCCAATTGTCCGTCCATTTGACCCTCTACACAAATCACACCCTAGCAGCATGTAACACGACGTACAGGATTACCTTAACAGAGGTACTAACTTGAAGACCTACTTTAATCTTCTTGGTCAGCGCCCCTTCGGGGAACTGAACCTGTACCTGGGGCACTACGGTAGACGAGATCATACCACCAGAGGGACCCACGGTGCTGGTCTCTTGACGTATACGCGTAACGATCGCGAAGTACTGGGGGAAGTCGTCGGTTACGATGCGAGTTATTCGCCGCTGGTAGAGTTCTTCGGCGGTCTCCAGTTCTACAGGTGGGAGGGGTGTGGTTATGGTAAAACTGATTCGCGGTAGAAATATGCATTTAATGTACTAAAGCGATGTTTATGTTAATTATGTTTATGTTAAAGCCCATTAAGAGATGGGGATTCTAATGTGTATAAAGAATTCTAATGGATGGTGGCATAGTGGTAGTTTGTTATAATACCGGCTATAGATCGTATTGTATATAACTATATAACTGTATAGATAATTAAATGTATCGCAAATATTAAATTAATATCAGAGAAATAAGAAAGTAGTAGTCAAGGTCGTTGTGAAGTAGTATAACCTTGGAAGCTTCCGTTGAGAGCATCCGCGATGGACTGATCGGTAGCGACCACATTGTGTTCGGTCCAGTTCTCTCCGTCATCTGACCGTAGCACGACTATCTCTCTTTCATGTCCTCGCAGGGACGCGAAATGAGGCACTTCTATAATCACCGGACTGTTTCGGACATCATGGTTATATAGCGGTAAGCTTGGCGTACGATTGGTTAGTGAGAGTTTATGTTCTGATGTTATATTTCTTGATACTACTGGATTTGAAATGATGACCTCTATTACAAACTATGACCTCTATCGCTAACTAGAACACAGGTAACTTAGGGTGTGATTGTAGCGGGAAAGTAGGTCACATGGAACGTGGTATACATTGTACACTTGCCATTCTACAGAAGCACACCCTTATTAAGACGTATATCACCATGAATACCACGGCGATGATAGTGGCCCTGCTAGTAGTGGTAGTAGCCTTAGAACTCAACTTTGAAATAAACCTTCATCACTAACGAGATAATATTCTAAATAACTTAGATATACATATGTATCGCAATGAATACACCGATGACGATGATGCTAGTAGTAGTGGTAGTAGTGGTAGTTATGGTGGTAGTGGTGGTAGTGGTGGTAGTAGTGGTGGCAGTAGTGGTGGCAGTAGTGGTGGTAGTGGTGGCAGTAGTAGTAGTAGTAGTAGTGGTAGTTATGGTGGTAGTGGTGGTAGTGGTGGCAGTAGTGGTGGTAGTAGTGGTGGCAGTAGTGGTGGAGGTGGTGGTGGCAGTAGTGGTGGTAGTGGTACAAACCCCTGGAACTTAGCCTGATTGGGGCCCAGCTCGATGATACGACTAGCCAAAGCTTCGCTGTCCATGAGAGGCGGTGGATACAGTAGTTTCTCCTTGCGTACTAGCTTACACGTGATACGCATGGGCTGGTCGGCTTTACCGGGCGGTATGATGATCCGTATACCGGAGTGACGGCAGCCTCGCATAGCTCCGCCTCTAGCGTCTACCATGAACGACACGAGGAAACTGTGGACACGGGGCGCGGGGGGGTTAAGCTAGGACGCGAGGACAGCTAGGTTAACCGCAGCTGCTGATACACGCGCTGTAGTGGGGTGATCTCTGTTGCGGTGGTGGGTCCAAATGAATGCTATTAACTTGATTAGAATCACAATGAACAAGCATAAACAATTATCATGGTAGTAGTGGTGGTGGTGGTATATTACCAATGAGAGAAAGAAAATGAGAAAATATGTCCTTATAGAGCGAATATGTCCTTCTAGAGGGCGAATATGTCATTCTAGAGAGTGAATATGTCCTTCTAGATGGCGAATATGTCCTCATCGTCTACTATGGCAGCGACTTATTGTTACAATGATGATAAGTACACTCACAATAAACGGTAAACGGACACGTGGTCATAAATACCTTTTCCATTTTAGTAGGCTAAAGTACGGGAGAGGAATGTTGGTTTAGTGGTCAATCAACGAAGTAGCGAGCGTTGATTGCAAGACGACGACAGGGGGGGCGGGGTGTTAGTCACGACGTGTGTGTGTGAGTGTTACGATGGATGAGTCATGGATAATGATGATGATGATGACTCATGAGTAAGGGGCGGGGGGGGTATTAGTCACGACGTGTGTGTGTGAGTGTTACGATGAGTCATAGATGATGATGATGATGACTCATGAGTAAGGGGCGGGGGAGGGGGGTGTTAGTCACGATGTGTGTGAGTGTGAGTGTTACGATGGATGAGTCATGGATGATGATGACTAGAGGCCAGTGGTATTAGGGAACACGTACCCGTGGAACACAGGCTGACGGTCGACGATGACGTTGTCGGGGTCGAAACCGCTAGCAAACGACACACCGCTGTAAGAGTCGTACACGCCCACTTTACGATCGATGCTCGAGTGGAGGTCTGGAGCGAACTTCTGGTGTACGTCCTCTTCCTGGGGAACGGGGGGGTGGGGTAGGTGTGAATATCAACGATGTGAAGTGATTGTTAATTAGGAAAACTCTGCTTTTCAGTGTAGTCAGTATAGTGTAAATTAAATGAAATTGACGAATAATAAATAATATAAAAGTGTAAAATAAGGTGTAAAGGGCGGGCGGGGGGAGCATTAGCAATACCTTATTAATGAACACGGGTAGATTGGAT
The DNA here is from genome assembly GCA_964019155.1 of Osedax fenrisi. NCBI lineage: Eukaryota > Metazoa > Annelida > Polychaeta > Sabellida > Siboglinidae > Osedax > Osedax fenrisi. The sequence goes on from OZ025242.1 coordinate 89,384,592, forward strand.
TCAATCGTAGAGTTTGTCAAGTCTACGGATTCGGTTAAGGTGACTCGACTATCGAGCGTGGAGTTGCGGAAGTCTCGCATCATGGTATCCTGCGGTAGACGACAACAATAATCATAGTTATACTACATCGAACATTCATACTATGTGTGGTGTACAATAGAATGGTGATAATAGTAATGGTGATGGTGGTGACAGTGGTGGTGGTACAATATCAACGTGATAGTGACGGTTGTGGTGCGAGTGTGTGTATGAATGAGCTAAACAGGATGTTGTCGTGGTACTACCTTATTAGGACTTATGGAGTCGTCGCCGAAGTTGTGTTCGTCGGAGAGGAACTTGTAACCGCTGGGACCGAGTGTATCGTCTGCGTAGAGGTCACGGTAAGGTCAACGAGGTAGTAAGAGCAGGGTACGGTGTGTGTGGGGGTGTGTGGGGATGTGTGGGGGTGTGGGGGGGTGTGTGGGGGTGGGGTGGGGGGAGAATGCATGCCACTAAGGATACGCGGGTAGAACTACTAGTAACGGCTGGTCGTACATCCGTAGACGTTACTGTAGACGTTACTGTAGACGTTACTGTGGACGTTACTGTAGACGTTACTGTAGACGTTACTGTAGACGTTACTGTAGACGTTACTGTAGACGTTACTGTAGACGTTACTGTAGACGTTACTGTAGACGCTACTGTAGACGTTACTGTAGACGTTACTGTAGACGTTACTGTAGACGTTACTGTGGACGTTACTGTAGACGTTACTGTAGACGTTACTGTAGACGTTACTGTAGACGTTACTGTAGACGTTACTGTAGACGTTACTGTAGACGTTACTGTAGACGTTACTGTAGACGTTACTGTAGACGTTACTGTAGACGTTACTGTAGACGTTACTGTAGACGTTACTGTAGACGTTACTGTAGACGTTACTGTAGACGTTACTGTAGACGTTACTGTAGACGTTACTGTAGACGTTACTGTAGACGTTACTGTAGACGTTACTGTAGACGTTACTGTAGACGTTACTGTAGACGTTACTGTAGACGTTACTGTAGACGTTACTGTAGACGTTACTGTAGACGTTACTGTAGACGTTACTGTAGACGTTACTGTAGACGTTACTGTAGACGTTACTGTGGACACTACTGTAGACGCGAGTAGTATCGCTTACGAACGCACTCACGCACACGCAAACATTCATACTTACGGTCGAATAGTCTCCTCGCTGGAAAGGGTTAGTGTTAGTAGATAGGTTAGGGGAAGGGTAACGAGGGGGGGGGGGAGGGGTTAATAGTGATGGGGGGGGGAGGGGTGTAGAGTAGGGGGTATAGAGTAGGGGGTAGAGTGCAAGCGTACCTGCGTCGTCTTCAGATTCGGAGAGCAGCGTCTCCTGCATTGTTTCCGGAACGACTACTCTATACTTCTCGGTGATTATGGTCTCCTCTACTTTGATGTTGGTTATGTTCTTGAGCATCTCCACGACGCTGATGTAGCCCAGACGTTCGGAGATGGACAGAGGAGATTGACCGTTCTGAGGGGGGTGGGGGGAGGTCAAGGTCAAGGTCGTAGGGGTCATCGTGGGGGTGAGGTACGTACCGTTGTGATCACGTTGGGATTAGCTTCGTACTTGAGGAGTTGATTGACAACCATAACGTGACCTTGTTGAGCGGCTTGATGTAAAGGTGTGTAACCAGCCTGTAATGCGGAGAGAGAGAGTGTGTGTGTGTGTGTTGTATCGATAGTTACAGGGGCACATATCATTGGGATGTATTTAGAATGTATTTAAAATAGGGTTCAATTCGCAGTTATCAAAAACGAGGTGTACATAGAATATCGATAGTGATTAATAATGACTAATAGTAATTAATAATGACTAATATCATCGGGAGATATTTAGGAGAATTTATTACAAATGATTAAATCCACCGATATTAGATATACGGGTGATATCTCTATACTAGAGGTATATAGCAGTAGTAGTAGTAATAACCTTGGTCATAGCGTTGACATTGGCACCCTGTTCGAGCAGGAAGCGTATCATCTTGATCTGTCCAAAGTGACAGGCGGTATGTAGAGGGGTGTAGCCGGCCTTGGTCAGCTGATCAGTGTTGCTGTCGTACTTCACTAGTACCTCGGCCACGCGTACCTGATCCTCTTGCGCTGCTAGGTGCATAGCGCTTAGGCCATTCTGATGGGGGAGGGGTGAAGTAGGGGGGCGGGTTGGGTAGGGGTGGTCGGCGGGTGGTAATGCTGGCGGGGTGGGTATGATTGATTAGGTCAATGATGCCGTTACGGTGATATGTTATGGGATAAGCGTGGTATCTGCAGCGATGTAATGGAGAGAGTTATCGTGCCGTTGTAGGTATGATTTCATTGAGTAATTAATGAGTAATATGTTTCATGCAGGGGGTATGGGACTACATTACCTTGAGAAGGGTTTTCCCCTATGTAAATGAAGTAATGGAGGTGAAGTTATCGCAATAAAGATATTTCAAATTCAACACAATATTTCGACATATTTTGATAAAAATAAGCGATTTATCAACAACTTATCAACAACTTATATAATAACACTTCTATGACGCACACTAGCACTGAGTTGTGGCCACAAACCTTAGCTTTGCAGTTTACAGAGGCACCTCGCTGCAAGAGGAGCGAAACCATGTCCGTGTGTCCTTCTTGGGAGGCGAGATGAAGTGGTGTGAAGCCACTCTGTGTAGCAGTGTATAGCATGATGATGATGATGATGATGATGATGATGATCATAGATACAGTGATGATGACTAACCCTTGACTCATCATCACATCTGGCTCCGTATTCGAGAAGTGTAGTAGCGATGTCCATCTCATTCTTCTTAGCGGCTATATGTAGACCTGTGTAGCCGTTCTGTGTGTTGCGTGTGTGTGTGAGGTGGTTATAGGTGGCGCTAGTGGTAGTGATGCTTACAGGTGGAGCTAGTGGTAGAGATGCTTACAGGTGGAGCTAGTGGTAGTGATGATTACAGGTGGAGCTAGTGGTAGCGAGTGTGTTGGTAGTGAGGTAGTAAGGTAGTGAGATGTTTACCTTAACGACGCAATGGTAGCTAGTGAGGTGGCGCTAGTGGTAAAGACTATGGTAGTGCGGTGGTAGCGAGATGTTTACCTTAGCGACGCAGTGGGTGTCGGCGTTGTTCTCGAGCAGAAGGCGAGCGACGTTCACGTGATTGTAGTGACAGGCGACGTGCAGAGGGGTTAAACCGTTCTTACCCTGGACGTTGGACTCGGCGCCCCTTTGGAGCAGTAGACGCGCGACCTTGATCTTGTCGTACTTGGCGGCGATGTGAAGGGCGCTGAACCCCTTCTTGGTGGTGTCGTTGAGGGTGGCGATGGAAGACTCCAGTAGAACGGAGACAATCTCTTCGTGACCCTCCTATGAGATGGCGGGGAATGATAGACGGGGTAGTACAGGGTAGTATGCAATGGCATCATACATATATGTTATAGGATAGGATAGGATAGGATAGGGCAGGATAGGATAGTATATGATAGGATAGGAATGGATAGAATAGGATAGTATATGGATAAAGCAGGGCAGGATAGGATAGGATAGGATAGTTAATTTAAAATACTAATACAGTAAAAGAATATAATTGGTGTTAGATGCATATGATATACGATATAATTGAACTATGTAATATAATACATGAGGTGGTAAGGAGGGAAGGGGGAGAAGGGAAGGGGGAGGATCGAAGGGGGAAGGAGGGAAGGGGAAGGGGGAATGAGGGAGGAGGGAAGGGAGGATCGGGGCTTTAGCATCTACAGTAGCTACATGATGAATAATAATACATGAGGTATTATACATAAGGTACTATATTATGTATAAGGTAGTATGGACTGGGATAATAGAATTCATTTTATGTAATATTTATAGTTAATTCTAATTTGATAAATAATTCACACGAGGTAGTATGTGATCGAGAGTGAACTCTAACCTTTGAAGCTATATGCAGTGGGGTATAAGCATCAATAGTAGTGGCTAAAGGTGAGGCCTTGTGTTGTAGCAATAGTTGAACGGTGTCCACATTGCCAAGTCTAGCGGATATGTGCAGAGGAGTTTGTCCTTCCTGTATAGGTATATAGGTGGCCATAGAGATATGTTCTTGGTATAGGAATATAGGTGGTGATAGAGATATGTCCTTGGTATAGGTATATAGGTGGTGATATATATATGTTCTTGATATAGGTTTCAGTGTAAGTGAATTTTACATTTTATATGAATTTACTTATATTTATATATATAATATAATCTACAATATATAATATATATTTTATGCATATTATTATATATAAAAAATATTAATCATCTATATATACGTATATACATACGCTTATATAAACTAAAGTGCTTTAGAACAATGTCAATAGTGCGCCATACTGCCATTTTAGTAATGCACTTAATAGCATGTATTTATCATAATGTGAGTGGATATTACATAATGATGACGTAAGATGACATCATGCTAGACATGTGATATATAATACAATGCAACTGTAGGGGTAGTTCTATAAGGGGGCATTTTAGTATGGGGTTTATATTCGTGCAGAAAATGAAACTATAAAAGGAATAACTTGCACATTATCCTCAAGTACTATGAAAGTTTTGTACATGGACATAATAAAACCATTAGTTTATCATCATTGATTGAATAAAAACAAAGTTTAATTCACTGTAATAAACACTTAAGGGTAGGTGCTATAAATAGGTGACCTTTGTTCTATAAATAGATTTGTACGTGTATTTAATAGGTAAATAGTGGTCTACTAAAAATATATTAACTTTTTTTAAATTTATTTATTAAATACAATATTAAACATAATGATATTATATAATATTAATATTAATAATATTATATAGATCTATAATAATTGCATTTCTTATTATAGTATATTATAGTATATAAAAGAAAATATTTAATATAAAATTATGTTTAACTAATAAATTATTATTATTTTGAAAATAAATAATAATATTATGAATATTTTAAAATTTACTAATTATTAAATTATAAAAACGCAAATATTATGTAGTAATATATATTCTAAATTTCTCTAAATTTCAATTCATTTAAAGCTTTATTTAAATACTTGATAGTTTTTGAATGAGTGAAATTAGTCAAAATAATTATTATGAGTAAATTTATTAAAATATATTAACTTTTTTTAAATTTATTTATTAAATACAATATTAAACATAATGATATTATATAATATTAATATTAATAATATTATATAGATCTATAATAATTGCATTTCTTATTATAGTATATTATAGTATATAAAAGAAAATATTTAATATAAAATTATGTTTAACTAATAAATTATTATTATTTTGAAAATAAATAATAATATTATGAATATTTTAAAATTTACTAATTATTAAATTATAAAAACGCAAATATTATGTAGTAATATATATTCTAAATTTCTCTAAATTTCAATTCATTTAAAGCTTTATTTAAATACTTGATAGTTTTTGAATGAGTGAAATTAGTCAAAATAATTATTATGAGTAAATTCATTCTAAATATTTACAATATAATTATGAAAAATGTATGAAATATATATACAGACGATAACTTATAACTATACCATTATGTTATTATAAATAACCACCTATGATCATTGATTATTTAAGGGGTTTCACGGTCTTTAAATTTCAATGTAATTAGATATGACATTTTTTTTTGTTGAAAATTCAAAATCTCATAAAATAATTAAAATGTTTACAAAATTTAAATTGCATAATATTAATATATATTATGTTATTTATCTATATAATTTTTAAATGATGAGAATATTAGTTTTGAAAATATGTTATCAAAATGAATATTTATTTTTTAAATTTTATTATCAACTCTATATCTAATCACAAATATTTCCTTTAGATATCATATACGTATACTATTAAACATATTGTAAAAAGTTGACTAAGTTTAGTAAATTATTGACTGAGAAATAGTAAATTTCATAAGAAAAACAAATATTCTGAGATAATTAATGTAAAAAAGTTCTATATTATTTATAATAAAACGACGCTATGGTATTATTCTAGAATAACGTTAACAGCCAATCAATGGCATTTAAACATTAAAACCAACAGGTGTCGATAGTTGACATGAAAATAAAGATATTATTGATAAGACTGTTTTAAATAATTCAAATTGATAAATATTGAAAAATATAAGAACTATTGAAAAACAGTGTTATATTATAATCATTATTTTATTAGAAATAGGTAGTGTTCTAAAATTACGTTTTTTATGCTTTATATATGTTTTTAACCTATACTATTTTGAAATATCATATATTATACATGTACAAATCTATTTTTTTAATAAAATTTTGTTTACACAATTTTTATTTTAAAGACGGTAATCCCCTTAAATGTATATATAATATTCTTTATTTATATATTTAATTAATATTTTTTTAAATTATTATTATAATATTTTTTTCTCAATTTCAGAAATTTAGTTCCTACCTTTAATATAAGTGATAAAACATGAACACATTATTATATAAATAATTATAGGGTTTAGAATACATGTTATGCAATATTTGATAGAAAGAATAAGTGTGGTAAGATAAGTGTGGTGGCAGGTGTCAGAAGGGATGAGTACTCACCCTGGCTTTAGCATCTACAGTAGCACCGTGTCGAATAAGTACACGTATGATATCAGTTTGTGAAGCGCGAGCAGCGAGATGTAGAGATGTCTCTCCACGGATTGTTTTAGCATTAGCTTGACCCCCGGTCTGTAGCAGGTATAGCACTATGTTCATGTGGCCCATGAATGAGGCGACATGGAGGGGTGTTAGACCAGACTGTGTGAGGGGGGGGGGGTTGTTAATGATGGTAGTGGTGGTGGTAGTAGTAGTAGTAGTAGTAGTAGTAGTAGTAGTAGTAGTAGTAGTAGTAGTAGTAGTAGTAGTAGCAATAGTAGTAGTAGTAGTAGTAGTAGTAGTAGTAGTAGTAGTAGTAGTAGTAGTAGTAGTAGTAGTAGTAGTAGTAGTAGTAGTAGTAGTGCTTACCTCAGTGGTAGCATCAATAGAACCACCGTATTTGAGTAAAAGTTCAACGACCTTGTCTCTGTTCTTCTTGCAAGCGATGTGAAGGGGGGTAAACCCATTCTGTAGGGGTGTGAGATATATAATATGGGGTAATTACATACACAAGATAAAGGAGGCGGATACAAGAGAAACAGTTACTATCAGATACAGTATACAAGTTATGAATGACATGTATGACAGTGGGAGAGATGGGGCTAATTAGCTTACAGCGGATCAATAGAAATGCAGACTACGCTAACTAAATCACATCTTTGCATTTAATTATCCGTATCTGGCCGTTCTAAATCTGATCATTCTGCTCAATATCTTTAATTTGTTCATTTTAGTTTGTAATTAATTGTTATACAATCTCGTTTCTAGAGTATTTATAACATAGAAACTAGATTGTATAACATGTATTCGAGTAATTTTAACAATGGTGTTATGTCTACAAAATCAATATAAATAAAATAGTGAACACATATTCATATATGCTGTTTTGATGTCTGTATTACTTAATGCAAATTTTAAATATATTCATATATAAATACAAAACGTAAATGATGACAATTCTATGCAAATAGATGTGTGAATAAATTAGATTATAAATATTTGTGGTAGTTTTCTATGATATAAAACAAATAATTAAATTGGTAAATATATTTTATAAATTATTTGAATTGAAATTAAAAAAATATTATAAATATTATAAATATATATATATGTATTTAAATTAACAAATATATACAAATTGTATAACTTGCAATGATCACTTCAGCCACTAACCAGAGCTCTGGCATTCACCTCAGACTTACGATCCAACAGCAGTTTAGCAGTATTATAGTTACCACAGTGCGATGCGACGTGCAGTGGGGTTAGGTAGTCCTATATGTGGGGGTTGGGAGGGGTTGTGTTAGCACTCTGGTCTAGTTAGCACTGTGGTTAGTACTGTGGTCTACTTACCACAGTTATTCCGTCTATCTTAGCGCCTTTCTTCAGCAACAGTTCCGCGCATTGATCGTGATCACCTTGGGCAGCCATGTGCAGTGGGCTGAGACCATTCTAAGCGGGCGGGAGAGAGAGAGGTAGGGGGGGGTAGGGGCGGGGGGGGTGAGCGCTACCGACCTTGGTTTGATCGTTGACGGGTGCCTGTTGTTCTAGAAGATAGCTGACGACCTTAACGTGACCGTGACGGGTGGCGCAGTGCAGTGCGGTCAGTCCGTCCTAGAGGTCAGAGGTCGTACGGATCATGAAGTGAAGGTCACGCGATAGAGACAGCTAGCTACGCGCGTGTAACAGTGACTACAACCCACTGCTATCTATGCGTGTGTGTGTGTGAGTCTCACTATATGTAGATAGACGCACACACCATGGTTATGAACACATAGCTATATATGTGTGTATATCTCACTATAGTACAATAACACACATGTCTCTCTCTGCAATGTACACACATAGAGAGAGAGAGACTGTACATCTCTGCATAGTAACTACTGAATTATGCATGTACAATAGTGCTTTTAACCTAGGGTATTTTATAGGAAATTTATATACACACATTTTTTCATAATCAATTATATCATAATCCTATTCATTTATTAGATGTAGTTTAGTAATTATTTGTGGAATTTGCCCCTAATTTTCATGAAATCATTAAAAAAGGCACTGATGTATACGTATACTTTACACACGTATATATCGTACATAGACTGGCATTCGCGTATGTGATAGATGCTAATGCATTGCGGAAACGGGCATAAAAAGAGATGTAATGAGAGCTGTAATGAGAGATGCGATGAAAGGAGGTGCGGTGATAGAGTGGGCTGCTACGTGTGTTGTAGGAATAGATCACATGACCACAGCGATGATGTAATCATCATCATCGTAGCAAGCAGACATTTAGATGGCAACGATAATGTAATCGGGTGGTGGTGGTGATGATTACATTGTTTACGTGAACTATGACCCCAAGATATGCTGACATTTAAATATCATCAATTATCTGTAACCTTTACAGATGAAACCAAATAACAAAATTATGATATATTAACCAGATAACTCTATATATACATATATATATATATATATATATATATATATATATATATATATATATATTTATATATATATATATATATATATATATATATATATATATATATATATACATATAGAGAATGATGTATTACCACAATATGTGTATAACACAATTATAGAGTTACGGCCATGATGAAAGCTATCACGTTTTTATCCCCGTATTATTCGCGTATGAGTCATAAGTTACGACTAATAATCGCGCGCGTTATTGAGGGAATAAATCACAGGAGAGCGCAAAACAAACCCTAGTCTTTCCTTCGATGTCGGCCCCGTAATTCAATAGCAACGCGGTCATATCGTATCTGCCCCATTTCGAGGCAACGTGTAACGGCATAATGGAATTCTGTGTGTGCGAAGGGCGTGAACCAATCGCAGGGGGTAGGCAGGCGGGGCACAGGCGGGGCACAGGTGGGGGGGAGCCCATTAACGGGTAGGTGAAACGAAACCCCCCATGGTATAATATTTATAATAACATGGGAAATGAATAATTCAATATTTGTGAACAGAAGTAGAGAGAAGGGGGATTGGCAATAAAAGAATTATATATATATATATATATATATATATAAATGTATAAATGTATATATGTATAATTGTATATATGTATATGGGGAAACATCTGTGATCAATTTCACTCGGTTATATTCGCTGTACAATCAATATTACATAATAGTAAGAAACAGCTCGTGTACAGGATTAGTGAGAGGTAGTGAACACGGCAATATCCAGCACTACTATGTGTTAGTCAGGCAATATAATACTAAGTTATTTACAGTAATCGTTCTGTGCTTTTTTCTAGCGCTCTCGATGATCTATCAGTATTAGGGGAGAGGGGGCGACGATGATGATGATTATGACGTAATCGCGGTGGTGGTGGTGGTATTACATCATCACCGCCCCCGCGCGGGGTACTAACTCTGGCCTGATAGTTGGGATCCGCGCCCTTGGTGAGCAGTAGGGTTCCGACTTTGGTGTTTCCGTAATGAGAAGCAATGTGCAATGGCGTGAAACCACTCTGTATGGTGTAATGGGTGAACAACTCCATACAACAGGTGATCGTTGCTATCAGGAAATGTACACGTAGCGAACGAGGGCGGGCGATACAAACGAAATGAATATGCTAAAATATAAAAATATAAAAACAAAAATGTGAACTTATAGAATAATGATAGATGGTGTACGAATGGAGGGCGGGCGGGGGTTGGCTGTACAAATGGCTGTATAAATGACTGTACAATGGACTGACGAGGGAGGGTGGTGATAACGGGGCGCTTGAACGAGGTGTAGAAGGGGTAGAGAGGTGGCGTTAAAAAGCGTGTGTATGTATGTGTGTGTGTGTGTGTGTGTGTGTGTACATTGAACATGCATGAACGTTACCTGCGTGGTGTGGTTTACTAAAGATTCCTGTGTACAGAGGTGGGTGATTAGCTCATTAGTATCCGGTAGTAGTAGATATAAACAGCGGTGGTAGTGGTGATAGTAGTAGTGGTAGTAGTAGTGGTGGAGGTGCGCGCGTACCTTGGAAGTGGAATTAGCGGAACGTTCGTGTTCCAAAAGCAGGTTGGCGGCTTGAAGGTCGTTCTTCTTGGCGGCGATGTGCAGAGCCGGCAGACGTACGCGTTCGCGAGAGTCGTTCTCCAGCAGGGAACAGACGACCTTGTCGTGACCTTGCTGTAGGGCTACCGCTAGAGGCGTGAATCCTTCCTGTAACAACGGATAGCTTGGTAAATAGTGCATTCGGTACGGATTCGTAGTTATAAATAATAATAATAATAATAAATATTTATTAGAAGTTTTAAATTGTACATTTTTGTATACAATTATTTTTTATACAATTATTTATATTATTATTTCCTCTAATAGATTTAACGTCGCCGTATTGCATAACAGGTGGTGGGGCGGGGTGGGGGGTAACCTCGGTGGAGAGGGTTTGACTGGCTCCGTTAGTGAGCAATAGCTCGACCACATCGCTGTGGTTCTCTTGAGCAGCCATGTATAGAGGGGAGAAGCCATTCTCCGACTGGATGTTTACTTTGGCGTTGTGCTGTAGCAGTAGTTGAACTATGGACAGTTGACCTGCTAGCGAGGCTACGTGTAATGCTGTGTTACCTTTCTGTTGACAGGGGGGGTAAGTAGTGGTGGGGTTAATTAGGGGGTACAGTAGTTGTGGGGTTAATGAGGGGGTACAGTAGTTGTAGGGTTAATGAGGGGGTACAGTAGTGGTGGGGTTAATGATGGGGCACAGTAGTGGTGGGGTTAATAATAGGGCACAGTACAGATAGCTAGATAAGGTGGAGATAAACTCAGTTAGATAGAGGACCGAGATAAGGACATAACCTTTGTGGCGGCATCTACATTAGCCCCACGGTTCAAGAGTTCCATGGCGATGTGCAAATGACCTTCCTTAGAGGCCAGGTGAAGGGCGTTGAGTCCATTCTGCGGAGGGGTAGGGTCGAAGTGAAAAGGGGCGTATACGAAGCAGTGATGGCCGCGCGTATACCAACAGAATTACAGGTTTGTATGGAACCGCCATTCTGAATGTAGGCCACGACCTTTTCAAGGTTACCGGCTCTAGCAGCTCTCAGAAAACTCGCGTTACCGTCAGACTGTAAGTGATGGGGCAGTGTTAGTATTATATAGAAGTAGTGGTGGCGCTAGTGGTAGTGGTAGTGGTGATGCTTATAGTGGTGGTACTAGTAGTGGTGCTAGAAATGGCGTTAATGGTGGTTCTAAAGGTGGTGCTAGTAGTAACGTTAGTGGTGGTAGTGGTGGTACTAATGGTGCTAGTAGTGGTGGTAGTGGTGGTACTAATGGTAGTGCTAGTAATGGTGCTGGTGGTGGTGATGATTGTATTGGTGCTGGTGAGTGTTTACAGTGGCCGTTGCTATGGTAACACGGTTGGCTACTGATACGAATGATACATGTGTATGTATGCAGTATGCAGTAGTCTACTTACATTACAATAGCTATATATAGATCACTTATATGTGATTATCTAACACACACACACACACACACACACACACACACACACACACACACACACACACACACACACACGTATACCTAGAAATATACTCTATATATAATAGATACGATACAATACAATATATGTAATTCTAGATGATAATGGTATATTTATATACTGAATGTTAATAGTGATAACCAATACAATACATTACGTGTATTTCTAGATAATAAAGCTAGATATATGTATAAGGGTGATGTCCTAGCCTGTACGAGGAAGGTTTATATTACAGCCAGCATAGCCTGTATATAGACATATCCACTTACTACACATGATAGGCTGTATAGACTTAGTATACATGCAGTAGTGATGTTATTGTTGTTGTTGTGTACATTGTGAAGTATTATATAGAAGTGGTGTTTGGTGGTGTTGGTGGTGGTGCTGTTGATGGTGTTGCTGGTGTTGCTGGTGTTGCTGGTGGTGTTGTTGCTAGTGGTGGTGTTAGTGGTGGTGCTAGTGGTGGTGTTGCTAGTTGTGGTTCTAGTGGTGTTGCTAGTGGTGGTGCTAGTGGTGGTGGTGGTGGTGGTAGAGGAATATCTATCATAGAGATAATCACACCTGTCATAAGCTCTAACGCGCACACACACGCGCACACACATCGAGGTAAAGTCAACGGCCTATAGATGAACGTAGCTGTTTAAATAGAACATACGGCGTAGTTGTGACCTAGTATAGGGGGGAGGGGGGAAGCTAGGGGAGGTCTTACTTCAGGTGAACGTGTGTATTACGTAAGGTATAATTAGGTCAAGTACGAACGCACGCACTCACGCACGCACGCACGTAGAATGGCACGTGTTGCGTAATATGTACAGCTACATAATAACCCCCCATGAAGTGAGTCGTTTTAGCATAGTGTTCGGCTAAACAATTAATAACTCGCCAGATAATAACGATAAATATACAGGCATTGTGATATTGAAAATAACGCGGAATGAATGAATGTGCGGGGCGGGATGCAGACAGAGAGCGAGAGAACACGTTAAAGCGCAATATACCACGTTAAAGTGCGAGAAAGAACGTTAAATCACGAGAGAGAGAGGGAGAGAGATAGTCACATGTTACGCCTATCGAAACCTCCCTCCTCCCTTCTTAAGACATCCCCCTCCCCTCGTGTTTGCCCGCCTGCCGTCTTACATAACATTACATAACATTACGTTGCGTGGCACATGCGGTGTCTGACGTGTCACTAATACAATAAAGAGAGGCAGTAGCGGCAGCAGCAGTAGCAATAAAAGCCCGTAATACATTGTGAATAAATAACGGTATTGATCCCACACTGTCCCTCCCTCCCTCCCTCTAACACACACACACACTTTACCGTGAATAATGATATATCAGCTATTATTTAATGACAACGCCGGACATACAGTGCACTGTGTGTCCATGGAGAGGCGTATTACACGTAGCTCGGACTACTAAGATGTTAACGTTTAATGGTGGTGGAGGGGGACGAGTTAAACATCACGTGATGATAGAGCTGATGAGAGGAACTAAGGAGGAGGAGGAGGAGGAGGAGGAGGAGGAGGAGGAGGAGGAGGAGGAGGAGGAGGAGGAGGAGATAATACTACCTGCAAATACTGAATTATTAAATAGGGGCGGCTCATCGATACAATCGATAGGTGACATAATGTTACATAATTATTCTATTTACTCTACACTATATTCATATATACATATACATGTGCGACACATTGTGCGTGAGTGTGTGGTATATAATACACATATGAGCAACGTGTGTGTGTGTGCGTGTATCCATGGCAACTGTATTCAGCGGGGAGATGAGACATATGATACAGGTGATGATACCGGTCTGGAGGACGAGGAGGACGAGGACGAGATGAACACCAAGCACGTAGTATTAGCTAGCCAGTAGTGGTGGCGGTGGCGGTAGTAGTGGTAGCGGTGGTGGGGGAGGGGAGGGGCGGTATTAGTAATGAGAGAGGCTTCTCTCTCTCTCTCTCTCTCTCTCGTGCGCATGACACTCGGTGGGCAGGGATCACGCGCATGCTAATCACACGGTAGAGAGGTGTGCGGTGTGCGCTCGGTACCGTGTGCGGTGTGCGGGTGGCTTCGTTAAACAATTCGTCGTCTTTAATTATACAACGAGCGTACGTATAAACTACTATTTATTAGATCATCTAACGTCTAACATTATCTAATTAATATATGTATATATATATATATATATATATATATATATATATATATATATATATATATATGTATATTATGGATGTAGAAGATATAAAGCAGGTGTTAGTTACCTCATAGCTCAGTTCATCTATTATGTAACTAGATAACACATATGCAGTGCTGTGTGTGTGTGTGTGTGTGTGTGTGTGTGTGTGTGTGTGTGTATGTGTGTGTGGTTAGAGGTGTGGTTAGAGGTATGTCCAGAGTTAACACACAATAGCGTGTGATATTGTGATACTACCGCTGCTGCTTCTGCTGCTGATATAGTTATATGTATACACAGTGTTCGTATAGTCTATAGTAGAGTAAGAGCTGGACACGTGGTATACTGGTGGCGGTGGTGGTGACCACGTGGTATACTGGTGGTGGTGGTGGTGACCACCTGGTATAATGGTGGTGGTGACCACGTGGTATACTGATGGCGGTGGTGGTGACCACGTGGTATACTGGTGGTGGTGACCACCTGGTATAATGGTGGTGGTGACCACGTGGTATACTGATGGCGGTGGTGGTGACCACGTGGTATACTGGTGGTGGTGGTGACCACGTGGTATACTGACGGTGGTGGTGACCACGTGGTATACTGGCGGTGGTGGTGACCACGTGGTATACTGACGGTGGTGGTGACCACGTGGTATACTGGTGGTGGTGGTGACCACGTGGTATACTGACGGTGGTGGTGACCACGTGGTATACTGGTGGTGGTGGTGGTGACCACGTTGTATACTGGTGGTGGTGGTGACCACGTGGTATACTGGTGATGACCACGTGGTATACTGATGGTGGTGGTGGTGACCACGTGGTATACTGATGGTGGTGGTGGTGACCACGTGGTATACTGGTGATGACCACGTGGTATACTGATGGTGGTGGTGGTGACCACGTGGTACATCGTACACACACACATGCGCACACACACACGCATGTGTTTACTATGAAGGTATGCGATGTATTGTAAGCACAGTAAATACATGCTTGCTTACATGTGCGGCGTTTGCACGAGGGACGGATCAATATTACAGATTAAGATATACGGAGGCAGGCAGGGAGGCAGGGATGGAGGGAGAGAGGGAGGGGAGGGAGAGAGGGAGAACTTATTATCTGGTGCGTGATCGATAAGCTAGGGCATGTATAAAACAATAGTTAATGGCCGCTGCAATAACTGAACGATAATATATGTAGATAGCGACCGGGTGCTACAGGATTGTTGTGTGTATGTGTGTATATATATATGTGTGTATATGTGTGTATGTGTGTGTATGTGTGTGTGTATGTGTGTGTATGTGTGTAAGATAGTTGCATTCTAGGATAATTACTTGCAGGCATAATCATCAATCTATATATAGTAGATCATCTCATTTACATGTATGTAAGCTGGTACAGAGAAAGAGGGCTATGGGTATTTACGGAGATAGAAAGAGATAGGCGAATATATACGGAGATATATGTCGATATAAAGAGATAAGTGGAGGTAGAAAGATAGCTGTGGAGAGATAGATGGAGGTAGAGAGATATATGGATAGAGCTATAGGTGGCAGAACATATACCTGTGATTTAACTTGAGGTTTAGAATCGTGTGAGTGGTTGTCTAGCGTCTGAGGTGTGGAGTTATCGTGGGAGGGGGGTGGAACGGGAGGGTTGGGGTGGGGACGAGCGGCAGGGGGTGGAGAGGGCGGCTTATGTTTTGGGGTGATCGGATCTTCGGCGCTATCGGTGGAAGGACGCCGACCCGAGCACGTGGGTATACAACTCATCATAGTGGGGGTGGTGGGGGTGGTGGTGGGGGTGTCCGTAGCATAGTGGTCACTAGGGGGGGTGAGGCTACAGATGACCACACGGTTACGGAGAGATATTAGAATGATGGCACCGAGTGGTGTGTACGATCTAAACGACGCCCGCCTCACGTGGACGCACGCAAACATGTCTGTCCGTCTACACGCACGCACGCGCACACACGTCGCGTAGTGGCCACCACCGAGGCGCGGTTATCGATTGAGGTGAGGCCGTAGTTAAACCTCGCATCACCACCAGCATCACCATCACCATCAGCATCACCATCATCACCGATAGAACACGGTGGTGGATGTAGTAGCAGCGCATGAAGTGATGTTCAGTGTGATGTGCAGTGTGTAGTGTGATCGATAAGCCCCCCCCCCCCTCGTTCGTTAAAAAACACCACTCTAGAAGCGTATCGATTGTAATGTATAAGCGCTCGCTTTCGTTATTTTACATGCACGCATATTTAATAGTTGGCATATGTTTATGTATCGTGAGCAATAACATGTCGGCCAGTCTCCCAGTTATTGGAAATCATCATACATATTATAATACGCTATTGTAATATCTATATAGTACTTTAGAGGCAATTCTATAGAGGCAATTATATATATATATATATCGGTCATTTCGAACAGAATCAATAATATTGATTCAATACTTAAATAAATTATCATTTATATTGTAAACTCTGTAATGATAATTCTCCAACAAATGTTTGAATTTAAACACTAATATAAACATCCTTACATATCCGGATATATATAAAAGGGAAGGAATGGTATTATGGCGGATGTTTCTATTGACATAAATGAAGCATCGCATATCAATATTACACAATCAGTACACACATCACTACAATAAGTATTTCTATTCAGCTTACTACTATAGTATGTACATTGTATACAATGTGTACATTGTATACAGTGTGTACATTGTGTGCAATTAAAGTGCTATTACTCGTTTAGTTTCCCTTTTCGTTTGGCTAAACGCGCTATATAGTATAATGGCGGCGTCAGTGTATGGGGGCGGGCGGGTATTACTGTCACTGTCGGCTACATTAGCCTTAAGGGGTGGTAGCCTTAAGGGGTATACCACACTACAAGTATTGTCGGCAACTTGCCGTATAGTAACTTAAAAATGATGTTATAGCAATTTAACTATAGTTAGCCTGCTATAAACTCGTAGTGTACTATTTTAGTGCTATATATCGAACTTACTAGTACACTACGGGTGTACCCCGTTACTTTCCGGTAACTTGCCTGACATATAGTAACTTTAAAGGTTAAAACTTGATAGAAAATCGTTGTTAAGTTACTATATTTCCTGCAAGTTGCCTGAAATACTTGTAGTGGGATGTGACCCACTTTAGACGTAGTCTCTATGTTCCACGATATAGTTATACGTTAATCTGTTGTACACGACTAAACACCACTGATAATGTATTCGATAACATCGATCTGGATAATAATATAAATATAACGACATAGATATAACGTTATTTAATACATATGATGATTATTTATAATCGATAAACAATAATTAATAGTGATATAAATAAAAAGTATTTATCATATATTTATATTATATAATTTAATATTCTACCTATATTACATATATATATATATATTTATATATATATATATATATATATAACTTTTGTATAGCTTTATCATCGTTTTTTAAATATTGTTCTGTAAAAATACCCTTATCTCCCCTATATATAAACGTGTGTATCCGGGTGCGTGTATCATCGATATAAAGAAATTGATAGTGTATATATATCCCTATATATAATATATACGAGAAAAAATACTAATTTCTGGGTAGCTATGAATATATACTCTATTAGTTACGCCCCCTATCGGTTACGCCTACGCAATCGCCACGCCCACATCGACGATATAATATCACTATAGATGGAGCTACGGTCATTCGATATATACAGTTTTAGTCGCGTTTAATAACATATAGGTAATGATTAGCGTCAATAACATTCATTAACTATACAGAAATAGCGTATATACTACAGTAGAAATCAATTCATCAACACACACACGTGAGATGTATAGTGCTCCTATACTTTATGGTGTAATTTATAAATGAGCTAATTCCGCAATAGGTATCTGATGATGGTAATGATGGCCGCGTTGCTGCTGCTGCTGCACTTACTGCTCGCTGCTGTATTATCAATATATAATGCGGTGGTATATAGGCAGTTTTTACGTACACGCATACATAACATAGCAGTGTGTTCACGTTACTTGATGTACAAGCTGCATTGATTATTATAATTAAACGTATGTGTGTGTGTGTGTGTGTGTGTGTACCTTCACATTTATATATATATATATATATATATATATATATAAATAATGTACATGGATCTAATTAGTGATTATTATGATGTACATGTAGTATACATGGTAATATACTACTGTA